>LR990239.1:12442865-13664298 GCA_905147385.1 Limenitis camilla | reverse complement strand
GATTCTCGATACAACTCAAACCTAGAACTCGGCATTGCTATTAAATACTTCGCCAATATGTATAGTGTCACAGTACGCGATAAATGCCGTTGATCCCAAATATTGATCCACGTGAAATTCTTTAAAATATTTAGTAACATGGGCTAGCGATAGATGGCGCGGATTGTAGTCAAGGTATTTTCCACGAGAAATTTTTAAAATTATTTAGTTACATGGGCTAGCGATAGATGGCGCTGATTGTAGGCTACTGTAATTTTAAGGTTATTTTCCACGTGAAATTCTTAAAATTATTTAGTTACATGGGCTAGCGATAGATGGCGCTGAGTGTAGTCTACTATACTATCAGAATTATTAAGTCATTAAATATTTATTACATTTATTGGCGATAGATGGCGCTGATGAACACTTCCTATTTTTTTCTCAAGACGTATTCACAGTAACAATAGGGAATGTATTAACTAAATGCCAATTAAGTAAAATTCAATAACATTATATCTAATACAAATGAAAATATATCATATGACTAGTAGATAGTATTAGCGTTACCGCAGACTACAGACATTCTATGATAGAATTAACATTATTCAGCCATTTATCTTCTCGAACGTCTGCAGTTTGCGGTTTCAGAAAGCGTACATCATAAGACACGTTACATTTAAACAAATTTAACAATATAATAATTTAAAAATATTATGATTTAATTACGTATTAAAACTATTCGAAGTTTAAGAACAGATCTTCACACTTTTCATGGAAATTTCTGAGTTTATAAACTAATGAATTACAGTAAAGAAAAAAATATTTAATAGTATTAGTTCGATAAAAAAATGTTTAAAATTTAAAAATAAAAATACATATATTAATACAAGATTATGTGATTATCAGCCATTTTAATCCATAATCAATAACTTCATAATTTAAACCCAAAGAAAGAAAAAGTTTTGACAATTTTTGGAATATCTTAAAATATTTTGATAAGGACAGAAATAATGTGTAAAACTGTGTAGTTAAATTGAAAGATTATTATTTCTTAAAATAAATATATAAATATTACATTTATGATAAATTTTCTAACATTTACAATATATTTTACAATAGCTGTCATATAAGCTGTTAAAATTCATATTGGGGTTACACCATTAAAAAAAAAATGTTTCAATAAAAAAAATATTCGATACTGTATACTCAAAATTAATGTAGACCTTGTTGCGAAAAAACTCTTAAGGTCAGTGTGAAATATTGTACGAAATTTCCATTTCGTTTTGAAATTTGAATCATTTTTAATGGCGTGACCCCAACCCCATGATGTTCTGTTTCTATAAAACAATAATTTCCTAATATATATAAATAAATAGAATGCGACTAATCGTTTACGATCATACCCGTTGTATTTCGAACAGTTTCACGTCCGTGTCGTACCAGATGGGGGGGTCCACGTTACTGGAAAAAGTATATTTATAAATGCTTATGAATCTTAAATTAATATAACAAATAGCTTTTAAATTAAAACATTATAATAAAAAAAACATATACAAAAATTAAAAAAAAAAACATTTTTAACAAAAAATTGAACCATCTTCAAACTAAAAAGTAAAAAATTATTCCGTTATTTATTATTCTCTCTTTATTAAGACAATAATATATAATAATTTATATTTTTGTAGTCGGTGCCAGCAATAGTACAGGATATACCTATCACTGTCCTGTCTTACTACACGACCCTAATGGTAGATGAAGCCGGAAGGTCTAAGAATATACTGGTAATAATAATAATATTTATTTTAATTTTCTCATAGTAATTTTTAACCATATCATGTCTATCTGTGGTCTTCCTCATCATCAGAACTGGGTTTTAAAAAAAATTGGGAGCTGGGAAAACAAACAAAAAAAACTTTAAAAAAATACAACTGAATTGATAACCTTTTTTTTTTGATTTTTGAAGTCTGTTGAAAAAATTATATACGAGAAGAGGCCAATGTAAGATATTGAATACTACGACAGCGACAAGTGGATTTCATTCACTACCTGAAAAGGTTTGCGAAAATGGTTGTTTGCATAAAAAAAACAGTAAGAAAAGACGAGAAAAATAAATAAAATATAACAATAAAGTTGTATATATCAGAAAATTAAACCACTACTACTAGACTATAGTTATTATTTTAGTTTACTGACCGTATATAAATAACTCCCCACATATAAGTACGGAACCAGGCGGCAGTGCCAGCGTTGGCCTGGTACTTGCGGATGAGGATGGGATGCGGTACTGGCAGCAGACCCACCAGCGTGCCGTGCTGCAGGAAACGGAGGATCTCCGATTCATCTGTCAGACCCCTACAAAGAATATTTACCTTTTAACCTTAAGCGGGACAACCGAACTTATTGCATCGTGAGATCTACGGCCCTTAAATTATTATTATTAATATTTTTTTAAACTAATTGTTATTTTACCTTATTTATAATTAATATACAGTTATGTTTATAAATGTAACATCGGGTAGGTCTGAGAATCGGTCAACATATATTTTTTATACCCCTAACTGATTTATATGGCAAAGCAACGTTTTCCGGTTCAGCTAGTAACTAAAAATGATCCACTCTATATAAAAATCAATTCGAAAAACACTTAGTACTTCGATATATTGTATGAAATATCATTTCGCACTAGGTTATGTTCTCTATATTATTTTTCTGAGATAGTTTATGAACGTGAAATTGACTAATGACTAAAGTAAAAATATACTTTGTTTCTATGACTTACTTGTCTATACATATCTTCTCAACCTGCGGCACCAGCACCTGCAGCAGACGCATGATGGTCTGCAGCGGGAGCCGCGCCCTCCAGCTCGACACCCACTCGCCGCTGGGGCGCCACTCGGTCACTCCCTCTTGCGCACTCTCCGCGTCCGTGCCCGACGTTACTCTTATACTGTCTTTCTATAAATAAAATACACAACATGACTATCATTGGCCATTATTGATGAACAATTTTTAGACATCATCCGAGTGATGCTCCGCTCCTATTGGTCTTAGCGTGATGATATATAGCCTATAACCTTCCTCGATAAATGGGCTATCTAACACTGAAAGAATTTTTCAAATCGGACCAGTAGTTTCTGAGATTACTTTCTTTATTCAAAAAGACCATTTAATGTTCTTTTACCAGCACTTTATTGGCAACATCGTTTTAATTATGATATCTATAGCCACATTATAGCAGTTAAATGGCCATAACTTTTTAATTAGAATATTTATGGCAACACCTCATATCCTATGTTACTCAGAAAGGATGTAGCTTTTTATTCGCAACAAACAAACAATCAAATCTGTCCTCTTTTTTAATAGTGTAGATGTAGATAACAAGAACGCAAGATCAAAAATCAACTCACAAATGACGTCACTATTTATTATTGAATGTATAATCGATGAGGAAGTAGTTATGAGGAAGAGGAGGAGAAATAAATAAAAACATAATAAAAATTATATTTTCGGGCAAAATCCATAAAAGTAAATAAAATTAGAGTGTCTGTTTGAAATATTAAAATAATCGATTTTCACTAAGTGCACACGGTACATATACCGACAACATTTTTTTACAATTTTTATCTGCCTGTTTGTTCCAGCTAATCTCTGAAATGGCTAGACCGATTTTGACGGGACTTTTACTGGAAGATAGCTTATGTAACAGAGAGTAACTTAGTCTACTTAAAAACTCGCTACGACCCAAAGGAGCGGAGCAACACGCGAACGAAGACGCGCGGGTAGGTTAGTATTCAAAAAGCCTTTACAACTAAGATAAAACGTTTGTATTTTTTTAAAGATAACATTAATTTAATAGCAAAAATGTTTATTTATGAGTCGACCCAAATGACTTCAGCCAGATAGAGCTTTAGTTTTAGTAAAAAAAAAATCGGCCAAGTGCGAGTTGACAGATAAATGTTGATTTATATTACAAACTAAATGTGTACAAAATTTCATTCATATCCTTTTAGCTGACTTTGCACAAACAATAACCGTATATCCTACAGGAAATCTGGTTTATTCCTTCAATTCCACAGGAACCGTGCTTTTTTCCGGGATAAAGCAATTATAAATTAGACTACAAAACATGTTATAGAGCTTACAAACAAACAAAATAAATAAAGTTTAACAATACCTGTGTAACAGTATGTGTAGTAGATTCAGTATCGTGATCGCTCCGCCGCTCAGGGCTCCGGTCCTCTCCGTCCCCGTCTCTTCTGGGCAGCAGTTGTTCCCGGGCTGGTGGATGAGCAGACTCCCTCTCCGTCATTGTTGCTATTGCTACAAATTACACACAAAGATGTCAAATTTTCAGTCCGTACGCCGTATTTTTTTTTAGATTATTGTGGTCTTACCAGGTGTGTCAGGCAAAGTAGCGTTAAGAGTCCCGGGCTCCGCGGGCTGTGCTGGTCTCGAACCTTCCATTGCTGCTTCAGCCACAGACTCGGCACTACGGGACCTATAAATTAATATTTTTTTCTTTATAATCTTTTTATGTGCTTTAACGGTGAGGGATAACATCGTGAGGAAACCTGCACTCCTGAGAGTTCCCTAAAGTTCTCAAAGGTGTGTGAAGTCTGCCAACCCACACTGGGCCAGCGTAGTGGACTATGGCCTAATACCTTGCTCATTCTGAGGAGGAGGGTTCTGATGATGAAGTTTTAAAGAATGATATTGAGGGTTTTTTATAAAGATGTCTAGCTACTAAAAAATACAGTTGTCTATGAAATCGAGCAAATAAGAGGATTTCTTTTCCTCTTCTCTTTTATTCCTAATCGTACCACGTGTTACAGTGTTGTCAAAAAAAAAAAATATATTTCTACATTTATGGACGATTAAAATTTTTAGATAATATCACTAAATAAAGAATCATGGCAGAATTTGTACTAAAAAATATGAGAAATTGAAATAACTTTAGAACTGCTTTTTGAGGCCTAAATAATAGGTTCAAACATTCAGAATGCTTTTAGGACATGGGAATCAATAAAAGTGAACATTTTAAAACTATTGACTATTTCTGAACGAAACAGATTGCTATAAATGTCATTTGTCATTATATGTGTTTTACTGAACTGTCAGAGCTTAATTTTACGATAATAAATGGATTAATACGATAATTTATATTGGTGTACGATAATTTTATTTTATTATTAATATTTGTCTTTATTTCGTAATGCTTTTATGTCCTTATTATTTATTTTTTACAAAATCAAAGATATAAAACTCAAAGATGATAAATAAAACTTGTCAATTAACAGTTTCAGTATTGACTTATTGACAGATGCAAGTGTCACTTTGACAGTTGACGTTTTTATTTTTTTAAATACTAAATATGGCAAGAGAAAATGTCAGAAGTCCATTATTTTTATCTTAGAATATTTTATGTTTGCCATCTGATAAAAATATATTATTCATATTACCAGGATCCCTAGAGTATAATCTAATTAATCGCTCTCAAAATTTTCCGTACAAATCAATGTATGAAACTTGCCATGATTCTTTCAATAAAAAAAAATTTGGGTAAGGAACGGCCAGACATATTGAAGCATGCTAAAATTTGGAAGTTAAACTCTTAAGGTTATGAAAAAGGGAATGAAAGTTTATTTGAAAATGAACCATTTTGGCAGTCCATTCATCCATCCATTATTTATAGTGCATATTAACTTACCTAGGCAAAGCCTTAGTGGTATTGTGCAGGCCTTTGCCCTTAGCAGCAGCGAGGGAGCGCGCGATTGCCGCATGCTCGTGGGGCAGGTTGGCCAGATTGTGGAACACCGCACGCTTCCTGATTATTGTATATACCAGGTTGGAGTTGCCTGGTACAAAAATGATTTTTTAGTATTGTCAGTAATGGCTGAAACTGTTTAAACCTATCACAAAATAAACGGCCCGTTTTGACAGTTCACGCCCATGAAGTTCTCTATTTTTTACCGACCGAAATACTCTGAAGGTAACATTTTTCATAGATGGGTACCGCCCATTCGGCTAAGTGCTGTGCATAATGATTTTTTCATATTGTCCACAGACTATTAATAATCGATTAAGATATTTTTTCAAGGCTGACTCGTACTTGGCCGATTTTACTTATAATTAAATTACTGAATTTCACGAGCTGTGTAGGGATCTTTACTGAAAACATACCGTGCCTCAGTCTTGGGCGGACGATACCAAGGCATCTTGCTTAAAAGTGCTAAAAGGCCTACATCTGCCACGGCGGATAAGCTGGGGGGAGGTTTTGTGAATGATTTGCACGCATTTGAGACTAAAAGTAGAAAATTGACCTTTCGTAATATTGTATCATTTCACAATAACAAAGTTTAAGTTAAATTTTTAAAAGAAGTTAATTCAATACATATTTAAATCGATCATATACTCATGCAAACTAGAATCGATTTATCGTGAGTATCAAGTACCGAGTCGTATGGTTACATCACTAGTTAAGTCATGAAGACAAATGTCAAAACGGGCCTTTTATTTTGAGATAAGTATAGGTTTAATTATTCCCTATTTTATATAGTTTTTTTTTCTAAGTGTACCGTAAGTACAATATTGTTTACCCCCTATATTTTTTATCATATCAACGATTGGGGGGGTTTTCTTTCTTATTAGACCTTGTAACTATTGATGTATCTTAATTTCTTCTTTGTAACTTACCATCAAACTGATACTGAATCATATTATTAAACATTTCCAGTAGGAAGAATACAAGATGGTGATGGTGTGGTCTGCTGAACAGGAACCATGGAGTGCTGAACGCTTCCAGGAGATGCAGAAGCTTGGTTGATGACACCATCGATAGGGTCTTTAGGTAAGGGGATACTAAAAATATAAAAATAAATTATAGACGCATTATACTATCAAGAATTAAATATTGGTTTTTATTTCCATTTATTTGTTGATATAATATTTAAGTCAATTTACGTGTTAAACAAGTTTTTGCAATTAACAATATCTACTAAGTAATACTAATAGGTTATCGGAATGTTTTTGAGATAAACAAGGTGATTTGTGATTTTAATTGTTTAAGGTAAACTCTGATTAATTTATTTCTTCTTCGTTCTACAATAAAAATCTTAGAAAATACATCTTTACTTCTTTTATAATTTTCAACCATTCATATCATCCCATACAACCTCTTTCGTGCGTCCTTCCTTACTATTAAAACCTAAATAATATCATTTATATTTCCCAATCCCACATATATTACTTAGGCGACCTGAGTTTTGCTCAGTGACTACATTTAAACGCAAATAGCAATGTGAAAATCGCATTTTTTTAGCATGATACGTATTTCGATATAGTTTTTACCCGTGAGGGGTCGGGTTAGAATACTATTCCCCTCTGCCGCTGGGAGAGCAACTCGTAAGACGCGTTCCGGTCGAGCCACACGTGGACCAGACTTACCCACTCCCTCTCCCATCCCATTAATTCTGCGGATCCAGTGGACTCTGGGCTCTTGCTCAGGGTCTGCTGAAACCGCAGTATTTTTTTCTTCACTCCCCCTCGCCACTCTATCTTTCGCATATATCGAGATACCCTCTTGTTTTGTCTCTTGAAGAAAAGAAAGTAACAATGATTTGCTTACCATTAACCAAAATAGTGAGCAGACAGTCAAACAGCGGCTGCAACCTCTGGTGTCCTGTGGTGATGATCTTATGGAAGACGACGACCAGCAGGTCCGCGTGGGTGCCAGTGAACACCGGTATGTCCATGGGTACCGTGGCTGTGTAGGGCTTATTCAGGCGCACGCCGAAGTTCCTCTCACCAGATAGCAGGAGGAGAATGAACACGCCTATGTGCATGAGGCCTACGCGTGCTGTGGATATATTTTTATTTTAGCAGAGAAAATGGCGACGAAAAAGGAAGGTAATTGCCCTATATTCAATCAATCGCATACTAGCTTGAGCAGCATGTTCAGATATATTATTTGCACTAATAATGTGAGAGGATGTAAAAATCTTTCGTTTCATATGAAAAACTACTTTTTATTGAAGTCTTGTTATTTTTGAGACGCGTCAGTAAGGGCAGGCAACCTTAACCGTTATAGTTACAGGAAAATGTTCCTAGGAGACCATCTATAACTTTTTAAGATATTCTGAACTGCATTCACACATTTCTGAGAAAATGTACGGTCAGCGAAAAAAGTGATAAAATTCTTAAAAATATATTTTTATGCCTATCCTACTTCGTATGGGGATCAAAAGACTCTATGGGACCATTTATGGTATGAGCACTAGAAATGTCAGAAAACGCCAAAAAGTTAATTTTAGCATTTTTTTCACTGACTGTACATTTTCTCAAAAACCTATAAATGCAGAATGGTCTCCTAGGAACGTTTTCCTGTAACTATGTATAACGGTTAAGGTACCTGCCCCTACTGAGCAGTCTCGAAAATCCACCCTGTATATCAAAGGTGCAGTTTTGTATATAAGAATGAACGCATAATACATAAATAGTCTATTTCATACTAACTAAAGGAGAGAGTATGAAATAGAGTATTACTATATTATAAATAGTCTCACTATAGTTTTGATTGTATACTCAGATATACAGACGGACGAATATATATTCTTACGGTTAACTTAAATTTTAATTTACACTAAGGAACCATTCATAAATTACGTCACACGTTAAGAGGGAAGGAAGGTCACATTTACAAATCTAATCCAAAAAAAATTCCATCACTGCGTATATATATCAATTTTAGGTAAATTATCACTGTCCTTGCTCGCTCTTGCTTGCTCTGGTGCGACGATCTCGACTATAAGTGAAATGACGTCAGAGGCCCATAATCGTTCCGCCGTAAAATACGTTTTAATCACTTTTAGATTGCAGAAATTGTGGATTTAAAACTATGAACAATGGATATTAAACTAATTTCGGAACCGCTGTTTGAATTCAATAATTTCTAAATGCATAATATGTGACGTCACACTAGAGAGGGGGTCCTACAAATGTGACCAGCTGTAGGGGTCAAAAAATCATAGAATTCGTGTGACGCAATTTATGGATGGCTCCTAATACTTACATTGATCTGCGCGTGAGTCATTTAGATGATATAATATAGGTACCAAAACTTCTAATACATCACTGCTTTTTAAAACATAATACATGAATTTCTGAAAAAAAAAGGAAAAAATTAATACATTATGTTACAAGTGTGCTATTAGGTCTTATAGTCGGGGTGAAGGGGGGGTTATTATTTTGCAATACAAAAAAAATTAAATATTAAAAATATCATCCATTTATTTTACTTAAAAGAAAAGGAAGGAAGATAAAAATAATTTATGTCACTGTATAATAAATGGCAGCATTATAAAAGGTAGCAGAGTAGGTCCTTAGTTATAATCTACTAAATGACCTGCCCAGGCTTTGCAAAGATGCAATTTAACACGTGTACCTACTAATATTTAAGAAAAAAAAAAATTCTGCCCGTGAGGGTTAGAATATTATCCCCCTTTGCCGTTGGGAAAGTATCTTGTAAGAGCCGAGTAACCCAGCAACCGATTGGCTTGCGACCCGACCGCCAAGTGTCATAGACGCGTTCCGGTCGAGCCGCATGTGGGCTGTAATGCTGCGGATCTAGTGGACTCTGGACTCTTGCTCAAGGTCCGCTGAAACCGCAGCATTTTTTCCCTACCCCACTCTATCTTTAAGGATGCAACGCATCGATAAAACAGGAGGATATCTCTTGTTTTGTCGACGTCCATGGAGAGTGGTCACCCACTTACCATCAGGTGGACCATCTGCTCGTTTGCATCTTATCTAATCGCTATATAAATTCTGGTGTTTAAATATTTAATTACTATCCCGCAGGAACTCTGAAGATTTCCGGGATAAAAAGTACCCTATGTGTAAAACAAGGTTATAAAGTATCTATGAGCCAAATTTCATTGAAATCCAAACTTTCACATTTATAATATTAGTAAAATCTGTATATATTATATTTAGATATAATTTGTCTTGTTTCCTATTAATCAAGAGATAGAGATAGAGTGAGATATAGATAGGTTAACAATCCAATTGAAGTAGGTTTTTATTATATTAGTGTTACCTTATTATAATCACACATCTTCCAGAACAAAACAAGCAATTCTTGATGCAAGGCAACCTTTTTACTGGAGTTTGGTAGATATGTCTGTTGTAAGGGATTGTTCAGCAGCCTGGTGACTCCTCGTAAAGCAAATTGAAAATCTTCATCTCGGTGGATTCGGGATAAATAATTGATGAATAGATTGTCTGGGAGACGCTGGAAATTGTAAACAGATTAAATAACGGACTCTACTCGAAATGTTTTTTTTAACAAATTTTGATTAACCTTAAAGTACCTCATCAGAATCTTCGTTGATGACATTGCTGGTGTCATGATCCAATGTGACTATTAGAACTTGTAGAGCTACCTGCAAATGAACATATAAATGAAATTTTTGTATGTTAGGAGAAAAATTTTAAATATATAAATATTAAATATTATTATTAATACCTCAACTAGTGGTTCCAATGTATCGGCAAACAATAAGTGGTTATAAGGAAGTCCGAGCCCCACCGGATCATATGAGCACACTGTGTTCAATAATGATGTAAACAATGGTAGAGCATGACGGTTTTCTGGACTAGTTAAATACCTGTACAAAGCGAAAAAAAAATTGAATAGGTATTAAAAGAAAGTGTTGCTAATGATGTATGACGAAATTGTAAAACAATGCAATTACTTGGTTTATCTTATATAAATTGTTGTAATGTAAATAAAAATTAGTGGTGTTCCGGATATCCGTATCCGTATCCGCGGATATCCGCGGGAGAAAAAATATCCGTATCTGTATCCGTTACATTTTTGACGGATCTTTTACCTTATAAATGTTTAATATATAGATTCAATTCTATACGTAGGTGAATAGGTAGCAATAAAGCATTATTAAATTTCAATCAAATTATTTTTTTATTTTTAAAAATCTAATATTTGGTTACCTTTTATTGCAAATATTTTATGTTTGCAAAGATGTTCTCGGCTGTGACATTTCGACAGAACATTTGTTATCGGAGTCTTTTCTCAAGAATAAATCATATTCTTTTATATATTTTATTTATAAACTATTGTTTCAAAGTCACGCGCGCCGACACAAATTGAGTAAGATAGTTAAGATCCGTAGCCGCGGATATACTTATACCGCGGATATATAACGATCCGGCACATCACTAATAAAAATTTATATTTTAATAATTTTAAGGGTGGACGTGTCAATAAGAACAGAAGCCCCTAAAACTAAAGAATAAAAAAAAGTTAGTCAGTTGTCACTCTTAAATTATAGTAAGTGAAAAATGAAAGTGGTGTTGGTTGAAAAAGTGATTGTAATTTCCCTTTGAAATAATAATAAACTAAACAATATATTGGAAACCATTATAATATTTATCAACAATACAAAAGTAATACATTCGTATTTTTATTTAAATATACCATTCTTTCTATCTATGGATCTACTAAAACTCTTTAGAATATTTTCAACCAATAGAAAGTCACAATATTTGTGAGTGTTATATCTTAAGCCGAACAATGCAGTTTTCCGTGGTATTCAGATTTGCAATATAAGTCAGAGAAAAAGTTTCTTACCAACGCTGCCTCAACGATGAGAGATATATAATTGAGTTCTAGAGAAAAGATCTAGAGCTCGATAATGCCAACAAAAAAGTCAGCAACAGCAAATATCTAACTTTTATATTTAAATCACAAAAGTTATACATTAAAAAAAAATTAAATCACCATGTTTATAACTACAATAACTTAAGTGTTTCAAACAAAAGACTTTTCTCTTTTATTGCATATTATAATAATCACCTGAGAGAAAATAATATCATATATTAGTAAAGAAATACACTCACGCAATCCATTTATTGTGATGAGTAGCAGCCTGGGTGGCAGGTTTGTAAATAGTTTCACTGAAACAAGTGAGTAGTAATCGAAGCAGCTCCGTTCTGGCTGCCTCATGCTGGGCGCACCTCGGGGGGCTCCGCGCGAAGCCTACACCACCCGCCCATATGTACTCACAACTGTCGAGAGATGAAAGTTCTTCGGCACGTTCCTAAGATAAATTATTAGTAAAAAAAACTTTTTGACTTGTTTATAGTATATTCAAATCTAGTGAAGATCCATTGTAGTTTTCAAATATATATAATAATAATAATCGTTTATTTCTTTACTATCTACCTAGTTATTTACGCTGGGACCTTCTAGTAAGTATGGTAATACCCGTAACAGAAGACCCCGCTCCTCCAATAACATGCAAAATAAACTTATATATAATATATACAACATGAGAATTTAGGGGTAAAAGAAAATATAAGTAGACCAAAAACTGGATCAACTAATCCCAAACATTCACTTATGGGTGCATATGTGTGTGTGTGTTTATTACATATGTCGGGGACCGGGGTATAGTTGGGGTAGGATAGTAGTGAAGGCCGTGTCGGGCTATAATTAGGGTAGGATAATGATAAAGTGTAACAAATAGAGTGTCGCTATATCAAGGATATTAGACTTCTTGGACTAAGGATCATGTGAGTTCTTACGTCTTATTTATTGTGAGTCCCTACATTGTTAGGTTAGGTTAGCCTTATGTTAACTTAACCTAAGACAAACAGTGAGACCGGGTAGTAGAGGCGAGTGTCGTGATCACTTAAAGGAGCTCCTTAAGCCTACACCTAGGTCACAAGTCCAAGGCACTGCCTGGGTTCCTGTCCAAAAACTACAGAATTATTAGAATCGGTTCATTAATTCATCCAAATTGGCTGTCTCTTCTGACATATACATATATTTTTTATTTATCTAATTCCAGTATATTTTCTGCATCGCCATAATCTTTAAATTTTTACCACAATAGTAAAGCTTTTTTGCACTCATAGAATTTTTTTGGATATAATTCAAGTATCTTTTTCAATCTGACTGACTGAAACTGAAATTCCAATTGTATTACTGCAAATACAGTTTTTGTGCTCATATTTGGAGAAACACTCCTATTTCTCTTTTTGTTATAGATCTCAGAGCTAAAACTTAGGTGTTTATGTTTTCTTAATAAAGTATTTAAAATGTACAATTTCCTGACAGACTCCACATCACTTATGCTATGTAATATATTAGTTATTATAATATTAAAATTAGCATATATTTATATGCACCTACTGACAATCCCCGGCTTGTGTAGGACTATGGCAATATATGGAAACTAATAATGCTGGGCTATAGATTGGGGTGATAGTGGAATCGATAACTAGTGCTATGGATGACCTGTGGCACCTACTCGACAATGTTTTTATACATTGAAAAATGGGCAGACGAAGACTCGCCAACTCATCAATGGGCCCCACCGTGAAAGGTCACTTATTATTATATTAATTATTATTAAATCAAGAGGGTTTAAAAATTAAAATACATTTCAGATGTGGTATTTGTTGTACTTACAGGTCCTGATCGTTTGGTGCTCACAACAGTGAAATCTGGGCAAAATAGAAGATCCTGTAACAAAATTAAAGTAAAAGATAAATAAGAATATAAAACAATTTATAAACAATATAATATTAATATTTTCATATAAAATGGAAAGAGATATTTTATACTAAGACTATAAATTTTATTTGCAAAGAAATTAAAAAATAATTATATTTAAATTATCTGTTTCACCATTTTTAAATTTCTATTACGAAGTATCACTAGCTGAGTTAACAATATATAGGATATTATCTTTTCTATTATTTAATATTAAATGTACTAAAAATTAACAAGTTTATTTCAAGTTTTCTGGGATCATGATTTTTGACGTAAAAGTGAACATTTGGAGTTTCTCCTAATTGTATTGTGACAGGCCTCATAGTGAAAGAAGCTAATTACTATATTTATTGTGAAAAATATCAGAGATTTCATTTAAATACTTACACAGATAGCATTAATAAGAGATTGTGCAAGTGGTATAGATTCACTCTCAGCAGCTGCGGGTAGTGAGGACCAGAAAAAGCTGTGCCATTCTGGTTCTTCTAACATGTAGGGCAGAACTCGAGTCAGCAGACGAGCACAGTTTAGAGCTGGCAAGTAAAAGATAATACCAAATTTAAAAACTATGTATAACAAAGGATTTATTATAAATAATCATGTGTATTATCAATTGTGTAAATTTATTTTACTTGTCAGTAATTGATAACTATCACTTTTGTAACTAGACAAAAATTTGGTTTGTTAGTTTTTTTAAAACTGCTTTATTAAAAAAATTTTAAAATTTTAAAAAATCAACTCATCAAGAGGCAAGTCATAGCAAAGGCAAAGAGAGGATGTGTTTTTTGTTATAAATATAATTTAAACAAAAATAAGCATCTTTTGTCATTTCTGCAATCACACAGAAAACAAAAAATTAATTCTAATTTTATATAATACCCTGGTAACCTCTATTTTATGTATGCATGTCACCAAAATTTTACTATTGAACCAACAACAGTATTTATATGCAATATAATATAACAAATGATTTGTCATTGTGATAACATAAATATTCTATTGTTGACATTCATGTAGTAGTCATACAATTTACAATATTTCCAATGATTCATTATTATTTAATAGGAACTTATGCTGAGACAGTTTAGTCGTATATTACAGAAATTAAGCATACACCAAAATATATATTAAATTATAGAAGTATAAGATTTTATTTTCATTTCAGATTAATTATTTACTATGCTAGCATTAAAAAGCCAAACACTTCCAACTTGGTAAATATACTTTAATAATGTTATTATTTTCCAGGATCAAAATATGTAGCTTTGCAAAAAATTATGTCAAGCTTTCACATTATAATATTAGTATCAATATGATATAGTTGAACAATACATTTAATAAATACGAATGTATATTGTTATATCATATGGCATACCAGTCTGTTGTTCACGTTGAGTTCTGCAGCTGCTGTCAACTATTTTCACCATTTTTTCAACAGCTTTATAGACAAGAGTGGCCAGATTATTTGGAGACTCCTCACGGAGTGCTCGGATCTCCGCCCCAGGGGCCAATGCGAACACATCTTGCACATTTGTTACGCTTTCCGACCAGAATTGATCCCAAAAACTTTCATCCGTTGCGTCAATAGGCTAAAATAAATAAATATAATCGATAATTTTCCAACACGTCTCAAATAGCGTAGGCTGATAAAGTATCTTAATACTTACCTGGGATTTAGATGTTAACTGAACAACAGCCTTTCTAAAATTTAATTTGGTATCGGCGTTACCCATTTCTGTTATTATTTTATATAAGGAATAAATTCATTTCCAACATACGTCTACACAAAACAAAATGAAAATTAACAATTGTCAAGTACCTATTTATTGTTCAATTGACATTCACATTGACATTTACCAAGTTGGAATTATTTGTCAATAACACAGACGACTTAAACTAAAACATCAATTATGATGAATTAATCGATATTTTTAAATAATTGACATTGTTGGTACTCGTTAAAATAAGTACTGATTATTCATACACATATTTGTTAATTATTTTTTTCTTTGTTTAAACATTGGTAATCTATTTATAATTTAAGCAATAAGTTATATTTTAACCTATTTATAATATATTAACAAATCAATAGATATATTTTTATTTATTAACAGGCAACACTTACTGCACTCTGTCACTTGTCTAGTTTCTTCCATCCTTGTCTATGGAAATTTGATGGAAATTGAATTTTTAAATCGGAAAAATGGCTGCCGCAAATCTTGTTCGAAGTGCTTTTAATGGATTATTAAGAAAATCTGTGACATACCAAGCTCCAGTGGTATGCCGATTGCCCACTGTTGCATTGCAACAAAAATATCATACAATTAAAGAACTCACGAGAGCATATAATATTCAGCACATACAAAATGGGGTAAGATAATTTTAATCAATATACTAATAATTATCATGTTTGTCTTCGTCTTCTGTTTTATTTAGCAGAGAATATATGTATAAAAAAAAATATTCGAGTTAATTTTACGCAGTATTAATGTATTCAAAAACATAACCTTATTTTTGTTATTGCATAACGAGAGTATAGCGGTGCTATAATGTTTAGGTGCATTATCAGCGTTCCCGACATTACGCCACCGGCCCCGTACATAAGTTAACTGTGGAGCAGATCCAGGAACGCGTGATTAAAGTGTGCAAGACTTACGACAAACTCGTTAGCACTCAGGTACCTGCCTATATTTATTTTTCATTTTGTTTCAGAATCAAATAATTGGAGTGCGCAATTACAGCGGTGGCCCTCCGCTAACGCTTGAACTTGTTAAAAGTAGGGTCATTCTAGTTCTCCAACTTTATGACAAAATTAATCCAGAGAAGGTAGTTTCTCATTTATTTCGTTTTTAAATTTGAATATATTACTTAGTGTCAATACTTACAAATATTTTCCAATATTGTCTGCTACTGTTTTAAAGCCATAGTGCTGATAATTATACTAAATATATGTTTTGTTTCAGCTTTCTCTTGATTCCCACTTCATTACTGATTTGGGTCTGGATTCTTTAGACCATGTTGAAATAATCATGGCTATGGAGGATGAATTTGGTTTTGAAATACCTGATAGTGATGCAGAACGACTCCTAAAACCCAAAGACATAGTTCAGTATGTAGCCGATAAAGAAGATGTGTACGAATAAACCTATTTTATAACTCCGTAATCTTAGACCAATATTTTCCATAGACAACTGTAAAGCAAACTTTTTTTTGCCATTGGTCTAAGCTGTTTGAGGTAAAGCTTAGAAATAGTACAGATAAAATACATATTCTTGTAATATGAACAAAGTGAAAAATGGCTGAACATCTTGAACAGATGTATAAAGTGTAAATTGTTTTATTGATTATATGGCTGTTAGAATAGATCATTTGTTTTTCTTTTGATCAATGTAACCTATTGAGTAATAAAGAAGTTTAAGTTTTTATATTGTTTTAAGGAAATCATTTTTTATCCCTTTGAATAAAAAATACATTTGAAAAAAATTTATGTCAGGCATATTTACATTATAGTCAATAATTTATAGGAAGAATAAATCTGCTAAGGTTATTGAAGAAAATATTAAAAAGAGAATGAGTCACTTTTCAAAAAAGTCGTCCATGACGTTTACTATTTCGACAAATAGTAGACGCGCAGTAACTGTTACATTGTGACGCGGTGCTCTTACCCTGCTAAAAAGCCCTAATCACTATTAGGGTCAAACCTATATTTACGTGCCGATAGCTATATAAGCTGAGAAAACAGTGATCATGTAGTAATGTTTAAAAAAAATTAAAACTAGTTTCAGAAATATAGCAATAGTATTTGAACAGTGTGGACCATGGGGTAGAAATATAAAATGTATGCCAAGGCCGAAACAAACCAATCAAAGGGAGAACCCTTGTTTTTCTATACCCCAGTATCTCCCATACTGGTAAAAACAAGGGTTGTCCCTTCGCGTAACGCCATCTGTCAGGACTTTTACGAATTTCATGGATAGTTGAACTTGACTGAAGAATTGAAAATACTTATCGATGATTTCTTTTAAACTTTTGTATTGTAATATTTGCATCCTTTACGACGCAACTAAGCATTAAGCTGGGTACTAACAAACGTTACGAGGTATAATGTAACATTCGCATCGACTGTATTAAAAATATCGGCGTAACATGCTCGTTTGAACTCAGTGCTCCTTATTGGCCAGTCACCCTCAACTAAAATGTCCGACGGCGAGTGTTTAATCCAAATTAAGAAGAAATAACAGTTTTTTTTGTCCCACTCCATGTTTCAAGAAATTATACGAGAGGAACGACGTGTGCGCGTGCGCTCGAGACGACTAGACAACGTACTGACCATAGAGAAATTATAACTATAAGGAAGTACTGACAGAAACTTCTTTGCTTCTGGAAGCTGGGTTGGCTCTTATAGCCAGTCATCCCTGCACGCACAATGGACCGAATTAGTCGTAAGTGCGGAAACAGGAGCCCACTTACTTACCTGGTAACGTTGGTCAGGATCTAGCTTTAAGTGACCGCCTTCAAAAAGTGAGTCAAATATAAATTTGTAAGGAGCAAGTTTTTTTAAAATTATTAATTAGAATATACTTGAGATTGTAAAGAAAGAGCAGTTTAGGAATATTTGTTATATTTATTTTATACAACAGACGAAACCTGACATAACTTCCATCCAATTAAAATACTTTAAGCATACGAAAAACATCAATATGTACACTAGTTCTCTTTCTCACATAGCTTATATGTTAATAACAAACTTAAATATATTACAAGAAATATTTACAGCACTTATGTAATTTTTTAAACAGAAACAAAAACAGCCTTTGTCTAAAAATTGGCTATGAGTTATATTAGTCGAAATTTTTGTCTGTCCAATAGCCTAAATTTGACTACCTTCATTTTAGACCACTTTTACACAGACAAATTATTACCTAATAAGATTCGAAAACGTAAAAATAAATTAATTAAAAATAAAATTACGAAAGAGAATAAATCTCTTGCAAAAAAAAACCAAAAAAGTGAAATTCTGTTAAACAAAAATAAAAATCAACATGAATATTTCAGGACTTTGAAGATCTATTAGTATATATGATTTGTATGTTTGTAACTAATTATTAACTTTAAGGAACAATTCTCACAAAGAATTTGTCATTTACTTGTTTCTACCGTATTGCCATATTGAAAAAAAATCATTGAGGATGTAATCACACATATCAGCATTTTCTCAGAAAACGTTTTCTTTATATGTCAATTTAAATTATCTAAAGAGCTGTTTCTTTTTTAAATCAAAGGTGAAATAAAGATGTACATTAGGATAGTCCAAAAAAATGTAAACAGAAAAAATAGACAAATTATTTTAGAAAAATTTTTCAAAATCTTAAGCCACCACTCAAAATTTTATAATGAAACTGATCTTTTCACAGATCAAAAAAAAAATTTTTTTGGACCACTTAATACTGACATATGTGAATTAAGCATAAAAATAAATCAGTCAGCATCATTAACAATGTTGTGCAAACAATTTCAAATTGTCACAAAGGGTTCAACAAATGTACCATCCATTTGTAATTTAACACTTATTTACATAAACTTCAAAAATCACTAAGAGTTTGTTTCAAGTTAACTTGAATTATCCACTGATGCGAGTCAGTTTCGCCGCGCGCTATCTCAGCCGACTAGACCGAGCTCGAGAGGCTGATCGTAACCGTCTCCCAGCATTGGGGTCTACTCTGGCAACCCTAACAATTGGTTGCAGTAGCAGCCCTTGGAGCGCCCGTTTCTTCTTCTTTTTCTCATCATCTTCGTCTGATAAAGACTTATCTTTTTCAACATCTTTGGTGGGCTTTGCGTTTACTTTATCTTGGAGGACTACCTTTAAATCCAATTGCAACTGGGCTTCGTCAACCTCCATAGTTTTTGGTTCTTGTAAAGGAGATTCTCTATTTTCCAAGATTTTCTCAGTAAGAGTCTTATCTTTTTCAGTTTCAGATAATGTTTGATCGCTAAAATTGTCCTGGGTGGTGTCATCATCTTCTAGTGAGGACAGGTCCACACTACTGTCCTTTTGTTCCATGCTGCTTGTTCGAGAGCTCTTCTTGTTCTTCTTTGCACTTGGCCAACCAGTTTTGTTCTTCTTCTTAAATTTCCCGCGCCTAGCTCTAACATTTCCTTTAGCTTCCTGGCTAATTTCTTTACTTATTATATCACAATTCTCACATTCTGATACTAAACTTGGAACATCAGGTTGATTTTTTGTAGCCAAAACAGATGTTTCATCACCCATAAGTTCATCTGAAACATCATAATCAGTAGGATCATCAAATACTTCAGAAAGGAACTGTTGAAGTCGTTCCGACGCTTCCTGGGTTTCTGAAAGAACCGGTTCTACTTTTGTATTGCTATGTATATCACTTATGGTATCTTCAGATGCTGTAGATTTAGCATCATCATGCTTCCGCCGGTGTAAAAGTCCAGCAGAACCGAGGATGGCGAGTGTGGATGCGTGTTCTCTTGGTGATTTTCTAGGATGACTCTCCATAGCTATAAGAGCAGCAGTACGTTTTTGTTTCCTTATTCGTTTCTTCTTCATGCCACGGGTCCCATAGGAGCGTGAGGGACCTGGTTTTTCCTCTCTTTTCACTAAGTCACTGAGAGGACAACAGTTTGGTTTAAGGGGTGGTAACTGGCCAATTTCATATGGCAACTTCGGTGACTTAGAATACAGTTCTGTAACAAAAATTAAATAATATAATATTTTAAGGGCTACACAGCAATCAGTGTTTCAAACTAATTTATGAGTAATTTTTTTTTTCAGTAAAGGGAAGAAAATTAGAATTTTTTATTAGAATCATGTGATATCAGGAAATACATACCAAAATACTGAGGCACATTTTTCGTAACAAGCTTATCTTGATCCTGACGTTTGAATGTCTCAAACCAAGGTTCACTACGAGGTACAGATTCAAATGCAAATTCTAACTGTTCCACAGCCGGTGTATACTTCAACTTGCCATCTTCCCACTTCATACATCTTTCTGATGGTTCTTCTCTTAGTGGGCTTACAGGTTCAGGTTCTGGATCGGGATCCGGTTCTGGTTCTGGTTGTGGAATAACCTCAATCTCCTCCAATACTTTTTCAGGTTCTGGGGTTTTTGGTTTTGAATTTTCAGGAGCTTTGGTTAAGACTCGTCGTACCCGTTTAGTTACTGCAGGCCCTCGTCTTTTCCGTCGTCGATTCTCTTCTGGCCAGCTGTCTTCTTCTGAAGATTCCTCTTTTAAAGCCAGAGGTCGTGCTAAACGCTGCCGCTCGGGTGGTGGAGGCGGTTGAGGAGGTGTTTTTCTTCTGGCTTTTAGTACTTCAATTTTCTCTTCTTCATCAGATGAAGTGGAACTGGTCGAACTGGCTCGTTTAGGAAACATAAATTGTTCAGCTTCGTCACTCAACACTGATAGTTCAGATCGTCGTACTTTTCTGAACTTTACGACTAGAGCCTTAGTACCATTGCAAGTTGGGGGAGATTCTTTCTTTTTCACTGCAAAACCTCCACTAGATCGTAGTTTTGTGGTGACACCAACTACTTTATAATACTGACGGTCTTCAGATGTTTGTGACTCACTTGTTCTCTTACTACATCTAGTTTTTTTCTTTTCTTCTTCTAAACCACCATTCCTTTTTGGACTTGCATTGCCGTTGAGATTATCTGGTGATTGTGATGGCTTTGATTTTCTTCCCCTAGGTTCTACGTCACCATTGCATAGTTTTCTTAAAGATCGCCTTTCACCGTTCACTGGAGTAGTTTTGTCTAAAAAAGTTGTGACATCAGTCCCAGATGTAATTAATGAATCTAAGGCTAGGAAGTTAGTGTGGTCTCGTACAAAAGCCAGGTGGTGTGGAGACCGTCTATGTAAAGCAGCATCTACATAGTCAGCATTGCACATTTCACAGTATCCTCCTCTTTGTTCTTTTTCTTCCTTTTCTTTTATGCGTGGACGATTTTTTCTCGTCATCCTAAAACAAAGTTAATTTTATTTAACTTATTACTACTTACTTTACGGTTACATCTGACATTCACAATTATTACTACTGCGAATTTAAATAATGTATAACTAACTGATATAGTATACTCACTTTTGTATTGTATTATTATTCAATGGAATTCCGTTAGCTAAATTTTCTGAAGATTCCTTTTTATCCTTCTTCTCCTTTGGAGGATCTGGTTCTAATGATATATGAGGCCACTCATCGAACTCTTTGAATACTGGTCGGCATAACCTGTAAAATATTCTTTTAAATAAAAATAATAATGTTCATCATTATATAATTAAATTGTTTATTAGTTATGATTTGTCAAAAAAGGTAAACAAAAAAGTTAACTACAAAAATGCATAAATTACATAAGTAAAAAAATAATTTGTTTACATTTTGAGACAAATCTGAAATGTTTGTACAATATTAGTCCATACTTGTCCAAAAATTCAATCTTGATAAAATGTTTACTGAAGAGGTTGATATGAGCTTTACGCGGGGTCGTGAAGAATGTGTCATACAGTTTGTCCAATAGACTTATAGCCTGAAATATTAATAAATAAGCAATAAATATATAAAATATAAAAAGAAGAAAATTAGTTGTATTATTATTTGTGAAATTTAATAAGCCCATTTACCATTACCACTTATTTTTACTGCTAGTTATATTTATTTTTATTTACAGCAACAAATAATCTAATATAGTAAATTATGTTTCCTAATAATTATTGAATCCCTACCTTCCTTTAATAAATAATATGTGTTAATAATAAATAAATTTTTGAAAATGTGTCTATTGGTTTTGTTTATATAAATTAATCATACTGAATTTTTTCACAACTTCAAGCCCTGATTTATTCAATTATTGTGTTATTCTATGTCTATCTGTTGTATTACCTTCTGGACACTAAGGTGCACGTAGTTTTGCGGCTGGGATAGCCGCTGGAGCATGGCATCGGCGCGCGCGCGGCCCTCACGCCGCGCACATCGCGCCTCTGCGCCCACCACGTGAGTGACCCGTGATGTCAAGAATATATCTTCACGCTGGAATGGTGGGTTAGTATTAGTTTTTGGTAGTGATACAACTGCTTTAATATTTTAAAGTCTTAAATTTTGTGATAATTTTTTATACTAAAACAGAATATTCAATAGTTCTGTCCTATTAGCCGGTAAGGTAAGCCGCTGCATATCAACCCAACACATTTGATTAAATGTAATACAATAAAATATTTTTTGTATTAGTTACTTACTACTATTACTTGTAGATATGTAATATATAAATATGAATAGTACAGCTAAAAAAAACATTGTGGATTATTAGTAATTTAATTATTAATAACAAAACATTAAATGATGTATATTATAACATCGAATAATTGCCAATTTGCCATATAAATATTATTATAAAAAGGTCAAATGTATATTATGAGTAGTGGCAACTCTAATTAGAAATGTCATGTAATCAAAAATAATGTAAGATACAAGCAAAGCTAATGTGAAAGTCAGCAGAAAATACACATTTTGACATGAAACAGCACCTTTTTTGCAACTGTAGGGATTTATAGTGAGTGATGATGTTAGCAACAAGGTAGTGGTACAATATGAATTCATGTAACACAATTACTAGGAATACATCAAGGTGTGTGCGTACGCGTGTCTTCGAAACGGTACACGGTACAATTGAAGTCTTTCCTTGAAATACAGTCTACACTCGGCAAATCGACGCCGGCGGGACGAGCTCGCGCCCTCCGTCGAATCGCGCCAAACGTCCCGCGCAAAAAAATAACACTCATAAGTACATTCACACAAATCTCATCCCTAATAACACTTTCTTAAGAACGACATCTCCTTGTCGATTCACAAGTAATATCAACTGTCAAAAATTAAGCATACACACGCGTAGGCTAAAGAAAACTACATTTCAAACGGCTTTTAAATGGATGTAGTGCAACGCAGCGAGATCGAGCGCCGCGCGCGGCCTCGGCACGATGCATTTTGCGCTGCGACGTCGGCTGGAACGCGACCATACAAAAGATGACCTAAAATCGAACGTAAGCTACGCGCGTTACCAACTACTCCGACAACTCACTTTTAAACTGTTTTCTAAACAATTCTGACTCGATCGATGTGCCGGGCCGCACGTGTAGGTATCGCACGACATATATACTTACACAAAAGCCGTCCGCGAGGCCCCCGCGCGCCGCTTATCACAAAAATAAGTAACTATATACTAGTCACAGAGACGGGCACTTCGTCACTACGAGAATTACTTTGAATCACAATATACACAGAGAAAGTCAATGAATTTCAATGCTCCCTACATTTGTGAAGTGTTTAAACAACAAATACAATAATTTTAACTGTAATTTACACACATTTACTAAATAAAATCGAAAAAGCAACAACAAACACAAATCTGTCATACAAGATGGAGATATTTTGCTTTGGTTTATGTTTCGCTCACTGGCAGCGCTACGGTCGCGAGGAAGGGGAACGGCCTGCGATTGGTCAACACACATATTACGTTTCTTTTTACTATTTATACAAACAATTTACTAATTTATGAAATAGTTTGGATGTGGAAAAAATAAACATCAATAATATCAATACAATGATTGTTATTTATTTAATAATTGAGAATATCATTTGTTTGACACCATTAAGAAGTTATTTAATAAAACAAAATAAAATATCAGTAATAGTGATATACAATGAACGCGTAAAATGAAACGTAAATAATACGTCTAATTTAGAATGTACAAGGTAAATTAAGTATCGACGTGTATTTTGAGTGGCAATATAATTTTGTATCATAAGAATATTATATATAACCACAAAACAGCATAGAAACGTCTCTAGTTATTTTGTAATAGAGAAAACTTTTGGCGGCAAAATGTACGTGTACTCACCAAACCCATGTCCTGCAGCCTACGCGAAATAGACCTAGTTAGCCCAGGGTCTTGTATATCCAAATAGAAGCAGAAGTTTTTCCTTACTGAAAAATTATGCTTACGTTAAGATTCTGTCACACAACGCCAAATCATTTATGAAATCCAACTTACTTTTGTTATATTTTTCTTGTAATTGTAAATTTGAGACCATCATGTTATGAAGATGATAAAAGAGTTGCACAAATCACGATACACTACATTTATCAATTTTTTATCAACCGTATAGATGATTTAGGGAATAGATTTACTATCATTTTTATTATATAATGTAGTTAAAAGTGCACAGCCATTAATAAAAATATACATATAAACTTATTTCTCTATATTATTACGTTTTTGACCCTTGGAAGACAAATGTCAATGACAGCTGAGTTCTATAGACAACAAACACGTAGATCAATGATCTATGGTCGTAATCGATGTGGCAATCGATATTCTAGTCCATAGTCTATTTGTATTCTATATTGCTGCGGAAATAAGCCATCCTGCAATTGTAATTTGTCGTGCAATGCAAATCATATATTTATTTATTTTATATAAACTTTATACTAAGTATTCTACTAATTATATACTTTCGTTCTGTGACAGATAGACTGATTTTTTTTTATGATAAAAATAAAATTATTTTTTATCCATGAAGCAAGTGATTGAAAATGAAACATTTAAGGCGACATATATATTCTGTTTATATGTTCCTTTAACTACAATACTAATTACGTAAATTGAACTTATACGAAACCAAGGCGAGGCTCTAGGGAAGTTATAAATATAAACATCCTTAACGTAGACATATATTATATATTTGTGATATTTATAAACTACACGAACACTAGTATTATGTTTAAAATTTCAGTCTTAGTAGTGTGTACCTTTTTAGCGTAAATTTATTCTAACCGTTTAATTTCTGTATTTTCTGGGATTCATGTAGATATATAAAATACATATTCTAAAATATATTAATATGACTTTTTAAATGAAGAATTTGTTAGTAAAAGGAAGGTAGACCGTTATGTAGTATGAATCGACTCCACGGGTCTCTAAAGTCCCGAACACGGTCTGGCTGTATGTACGAGTATATAAGCAGCGTCGGGCAGTACATGGCATCTATATACGTACTTTATCGATTACTCACGCTCGTATTATGTGTATTGAAATGGACGAGATATATGTATACTCGTATATGTATACAAGTAGGAAGGTCCGCGCTCGGCTCGTTTATTCTATTGCTCTATTTAGGTCATCAGTCCAACGAATACTGTTTTAAAAAGCAAATCTAAAGAACGGATAAACAAACACACAATTCACATTTAATATGAACATTTCCGATAGGCCAATTATAGTTTGAACAATAAAATAAAAAATTAAATGGTGACACCGGATAGGAACGAAGTTCCTTATTATAAAAGAAATTAATTTTAAGTTCTATTCGAGGTATAAATAAAATAATTATTCGAATTAAATCAATAATTATTATGATTTTTTTATTGATAAAAATAAAAAAAACTACTTTACAAAGTTATCAACTTTGTTTTATTTACAATGATTTATAAAAAGACTATACGTAAATAAAATAGAAATTCTTACTAAAACCAATCTAAGGTGTAAAAAAATTAACTATAAAATGTCTTTCATCGCATGCGCTGCGAAAACTATTGATGATAGAACAAAAAAATGTTCTACAATATTATAGAACGTATCAATATGTACAAAAAACTTCGCGAGACCATATGTCCACCAATTGTAATTATCTCACTATAACTACTTTTTATATATTACAAGTTGATATAAATGACTATCAAAATCCTATTGCTAAAATATACCTAACTCATTGACCCAACATTGACGTATCTTATAATCTTAAACTAATAATATAAAGCTGAAGAATTTGTTTGCTTGAACGCGCTAATCTCAGGAACTACTGGTCCGATTTTAAAAATTCTTTCAGTGTTAGATAGCCCATTTATCGAGGAAGGCTATAGGCTATATATCATCTAGCTAAAACCAATAGGAGCTGAGCTACACGCGGACGAAGTCGCGCGGGTCGACTAGTCTATATATAAACCTGAAGAGTTTGTTTCTTTGCTTGAAAACGATAATCTCAGGAACTACTGGTCCGATTTTAAAAATTCTTTCAGTGTTAGATAGCCCATTTATCGAGGAAGGCTATAGGCTATATATCATCTAGCTAAAACCAATAGGAGCTGAGCTACACGCGGACGAAGTCGCGCGGGTCGACTAGTCTATATATAAACCTGAAGAGTTTGTTTCTTTGCTTGAAAACGATAATCTCAGGAACTACTGGTCTGATTTTAAAAATTCTTTCAGTGTTAGATAGCCCATATCTTTTTCTAATACAAAGGTAGTCTTAGTTATTACTTACACCAGTCAGTCAGTGGAAATCGGTCCCTTCAAAATCAATCCAGCCATTTCAGAGATAAACAAAAATTGTAAAAAAAAATTGTTGTTGGTATATGTACCGTGTATACATCCATTTATTTATTTATTTTAATATTACAAACAGACACTGCAATTTAATTTTTTTTTTGTATGGACGAATTTCAGTCTCAGCTAAAAATTATCAGTCGAGTCAACGTATTTTAAAATAGAACGGCATTTTTATTCAGGACGCAAATAAGTCAGCCGCTTCAAAATGTGAAAATCGATATCATAGCCAGTGCAGTCTATTGTTGAAACATGTTGGTGTACTTTGACTATGATTCTTTATACCAAGTACCAAACAAATACGGTAGATGGCGTAATTTAAAATTTAGTACCATAAACCTACCAATATTATTGTATACTAGGGGCCCGTCCCGGCTTCGCGCGGGTGGAATATTATTTTTAAAAATATATTGGCCCTCCCGCATTTCGGTGCCCCCTCTCTTGCCGCTTTACTCGCTGCGCTGCGTCGCTATACTGGCCCGTCGCGTCGTCGTGTATTTTTTGTTTATATTGATATTTTTAATTTCGTAATATCTTTTGAATGGAAAGTCCGATTGTAATAATTCAAAAAGTAATTTACAGGTATTGAAATAGTCTTGAATACGAAATAATTTATTTGGATAAGGATTAATACAAAGTTATAGAAAACATGGTCTGATTTTGATAGGCATTTTTATCAACTTTTAAAATGTAAAAAAGTAGTTATAGTGACGTAACTATAATAGTTGGACATATGGTCTCGCGGACTTTATTGTAGATATTGATACGTTCTATAATATTGTACAACATTTTTTTGTTCTATCATCAATACTTTTTGCAGCACATGCGATGAAAGATATTTTATGGCAAATTTTTTGGGACCTTGGGTTGGTTTTCGTGAGATTTCCTAAGGATCTCTAATTTTTTCTTGTAATAAATATAGCCTATGTTACTCATGGATAATGTAGCTTTCTAATGGTGAAAGAATTTTTGAAATCGGTCCAGTAGTTTTTGTTTATTCGTTACATACAAAAATACAAATCTTACTTCTTTATAATATTAGTATAGATAAATATATTTTTACTAAAATTAATATTCAATTAATAATAATATTTATTTTCATTTTTTTAATAATCCTATGTAGACAATTAATGGGTAAAAACTTGCCCACAGATAATTTCTTTGTATCGTAAAGCGCGAATTTTTAAAAATTATTCGTCAATTCACCAAAGTTTTTTTTCATTTCTAGCTATTGGATGTTTTGTCTATAACTACTGTTTTAATTTTAAAAAAATAATTACTGTTTTGTCAATAAAGAAACGAGGGCGGTACCTCCGTCCCGTTTCTCTACTGTTATATTACCAAAAAATGTCGTCATTATCGGTCTAGCTGTACGGCGTTTTTTAAAAATATATATTTCAATTGTTACATTTCTTGCTAGCTACACAGATACACCGGTAGAAAAAAAATGTATTCAAGCGCCGTCAGAAATTAAGAGGAGGATACATACATAAAATGACCTGAATGCGTTGTTTGATTATCTGTGATGACGTCACGACGTCGGAAATCAGTATGGTGATGGTGCGAGATATCCAAATACACCCTCTTTCTGTCTAGTAATTAACCCACCTTATCTTAATCTCTCTTGGGTTCTCCTACTATATAACATTCATATTTTTCTCGTTCAATTATTAATATGTCATATAAAAAAATCATAAAAAATTCTGCGGTTTTATTATATTAAGTATACTAGTAGTTAGGAAAAGGATGAAATAAAAAGTCAGAAACCCACTTAAAATACACTTATAATTAAATATTAATTTAACAATAATAATAATAAATTTACATTAACATGTAGCCATTTGTAAAAATCCTTTACAATATAATAGTTATATTTAATATTTATATTACATGAACATGACAAATAGAAACTACGGAGATTATAAAAATATAAGTGCGGAGTTACAACAAAATTATAACGAACAAAAATATTTACAATTTGCTATAATTATATAATAGTTATTTATGCAACTGTTGTATAAGGGTTATTTAAACACGAATGTGGGTTTTTATTGCCCGAAACGAAGCCGAGTGTGACTGATAATAGAAAAGACTTTATCTACACCCATGATTAAATCCTTTATAACAGATTCTGAAACATTACATTACAACAGCCACTCCTAGTAACCTAACATCACCCATTACTGAGTATATACAAATAAACTATGATTTGACGAAACAATCATTTATTGTCGTTGTAATTAACATTTTGTATAGAGCAATTATTAAAATTCACTTCAATATGTTCGTATGTTCTTTAATGTTGTAAGGCTCATTGTTTTGTAAATAAAACAATAAAAATATCGAAGAAAAATGGCGGGATTCGAATAACTTACTTTTTATTTACGGCGCGTGGCGTTCTGGTAGTAAAACGCGTGTGAATGAGTGTTCTTTTTTTGAAATTTATACAGATACCACACGCCACGCACCGCGTATCGAGCAATGTGGCTGTCTGTTGAGTAAACCCTTTGCGCAGAAGGAATAAAAAAAAAATGAATTGTTATTAGGACATTGGTGTTTGAATGATGGCAATAAGCTAATTGTTTCAGTATCTTCTATAGAGGATTTATAGCATAGGAGTAGATAAAAGGAATAAAAGCTGTGTTTATGCATTTAGATATATATTTTACATAACGAATATTAGGTAAGCTCGCATTTCAAATACTATAATATATAAAAAAGTAGAGTAAATTTTATCTATGGAGCACATACTTTAAAAAATATTACTTATTTAAAAAAAATGCATAATTAAAAAAAATTAATTGAATTTTGATTTTAAACCAAAAAATTCTTTGGTTGAACAAAAAACTTATATGGTATTTTATACCAATTATGACTATTTACAAAAAAAATCGTTATGTACGATTTGTACTGTATTAGAACACAAGTATATAAATAGTACAATATTTCTATGTCATTTGTATAGTACATATTGTCATGTTAGATATGTGTAACTCCGCGAACTTTCGAGATGTATATGGCAATGAAATTTAATTTCATTTTTTTAATTTTTATAATGCGATTACATGAATTATAGTAATTTATGTTGTTAAATAGTAAGTGCAGATAATTGTCAAATTGTTGATTGTTAGAGTACGACATACAAAAAAAAAATGATCAAAATGTGTCAAATGGAATTTATTTTATTACTGTGCCGATCATTATTATATTAGCAGTATAGTTTAATAAATTTATGATGCGGATATGACATCATTATTTTCGATATTTATTTATAAAACTTACAGATAATATAAATACAGAAAAATCATAAATATTTCACTAATCACCTGCACTTACAACTTAACAATATTTAAATTAGCGTTTAATCTAAACTCACTTATCTCAGTCTCAAATTCGACTCACTTCTATAGTCTATGCCACCACATGTATAATCTGTACTTTCACGATTGGTCATATTACTTATTGTAATTTTCTTTGTTATCGCCGTTAGTTTCACCGTTGAGAATAGGTGGCACTGGTGGCTTTATAGGCGGAGCTGGTATCACCTGTTAAGTAAAAAAAAAATAAGACTTCAAACTGGCGGCAATATTTGACATGACATAGTAGGAAAATAAAGAAGTAAAAACTTAAAATACGCAAACTTAATACCTTCTAATTTTTTTATAATACACATAATATATAAATTAGCACAGACAAATCAATAAAACATGATAAAATGTTATATTTCCAATGAAATGAAATTAAAATTTATAGGTTTGTATGTGTGTAATAATATTTTTAGGGGCCACTCATAAAATACGTTGGCATATAAGGGGAGGGGAGGAGTCTTTCTAAGAGTGACAACATATGACAAGAGGGGACGGGAGATCTACGGCAACTTGACGTTCGCCGTTCATTAAAACATTTTAAATTATTATTTTTTCAATAAATAATTTTTTCTAATTATTAATAAATTCTTCAGCCTGAAGCTGCAGGTTTTCAACAAATTCCATACGATTGATTTTGTCTATCAGTCCATGATCAATTGGCAAACAGAACATGTAAAGAATGTGGCCTATATCATACGTCTAATAAAACCTTACTGCAGCATCTAAAGTATTTACATCCAAAACTTAAAAGAAAAGATAAAGTAGTTCGGCGTATACAACCAACTCGCATCGCAGCGCGGCGAGCTCGACAGCTGTTATGCATATTGAGAGATGAAAACGCTGGTACTGAAAATGTAGAATGGATAGATGACGATGAAATAGACGGTAGTTTTGAAGCTAAAGGAGAAGAACATATTGCAATACCAATTATAGATATTTCGACGCATTAACAGAATCCTTGGGCTTTAATTTATTCAATTTTTTTTAAAAGAAGAAGAATAAGTTAAAAGAAGTTGATTGTAGCGTGATGTATTTTATGAACGGCCCCTTATTTAAAATTAGAATAATTAGGATTTCAAGCCAGTGTTTACTATTGCTAATTGGAATTAATAGGCTAGTTAGAATTAAAACCTATACTTTAAAGAAAACGCGATATTTACATTACGTATTTTGTATTTAAAAAAAGCAATTCAGATAATCCTCGAAAACGCTGAATAGTGTCATGGCGTCTTGAATGACGTCACAGTCTGCAAGGTAACCTGTTCTGTTGTATGAAAACGTCAAAAACAACAATGATGTTTTGCGTGCCGTGACGTAACACTTTCTGATAAGTGTTCGCTGTCACGTGTGACTTAATGCCTATTTTTTGGAATTTATTTTCTAAAAATATTAATATCTTAATAATAAAATAATATACAGATAGAGAGGATTTTGAATAAGTGGCTCCGAGTCTGTTTGGGAAAAAATCCTACCAAAAATATACAATACACTAACGACGTATTTTTATGATAATGACAATCCAATAAACAATAATAATATGGATTTAAAAAGCCAAAAAACCAATACCGTCCATCACCATTAAAATTGTATTAACTTAACTTTAAAATTTTGAAAACTTCCATCTTCGTGTTAAAACTACTTTCTATGTTATAGATTTTTTTTGATAGACTTGTCAGCATGTTGCTTTATTTATTTGGCAAGGAAATAACCTTTTCATGTCTCAAAGGAAGAAACGGTTACAGAAAATCAAGCCAAATAATCACTTAATACATTAACGCACTCTGTATGTTTAGCGCATCACATCTAATTCAATGTTGTGATCATATAAAGAAATATTTTAAATATTATCTGTATTTAATAATAAATAGTGAGCAACATGCTGATAAGTAAATCATTTGTGTACTTTTGAGCCAGATGAGTCGCCACCTTCATCCTGTTAGAAAGGGAAGGTATCTTAAAATGTTGAATTATGAAAAAACTTATAATATCTAAAGAAGCCAATTTTAAAATAGAAAAAATCTAACAATCATTCATTATAAATTAAAAATCGTTAACAATCTTTAATTCTGTAGACCACAATATGTGGGATTATGTTGGAATTCAATGTGTGCCATAGTCATCCTTACTAATATTTTAAATGCGAAAGCAACTCTGACTGTCTGTCGCGCTTTTACGTCATTGATTTAAATGAAATTTGGTATACAGATGGCTAGAGCCTGAGAAAGAACATAGGCTACTTTTTAATGCGAAAAAAGGGTTGTAAAGAGTTAAAAGGAGAGATGACGTGCTGTGGCATATGTCTCATTTGTAAAATAATGACTCTAAATAATTAAAAATGCTACTCAAAGACACTATTCCAGGCGGACAAAGTCGCGGGCACAGCTAGTTTTTATATACAGGGTGGATTTATGAGACGGGTCAGTAAGGGCAGGTACCTTAACCGTTATAGTTACAGGAAAACGTTCCTAGGAGACCATCCATAACTTTTTAAGATATTCTGAACTGCATTAATAGATTTTTGAGAAAATGTACGGTCAGCGAAAAAACTGCTAAAATCCAAAAAAAAAAAAATTTATGTCTATCGATTCTACTCGATAGACATAAATTTTCGATCGAGTACTAGAAATGTCAGAAATCACCAAAAACATTTTCCATACATTTTGTACTGAAAAACGATCGTACGAGGTACCTGCCCTTACTGACCCGTCTCAAAAATCCAACCTGTATATCTCATATATCAGGATCGACAGAATTAGTAGAATGTTAAACACATGACAATAGTTAGTGGCAGAGAAAATATAGTTTGATAGAAAATGCAAGGAAAATCCATTTAATGAAAAAACCTAATACTAAAATACTCACTCAGTGAAAAATGTATTATTATATAAAGTTTTTTGTGAAATAGAAAGTACTGAGCTTAGTGGTTAGTACTCACAGAAGGTTTGGGGCGGTGTGTATCGACCGCATCAACGGAGAGCTTGATGTGTTCCTCGCGACACCCGTACGCGACGGGCGTGAGCTTAATAACTGTGTGTAGGGGCACGTGGAGGTAGGGGAGCTCCTCTGGAAGGGGAAAAAAGTCGTTAGTGTGTTCAACATGGACACAATTACTTAAAAATATTTTAATATGAGGCAAGTCTTTTATATCAAGGTTCCAAAAATGACATCAAATATTTGCGAGATTTGCGACTTCAAAATTTTTTTTATAATTTTTTTGCAAAGCGAAGTAGTATAACTACTTACCAGCAGATTTGTCCAAGAAGTATGCCAGTAGACATCTCATCACAGCTTGATGAGACACCACCAGGACATTCCCTTGCCTCTCCAGTTCCATGATGACGGGTTCCAGCCTCGCCACCAGGTCCTCATAGCTTTCTCCGCGAGGATATCTATAGGCGAACTTATTGGCGTCTCGCGCATTAAAGTCTGAGGGGTACTTTTGTTGGATTTCAGCATAAGTCATCTCTTCACAGATGCCCTGGGAAATTAAATTATGTTATGAGAATGTGACTTTATAAGCCATTTTGATTTCAATAAAAACAATATTCTTGTAAATAAAGTAGTATTAGAATTTTTACAGTATTTTAATATTTTTTTATGGATTTGATGGAACTAAGATATGTTATATTACTTACAGCATCGATCTCGTTCAACGCCTTCCACCTCTCTTGAGGTGCTCGCACATCCTTGACAGTCTGAATAGCTCTCCTCATCCAGGAAGTCCACACACGGAGACCAGGGATGTTCTGCTGCTCAATGTAGGAGGCGAGCGCTGAAGCGTACTGCTTCCCTCGGGACGATAGTTCGCTATCACCCCCTATCCTACCCACTAGATTGTGCATGCTTTCCCCATGCTGGAAAAGAAGTAATTTTTTTTTATGGAAAAAGCGACTGGATGGTGTAACTTGTTTCTTTCTAACTCTTCATTTAAGAATATCCGCTGATAGCAAAAATTCAATCCTTTAAAGTTTAAATCGTAAGTTTTGATATTTTTTTATATTTATTGATAAAAAACTTTTTAAAAAAACAGATTTTAAAAAACACTACAAGATTTTGGGATAATGAGCGGTTAAGCTATTTTCAAATTATTTTTAAAAGTTTTATTTTACAGTACGCCTTTATTTCTTTCATGACAGTTTCTTTTCTTAATTGCAAAATGTTTTATTATTCAATTTATTAATTATTTTTAATAATTCAATAAGAAACTATAAAGACTGCTTTATTCTAATAATCATAGAAATTTTAGATGGTTGTAAAAAGTAATGAGAAATTATCCATTTCTGTATACATAGATAAATAATATAAGATAAACTTACCCTAGTCAAATAAATAGTTCTAGGTACAATATGTATATTCATCAAATAGTATACAATTCGACTTTGGATATGTCCCTCGTGTTTATGTACAACCACTTTCTCCCCTGTGTCATAAATTTTCATAAAACTGCACTCGGATTCCAGCGCTTCTTCCAGCGGCTCGTATTTCTCTTTATAATGCTCTATTCTTAGAAGGAAGTCATCTACGACGTTGTCCGTATTCTGAATGTTTGTATAGTCTGGGCTGCTAACTTTCACCTCCTGTGTCGAAATAAAATAACAATCTCAATATGATGGCTGAATGGAGAAGTTTCTTTTTTTTATACATTATTTGTAAAACTTAAAGTAAAATGAAACTAAATTTGAAAGAATTATTAAATGTTATACTTAGAATGGCGTGCAGTTACTTGCGCCACTTGTGTCGTTTTTTAATTATTATAATAATGGCTGAGGTCCTATTGGTATACAAATACAATATTCTGTAACGTCGAAATATGAGCAACTTAAATTGTAGGATTAAGCGATATTTATGACAGCAATATAGATGACTTCTCCACGAAACCTTATTAAAAAAGAATTTAGTGACTTAATCTAGTTACACGGTGTTATTTAATACTTCGAAATCAACTATAAATAGAGACCGATTTCGATATCTCATCCCTAGCATTAAAATACAGAAGCTAGCTTGATCAGGTTTAGTATAAAAAGTCATATTGAAGAACATTTTCGTATTTAATTATTAAAGTAATGTTAGACATATTACGACAATATTATACACATATTAGAATACTAGAGATATGCTCTCGCTTCCAACGAAAAAATCATCATTTAATCACTACTAAATATGTGATTGAAGGTACTACTATCACCTTTTCAATACAATCAACTTGAAGTCTCCTTAGCAGCTTCAAAAATTATATTGAATCAATTAATTTTACTATGATTGTAAGATAATAATTACTATATAATAAAAACAATTACATAACAAACATACCATTATATTTTGTTCAATGATTCTCGGATCGTCACAAACAGACTCCACAAAGAACAACTTGAAGCCCATCTTGTGTACAACGATGTCTCGGATCATTCTTCTTCTCTCCCTGGTCGAGTTGGTCGCGTCGAACACCTAAAAAAAAAAAAATTTTTACTTCCATACTGATTAAAATACTATAGGAACTTTTTTTCTCCACAAAGTTATAACAAGTTTGCAGGTCTTGTATTGTATTATTTATTTATTGTTTATTTGGGTTCAGTTTAAAAATAATAATAAAAGTGATATCATTTCAAGCAGTGGTTGCTGGTTAAGACATTGGTGTCTTACTTGGGAGGTCCGGTTTCGATCCCCCACACAGGCTTAATTAATTATCACTTGTTTTAACGGTGAAGGAAAACATAGTGAGGAAACCTGCACTCCTGAGGGTTTTCCACGTTCTTAAAGGTATGTAGAGTCTGCCAACCCGCACTTGGCCAGTGTGATAGACTCCTTCCTACATTCTGAGGAGACCCGGCTGAGGATTTTTATTAACAAAACCCATTAATGGGTTTTGTTAATAAAAATAAATGATATTATACAGTATTACAGAGAATTATTGATACAATGTAAAATTTGTTTTTATTAAGAAAAAATCTATGTTTAGAAGTTTATAGTCATACTCATTTCAAATCAATAAAAAATGTTTAGGCAATTTGATTCAATAATTTGATCAAACAATAACTTTCAATAATAATTCAATCTTTTAAATTTAATTAATTGACATTTCAAATTTTTAACAAATCTATATTATTATGTTATATGAAACTAGAAGAAAAATAAATAGACACATATTTTTTACATGTTTTTGAGAAAATGATATTGGTTAAAATCGATATTAAAATTTAATCCATTGTAAAAAACCACAAAGTTATTAATGTCGTCATATATACGATTGAATAGGGATATGACTTTGATTTAACAAATAAAGCAGTATATGTGACGTCATCACATGTTATAGTTTTTATTTTATTATCCAAAGCGAATGAACAAAAAAATCGAAGATATTATTTTTACGGTAACGGTATTTTTGTTCTAAGTGCTAAAAATTTTTAATATGATCAAATCTATCATTTAATAAAATTAAAAGGTGATTCTAGGGATGACAATTTCCTCTATGAAAAATTTATCTGATCTTTCACAAAGGAGGAAAAGCCTTAAAAGATAGATTTTTGATTAATCAATTGATAAGCTGAAAATGACTTGTTTATTTAGATTTTATCCAATTTTAATTAGTTAAATATAAAACTCTATTCCTTTTTAAGTGCATTCCTATGTCGATTTCTAGGGTCAAAGTCGATCTTTTCGAAAGAATTAATGCGATATTAGAGCGGTAGTTTCATCATACTCACGGCCACCTCTCCTCCCTTGACCAACCATTCGCAGACATCATGTAATGCGTCCAAGGCGCACTGTTGTCTTATAGCCATTGCTTCTTTGTTGTCCGCTCGAAAAAACTCATGGCTTGTGTAGGCTGTGGTCGCGTGGCGTCTATACTCGCCTAGATTGAATACTGAAAATAAGACAAAAAATATTTAAGTACACTTAATTAATTCATTATGTTCCTAAACTACACTAAATTTTACGATTTCTGAGCATGATTCTGAGGAGAAATTAACCTTGTAATATTGTGCTAAGTGACTTTAAAAAACTAACTGCAATTTCTTATAAAACATGCCTTAGTTTTTCTCCTGTAGTATATACCTTTATTTTGTATATACAGAAAGTCAAAATGTGGGATTACAAGGTACTCTTTTGTAAAAAAATATGGACTATAGGAAGTCTTAGGCAGTACTCTATAATGCGACAAATTAGATAGTTCGACACTGCCCTCTCTATCCACTTATGTCTATCTAGGCCAAATAATATCACCCGATGATTTAACAGGCAAGAGAATAGAAACTTATATAGCAACTTATTAAAGGCTATTAATATTATCCACTTAATTGAGTTTTTATATATCTTTTTGCCAGTAAAAACTACATTTTTTAAGTAAAAACATTTAAAAAACAATGAACTTAATAGAGAAAAAAAAGAGAAAATTATTAATTTTATTTTAGATAGACAATTCAAGTATCTGGGCTCTAACCTCAACTCCCAAAACATAATGGAGGAAGAAATTAAGGCAAGAATAACTGCTGGCAACAAATGCTTTTATGCTTGCAAAAAAATGCTAGGCAGCAAATTTCTCACCTCCAAGTCCAAGATAGCAATCTATAAAACAATTATCCGACCAGTTGTGACATATGCCTGTGAAACTTGGACACTCACACAAAAGGATGAAGAAAGATTAGCTCAGTTTGAGAGGCAAATTCTACGTAAAATCTTTGGGCCTATAAGGGAGGAGGATGGCTCATACCGTGCCAGGATGAACCATGAGCTAAATAGCTTAATCCTTAACGAGACAATTGTCCGATATAGTAAAGCACAGAGGTTAAGGTGGGCGGGCCACTTGGAGAGAATGAGCGATAGTAGAGCAGTAAAAGAAATCTCAGATTGGATCCCACAGCAGAAACGATCCAGGGGCAGGAAATCATGGATTACCTGCTTGGAAGAAGATCTGAGACGTCTAGGGCAGCTTGATGGATGGAGGCGAACAGCTCAAGACCGTGCCAAGTGGCACAAAATAGTGGAGGAGGCCAAGACTCATACTGGGTTGTAGTGCCATAAGAAGTAAGTAAGTAAGTTAGATAGACAATATATTTTTTAATTTTTTTTTGCACTTTCAAACTGTAATAGATGGACAAGAAAATAATAACAAAAAAGTTGAAAGCTAACAAACCATTTTGTTTGGTTCTTCGGTTATACATTGCAACCTCAATATAACAAATCGGAAGGGAGCAAGTAAATATTCTTTATTAATTTGTTAAACTGAGGTTTGTTATATTGCAGTTAATATGGTCAAAAATTTGTTATAAAGAGGTAAAATAAACCAGTCGCGACATGCTATGGGAATATGAGTCATCATATATTGGTAGGAATGTTATACAGTCAAATCTGAGTAAGTGCGAACTGGGTAAGCGAGAAAACTTTTTTAATGAGAGTATTTACCAGGTTTCGTCATTTTGCCCTCCTAAAATATTGCCCTCTATAAGTAAAAAAGTTTTTATTTGGATAGAGAGGTGGAGGAAATTCCAAAAAAACGAAAAGCTTCAAAGGCATTGGAGACGCTTCCCCATTTTTATGAATATACGTTTGATCAAAACTTTTTTGAAAAAAATTATGAACTTGAAAAACATACACAAAATTTAAAAACATAATCGCAAAAGAAATTAACATTGTTATAATATTATTTTGATTAAACATTTATGTTCAGCTATTATTTCAATAAACATGTAATACCCGTAATACATACACATTTTTTTTTCTTATTACGTCATATTTGCTGTATTTTTATAGACCTCTATAAGTGAGACAGATCGCTTTTTTAACTCTATATTTTGTTTGACTATGTAAAGGTTTTGGGTTGACAAAATTCGTTAATTAGAGGTATTTACACTTTCTCTGATACTTGAAAATTCTTTATAAAGGGGTTGTTCTCAATGTAGAGGTATATTTTACATTGAATCTTATGGACAATTCAAGGATTGCGAAGAAATTGTTAAAGTGTTTCAGGTGATTAGGTTTAACAACAGACAGTGTTTGGAAATATAAATAAGATAGGCAAGACATGGCTTGGGTTTCTCACACAAACAATTTATTTTACTATTACTAGGAACAGAATGTTTACAAGCTAACATTATGTACTTAATGTGTACTGGGAAGAAGTCAGGGGTCGCATACTTCAAAGCCGTTAGTAATAATCACACCACATTGCTGATTATATCATTTTATATAACATTGGAGATTACATTTTATTCTCCTTACATATATCAATGCATATTTTGAATATATCTAATCAGAGGTTCCAGCCAGCTAAGGGCAAAGATAACTGAATATTCTATTGAGTTAAAGAAAGTTAACAGTAAAACCTCTATTTATCAACTCTTGCAGGAAGACTCAGCTCCTTCTCCTTATATTTGGAAAATATGATATTAAACTAACAGATAATGTTACTGGTAGCCTTTTTTTATAGATATTTTATTTTAAGGCCCTGAAAATCAGCAGATTTGGCTGTTTAGGGACTAAGAGCAAGAGATTCCCTATAACAGAGGCTTTTAACAAAATAGGTATTGTTACATAACGGTATATTTATTGTATTATTTTGTATATTGAACAGATAATTGATTTCTATTTAAAATAAACTTGAAAATCTCTAAAAATATTTTTGGTTAGGATTAGATGTTACAGTTCCTTTCTATTTTTGAGTTTTGGATCTAGCAATTTGCCACCAGATTATGAGCAGTTGACTTGTTCATTCGCCAGTTATATATTAGAAAAAATACAAAGTGTTCTTACCCCTGGTATTAATGCCTATCCAGTTGAGATATCTTGAGAGTTTCTTAGAAATGTAGGTCTTCCCTCTGGCTGGCAGCCCAACCATAGCAATAACATGCGGAATGTTGACATAGTTAGCTCTTTCACCTGGAACATATATTTTAACACATTCAAGTACACTATTTTATCTTTTTTATATGTAATTTTCCTTATCTCAAAATCTACTACATATTTAATGACTTTATTATCACCATACATCTATTATTACAAGTTCTATGTATAGGAGCTGTTACATGTTTTATGTATAAATTTTCCTCCAAGGTTGCAAAAACAGGTTTGAATAATGTAAATGTTCAAAGTTTTAATAATTTGATAAAATGTATACCATTAGTTCAATTGTATATAATTTGTCTTACTAATATTGTAAATGCAAAAGTATGTGTGCTTTTTTCACACACAGATAGCTATTAAACTAACCAAGATGATTACTTTATAATTCTGGAAAAATACAGAGCATAGCTAGGACGGATCAATTAATCAATTTTTTCATTGACATTGTAAATTTCTAGGTGTTTGTAAAATAATAACTATAAAGATACAAAGTCAAAACTTCAATGATCCTAATAAGTTTTTATTAGCAAACCTTAGTGTGGGTTACTATATATCATCAATCAAAGCACTTTACATAACTCAAATCCATCAGAATGTATAGTGGACAAAAATATCAATTTAAACATTTATCTTAGTGATGGTGAAGGTCATATTTTATACCATAGATATCAATACTGGAATTAATATCAATTTTCATCACTAAGACAATTAATATTTATTAAACATATCTTAACATATGTACACATAGGTGTATAGATAAGTAACTGATAAGTATGCTCAGTCAGAGCACAAGTGAACCTATTGAAATTGTTAAAATAAACAACCACTTAACATTGAATGATCTGTGTATGATTTATTGGGAAGTTCATTAAAAGCAATTACAGATAAAACAAGACACTGCGAAGTTTTATTAGAATCAAGTAGTAATTCAGAAAAATTCTAATATTTCAGAATATATTTCGGTTTTAAATTACTTGCACATTCTGCCAGCTTTACAACGAAAAAACACGAACTAGTCTAGGCGTGAGTTCTAATAATATAGTTCTAGATTTTATATTTCATAGCACTAATGATCGTTTTCCATGGAACACGCCTTTCTCCTATGATATTTAAAGTATAGAAATAATACTGACCATCACCGAAATATTGCTTGTTTAAGAATTTCCAACCTTCTGCACGATTATCTTCCAAATCCATTTTAATAGAATTTACGATATCTCACGTGGAATAAATAAAATTTGCTAGGATTATTTTAATAAATCACTACCGCTATATATGAATAGGAAATTCGCACTGGCGATTAGCGATTGTCAAAAATTAAAATTCCTTCAAATCAATAAAAATGTCAGTCTGACACTGACAGCTTCTAGGAATAGACAATAATAATCGGATACTCGTATGAAAATGTAACATTTTTTTAAATTATATTTTATTATAATATATGCATGAGTATTTTGCTACATTTAGAATATCCATAACTATTTTTTTAAATAGAAAATCAGACTAGCCTTTTTACAAAAATATTTTTTTTAATCAATTGTAAATTATATAATAAAAATTAATCTTTGACAGAGGAGACATAGAAAGAAACTTTATGTTTGCGCCGTTCGGCTTAGAAACCATGGGGCCATGGGGCTAGGAGGCTCGTGATATTTTCACTGAAATATTATCTCGCCTCATCCAAGCCACTGGTGACCAAAGGGCTACAACGGTCAATAAATGAGCCTAGCTATTCAAAGAGGGAACGCTGCCAGCGTTTTGGGCACATTGCCTCTCTGTAGTGGAATAGAATTTTTTTTTGATATTACTTAATTTACTTATAATTTAATTATTGTTTAATAGAACTAGTTAATTATGTTGGATTAATAAAATCTTTGACTCACATTTCGGAAATAGTCTTTGTATCATTTTCGTTTACATCATAATTTTTTTAGTAGCATGAATAGGAAAATAAATAAAATATTTTAGTGATGATTCAATATAATCGACAAACGGAAAAAGAAGAAAAACAAATATTTATACTATGCGACATTGAGAATCTAAATTTAAAAGCTGATATTTAACCTTAGGTCTATTCATAAATAAACATATTTTTGGTAATTGTAATTTGTTAATCGTTTGCTGTATTGGACATTTCCTGATTTGTATATTATAATAATTTTGTGAAGTAAACGGTATGTGCAACTGTAAAATTTCCGTAATCTCATTAATTTCGAAGTTCCGAAATGAAGCCAGAGTAAGTATTAATTATGTAAATGAGCATGATACTATTACAAATTGTACTTAAGTTTATCATGACAATCTTTGTATAATTGCTCGTGAAATATAAAATATATGATAATGTACTAATACCTATTGTTTCAGTTCAAAACTTTTCCATTCGAAGAAAACCGTTCATTAATCTTTTATTTAAATATAACTCACTTTATGAATAAGAATATACTTGTTGAATAATAATTAATTTTATAATTGTTGCTAAATTAAATTATTCAGGAGCTTACGACAGTAATCAAATATTATTATTATACTAATGGAACTTATTTTTTTCGGGACTCGGGCCTATGTGTTAATCTGGATGCCAAATTTCTTTGAAATCCGTTAACCTATTTTTTCGGGATTGAGTTACGAACAGCCAAATATAGAAACATAAAATGTTTTCCATTTTTAATGTTAATTAGTAAGATTTCGTTACAATATAATATGTAAATAGAATTGTATGTTTGTTTTGTATTTGCTTTTATCTATTTCATTCACCGGCTAGTACATAAAAATAGATCTGGCACGAGTTGTTCAATTTCCCATTTTGGCAGACATCTTATTGTTTATCGCATTACGATCTCCGATGTATAAAGACACTTGACACACCCATACATTTTCTCTCTATATGATATAATAATAATGTTTTGTCATAGAATGAGAGAGGAATGATACCGATTACTGTACAGCAATACGTATACACATGTTATTTAGATTGAGGCGAGCAGTAATTTTTCATCCGGTTAAATTTTCAGAGGAATATGGCACGTTTTTGGCGGCGCCCTACCTTTGAACTTGAGAAATGTTTGGCAAGCGTTTATCACATTACAATATTGGCTTTTCTTGGACTACTCGACTGACACACCCATGCATACACTTTTATTGTTTGTGATTTAGCATTTCATTACACTTGTGATTATAATAACTTATTAGAAGGTTTTAGGAGGAAAATAAAATATCGAGAGGCGTTAGATCGGGGCTGCGAGTTGGCCACTTAATTGGACTATGTTTTCCTATCCACTGTGTCCCGAATTGTTTATTCAAATATCGTAGATCAATTTAATTTCGTAGAATCACCTATTTTTAAATTTGTGTGACATGTTGTGTCGTACCGTAGTTTTGTATTTAAATTTCAGTTGGCCTTAAAGAATCTTTTAATCACAGTAAAAAATAGGATTGTTTGGCAATAAAAATATTACGAGTAGATTTATCGTTTTTCAGTACAAAATGTATGGAAAATGATTTTGGCGATTTCTGACATTTCTAGTACTCATACCTTAAATGTCCCATAGTCTTTTGATCCCCATACGAAGTAGGATCGATAGGCATAAAAATTATTTTTTTTAATGTTAGCACGTTTTTCGCTTACCGTACATTTTCTCAAAAATCTGTGAATGCAGTTCAGAATATCTTAAAAAGTTATGGATGGTCTCCTAGGAACGTTTTCCTATAACTATAACGGTTAAGGTACCTGCCCTAACTGACCCGCCTCAAAAATACATTCTGTATAGTATATTTTTAAGTAGTATATATTCGTTTTAGTTTGTTTCTTTTAACTGAATAACTTTTTGTGTAAATATCTATTGTAGACACTTGTTTAACATTATGATACATGAATAAATAAATAAAATTCCAGATTTTATACTATCTCGTCACAGATCACATCCTAATCTGGTCACATGATCTGTCTAACTCACACATTGGAGGAAGTGACACTCCCATTTCCTGGAACTGTTGTATCACAAAGGAAATACAGTATCCTACTAATATTACAAACGTGTAAGTTTGTAAGAATGTATGGATGTGTGGCTGTCTGGATGTATGGATGTTTGTTACTCTTTCACGCTAAAACTACTGAATGGATTTTGATGAAACTTTAAAATAATATAGCTTCTACCCCAGAATAACCTATAGGCTATAATTTATAATGACATAGTGTGAATTATCTAAAATATAGCGGGTGAAACCGCGCTATAATTTCATGTCATCAAATAAATTGATTTTAATATGTATTGAATTATTATTATTTTAATATCTATTACCGAGTGGTGAAGGTGAGAGTTAATAATGTATTTATTATGAAAGAGCTCTTTAAACCTGCTCCTAGGTCTCAGGCCCGAGGCACAGCTCGCCTCCGTCTAAATAGCATGTGTATTGCTGTACAGTGATGGGTATCATTCCACTCACATGCACATGTCTATCGAGTATCTATTACGTCACAATCTGTTGACGTGCGTCACCTTCTTGGCCTATATTAGTCACAACTGATTGCATTCGGAAAATAGTTGGTTCTGTAGAAATAATAATGGACTACTGAGTTCATCCAATTATTTATTTTACCTTCTATAAATACAATTGATTCAGAAACGATATTACATTACAACCTCGATTATCCGAAGTAATTGGGACCGAGATTAGTTTGGATAATCGAAATGTGCTTTTCGACAAGATCAAACAAAAACAACACCAGTCACATAAAAACAATGTCTATTAAAATTTGACATACAATAACGTTGTATTAAAAAAATCCAATGAATCATTGTAATTTTTTAGGATTGATATATTATCTATAATTAATATTATAAAGAGGAAAGATTTGTATTTTTGTACGTAACGAATAAACTTAAAAACTACTGGACCGATTTCAAAAATTCTTTTGCCGTTAGAAAGCTACATTATCCCTGAGTAACATAGGCTATATTTATTACTAGAAAAATTAGAGATCCTCAGAAACTGTCACTAAAACCAACCCAAGGTGTAAAAAAATTAGCCATAAATAAGCTTTCATCGCATGCGCTGCGGGAAGTATTGATGATAGAACAATAAAATGTTCCACAATAATATAGAACGTATCAATATCTACAAAAAGCTTCGCGAGACCATATGTCCAACTATTGTAGTTATCTCACTATAACTACTTTTATACATTTTAAAAGTTGATAGAAATGCTTGTCAAAATCAAACCATGTTTTCCATACATAGTATTAACTTTTATCCAAATACGAAAATTTTGTATTCAAGTCAGTTTCAGTGCCTGTTGATTACTTTTTGAATTATTGGAATCGGACATTCCATTCAAAAGATATTACGAAATAAAAATATCAATATAAACAAAAAACACCCCGACGCCCGACGGGCCGGTGTGGCGCGCCTAGCATCGTAGCGAGCAATGCGGCGGCGGGAGAGCGGGAATCAAAATGCGGGAGAGCCAAAATGTTACAAAAAAAATATTCACCCGTGCGAAGCCGGGACCGGCCGGCTAATTCTTTTAAAAAATGATAGCGAGCAACAAAGTCGCGCTAACGTTTGGATAATTAAGCGTTACGATAAGTCTGCCATCGGGATAATACAGGTTCTACCGTACATAAAAAAATAAATAAACAAATGATAATGCTTTGCAAAAGTATAGAATTTTTTATTTGCGGTTTTACTTGATGGAATCTATTAAGTTTTTTTTTTCATTTAACTTAGTGTTCCGTTGTATAAAATATTAAAAGATTTTGTTCGAGTATTATGGGAAATAGCTGATTAATAATAATAGCTAAACTCCACTGAAACCGCAGCAATTTTGTTTTCTTCCGCACTCTATCTTCGAGGTGGCAACGCATCGGCAAGACATGAGTCTCTCTCTCCTGTGTTACCGAAGCCCATGGGCGACGGTGGCTACCCATCATCAGGTAGCCTGTATTCTCGTTAGCACCTTAAATGGTATTAAAAAGGAATACCCCATTCTCTAAGTATTTTTGAAGACGACGACGCGACGGCTTTTGTTCAACAGGTGTAATTTGAGTTCAATTACACACAATGGGCTGTTCTCGCTATGAATGACATTTCAATGAATGGACACGGGGCGAGTACACTGAATTGATCTCGAGGGCGCTTTCCTATTGTAACTTGCACATTCGCCGACTCGTAAACGTAATACGCGCTCCACGTTGTCGTCTGTTTACCATGAGCTATTTATAGGATCATCCACCATCGTCGATGTGATAAAAGAAATCTATTTTTGTTTAACCTTTAAACATGGACATCGGCAAAATTAGACAGTATCTCTTGTTTTGCCAATGCGTTGATGAATTTCACTGGAACCGCAGTAATAACGGTATGGGAGGAAAAGTAAGCCTGGCCCACAGTTGGCGTTAGGATTCGCATGCTGGTGGTCGCAAGGTAGCTTAAGTAAAAAGTAGCTTAAGTGTTAATACAGGATATTTAATACTAGCAGTCCCTTGCGACTTCGTCCGCGTATAGCTCCGTTCCTATTAGCCTTTGCGTGATGTTATATAGCCTATAGCCTTCCTCGATAAATGGGCTATCTAACACTGAAAGAATTTTTCAAATGGGACCTATAGCTCCTGAGATTGATTGAGTAGATGATGTGATGTTAGTATACTCCTCCGAAATGGCTCGACCGATATTTATGAAATTTTGTGTGCATATCGGGTCTGAGAATCGGTCAACATCTATTTTTTAAACCCCTCAGGGATTTTATTCAGAATATCTCAGGCATAATTATGTTCAAGAAAAAAAATTAAGATCCCAATTTCTGTATTTAATACACTGTTTACTACTTTTTTGGCCTTGACCTTGCTATTTAAATATATTCAAATAATTAAAAAAAAAGGTTAAAACAATTGTTGACGAACGAAAATGAGAATATGGCGGTTGTCCTTGAACTTGTACGTTGGTCTAGGTACCTACCACTATCTGTTAACTAAATAAACAATTCTATTTCTTCTTTTTTTCTCACGTTGTTACGGTGTTACGGTGTTACATATTCAAGGTTATGTTCATAATGAGACTATTTGAACGTAAACAAAAAAATAAACGATCAAGGTAAGACGTATTATTTTTTATTAATTTAATCACATGGTCACAGAATATATTTATATATAATCTGTAAAACAAACTCGGGTTTGTTCGAACACTTATAAGACGAGAACGGCTTGACCGTTTTTCATGGATTTTAATTTGTTATATTTGTCTGAGACAACAGTCCCGAATAGCAGAATTACTATTAAAAATATTGGAGAATTAATAAAAAAAAGAAAAAAAACATTTTACCATTCAAAACGTCAATGGGTTTCGTAACTGTCAAATATTTAAGGTTCATCCCGTCGATACGGTAAACTCTCCCCTCAAATTAAATAGAGTATTTAATTAAAGGTTTGGATCAACAAGATATGTCCACAATACGGATGATGGCGTATTCTACATTTTTTAAAATATGAGTAATGAAAAAGGATTGACATATATATTGGTTGTGAACAGTTCAGCTAATCTGTTAAACGACATTCATTGACTGTTACGCATTACTAATATTATAACTATTAACATAAGCCTTGTAATAGGTTTATGACTTCATTTCAAAAAAATACACATAATATAAAAGTGTAAATGATGGCGCATGCATTTAATAGTTTTCTAGAACACGTTCTGTAATGAATAAGGTCAAAGTTGGATGAGATGAAAGATCTATTATGTAAGTACTGGAACAAAGCAATAAGCCCGGAATTTCATTTATAGCGAGAACAAAGACGATGGCAATTCACATTGGAGATTAGAATTCGAATTTTGAAAATGAATAGTTTGGGGCTTAGCAAAGTGGCAATCGCTTTGAAGCGACTCTATATCTATAGTTGTAATTGCTTCATCTATATCTATACTAATATTATAAAGAGGAAAGATTTGTATTTTTGTATTTTTGGATTTTTGTATTTTTGTATTTTTGTATGTAACGAATAAACATAAAAACTACTGGACCGATTTCAAAAATTCTTTCACCATTACAAAGCTACATTTTCCCTGAGTAACATAGGCTATATTTATTACGGGAAAAAATTAGGGATCCTCAGAAATTATTACTAAAACCAAGGCAAGGTGCAAAAAAATTAGCCATAAAATGTATTTCATCGCATGCGCTGCGAAAAGTATTGATGATAGAACAAAAAAATGTTCTACAATATTATAGAACGTATCAATATCTACAAAAAACTCCGCGGGACCATATGTCCAACTACTTTAGTTATGTCACTATAACTACTTTTTTACATTTTAAAAGTTGATAAAAAAGCCTATCAAAATCAAACCATGTTTTCCATACCTTCGTATTAATCCTTATCCAAATAAATTATGTCGTATTCAGGACTGTTTCAATACCTGTAAATTACTTTTTGAATTATTAAAATCGGACTTTCCATTCAAAAGATATTAGGAAATTAAAAATATCAATATAAACAAAAAATACACGCTGACGCGACGGGCCAGTGTAGCGACGCAGCGCAGCGAGTAACGCGGCAAGAGAGGGGGCACCGAAATGCGGGAGAGCCAAAATGTTTTTTAAAAAATATTCCACCCGTGCGAAGCCGGGATGGGCCGCTAGTCATTCATAAATTCAAATTGACAGCAAATGTATCTTACGCCTAACAATTGAAATCGCCCTTAATTGTCAATATGGCCGTGTTGACAAATGTCAAAAACGTCACTTTACTACGCATTTGTATGAAAATACTTATTTGTCTTAGGTCTTCAATTCGTTTGCCTAAATTGAGCAATTCTACATTGTTTGTCAATTTTCGTTTTCGATTGTATGTCACGTGACCTTTTCTTAACCCTACGTCAATCCCATACATTTTTAATTTTTCTATAAGCGTTATTGAATAGTGATTTGACATTTTGCTAAACCCCCAGGCGTATAGACTATAGAGTTATAAATGAGCGTAACCGCTTTTAAAGCTTTTCGTAATTTCTGACAGTATTCAATGGAAGGAAAATATTTACTTTTTTCCTATTTCATAAATGACGATATAATGAATTTTAAAAATTTCAATAATCATTTTTAAAATAAAAAATATACATAACATTTTGAAATTATTATGATGAGTGGTCGCCTCGTGGTCGAAATTCGATAATTTATTACTTTAACAATAAATAAAATAGATAATATGTGTGTGTGTCAAATACATGGTAGTGTGTGTAGTTTTTTTTTATAAACTATTAGTGTGATTAGCGTAATTTTCGTAATAATATGTACCAAGTTTTTGCTTCACGTATTAATATTGTATATATACAGTAAAACCTCTATAAGTCGAACATCAAGGGAGACGCCAAAAAATTGAGTTGTAGAATTTTCGACTTATAGAGGATTTCGACTAAGGCCCCATTCCCACTACGCCGGACTGGCAGATTTGACGGCATTGCAAAACTACCGGAAGATCTAGTGGCGAAAGAATTTATATGAAGCTGTACACTTAATGCCGGATCCGGCATAAACACCGAGCATTTTGTCACTGCGAAGTGCCGGTAGAACACCCGGACCGGAGTAATATGAACGAGTTCGCGCCGGTATGTATGTACTTCCCTCGCCCTGCCGGGCTCCGCTCGCGTCATTTATTGAACTTCTCATTTCATCCATTAATGTTTCAAATGTTCCAAGTGACAATTTTTCCCGTAAAATAGGATATACCCAATGTTTTCTTTTTACTATATTTAGCCTTCTATTAAGATACCACCACAACACAACAATTTCGTCGTCCATTGTGCGCACTGGTTCGAGTACAACTGAGGTGAGTATTTTGCTGTCCGGTGTTCTTGTGAGATCCGGTGTAATGTGAACACTTTTGTCCGGTAGCCGGTATCCGGCAAATCTGCTGGATTTCGACTAAGGCCCCGTTCCCACTATGCCGAAACGGGGCCTTAGGCGGATTTTGATTTGACATAAAGAGGTTGAGATTCATTCTTATAAATTTTGAGTTAGAGAGGTAAAATTAATAAAAAATTAAGTTGCAACGGTGCCACACATATTTTTCATTGTATACTCAATTACACTGTCGGCGAATCCTTAAAGTCGGTAACTTATTTTTCTTTGAACTATAGAGGTAATAAGTCTCAAATAATCGAGTTGTGAAGGTTGTAAAATTAAACATTGTTATGTTCGAGATACGGAGGTGAAATTAATTTTTCGAGTTATGGGGGGAAAATATGTACAAAAATGGCTTGGCACTTAATATTCCGACTTATTTTAGGTTAAGATTTCGAGTCATGGAGGTTTTGGAACAAAACATTATTTCAAGATTTTGAGGTTTTCGTTTAAATTTACTTTGTGGTGCTACAGGGAAAGAATATTTTGATGAGAGGTCTAAAGTTAAGGGTATCTGGTTTAAGACAATTCAAGCGGAACTTTATTTAAAAATAAACCGTGCATTGACACAATAAAATTGAACAGAAAAGATTTAGTTACCTGTTTGAGACTTAGATCTGGACACATTCCCTCAAATAGATTCGGTTATCTAATGGGAAAAACCAATTCGCTTAATTGCGAAGTGTGTGGTACCATGGATTGTGACCATATTTTGATGGAATGTGTAGAATAAGTCGGTAAGACGTGAATTGTTTCCTGATAACCTTTTTGTTAATAATATAGGAGAGTGTAATAGTATTTTAGGTTGTCCTGATGTATCGGCTAGAAGTTTATATAGATTGGTTGAAGCCAGAATAACTAAAAGTTAAAAGTTAGTTTGCAGCCTAACAGAGCGACATGGTCGCAAAGCTCTTAAAATTATAAAAAAAAAAAGATTTTGAGGTTATTAATAAAGTTATCGTTATATTACTATGTATATAACGATATTTCGATAATATCTTTACAAGGTGAATGTTAAGAATTAAGATATAAAGATGTAATAAAGTGATATAATAAATTATTGCGTTATAACTTATAATATAAAACAATGATAACAATGACGTTTGTTCTTGCACATAATACTTTATTCAAACAAAGAGAGCGAAATAAGTATAGTATAGTTTTTTTGATTATTGTTGTATGAACTTCAAATAGAAGTGATTAATTCGATATCTATGCAGTCTGTGGACACGCCTAATCTTATCTGTGATTATTGTGTCGGGCAGTCTTTTTATTAGCAAAGAGCAAGTTCCAAACTTCATAGTGAGTTTCGTTATCTTTGTTACAATATAAAAACATTCACAATGGAACTTTCTGGTTTTATAAAATAAAGGTCTGATCGTCGATGGATCTTGGACACTAAGATAAGTAACAAATAGTTACTGTATGTTATCATTATACTCTATCCCTTATCATTATCATAATATTTAGATACATTATGTAATTAATAAGTATTTTAAAAATGTTTATCTCGAGTCTTGTGACTTAAGTATACATTATTACTAGCTGACCCGGCAAACGTTGTTTTGCAATATAAATAAAAAAAATTTAGTGAACCACCCTTGTCACTTAGGGGTATAAAAAATAGATGTTGACCGATTCTCAGACCTACCCGATATGCACACAAAATTTCATAAAAATCGGTCGAGACCTTTCGGAGGACAAACCTTTGGTAACAAACACCGCGACACGAGAATTTTACATATAAGATTATGACGAGGAATAGTTCAATATCAGGTCCCACCTGTCTGCTGTTTTTGTAACACCAATAGAGGTAAAAGTAATTAGTTTTAGTTGAAGAATACGTTTTTCACAGTTGCTACGCAGGTCTTACTTGAGGTATGGGCTTTGTTTCATTAAATCGAATGCCAATATATTTAAAAAAAAAATGTTTTAATAAGTAGTATTAAAAAGGATAGTGGTTTGGCCGGATACCGGATATTCTTTAAGCTACGAGGCCGGAGTGCCGGATATTCGAACCTTTATCATGATACGCGACACGTAGGGTAATTGTAGTAGTGATCTTCGCGATCAAGAAAAACAAAATCCAATTGCTAAGGAGTTTGACTTTTTTTTATATGTAGAAGATAAGGTGCAAGCGAGCAGATAGTCCACCTGATGATAACTGGCCACCATCACTCATGGACATCGGCAAAACAAGAGATACTTACTTGTTTTGACGATGCGTTGCATCCTCGAAGATAGAGTGGGGAGGGGAGTGAAGAAAAAAAATACTGCGGTTTCAGCGGACCTTGAGCAAGAGCCCAGAGTCCACTAGATCCGCAGCATTAATGGGATGGGAGAGGGAGTGGGTAAGTCTGGCCCACTTGACGGTCGGATTCGCATGCTGATGGTCGCAAGCCAGTCGGGGAACAAATCCCCTGCCACCAAAGTGGTGCTAGGTTACTCGACTCGAGATGCTCTCCCAGGGGCTGAAGGGAATAGTATTCTAACCCGTACCTTCACGGTAAGATTTTTCTTAGACATCTTGAATCGATCGCAACCACGACCCATACATTTGGTGGTAAGTTAATTTGAAGCAGTACCCTCAGTTGTTAAGGTTTCCTAGAATTTATCTTTCAGCACCTAATTTACAGCGACAAATTATTTTTAGAAGCTGGTCTGGAATACGAAGCCACGCAAAGTCACCTCTTACCAACAAATGCGGAAAATTTGGTATTCATTCACCACAATTTGCCACTTGTTCATTTTGAGTACTAAACTAATTAATAAAACAAACATCTTTTTTTTACTATCCGGAATCTGGACGGATACGGATAGTGCAAACAAGGCTGGATAGGCTGGATACCGGATAGTTACCGGATATCTGTTTCATTTCTAGAAATAATTATGATAAATTGGTCACACATTTAACGCTCATTGTGCGTTCCGACACGCACGCAGTCAATTCTTGCTTTAGTCACATTTGTCTTTGTTTTTCAATTTGGTGTTCAGTGTTTTATTTAACTATCAATATAGACGTATTGATTATATTAGTACTGGTTTTTCAGTCACACTAAGTGACGACTTGTAATCTCTATTTATATATTGTGCATATTTTAAAAAATAAAGATAACTGGAGTACTTTTATTACAGATTATGTCGGAAACACAAAGATAGTGTTTGGTGGATAAAGGTTTCTCCCCGTGGTGGGTGACTTCAAATTAATACGTAAGGGACTTCCTAAAGCCTCAATTTATATGTCTAAGTCTATTTATAAAATATATGTTCAAATTGTAAAGATAAAATAGAAAAATGTGTGGCCGACTGTTGCAACATTGTTTTGCAGAATACCAGAATAGTACCTTAAGATAATTTAAATTAAGATTAGTATCTGATTTTTAAAAACATCCAATAATTTTAAAATGGTTTATTAAGAAACTGTTAGTTCTATCGTTATCACTACATTTTATATTATAGCAACAAAATTTGAAGACATAACCATAATCCACAGACTGCTAAATTATTGTAGTCTGTCGTAATTTGGCAGTCTATGATTTAATCTGTCCAACATTTTAAGTAGAAGAGGACACAGCCAAGGAATTTGCATACTAACTGGAATGCGCACATGCACTCACTATCTACAACTGCTGTTACAAATATCTACAATAAAGTTAATGTATCACGTGAGTCTGGCTCGCAAAATATTTTTTAGTTAAAAGTTAGACAACCTCAAATTATAGATCTCTATCTTAAATCCAACGCGGATTTTGTACCAGCAAAAAAAGTTTCTTTTATCAATAAGGTTCTTTTAGCTTCTTTCTTTAAATATTAAATAATAATTAACTGACATTGATGATTTGGCAATTTGGCAATCCGTAGTTTTATCTGTCCAACATTTTGGGTAGAAGAGGACACTGACAGAGAATGCGAAAGTGCACTCACTATCTACTGCTGTTACAAATATTTACAATAAAGTTAATGTATCAAGTGAGTCCGACTCGCAAAATATTTTTTAGTTAAAAGTTGGATAACCTCAAATTATAGATGAAGAGCTCTATCTTAAATCCAACACGGAATTTTGAAGCAGCAAAATAAAAGTTTCTTCTATTAATAAGGTTCTTTTAATTTGGCAGTAGTTGTATCTGTCCAACATTTTAGGTAGAAGAAGTCACAGCCTAGGAATTTACATACAGGCACTCAAAAAACGTTCCGAAGAGTACAGCCACCATAGGGGATTGCATCTCTTTCTACTAGTATCACCATGATTCAAGGATAAGAGAAAAATTAAATATTGTGTTACTAATAACATCAACTTCTGTCAATTTAACTGCTTAAAATTATCTGAATGTTACATTTTCACAAACATCCTAAGAAAAGTACCGTAAGAAAGAGACAAATTCCTTTTAGTCCGCTCCTGCTCGGAACAATTTTTGCTCTTTAAAAACCAATATCAACCTTATGCTAGTTATTTCAAGGTGCATATTTGAATATAAATTCCCTGGTCACGGCCTATCCATAAACAAATGCTAAAGTCTATAATACGTTTGATTCAATTAAAGTGATGTGTTTAGCTACTTTATTCGAAAAACAATACATAACAAGGTATGATATTGGCTAATTCGCATGTGTAAATAATTTTGATAATGTAGATATTCTGGGATTAAGGAAAATTCCTCATATTTTTCAATAAATTTTATCTAAATCGGTCAAGTACTTTTGCATTAAGTGAAATATTGCAACTGATAATATGGCAAGCATTGCATCGCTTATGCACGGATGGTACAAAAATTGTTGTGGATTTAAAATTATTAAATCAGCAGTTACAGAGATTTCAAAAAAAATCACCACCATTTTCCGGGTATTAAAATAGATTTTGACCGATTTTCAGACCTACCCGATATGCACACAAAATTTTATATTATTAATAACACAAGTCAACAAAAAAAAAGCGACAAAAAAAATGGCGACAAGTCGCGCATTCTATTGTATTGAGTGTATGTATGTCTATTACAAACTGTAGCAACTACTTTTCCCATTATAAGTAAGATAAAAGAAATCAAAATTTGACATTTTGTTGTCAGACTCAAAATCCGTGTTGACCGGTGTAATTAATCTATAAAGCTGAAGAGTTTGTTTCTTGGCTTGAACGCGCTAATCTCAGGAACTACTGATCCGATTTAAAAAAATCTTTCAGTTTTAAATAGCCCCTTTATCAAGGAAGGCTATAGGTTATATAGCATCACGCTACGACCAATAGGAGCGGAGCATCACGCGGACGAAGCCGCACGGGTCGACTAGTTTATATATTAGACTAGTTGACCCGGCAAACTTTATTTTGGCATATAAATTTAAACAAATTGGGGTGGAACCTTATCTCCCACTTAGGGGGATAAAAAATAGATCCTCCGACCTACTGAATATGCATATAAAATTTCATAAAAATCGGTAGAGCCGTTTTGGAGGAGTTTGATAACACACACCTCGATACGAGAATCTTATATATTAGATTAACTTTTGCATTACAAGATATTATCATCATGTGTAAGTTAAACCAAATGGTGGTATTACATCAATCATCATAATCTTATTAGTGATGGCAGCTTGTAGTATCGAGTGTTTTATCGATAGCTTGATCACGTAGAAGCGATAAGATGTTAAGGAGATTCTTGTAATGACGTTTTTATTGCGGTAGGCATATTTAAATATAGATTTGACATCAGTTTGTTGTGCCATCGAGACAGACAGCTGGTAAGTCAGTAAGATATAATCTTATAACAAAAATGATTTATTAATTGATTGATTTCGGATCTTCATTAATTTTACTAAAATTAGAAATATATAATAATCAATTTAAATGATAAAAAAAATTATACCAAAGTTAGTTAATTTAAGAAACGTTCCGGATCTGGATTTTTTATCGCTGATCTAGTCTCAGTTCTATGTAAATCTCAAAAACTTTGTTAGCCCATAGACGTAAAAAAAAATTAGTCTATGGTAAGAACAGGGCCATTGAAAATGATAGATAAGGGACAAACTAGCAAACGGTGGCCACCATCGCCCATGGGTATCGGAAAAACGAGAGTATCTCTAGTTTTATTGATGCGTTGCCGCTTCGAAGATAGAGTGAGGAGGTGGAACTAAGAGACCCCGAGCAAGAACCCGGTGTCCACTGGAACCGCAGCATTGATGGAATGGGAAAGAGAGGGGGTAGATCTGGCCCGCATGAGGGGCGACCGGAACAAAATTGTATTCTAACCCATCCCCTCATGGATAGGTTAATATGAATAAGAATAAAAAAATTGATTATACTAGATCTAGTTTCTAATAAGGATCGTACTGTCCCATGATCTCTACCCTTTCGGCTCCATCACACATCCATCAATTTTTTTTAAAGATTACTAGCAGTATGGATCACATACTACTATTCCCTTTACTCCTCCTAGTAAGCTAAAATGCTTGTGTCAGGAGTGGGCCACTTCAGTAGTCCAATGTCGGGGACTTGAACCGACGACCTCTCGATCGTGAATCCAACGCCCGAACCACTGAGCTACTGCCGCCTCAAAATCTCACAATTAGGTGATTCTGATTTTTAGATCAAATATGCATAATTCCTAGATGGATAATGCCCTGAACGAATCCGAAAGGCCAGTTTCACAATGCTTCTTTTTAATTCAACATCTTCAAACCAAGGACTTCGAAAAGGCTCACAAACTATAGTTTTATACCAAATTCCCTTCAGTTTCTCCTCGTTGTAACAGTTGTCATCGAAAAATAGTAAGAAGCGTATGTTTTTAATTTAGTAACTCAGATTCTAAATAACAAAGATTTTGTTGCGGTTCAAAAGCTCTCAACAAAGCGAACAGCCAGGTTTTTGTAAAATTCATTGGCAATTCGCTATTATTACTTATGTGATTGTAGTAAAGGAAATATGGTCAAAAATAGCTTCAGTCAGTGCCAAAACCAGTGATTGATCATTGATAAATCCTACTAATATTATAAACGCGAAAGTTTGTAAGAATGTATGGATGTATGTTTGTGTATACTGTCACGCAAAAACTACTGAATGGATTTTGATGAAACTTTACAATAATATAGCTTACACATCAGAATAACACATAGGCTATAATTTATAATGATATAGTGTGAATTATCCAAAATATCATACTAATAACTGTGTCCATTATATTATTTATATGGAAGGGCAGACAACGGGTGCTACCAGACCCTAAAGAAGCAAACATGGAAAACTGGTTTGGAAACCGAATTTTAAAATGTAGATTATTAATAATTAATTGGGAAATATGAACTGGGTCGCATGTTTATATTGCCAACGACCCCACAAATGCGTTTTATGGTATAGCAAAGTATGTGCAGTTGTTTTAATTTTACATTAAACACACAAAAGACGTCACAAAAACAATAAAAAAGTTAAAATGGAAATGGTCAGGTCCTACAATTAGAGGGAAGGAAAAATGGTCGAAAGTAATAATGAACTGGTTCACAAGTCATAAGAAAAGGAAAAGATAGACCACTAAGGAGATGGCCAGATGACATTAAAGGCATAGTAGGAGGCACATGGACGAGAACTGCTATGGATAGAGAGGAATGGAGAAGGATGGAGGAGGCCTTTGCCAATAAGTGGCACACGGACTGGATTGTCGTTGTATATATTAAGCGATGTAATTAAAGTAAAGAATAAATAGGCAAAACGAAGATGACCTTCATGTAAGTGTAGGATCAGAATTGGGAACAAGATTTTATGGCGCCATATGTGTGTTCCCAATCTTGTTGTATGCTTATGTGAGCAACAAAACTATTATTGTGAATACGTATGTTTGTTATCTCTAATCGTAAATGGCTGCTGCCAATGCCTACCCTATCCACAGAGTCGCAGCTGACGGTCGCTAGTAATAATAATATAAATCCCTCATGCCTTTAAATCCCTTTTCGCTTGGGAGCCTATCCTAGCTAGCTATTCCTATACCTACAGCTATACTATTCCGCTTAATAAATATCAAGAAAGTTTACATATGTCCTTTTCGCAATATACGCAACTGTCCCCATTAGTTCATTGACCACCTCTCACTATCTACAACTGCTGTTACAAATATTTACAAATCACGTGAGTCTGACTCGCAAAATATTTTTTAATAAAAAGTTAGATAACCTCAAGTTTTAGATGAAGAGCTCTCTCTACAAGAAATTTGATTTGGCCGGTTTTCATTATTATTAAACATATTTGTGTTATCATTCTAACCGCAAAATAAAAGATTCTTTTAAAAGATCTTTAAAGATAAAATAATAATTAACTGACATTGATGATTTGATGCACAGCCCGGTCTTCAGGGACAGTGTCTGTTTAGTTAAGAAGTACCTAAATGTTGTTGTTACCTAATTTCCACGGTCCCTATGCCAGAATTTTATATCCTACTATCGCGACTTAATAAAATACATAATCCATACAAATAAATAAAGTCGGAGTGTCTGTTTGTAATGTTAAAATAACCGCTTATTACTAAGTGCACACGGTACACATACCAACAACAACATTTTTTTTTTTTTTTTTACAATTTTATCTGTCTGTCTGTTTGTTACAGCTAATCTCTAAAATGACTGGACCGATTTTGACGGGACTTCCACTAGAATATTGCTGATGTAACAAGGAGCAACTTAGGCTATTTAACATCTCGCTACGACCCATAGGAGTGGAGCAATACGCGAAAGAAGTCCTCATTACGTGAGTGTTTACCGTTTATAATTCTTAAAAATTATTTGAAAATTTACCTCTTAAGATGGTGAAAAGGGGATAAAAGTTTGTACAAAAATCTGTCATTTTTCAGTATCATTTAACGAGATAGTTATTCAAAATAACGTTATTACGTTTAAGGAGACTGATTAAATGAAACCCTAAATTAATATTTCATTTTTAAACACTTAAATATTTCAGTTAAGTGTGAGCAAGACTTTTTAATGTAACTCAAAATTTGAATAAAATGGTGATTTTATTTTACAGAATGCCTTAGCTAAAAATAGGTGACGGTGGATAGTAAATAATAATATTATAAATAATCCGCAGTTATCGCATTCGCTGCGCAGGCGCAGACAGCGGTCGGCACCACGCGAAGCTCTCGTGATAGTTATCAAGCAGCCGCTACCCGGCTAGCGAATGAGTAACTAAAAATACAACATATTTGTTCAACATCACATCTATTTGGCTTTCTGTGGGTCAAGGATGACTCGGGCCAATGGACTGTGTCTCTAGGTACTTTCATTTATTTTTTTGACGAATATTCTAGATTATAATTTCATAGTGAATTAATTTAAATAAATTTTTGCATAAAATTATGATTAAACGTAATAAAAATATAACTTATCGAATTAATCTCTTTGTTTGAACGCGCTAATCTCAGGAACTACTTTCAGTATTAGGTAGGCAATTATCATCACGCTAAGACCAATAGGAGTGGATGATTAAGGGCTCGAAGTCGCAAGAGTCAGCCGCTAGTAGAATGTCAGTGCGTAAAAAACGAAACGCCACGAAACTGAATACGGTTTTCATACTTATATTGCTGCAGGTCTAATTTAAAATTCAGGCTTTGTTTCTATTAATTTTGACAAATGGTAGGTGCACTATGAAGCGTCGTGGATTGAATTATCTATAACTAACTGACCCGGCAAACTTCGTACCGCCTAACATTTAATAAATGTCGTGATACAGATAAGGTGAATTGTTCACAACCGATATATATGTACATCCTTTTTCATTACTCACATTATTCTACATTTTTAAAATCTAAAATACGTCATTATCCGAATATTGTCGATCGGATCTTAATCATTCGAAACCTTTAATTAAATACAATCTTTAATTTGAGGGGAGAGTTTACCGTATCGACGGGATGAACATTAAATAGTTTGACAGTTACGAGACCCATCAACATTTTGTACAGGAACATGTTTTTTCTTTTATTTTAAGTTTTCGTCAATTTTCCAATGTTTTTAATAGTTATTCCATTCCAAGTGTTAATAGTTATTCCATTCCAAGTTCATAAGTGTTTATATTATACATATAGAAGATAATCTGCAGCAGCAGATGTTCAAGTGATAACGCTTTTAAATAACAATAATTATTATAATTGTTTAAGTCTCTGGTGAACAGTTTGATTTGCACATAATAGTTCGTCCTTTGCTATTGTCATTATTGTACTAAATGTTCTACAAAGTGATTATATTCATTCTTTTATAAGTGTTTGTCTCTTTGTTCATCTTTAAAAAGGCTTGAATTTTGAATTGATTTAGCAGAATATCTTTTATTATTTTAGAAATTATTTCCAGTGATTGAGATTTTATTGAACTTTAGAACTTATTCATTTGTACCCTAAACTTGCGAGTTATAGTTTTTTTTTTGTTTAATGGGATGGGAGAGAGAGGACGGGAACGCGTCAGAGACACTACTTCCAGGGCGGATTCGCAAGGTGGTGGTTGCAAGCCAGACGGGAAGCAGGTCCCCTACCATTGGGGTGCTGGTTACTCGCCTCTTACGATATGCTGTCCCGTTGACCCCTCACGGGTAAACAGATTTTTACTTAATAATTCCAACTAAAGCACCACCATTGAACGTGATTATTTCAAAGGTTAGGTTACTCATTGACAATGGGCGATTTTTTTGTATCTCGAAATCATACAAAAAGTTTACATTAAATGTCACGTTGTGTGAGTCGTATTGAGTCAGCGTGCGCATTGGAAAATGTAAATAGATATTTGAGTTTTCTATAAATCCAACTTAATGTCAACAATACACGTTTATTCCATACATTACAATGTTACTTTGCCTATATATCCATTACTGTTTTTATTTTTTTTTAATTTGCTTATGCACAAAGCATTCTGCCAGTGTCACGTATAATGAAAAAAACACGGAGGAGACTGCGCGGTAAATCATGCCAAAAAGTTAATGAGATTAAGTGATTATGATAAAATATTGATGGATACGGTACAGGAACATCTAAAACTAAACCCTTAAATAAAACAGTTTTATTATTAACTGTTTTATTATTTTATAGTTATATATTCAAAACAGTCAGTTTGTTTTATTCCTCAGTTTTATTCCATAATGGAAAAATGGCAAAAGGTAGTATACCGTACGTATACGCCTTGTATACGTCACACTTTGATGTCGTTGTCACACTAACAAAAAGAATTAATATATTTTTTAAATATTTCCTACTAGCTATGCGTCTCGTGTTGTGAAGAAACTATAAGGTTTTCTCCGAGAAACTGATCACAGCAAATAAAAAGATATCTAGTCTAATATCACATGTGCTGTTATCAGCTTCCTAAAGACTATAGCAACGACGAACAAATAAAGCTTTTAACGTATAATATAAAACAGAATTAAAAGTCACACTACACGAGCTAGAAACGTGATATCGAGAGATTAATAAAATCTATTATTATTTACATTTACGTGATGACGCGGAGCCAGAGAGCTGATGTTGTGATTAGTGACGACTCCCATCACTTCGCTGAGAGATATCAAATTACGATTAGAGTTCATGACGTCCCTAGATTTTAAGTAATACTTGAAACAATGCAGCTGTCAGTTCTACTCCTATTGAACTCTCATATTCGGTCAACTGAACCCTATAATCCTACTTAGAGTGCTCAAAGCACCCTATAGCGTTTTTTATTTATTTTGTCGTTAGTTTTGTAAGTATTTATCTCTCGTATTATGATCGCGAGGACAGCTGACCTGTGTAACACAAATAAGTATTTTTATAATGTAAACTTAATTTTTTTGTTTTATATTTATCTACTAGCTGACCCTTGCGTCTTCGTCCGCATGTAGCTCCGCTCCTATGAGTCGTAGCGTGATGATATATAGTCTATAGTCTTCCTCGATAAATGGCCTATCTAACACTGAAAGAATTTTTCAAATCGGACCAGTAGTTCCTGAGATCTCGAGAAACTCTTCAGCTTTATATATATTTTTATGTATAGATACGAGTAAGTCTGTCTCTTTGTATCTGAATGTGTATTTGTCCCACAGACACCGGTTTACTTAATAAGGAACGCGTTACGTAAAGATAATATAAACATTCATTACAAAATGCTTTTACTAATTGAATAGGTCAAGAATTTATTCAATCATTCGAAATAAAACATCACGTACGGCGTGCGTGATATCGTCAATTTTACCAAATCCATTTATTATTAGATGACGTTGAGAGACGTTAACCCGTAATCGCTGTGTCTAGTGGAAGCAGACCGCACAAACCGGTTGTCAGTTGATCTGACCTCTATTGTTTGTTCTTGTGTGTGAATTTTTCTAATGAATAAATCAAGCTATATATAAAAACTTGTCGACCAGCGCGTTTTCATCTGCGTAATGCTCCGCACCTATTGGTCTTACCGTAATGATATTTAGCATATAGCCTTCCTAAATAAATGGGCTATCTAACACTGAAAGAATTTTTCAAATCGGACCAGTAGTTCCTGAAATTAGCGCGTTCAAACAAACAAACTCTTCAGCTTTATATATTAGTATAGATATAGATAAATACAAAAATCGGTTTTGCTAATGTAGTTAGAAATTTTAAACATACCATTTTATCTTTTCCGTTTAAATCAGATGTTCCTGAACTAAAAAAGCTCAAGGATTGTAAAAAAATTGTAGATACATCTTAGTGACCCCCCAAATCATTTCCACGTTTAATGATCAAATTCAGAATATATGCTTTGTTTACTAATGTCCTAAATCAAAATGGTTTAAGTGTCAAATCAAATATGGACTGTTGTTCTAAGATTATCAATGCAAGTAGAATCATACATATCATGAGGTGTGATCGTGATATCACTGGTTTTATTAACGTATTATTTACACGATCACGAGCGACAGTGACGGCTGACCGCTCACCGCTGGTGGTGAGCGTGAGGTGCTAATCAATATCAGTTTAGCCATTCTCATATGACGATTATAATTTTTTAAAATTAAACAGTTTAAATATTTGTTGGAGTTTATATTAGGAAGAAGTGTGAATGTTTCGTTTGTTATTCTGATGATGATCGACTATCAGCAAATATTATAAAGTAGAATTTATATGTTTGTTATAAGACTTCCTATAACAAACATATAAATTCTACTTTATAATATTTACCTACGTATATACTAAAAAAATCTAATGACTACTATAAAAAGCAATAGTAATATCTTTTCAAATCCACTAAAGAATATATTAAACTAAGATATATTTTTCTCGAAATCTTTAATGGGGTTTTGAATACCCCACATTCATTCTTTAAAAGTAAGAATAGGGTTCAACAAGTGAGATGAATATAAATAACGAAGTACATTTTATGACGTATAAAAATAAGCTAACAAAATTTTAATGTAATATCTTGTTATAGGTTTTAATTATAATTTTAAAAATTTGATGGTAAGTCCCCAGAAAGAGAGAGAGAAAAGGAAAGAGTTACTTTTTCTCATACATATATAGATTTAATATTATTATTATAAACAAACAGTACTTCGTAAACTTTTCATTGCATTTTTTATTTTTTAAGGTATCAATCATATCAAATTAGTTCCTGTCAAAAATATCTATTTTTATCTGTTCCCTCCGTAAACGTTACATTTGGTAATTTACGCGGGAAACTTTCTAATTGGGTCATAGAGTATGTGTGAGAGGTTATGTTCCATTAGCCATTCTGTTTCGAATTGGTTTTCTTCAAAAAAATTACAGATTATCGTTGATATTGTACCACAGATTAAAATTGAGTCTGATAATTTTGACAGTAGTAAGCATAGATATAAAAAGTACGAGTTTCTTGCCAATCATTAACCAAAAATGTTTGTTTAGCTAATAATTATTGGACAACTTATAAGCTCTGTTCTGATAGTTTAATGTCAGTTTAATATCTAAAAGTTACTATTAATTTAATCATGGATATCGTTCGTCATCATTTTATTGCTTCGTAATGAGGATTGATTGATCGACTGGACAGTAAGTATTGATACAAATTAAAGAAGCTCCTTAAAGCTTGACCTTAATATTATTGTAATTAATAGAAAACAAGTCTGACCTACATACAACTCATGAACGAAAGTTGGTAGCTGCATAGCTATTATATAATATACTACCTTTTACCCCCAACTTCGTTCGCGATATTAGGGTAGTTATATTAGCCTACAGGAGATCGTCTGTAGACATATTTAATAATTTCATGATGTAGTCATACTAACATTGCACCCCCCTTTTAGCCCTAAGGGATTATTTTCTAAGGGAAAAATATTTTACCTTTGTTTCATGACTTCCAATGAAGAACCTACATACTGAATTTTATTTGAATAACTTCAAAAACGGCAACGTTACATACTAACTTTGCAGTCCCGTTTTACCCCCTTAAGGAGTTAATTTCGAAAAAATATTTTACCCCTGTTTCATGACTTCAAATAAAGAACCTTCACACTTCATTTCATTTGAATAACTTCAAAAACGGCAAAGTTTCGTACTAACTTTGCACCCCCGTTTCACCCCCTTATGGGGTGAATTTTCAAAAATCCTTTCTTAGTGCTCCCCTACGTTATAAAAGGAACCCCTGCGCAAAATTTCAAGTTTCTAACCCTTATAGTTTAGGCCCTGCGTTGATATGTCAGTCAGTCAGCCAGCTTCTCCTTTTATATATATAGATAGATAGATAGATTAGTTCATTGAAATGGATATTTATTTTAGAATTGTATTACGGAGACAAATAACTCAATTCTCTATATCTGTTTGTGTATTGAGTTGTTGTTTGTACGTTGTGCGCAGAAAGCATATGATTATCATAATAACTAAACTGCGCATTCAGTTTATATTATCTTAGGTGAACGACTGTCTTACAAAACTACTTTCATAAATTGGAATCATTTAATAGTTGAAAGGTCAACGTTTCCAAGATAATATTTTGATATTAGCAAGACTGTTAATAAATTAGTACTTGCGGGTACTTCATTTTATCTTATTTCGAGTAGATAACATATAACTATTCGTTCCGATAGGATTGAGTTAGTTTGTCAAGTGATGTCGCGCTGTATATATTAAATTATTGAGACTAATAGTGTAAGGCTACTGTTACACATGCTCTAAAATAGCATGCTAAAATGCTTATGAACTGTTTACATTTGTTACAATAAGCATGCTAGTTTTAAGTATGCTCCTGAATAAGCCACATGCCATTTGATATCATGCTCTCTACCAATTCAAACAAAACTATGGAAAACTAAACAGCCATCCGCATGGATTTGAATAAAATTAATGCATCCAAAAACTTCTCTCAGTTAGGAAGAGGAAAACAAGGAATACAAAACGCGTGCACCTTGCAAACAAGATCGATACTAGCATGCTCATTAAGCAAACGCGTTTACACTTGCTATTACCTTTCCCCCTTCCACCCCCGCATCAACTAGCATGCTTAAAGATAGCACGGCGTGCTATTATCCAGCATGCCTCTAATAAGCATGCTTAATAGTAGCATGTCCTTTACACAGACGCTAGTAGGTAGCATTTGCTGAATAATAGCATGCTTTCGTGCTAGTAATTAGCATGTGTAACAGTAGCCTAATGTTGTTTGGTGGTATCAAGGAGCACGTGAGTAATGTACTTTTTTATTCTTTAGTGGAGGTGAGAGTTTGTGGGTCTCAAGTTCCAGGCATTGCTTGTCTTCCATCTTGATTACATGTTAATATAGTCGTAGGAGTGTTACTGCGCAGTAGCTCCCTCTTAATAATCAATGTATCCAAAATAGTGATGTAATCGAGAAATAATTTTATAAAAATAAAAAATCGATTTTATTAGTTATGCAATATTAAGTCGTGAGTTATTGCAAGTAGTAGGTATTAAATATTTATTATAGAAAATAATAATATTGGCGCTTATGTATGTATATACGAGTGCCTACGTTCTGACTCATTTTAAAGCGTAATAACTGTTTATTACTCTTAATATCTGCCATCTTGGGTACCGGGGAGTGCTGTAATCTTTATTATATACAAATAACTGGAGATAAATATTATTGACGATCGATTCATTAATCGATAATTTATAATATTTATCTCTAATCTAAAGGCCGAATAATTTTGATTAAACTCAAGTTGTATATTAAGTTCCCATTGAGGACATCCCTTATTCGAATTAGTAGCAGAGAGAAAGAGAAGAAAAGAGTTTTCATAATATTAAATATGAACTGTAAGTATCTTATAACTTCTTTTCTCTCAAAAAAGATCTCATTCCGAAGAGTACCGCCACTATAGGGGATTGCATCTCTTTCTACTAGTATCACCATGCTTCAAGGAAAAGAGAAAAATTAAATTTAACAAATTAACGATTTTTTTAATAGTAAATCGATTTCACTACGAAGAGGCAGGGTGCCTATAACGCTGGCAGCATTCCCTTTTTAAATAGCCAGGCTGTTAACGAAATTGTTATAAAATATATGAAAATATTTAATTGCTTAAAATTCTTTACATGCCACTTAGTCACAAATACCCTAAGAAAAACACCGTGAGAAAGAGACAAAGTCCCCTTTGGTCGATGGTCCTGCTCGTAACGATTTTTCTCCTTTACATGTTGCAAACAAATGTCAATCTTAATACAGTTATTTCAAGGTGCATATTTGAATATACAATATTTTTAAGTCAGTGTTCCAGTTATGATATAAATTCCTTGATACTGTATCATTACTCGGGAGGTCCGAGGTTCGATCCTGGGCACACACCTTTGACTCTGAGTTATGTGTGTTTTAAGCAATTAAATATCACTTGCTGTAACGGTGAAGGAAAACATCGTGAGGAAACCTGCACTCCTGAGAGTTCCCTAAACTTCTCAAAGGTGTGTGAAGTCTGCCAACCCGCACTGGGCCAGCGTGGTGGACTATGGCCTAATACCCTCCTCATTCTGAGGAGGGGACCCGGCTCAGCAGTGGGCCATTGAAGGGTCGTGATGATGATACTCAGTGGTCAACAAATGTAAATATTTTAACATAATCACATGTCAAATTATTAAAAGTGTAAATGCACATAAAATAAAAGTAAATAAATCAAAAACTGCCCTTTCATTTGATTCACTTAGGCCATAAGACATCATCAATCTGTGGAGTAGCGTAAATGGCCGGCTGCGGAAGAGGAAGCTACAGACTATATATAAGTTAAGAATGTGTTCCGAATAACACTTAACAAATTTTTGGATTATTATTATTACTTAAAGAAAAATGAGGACGTATTGTTATTCCTTCTTCCTACTATCCTGTAGATTCTACTACTAATTATTATTATTATTTTATCCTTCTAATATTATCAATTTGAAAGATTGTGCTTGGTTGTTTGTTAGTCACACAAAAACGGCTGAGTCAATTTGAACGAAATTCTGTACATACATTCTTTATAACCTAGATTAATTATTTGGCTACTTTTTATTCCAAAAAAAAGTATTATAAGAGATCGAAGATTTTCATGACACCTAAGTACATATACAATAAAAATATTACGAGTTGATTTATCGTTTTTCAGTACAAAATGTATGGAAAATGTTTTTGGTGATTTCTGACACTTAGAGTACTCATACCTTAAATGGTCCCATGGAGTCTTTTGATCCCCATACGAAGTAGAATCGATAGACATAAAAAAATTTGTTTTTGGATTTTAGCACTTTTAACTTTACCTAACTCAAAAATCTGTGAATGCAGTTCAGAATATCTTAAAATGTTATGGATGGTCTCCTAGGAGCGTTTTCCTTTAACTAAAACGGTTAAGGTACCTGCCATTACTGACCTGTCTCAAAAATCCATCCTGTATATACAGATACTTTATAAACTTGATTATAGAGATACTTATTATTCCAGAAAGAAACTTACTTTCAGTCGTATCGAAGCTTTTTACACAATTCCTCTGAAAAAGTCATATTTTGAGAATGAGCAAATCTATTAAGAAGGGTGGGTAAAAGAGTGTGTTTCACACTCTAACTCTAGACCTAATTTTGAATTTTCGCTGACGAAGTCGCAGTCAGAAATAAGTGAAGAATAAATGAGTAAAGCAGTGTGAAAGTGCAGTACAGGTGCACTTGTGTCTGGCGCATAATTATTGTATTACCGTAGGCTGTAGGTCAAGAAGCCTTACATACAAACAGCAAGGTTACAGATTATTTCGCAGCGACACAGCAACCGGTGTCGTATTGCAATAATTACAAGTAATCGATTGGATTATTCTGTTTAAAACGGTGTATTTCCACGATTAATTCAATTAAAAAAAAGTTATATGACTAGTCTACCCACGCGACTTAGTTTACGTGTAGCTCCGCTCCTATTGGTCATAGCGTGACGATATATAGCCTATAGCCTTCCTCGATAAATGGTCTATCTAATACTGAAAGAATTTTTCAAATCGGACCAGTAGTTCCTGAGATTAGCGCGTTCAATCAAACAAATAAACAAACTCCTTGGCTTTAGGTATGTATATATTTGATAGATGTAGAGTCAAATCAACAACAATTTTGGAAGCGACGATAACGATAATTTAATTGAGGTGATTCCTCGAATATTTTATTGATGAATAAAATATTCAGGAAATTAAGCGTAAAGCGTTCATAAAACTTTTTAAATTTAATTTTGTAGAGTTAGGTAGAAATTTCTATGCTTTCTAAATAAGAGTAATATTGTGTGAATAACGTGACACAGACAATAATATAATTAAACTTTTGCAAACGTTAATAAAAACTAATACATATACTTATTCATTTAAAACGAACTATAACTTTCATTATAATTAGCTTTTGTTTTGCATATTAACAATGTAATTTTGTAATAAATATTTGAAACTACGACACAAATCTTGAAGAAAACACTGTATGTAGAGTCTGTGTGTTTTAATAGATCACAAACAATTTTTTTACATCAAAAAACACGTTTATTTTTAAACTTTTTAAGTCAATGAATATGAAATTACGACACAATAATTATTTAAATGAAAATTGATAGTAAATTAAAATGACACGATTTGGTTTTTGCTTGTTTAAATTAAAATATTAAAAATAATTATAACTGGATAAGGATAACCTAGATTCTTAGAATAGATGAAATGTAAAGAATTCTGATCACCTTACCTTGCGTCTAGAGTCTAGACTAATTGCACACGAAAATAAAAAAAACCGTCCCACAACACATCACATACACTAATCACAATTACCTCGTATAGGGAATGGTTTGGTCATAATCGTTTCAGACGTCGGCGGTAACAACCTCTGGGTCTCCGGCGACATGACGCTGGTGCACAGGCTCAGCTCCTTCTTGTGATCATAGCCCGCGCCGCGGAGGCGGAGCGACGGACCGTTCAACACGTCCATCTCTGCTGACTATCGCGGCATGACTGACTGTGACTGCTCTTTGCTCTACCTCTACACTAGTTAGAATTACACACAGAATTGACTACTTTGATCCTTTGACCACGACATAACACATTGTTAGACGCAGCACTTCATATTTTTATCGATGTAGAGTTTGAAAACACTATTTGCTTTTTCACTTTCGTTTATTGCAATGATATAAAGATAAAATTCGTCACGAAATTACTTGCAGTTTCATTTAAGTTGTATTGTATTTAAGAGGGGAAACGCGACATATTTGTCCCGAGTCACGGGGAGGACTGTTATATTCGGGAATTTCGGGCAATATGCCACACAGCCACAGACACAGTACGTCACTTGGTATATGCATAGATTTGTTTTACGTCATTCTATATTTGCTTTGTATACCTAGAGTAAATGAGTAATTATGAAAACAAGGTAGTGCCCGCGACTTTGTCTGCGTAAAATTATTACTCCGACGTGGAACTACGCAAAAATATTTATTAATTTTACCAAAATGAATGAATCTCTATAATATTAAAAATCCTCTAAATTGGTTCAGCAACATAGACATTTACATTATTATTTTGTATTTTAAAAAATTATTATACATTTTATCCGTGAGGGGAGTCCGGGTTGGAATACAATTCCCCTCTGCCGCTGGGAGAATATCTCGTAAGAGGCGAGTAACCCAGCTACCCCCTGGTGGTAGGGGATCTGTTCTCCGATTGGGTTACGACGCGTCCCGGCCGAGTCGCATGCGGTCCAGATCTGCCTTTCCCTCTCCCATCCCATTCCAATGAACACCGGTTTCTTGCTCGGGGTCCATTGAAACCGCAGCAGTCTTCTCTTCACTCCCCCTCCTCACTCTATCTTCGAAGCGGCAACGCATTGAAAAACAACAGATACCCTCTAGTTTTGTCGATGTCCAGGGGCGACAGTGTCCACTTTCCCTGATGGAAAGTGGCCCATTTGTCCCTTATCTATCATTAAAAAAATATATTTAAGGCAAGAGCAATCCACTGAATAATATGCGAAAATTTCCACAGTGTAAGCCAATTATAGTATTGATAATAGCTATTAGGTTATTTTTTCATATCGTCTGTATATATTATTTATTCAATAATTTTGCTATCAGCATTATAATTAGAGGAAATAAAAACATTTCAATATCATAACACTGCGTCACCTATTGGAAGTCTACCCAACTTAGATAACAAAGCGTGTTCAAGTGTTGTGACCATAAATTAGCTTACATCGCCACCTAAAGAAGCTTAGAACTAATATATAATTTAACTTTGCCATAAGCTTTATTAAGTTAATTAAAGGGAATTTTAAAATATTTACTGACATTACAGTGGATAAATGAGAAGGGTATTTTGTATTATAAAAATAACGGAATCATTTCATAAGTTTTAGTCCATTTATTTTTAAGTTTTTAAGTCGGTTTTTTTAAATGTAGTTTTTTATTTTTTACTTTTTAGTGTCTGTAATAGGTTGTTCTGTAAACTACAGTAGGAATTTTCTAGATTACATCAGGTAGACTATAACATTTCGTTGCTTTTTTTGACACATATTAAATAGTTTTTTATTTTAAGTAGCTATGGGGCTACGAAAGGTGCCGCGCACCTTAAACAATATAGATCCCATGAAACGGGAACGGAAAAGGTGTTCATAAAATGAAAACTACTGGGCCAAACTATATTAAATTTTTATGGGTCCAAATAGCAACTATTTCGCATCAAACTAAGAACAATCACGTAAATCGGTATATATAAATTTTAAAAACCAGAAGAGAGAACCTCCTTCTTTTTGAAGTCGGTTAAAAAGGATGACTTTCACGAAAGAAGTTTGAGTTGTTCTCGTAACTCGTGTGACTTCATAGTGTTGTGTATTTAGAGATATTTTGCTGAATATATAAATAATTAGTGTAATTGCTGTTTTGCTAGAGAAGTATTAAATATTAGAGTCAGAGCGGTGATGGAGTGTTCCTGGGTCGTAAGCCTCAGACACTGCTCAGCTTTCGTCTAGCTTACTATATCCCATGTTTGATCAAAATAGTCACATATTTCATTTATTTTTCGCATTGCAAAATAATATCTTAGCAATAGCGTTAGTAATATTGATGAAACTTTGCGCTTAGCAACTGAAAATACAGAGTATATTGTAATTATTGTACGCGTAACACTTGTTTACAAAGATATTGATGTGTCTGTTGTCTCCATGTCATACGGGCGTGGGAAAAGATTACGTAAATGTGAAATATCATTTTTCTGTCGCACTACAAAAGTAGTGTTTGTAGAGTCATCTTTGTCATGTAGTTGTGATTTAAAAGAAATAAAGTTTGTCTTTGGTTTGACTTTAGTCTAGGTATTGTTTATCTTTAGTTAGTATAGGGGCCCGTCCCGGCTTCGCACGGGTGGATAATTTTTTTTTAACATTTTGGCTCCCGCATTCTGTCGCTCCTCTATCGCCGCGTTACTCGCTGCGCTGCGAGGCACTCCACACCGCGTCCGCGACCCGTCAGGGATTATTTTTTATTTATCTTGATATTTTTATTTCGTAATATCTTTTGACTGGAATGTCCGATTTTAATAATTCAAAAAGTATTTTACAGGTATTGAAACAGTCTTGAATACGAAATAATTTATTTGGATAAGGATTAATACAAAGTTATAGAAAACATGGTCTGATTTTGATTGGCATTTTTATCAACTTTTAAAATGTAAAAAAGTAGTTATAGTGACATAACTATAATAGTTGGACATATGGTCTCGCGGAGTTTTTTGTAGATATTGATACGTTCTATAATATTGTAGAACATTTCTTTGTTCTATGATCAATACTTTTTGCAGCGCATGCGATGAAAGATATTTTATGGCTAATTTTTTTGCACCTTGGGTTGGTTTTAGTGAGATTTCCTGAGGATCTCTAATTTTTTCTTTTAATAAATATAGCCTATGTTACTCAGGGATAATGTAGCTTTCTAATGGTGAAAGAATTTTTGAAATCGGTCCAGTAGTTTTTATGTTTATTCGTTACATACAAAAATACAAAAATACAAAAATACAAAAATACAAATCTTACTTCTTTATAATATTATAGTATAGATATAGATATATGTCGGAGGTGTGAGTTAGGTTTAGGTTAGCCTAAGGTTAGGTGAGCCTTGTGTTAGGTTAATGTTAGTCTAATCTTAAGTTTAGATGGTGAAACTAAGCAGTGGAGGTGAGTGTCGTGATCACTTAAAGGAATTCCTTAAGCCTATACCTTAGTCACAAGTCCAAGGCACTGTTTTTGGTTCCTATCATAATAGTTCTTGTCATAATAGTGCGAGATCGTAACGTTAAGTTATATCCTGACCGTGTTGCACCCGTAGCTTATATTATAGGCCATCCGTTGTGCATATACGATGCTAAGTAAATGATTGTACATCCCTATTTTTAGTTTCCGACATATATATATATATATATATATATCTTACAAATAACATGTGTGCCTTTGAGATAAATGATTTAGTGTTATGTTAGGAAATAGTTCAATGTTGAAAGTGCATTGGAATCATTAGTTATTAAGCTAGAAACAGTAATATAACAATCTTCTGAAGATGCTCCGGTGTCGGAGTTCAATGAGGATAGAGTCCAATTTTTCAGGATATACATAATTTGTTTTTTAAAGTGGTCTATGGCTATCTCTTAGGGCGACGAAAACAAAAAAGTGCAGAAGCTCACGAATTGAGTTATGAAATATTAATAGACAATATAAAATATATTTATTCTCATTGTACTCCGACGCCGGAGCAACATTACTTTTGTAGTTCTACTTAAAACGAGTAATAAGATGCTATCAGTCTAGTTTTCAGTCACAAAATATACTTATTTTAAACATAGCTCTATTTTAAGGCAGCGGGTAATTTCATAGAGTGATTATTAACTACTAGCGACCCGCTCCGGCTTCGCACGGTTACTTTCTCTACTATGGTATGCATGTATTATACATATAAACCTTCCTCTTGAATCACTTTATCTACTAAAAAGGGACAGACAGACGGGAAGTGACTTTGTTTTATACTATGTAGTGATTATAAAAGAGGAAAAGTATAGAAATGTAACTCATATCAAAGATAACAACTTACTCCGGGATCTCAAGCAGCAGGCATTGTTCTACGGGTTACTACGTAGTATTTTACTATCTTACAAATATTATAAATGCAAAAGTTTATATGTTTGGATGTTTGTTACTCAATCATACAAAAACTCCCAGAATTATTTCGATTTCACGGTTATATGCTATACTTAATTCAATATGGGAATGTGAAAAGCAATCAAAGTTAGTTATTCTACAATGGATACCTATCCCCAATTCCCCCCAGGAGCTCTGGTCACCTTACTCACCAACAGGAACACAACACTGCTTTAGAGTAGTGTTATTTAGCTGTGATCTTCTGTAAGGTCGAGGTACTACCCCAGTCGGGCTGCTCCATATTTGAGCAGGAAGTTTCCTACTTTGCCCTACCTCAGTTAATATATAATTAAAAGTATATGTATATAATTAAAAATAAATGTTTACTATTATGGAAAGAATATTTTGATGAGAGGTCTTAAGTCAAGGGTATCTGGTTTAAGACAATTCAGGCGGAACCTTTAAATAAACCGTGGATTGACACAATAAAATTGAACAGGTAAGATTTAGTTACCTGTTTGAGACTTAGATCTGGACACATTCCGTCAAATAGATTCGTCTATCTCATGGGAAAAACCAATTCGCCTAATTGCGAAGTGTGTGGTACCATGGATGACCTATACCATATTTTGATGGAGTGTGCTCAGAATAAGTCGGTAAGACGTGAATTGTTTCCTGATTAACTTTTTGTTAATAATATAGGAGAGTGTAATAGTATTTTATGTTGTCCTGATGCACTATCGGCTAGAAATTTATATAAATTGGTTGAAGCCAGAATAACCAAAAGTTAAAAGTTAGTTTGCAGCCTAATAGAGCGACATGGTCGCAATAGCGACAAAGCTTAAAATTAGAGAAAAACAAAAGAATAAAATATATATCGGGGATTTTAATGATGAGAAGAAAGGAGGGGAGGAGAAATATTGAAGAACACTACAAGGGGTGATGATATGGTGATGGTGACGTAGACACTGGCACTGAACCGATAAATAATCAAATATGATCTCTAATAATTACGAGAGAAACCTAAGCAGTGCCTTGGACTTGTGACAAAGGTGTAGGCTTAAAGACGTCTTTTAACAGAATTCTAACTCTCGCCTCCACTGCTAGGCTCTCTGTTTAAACCCAAGGTTAAATTCACATAAACCTAACCTAACACAAGACGTGGCAATTGTATTGTAAGGTACTCACGTGACATTAATCGGACAGCACTCCCAAGCACTAACACTATCCAGTCTCTGGACTTCACTACCTGAGAGACCACGCTAGAGTAAGACTTCAGTCAGACTGTCGATGGCATATAAAGGGTCGAGACTGTCAATCCGATGAAAGTGACTACTACCCTACTCCAGCGCCATAGATGGCGACGACGATTCGATTATTCGATAATTATTCCTAAAAATTTTCCTAAAAGTTAAAAATTCCGTTTCTTGTAAAACTGCATCCGTGCAAAACCGGGGCGGTTCGACTAGTAAATATTTCTTAATACCAAAATAACTTGTGAAGTCAGCACAATATCAAAATCCGCATTAAGTTTGTTTACTGAAAGTATCGCGTGTAAGTTATCACGTAAGTATCGATCAAGCAGAGGCGCTGTGGCAGAGCACAGCTTAGTTTGGCACACTTGCATGCTAACTAGCGATAGCTACGTGATATTGAACTCGTGTCTCTGCCCAATGTGTGTTTAAGTGATTAACATTTGTGGATTACGTGAATACGCGCAGATTCTAAAAAGACATTACCACAAGACAAGTGTTGAGTTTGTAGGCATTATAGTTTTCAAGTTCTATTTAAGTAAGTCAAGCTTTATAGATTTTGAATATTTTGAATTAATTTAAAAAAGGACTGTGATGAGACTTTGCAGCGGCAGCTTACAGCTCATTGACTCTCTAGTCTAGTCTAGTTCATCTAGTTTGTTTGTTTATTTGCTTGAAAGCGCTAATCTCAGGAAGTACTGGTCCGATTTAAAAATAATCTTTCAGTGTTATATAGCTCATTTATCAAGGAAGACTATAGGATATATATCATCATGCTAAGACCAATAGGAGCGGGGCATCACGCGGACGAAGTCGCACAAGTCGACTAGTATGTTTATATTAATGAAAAACATTAAATTGGTACTTTTTTTAAATACTGATTTTACTTTTCACTATTCGACCCGCGTGACTTTGTCCACATCTAGCTAAGTTAGATCTAAGATAAAATTCCCCCTCCCTTTAGTTGTTATTGGTAGAATAATATACCTAACACTTATCCTACAGGAACTTTTTACCGAAGAAAATTTTAGTCGAAAATTTCAAAAACTATTTTTTTTAAAGGTTACTTGCAGTATGGATCACGTACTATTAGTACTATTCCTTAACCCCTCCAACTAACCTAAAAGCTTGTGTAAGGAGTGGCCACGTCAGTAGTCCAAAGACTAAGACTGACTCATCGATCATGAATCCAACGCCTGGACCACTGATTCCTCTATCTTTATGCGAATACTCCAATGTCTTGACGTGTCTCCAATTACAGACACGGTATGTCTTCGATTTTATTATAATCTATATCTATACTAATATTATAAAGAAGTAAGATTTGTATTTTTGTATTTTTGTATGTAACGAATAAACATAAAAACTACTGGACCGATTTCAAAAATTCTTTCACCAATAGGAAGCTACATTATCCCTGAGTAACATAGGCTATATTTATTACAAGTAAAAATTAGAGATCCTTAGGAAATCTCACGAAAACCAACCCAAGGTCCCAAAAAATTTGCCATAAAATATTTTTCATCGCATGCGCTGCAAAAAGTATTGATGATAGAACAAAAAAATGTTGTACAATATTATAGAACGTATCAATATCTACAAAAAAGTCCGCGAGACCATATGTCCAACTATTATAGTTACGCCACTATAACTACTTTTTTACATTTTAAAAGTTGATAAAAATGCCTATCAAAATCAGACCATGTTTTCCATAACTTTGTATTAATCCTTATCCAAATAAATTATTTCGTATTCAAGACTATTTCAATACCTGTAAATTACTTTTTATTAAAATCGGACTTTCCATTCAAAAGATAGTTTTACTTTGGGAGCTCGAGGGCGACTTTTTAAAAATTAAAAATTAATTATAAAATTATACAAGTGAGTTTATTGAAGGTTGACAAAGGAATGAATTAAATCTAAACTTAAATAACTACAGGGCAACATATCGCCCACCGAGAACATCTTATCTTATTCTAAGAATTCACTAGACGCACGGATATGGGCTAGACGCCTAGTCAGCGGATCTAGTGAATAGGACAGGGCCGGGCTCAGGTCGCATGACTTCTCCCCCCTGAGATTCGAGATTATCCGAAATTACATGTTCTGGAGAATCTCGAAAATTACATGTATAACCTAATTTTACCAAATTAATATAGAAGATAACTCCTCCGAAAACTACTATAATTAAATATAACACAATCGTCCAAACACTGACACTATTTACTCTCACTATTTCATCTTCACTTTTGGCATTGAATTTTATAGAATTAGTTATCTCTTGTATATTTTCCAGATCCATATCTTTTAGTTCTACGGGTTTTCCTTGCTTCATTTTTATTTCACTTATGTGAGGCAGGTTCACGGTTGGCAGTCTTACGTAATCCATTTTCATTATCTTGTGGGGGTGTGATTTTAATGAATATTTGTCTATTTTTACTTCACATGCATCTTCTACCGTAACTATGTATGTTCCTTGAATGTTCCTTTGGTACACATCGTTAGGACAGAAACTCCTAATTATTGAATTTTCCTCGGAAAACACGATCCATCGGCTAGCTTGAATGCGCTGGACAAGGACACCCTTATATCTTACAGATATTAATGTGCATGAAGTAATATTTTTAGCAAATTGCATCAATTCTGAGATGCAAGTGTCTTCATTAATTTTTCCAATGTTCGAGACGTCTCTGAAGCAGACGAAGTTATTGATATCCGTTTGCTGGCATGGTGTAGACAAAGGCTCAGAGGTAAGTCCTTTCACTAATAGGTAAGGATACTTTGGAAGGATAATATAAGTCTTATGATCATGGAGTATGGGAATAGGATACAATTTATAGTATACATATGTTTCTTTATACACTAACGGAATTTCCATAACAAAGGTTAACTGATTTTCTTTAATAAATGACTTAACACAAATGGTTTGTTCTATTTTCACAAGATTTTCAGGCCTAGCAGAGAAAATTAATCTTTCGGTAAGTTCAATTTTATTCAGTAAAATTAAGAGAGTATCTGAGTTTATTATAGAATAGTGTAGAGTTTCGAGCTTGCTGAAGGCCATTGCTGTTTCTACTTCATTTAATTTTATTATTATCATTTGAAAATTATGTAAAATCATGGAATACACATTGATTATTATATTATTTAAATAATGTCTCTGTTCTGTTTCCTTTAAGTTATCTAATCCATTTTGAAACTCTTTTAATTTAAGATCAATTTGTAGAACATTATCCTTAATATTTCGTGAGATATTATACAGATTTTGAACTACCTCGGAGACCAGGGTTAGCTTATTTTTCAAAAACTCTTGCTTAGACTGAACATTCTCTATGAGGTTGTCATATTTAATTGCATCTTCGTTATCTAAGTTTCCTGAAATAATTTTTATAATTGAACCCAATGGGTTAATAAGACCTCTTTTCACTCTATATCTAGGCAATATCTGCTTAATTTTATTTATCGTTAAATTCATGGCAAATTCGGTTTGTGATTTATAGTCGGAAAATAAAAGAAAGTTATCTTCTATAATTCTATTAAGGTCATTAAACCTAGCTATATTGACGTTAATATCGTCGCATATTAAATTTAAATCTAATCTCTTAATAATTGTCCATTTTTCTGAACTAATGACAGCTGTTCCTTCCTTTACAGGCAACACACCGGGATTACCTTCCAGAGACTGCAGTTGAAGGGCCTGGATCGCTGCAGCTAGGGCCAACCACAAGACTGGGACGATCCTGTGAAGGACGTTTTATGTCTTTAATGGGGATCTTAGTCTCGCGATTCTTTGTTGCTATCTTTACTACATTCCTATCTACTTCACCTATAACCTTGCCTTTATCATATCTAGGTTTATCTTTACCTCTTCTTACATTTGTTCCCCTATAATAGATATCATCATCAGGTTTAATGTTAAAATTAGTCTCACCACCTTCTCTGTTTTGAATATTTTCCTTTATTTGTAACATTTTATTAGTTAAATTTTTATAAAGAAATTTAGTTCTTTTCTTATGGTCACGTATCAAAACTTGCATATATTCTCTATCAAAATTTACGTTAAAGGGACTTGTTGATTCAGTATGCCCAAATACCACTTCAAATGGTGTTAGTCCTATCACAGAATGAATGCTATGATTGTAAGCTAATAAAGCAAAAGTCATCACTGATGCTGCATCTGTTAGCTTACGTTCATACTTCGCTAACCTATAAGTTTCTGTTATCGTGGAGTGAAATTTCTCTATGAGACCCATTGAATTAGGGTTGTTGGGGGTGCCTAAATGTAATTCTATTTTATAAAAGTCTAAGAGTTCTTTAATGAGTGCGTTATTAAATTCTGATCCTGAATCTGAACTAATTTTAGTAGGTGTCCCGTAAAAAGAAAAGTATCTAATCAAAGCTCTGACCACTTCTGGTGCAGATTTGTTGGGAATCTCAAAAGCCTGTCCTAATTTACTGAAGGCATCTATAACTGTAAGGAATGTCTTTCCTTCAATTTTAAATAAGTCTATAAATATTTCTTGAAAAGGTTTGTTCTGTGTTTGAGTTAACTGGATTTTAGGCTTAATTGGTTTTCTGTCGTATTTTAACCTTTTACATGTTTCACATGAATTGATAATTGCGGCTACTGTTATATCCATGTTATGCCAAAAGTATGTTCGTTTAATATGTGCTACAGTTTCTTTAATTCCTCTGTGACAATTTTTACCTATGTGATATTTCTCTATTATTTCCTTTTGTTCGTCCTCATTTTCCACATACACAACTCGTTCGGTACATTCCAAGATATTTACTGTTCCCTTCTTGAACAGTGTTAAAACGGCATTTGTAAACTCTAATCTATGCTGCGGATTTTCAAAATAGATAAAGTATTTTATTTTAGTACGGATGTATCTCTTCAAAAAGTCTTTTATTAAATCAGGTCTTTCTAATGGCAAATGCACTTCTAAAATCTTTTGTTTTATGTTAGAAATATTCTTGATAGCTATTTCATCCCTAAACCAAGTGTGAATTAAAATTTGGTTCGGTTTAGTATCGACGGCTTCTTTTAATATAGGGATTCCTGTGGAATCCATGTTATGTGCAGAATGAATAGTTTCAGATCCTACATGTGATTCTGTTTCAGATGCTGTAATGGTACCACTTGAAGGTCCTGGAATTGAATAGGGTGAACGCTTACGTTTGGGTCTACTTCCTGTGCTTTCTGAATCTGATGAGAGTGATATAGGTTTTTCTGAATTTGGTGAAATAGGGATTGGACTCCTATTCCTACTTAATTTAGATATTTCCTCTGTAATTTCTTCACACTGCTTTTGAATTTCCAAATCCTTTTCATCTACATTTACTTGTACTGAACTGTTATCTTTAATATTTTTTCTTAATGCATTTATCTTGACTCTTGATAGAGCGTCAGCGTTGGTGTTTTGACGGCCGTTTTTATATATTACGTCGTAGTCGTATTCCGCTAACCGTAATCGCCATCTCGTGATTTTACTGTTGGGTTCTTCGAACGAATGTAACCATGAAAGTGGCCTATGATCGGTATAAATGGTGAACTTTTTACCGTAAAGATATGGGCGAAAATGTTTAATGGCCCATATTATAGCAAGTGCCTCCTTTTCAATGGTACTGTACCTACTTTCAGCCTCATTAAGAGTCCGTGACGCATATGCTACAGGACGATCACTTCCTACTGGTCCTTGTGACAATACTGCACCAATAGCGAAGTTTGAAGCATCTGTTGTCAATAAAAATGGTTTCTCAAAATCCGGATATTGTAACAGCGGTGCGTTTGTTAATAATTCTTTACATTTTTCAAATGATTCTACATATTCCTTATTAATTGTTATACCACGATTTTTCTTTAAACAAACTGTTAAAGGTCGTGTGATTTTAGCGAAATCCTTGATAAATTTCCTATAATACCCAATTAAACCGAGGAAGCTTTTAATTTCAGTTTGTGTTTTTGGCAGAGGAAACTTCAGAACTGCATCTATCTTGTCGTTATTGGGTTTTAACCCTTCTCGCGTTATTGAATGCCCTAAATATAGAACTTCTTTTCTTAAAAACTCGGATTTATCTAGCTGTATTTTTAAATTTGTTTGCCTGAGTTGTTCAAATATTTTACGTAATTTTTCTATATGTTCTTGAAGGCTTGATGAAAATATAATTATATCGTCCAGGTATACTAAACAATGCATTCCTATTAGTCCTCGTAATATACTATCCATGGCTCTCTGGAAAGTCGCAGGAGCCGTTTTCAAGCCAAAGGGCATGCGTAAGAATTCAAAGTGACCTGCCTGAGAACTGAAAGCAGTTTTCTGTCTATCAGCTTCACTAATTTCGATTTGGTGATAGCCGCTAGCTAAATCTAACGTGCTGAAATAATTGGCTTTACCTAATTTATCGAATAGATCGGATATATTTGGCAACGGGTATTTATCGTCGATAGTCATGTCATTTAAACGTCTGTAGTCTATAACCATTCTGTACTTTTTCTCTCCAGAAGCGTCCATCTTTTTAGGCACAAGGTGAACGGGAAAATTCCAAGGAGAAAAAGACTCTTGGATAACATTGTCTTTGAGTAATTTGTCAACTTGTCTATTAATTTCGTCGTTTACGGTTTGTGGCTGTCTGTAAGGTTTTAAGTATATTGGTTCTTCATTTTTAGTCCTAATATGGTGTTTTACTTTATTTGTGAAAGTTAATGGTAATTTGTCACAGTAGAAAATGTCTCTATATTCGTAACATAAGTCACTAATAGCTTTCTTTTCCTCTGTGTTCATATGGTCAAGTCTTAATTTGTTTAAGTTTTCCTTCAAATAGTCATCGATGTCAAGGTCGTTTTCAGATACTGCGTTGATTTCACATGTTTGGGGTTCGTATGGAGTAATTGGAATTAATTGGTTAATTGTCAAACATACAGCTGTATCTAAAGAATTCTGTATAATAGTATGAGCTTGACCCTGGGTGCAATTAACAAGTGCAGAAGGCATTCTAACACCTGGTTTGAATGTACGATGTTCTATTATTCCTGTACCATTATTAAGGTCCGTCGGTAGAGTTACCTTGGTTTCAGATCGCGGTTCTAATTTAACTGTAATTTGGGGATTATACACAATAGGAATCTCAATATTACGAGTCCTTAATATCTGATTTTTCATGTCTATGTTAGCGTCAAGTTGTGATAATAGATCAGATCCTATAAGTCCATCATAGTCCTTGTCTACTACATATATGTAGAAAGTGTGTGAATCTGAAGTTTTAAAGATTTCAGAGAGTGGAATGTAAATTGCCTCATCGTGTAAACTTCGACCATGTGTGCTTATTACTTCGAAAGGAACTGAAAACTTATACTGCTGAAAATATTCATTTGCCTTTTTAGGACTTATAAAAGAGCGAGAACTTCCTGTATCTATCATAAATTTTGAATTAATTTTTGGTAAATAAATGTAGGGAAGCTTTGCAAAATTTTCACAATTTAAATTTATTAATTCGGTGGATCCATGTCCGAGGCTATTTGATAAAAATTTTCATCTGTAATATCATTATTAACTTGATCTGCGACTTCCTGACCTTCATAAGTTTCGTTATAATAATTATCATCTGCGTCCTGAACATAATAACAATCATCATCCGTCTGAGGAAGTGAATATACTTGTAGCTCATTATGGTGAGCCTGATTACGAGCAGGTAATGCAGTGCGCATAGTAACATCAGTGTCCATTTTTGGATTCTTTTGCTGTACTGGTGGTATACCGAATTTAAACTGATGTTGAGGGTTAACAGGTGGTCTGTAGTATTGTTGGCCTTGGCCAAACGCTGGTCTATAACCTTGAGGAATTTGTGGGGTATTGAATCTGGGTTGAATATTCGGCGGTCCAAATTGAGGTCTTCTCTGATTATTATGATGTATGCCAAATTTGAACTGCTGATTACCAAAATTAGGTTGCTGTTGAACCTGCGGGCGGATTTGATTAGGTATACCAAATCTGAATCCCTGGTTCTGTTGAGGGTTCGAAGTAATAAATGGTTTAAGACCAAATTTCTCTACATAAGGGTTACTAGTGTTAGCTGAAGGCTGTGAAAATTGTTTTTGAACTAATGGTCTTAACATTCTATTACGTTGTTCATACTGAAATTTGAAGTTTACTTCTTCAAGGACAATGCTGAGGGCATCTTCAAGTGTATTAGTGCCCTTGAGCCTTACTATACGAATTAAATCCTCAGGTAAATTATATAGAAATACGTTCAGTGCCATATTATCATATATAGTTATTTTACTTCGCCTAATATGATCATCTGTTAAAAGATTAACCTTCGCGAATAATGTGCTCTTAACCTGTTGTATACGGTTACAAAAATCTAAATAGGATTCGTTATTTTTAATCCTTAATGTTTCTAATTGAATAGCAATGCATTCTTCCGAACGCGGATCTCCGAAGTGTTGCGTTAAAACAGATTTTAATTCAGCCCAGGATTCTATATCTGACCTCTCACTAATTAAGTGGGCCGCTTTACCGATTAATTTACTAGAAACTACATGAAAAACGTATAAATCCTGTGCTGGATTATTTTCCCTCCTATAACATCTTATAACATATTCACATTTTTTAATATATAAATTTAAAAGCCTTTCATCTCCATCAAACTTAGGGATAATTGACGATATTTCTTGTGGAATTGAAACAAGAGTTGTAGCCATTTCTACCATCTAACTTAAATACAATATAATATAAAATGTAGTATAAATTACCGATTTTAGTGCAATACAATTAAAATAAAATAATATTAAGTACTACGAGTAATTGCCGATTTCTGTGCAAATAATTAAAATTAAAATATCTAACTCTATATACGTAACTAATAAAACTAACTCTACATATAATTGCCGATTTTTAGGCAATCAATTAAAATAAAATATGTAACACGATGTACGCTACGTGTAATTACCTATTTTCTGTGCAATTACCTTGAAAATCAGTTAACCAGTAATTAAGAGGTAATTTTGGACCTCTACAATCTAGTTTAATACAAATAAAAAGGAATAGATTATGGAAACAAGGAATAGTGAATTTGGACTACTCACAAGCCATCCATACTCCTCCAATGATGATCCCTTTGCACTCACTTGTCTTCGCCGCGCGTCCCGAAAACTTATTTCTTTGGTTCGAGGATACCGATCTACTTTTTCCGCGCTTTTCGCCCAAAACCCGATTTTTGAGTTTTTACGAATGACAAGCAACACGGCCGTAGAATATACGGTATCCTACCGGCTGCGCCAGTTTTACTTTGGGAGCTCGAGGGCGACTTTTTAAAAATTAAAAATTAATTATAAAATTATACAAGTGAGTTTATTGAAGGTTGACAAAGGAATGAATTAAATCTAAACTTAAATAACTACAGGGCAACATATCGCCCACCGAGAACATCTTATCTTATTCTAAGAATTCACTAGACGCACGGATATGGGCTAGACGCCTAGTCAGCGGATCTAGTGAATAGGACAGGGCCGGGCTCAGGTCGCATGACTAGATATTACGAAATTAAAAATATCAATATAAACAAAAAATACACGACGACGCGACGGGCCAGTATAGCGACGCAGCGCAGCGAGTAAAGCGGCAAGAGAGAGGGCACCGAAATGCGGGAGGGCCAATATATTTTTAAAAATAATATTCCACCCGCGCGAAGCCGGGACGGGCCCCTAGTTATATATAAATCCAATCAAAGAATCGGAAGCAATACGAGGATGGGTTGACTATCTTAGACTAGTAATTTTATAAGGAGTCTTCTTTCAGCTTATCGTGATGAATCTCAAATGTGAAGAGAACTGTCGCAAACTAGTTTTATTATTCCATTGTAGGTAACAACTGCCTTTTTGTTGGCCGAAGCGGTTCTGTTGAGCTGAGGTCGTGACCTCTCAATTGCTTTAATATACCGCCTACGATTTCACTTGCATAAAAACATTTCAAACCAAATTACCTTTATATATTTCGAGTATTAATAATATAGTACAGTGTTACCAACCTATAGGATGCATAAAACGAAATGACAATTTCGGTTATTCTTATGATCATATTGTGAAAATATACCGTTTCAATGAAACAGGTGCGAGTTTACCTATAGTTTAGGGTGTACGGTGCACACGGGCGCTGCTGTTTATGAGTGCCGGTGTGCAAGGGCGCTACGTATGGTAAAGTCGCCCCTTAAAAGAAGATGTGCGTTATATACATTGTTTACTCAGACACGGAATACAAATGATGTCGATTGGAAAATAATTTTAGTTAAATTATTTCATTCCCACCTTTAATAGATAGATTTTTAATAGATAGTGTTTTAAAAAATTGTATTACATTACTTTCTTTCCTTTTGCGAGTCATGCTGGAGGGGCACTATTTGAAGCCTCTCCCTCTCGTTAGGATTGTTTGTCGGATGATGAATCATTATTGTGGAAAATGAATGTCTATTTTATTTTATATAAATGAAATTAGTAATACTAGTGGCTTCGCACTGGTAGTAGAGCATATTATACTTGCATGTTTTTTTTAACATACATGACATAACTTTTCAGGATAGACCTATCCCATAATTTATTGCTTTTATATGTCTCAAAAATACACAAAACCTTAATAAATTATACACTTGAATTTTCCTCATCAATTATTCGGTCTAATGATAAAAATTCATTCAGTAGTTTTTGAACTTATTGCGAGCAGACAGTCGTGGCGTGGGACTGTTTAATAATTTAAATGATAATGGTAAGTAATGTTCATTGGTAATCGCATAATTATAGCGAATTTACATAATAGTAAAATTCAATAGGTTTTCATGGATTATTTAGCATATCGATAATTCACGGTTTTATATGGATACTTATAAAACTGCCAATTTATAATTCAAGTCCACTGGAAATAAATTCCACGATAAATGGTGTTAAAATTACATTTTATTCCGTGAGGGGACAGGTTAGAATACAAATCCCCTCTGCCACTGGGAAAGCATCTCGTAAGAGCCGAGTTACCCAGCACCCCCTTGGTGGCTTGCGACCAGCATGCGAATCCCTCCCTCCCCCTCCTATCCCGTTAATGCTGCGGTAGCTAGTGAACTCTGGGTTCTAGTACAGGGTTCACTGAAACCGCAGCATTCTTCTCTTCATTGCTCTTCCTCACTCTCTTGTGTTGCCGATGTTCATGGGCGGTGGCCACTTACCATCAGGTGGAACGTCTGCTCATTACTGCTGCTAACTGCCATAAAAAAATATAGTCGCAGGTGGCTGAGGAAATCAATGAGTCAGTTTAAATTCATACCTTATGAATTTAAATTGTTGTAGGCGGTTCTGAATTGTAAGTGGATTAAATTGAAAATGTTCAGGTTTGGATCCGGTGTTACGCTGTTATATAAGAATGTTTTCATTTTATATTGTTTTAATATAAATAAAAATAGTTCGTTTCATAACTTAATCTCCGGAAATTCTGTGCTCATTATGTTCGAGTATTGCTACTGATAATTCTTTATTTGCATGAATATCATCTTCAACATTATTATATACGAGCGGCCTGCCCCCGCTTCGCTCCGGGTATTTAAAGCAATATTATAATTAATGTCCCTAAATTGTCACTCTGTAATTCATTATTTGAAAAAAGAGAGAGAGAGTAAGAATAGTGTTGCCATATACATATAATTAAAATATGTATATGGCAACACTAAATCACCTTTGTCACTCACGAATACTGTAGATTTCTTTTAGTGAAAGAATTTTTTTTAAATAGGATTTTTAGTTTCTGAGAAACTCTTCAATTTACAAAATGACCAGGTTATGGCACTAAAACACATATATTTTTAATTAGAGTATTTATGGGAACACCACATAGCCTATGTTACCCGGAAAGGATGTAGCTTTCTATCTGTGAATCTAAGAATTTTCAAAATCGGTTCAGTACTTTTCGAGCCTATACGCAACAAACAAACATACAAACAATCAAATCTTTCCTCTTTATATAATAGTATAGATATAGATTACTAGCTGACCCGACAAACGTCGTTTTGCTATATAGATTTGAGGTGGGCCACCCTTATCACTTAGGGGGATAAAAAATAGATAGTAGCCGATTCTGAGACCTACTGAATTTGCATATAAAATTTTATAAAAATCGGTCGAGCCGTTTCGGAGGAGTTTGGTAATTAACATTGTGACACAAGAATTTTATATATAAGATTTTCTAAATATTTTCATAGGTACATATACAATAATATTTTCATCCAATTTATTTCATTTAAATTACACAACACACCATAACAATTAGATTGATTTAAGGAAAAGGGAATAAACCTTATTTCTAACTTAATAAGAAAGGGATGAAGATGATGGCCGCCTACGCTTCTACACTAATAACTCGTAAGATAAGCATAGTTAAATAAAACACAATAAAAATTAAGTATTACTGTTATAGTTAGTTTTTACCCGTGAGGGGACGGGTTAGAATACTGTTCCCCTCTGCCGCTGGGAGAGCATCTCGTAAAAGCCGAGTAACCCAGCACCCCTTGGTGGTAGAGGATCTGTTCCCCGACTGGCTTGCGACCACCAGCATGCCAATCCGATCGCCAAGTGTCATAGACGCGTTCCGGTTGAGCCGCATGTGGGCCAGACTTACCCCCTCCCACTCCCATCCCATTAATGCTGTGGGTCTAGTGAACTCTGGGCTCTTGCCTAGGGTCCGCTGAATCCGCATCATTTTTCTTCTTCATTCCCCCTTCCCACTCTATCTTAGGGGATGTAACGCATCGACAAAACGAGAGAGTGTTTCTTGTTTTTTCGATGTCCATGGGCGATGGTGGCCACTTACCATCAGGTGGACCATCTGCTCGTTTGCACCTTATCTATTATTAAAAAAAAAAATATAGTACATAAATTAAAGTACTAAGTAAGTAAATGTATAAAATGAAAATAATTTATATTCTGTTAGTAGCATCGTTTATAAAGTGGTATTCGCGGGTAGTTCCTTTTATATTATTTTAAATATACTGACGTGTGGACAATATATAACCTTTAGTGCGATAGATTAGAGTCAGTCTCTCTGGTGTTTTCGCGCAGTGAACATGGAAGTTAGTGTTAAGGTCACCCTTGTTGAGGTCCACGTAAGTTTACCTTATTATCTATTGTCGTTAGCGAGGTCGAGTGGTTGAGGTGATCGATAATATATTATGAAAGGGCTCTTTAAACCTGCTCCTGGGTCTCAAGCCCCAGGCACCGCTCGACTCCATCTATATTGCATGTGGATACGTATTCCTGTTAATGGATATCATTACTTTCTCATTCTATGACAATTCTCTCAAAGTTGCAATATCATCATCATCGTCTTTTAACACAAGAATGCTATTTTTTTTTATAGTATATGGGGGCAAACGAGCAGAAGGTCCACCTGATGTTAAGTGGTCACCGTCGCCCATGGACATCTGCAATACACTGAGGATTACGGATGCGTTGCCAACCCTACTTTCTGAGGAACCTGTACACTCGGCGCTTGAAGACTCCCATATTAAAGCGCTCTGGGAAAACCACTGGTTGACACACAGAGACACCAACGTCTCTCCGGAGACTAAGTTCGTCTAAACCGTCTGTGGATGTGGATAATACGAACAGTTCGTCGTTGGATGGAGTCAAGAGGGAGCAACTGGTACTTAGGGGCACCAGCCCAAAGATGCGAAGAGTACTCCATATGTGGATTTATCCACGAACCTTTAAGAATACCAATTTTGCCTTCAAGAATGTACAGAAGATCACTAGCACTATGTACAGAAGACTAAAGCAGTGTTGTGTTCCTGTTGGTGAGTAAGGTGACCAGAGCTCCTGGGGGGAATTGGGGATAGGGTCGGCAACGCGCTTGCGATGCTTCTGGTGTTGCAGACGTCTATATCAGGTGAGCCGTACGCTTGTTTGCCGACCTAGTTACATAAAAAAAAGAATGTCAAGAGACAGTTGTCGTCCATACTTTATGAACCATTTATATACTAGAATGTGCTTTGTTCGTGAAAAAACATTCAGACAGATTTCGGAGTCCTCCTTTAAGAAATAATATGGTAATTAGAAACACAACACACAAATTAGTGCTACCTATTGCAACTTATATGCAGTATAAAAGAAACGTGTACTATATGGCCATCTTGATTACACCGGTCAACACGGATTTTGAGTCTGATAACAAAACGTCAAATTTTGATTTCTTTTACCTTACTTGTAATGGGTAAAATAGGTTTTTTGGTTAAAGTTTGCTTTTCTAGAAATTTCGTTTTCATAGAAAATTTCATATTATTTCGACAAGCAAAGTCTGTATGCTATTTTGCGACTCAGTCATATACAAAAATACTACTAGAGTTTGTAATAGACAAACATACACTCAATACAATAGTATGCGCGACTTGTCGCCATTTTGTTTTAAAGTATTACCAACTATTATTTTACTCTCCACTAAGAACTTTATAACTTAATTATCAATATAAAACATACAAAAGCAAACTTATTTCTTCATAAATTGAGTTTTTGGTTAATTTTCAATGTAAATCTCAGACAATAGTCATTAAATAACAGACACAAAAAAAGTTTCTTTTTTTGTTGACTTGTGTTATTAATAAGTTACCAGTATTTTTAAGACAAGAAGTTAACATAAAAAGGTTTAAATCTGGACTATTAAATATATTAACGAATAAAAGCTTCAAGAATTTATGGATGACAAAACATTATAAGTAGAATATTGATTGTAAATAACGGAGCATATAACTTTAACTGATAGAAATTGTGTTTTAAAAGGAATTTTTATCTATACTTCTATACTATTATATAAAGAGGTAAGATTTGATTGTTTGTATGTTTGTTTGTTTGTTGCGAATAGGCTCTAAAAGTACTGAACCGATTTTGAAAATTCTTTCACCGATAGGAAGCTACATCCTTTCCGGGTAACATAGGCTATGTGGTGTTGCCATAAATACTCTAATTAAAAAGATATGGCCATTTAAATGTCATAAGGTGGCCATTTTGTAAATTGAAGAGTTTCTCAGAAACTAAACATCCGATTTAAAAAAAATTTCACTGATAGAAAACTACACTATTCCTGAGTGACAAAAGTGATTTATTGTTGCCATATACATTTTTTAATTAATAGAATATGGCCATTTTGTTGCTACTGATCTGATTTTAAAAATTCTTTCACTGATAGAAAACTACATTATTCGTGAGAGACAAAAGTAATTTAGTGTTGCCATATACATTTTTTAATTAATAGAATATGGCCATTTTGTTGCTACTGATCCGATTTTAAAAATTCTTTCACTGATAGAAAACTACACTATTCGTGAGTGACGAGAGGGATTTAGTGTTGCCATATACATTTTTTAATTAATAGAATATGGCCATTTTGTTGCTACTGATCCGATTTTAAAAATTCTTTCACTGATAGAAAACTACATTATTCGTGAGTGACTAAAGTAATTTAGTGTTGCCATATACATTTTTTAATTAATAGAATATGGCCATTTTGTTGCTACTGATCTGATTTTAAAAATTCTTTCACTGATAGAAAACTACATTATTCGTGAGAGACAAAAGTAATTTAGTGTTGCCATATACATTTTTTAATTAATAGAATATGGCCATTTTGTTGCTACTGATCCGATTTTAAAAATTCTTTCACTGATAGAAAACTACACTATTCGTGAGTGACGAGAGGGATTTAGTGTTGCCATATACATTTTTTAATTAATAGAATATGGCCATTTTGTTGCTACTGATCCGATTTTAAAAATTCTTTCACTGATAGAAAACTACATTATTCGTGAGTGACTAAAGTAATTTAGTGTTGCCATATACATTTTTTAATTAATAGAATATGGCCATTTTGTTGCTACTGATCCGATTTTAAAAATTCTTTCACTGAGAGAAAACTACACTATTCGTGAGTGACGAGAGGGATTTAGTGTTGCCATATACATTTTTTAATTAATAGAATATGGCCATTTTGTTGCTACTGATCCGATTTTAAAAATTCTTTCACTGAGAGAAGTCTATGATATTTCCTTCTCTCTTCCTCTTATAATGCTATCATTGTCTCTCATGCTCTCTCTTTTTTCTCTCTTTAATTCTTATTTTTATTTTTCAGTATGATCAGTCACTTTTCACTTTCTTTCTTTCGATTATCTCTCTCGCTCTTTCTGTCTCTCTCTCCTTTACCTCTTAGCATCCGTCGCTTTTCTTTTATTTTTGTTTCAATTATTTTTCTTTTTATAATTTTTTCTTACTCTCTCTCTCTCCCTTTTTTCAAATAATGAAAAACTACATATTTATAGAGTGATAATTTAAGCATATCAATTATAATATTGTTTTAAATACCCGTAGCGAAGCGAGGGCAAGCCTCTAGTATAAAATATTTCGCTATAATACATCAACCGGCCACAAAAGACACTGGCTGGTGTGCACCTTACTTTGTTAGCAACACCGTTGATCCTACTAATATTATAAAGGCGAAAGTTTGTAAGAATGTATGGATGTATGTTTGTTCCTCTTTCACGTAAAAACTACTGGATGGATTTTGATGAAACTTTACAATAATATAGTTTACACATCAGAATAAAATATAGGCTATAATTTATATTGATATAGTGAGAATTATCTAAAATATAGCGGGTGAAACCGCGGGGCTCAGCTAGTAACTATATATTCGCGGGTAGTACCATATATTTTCTTCCAAGACTGTATATAAACTCTGTTCGGATAGAGTTGAGTAGTTCTTAAACGGATCTCGCTTGGTGACCATTATAGCTGGCATTATTATGGATTGGTTTCGTGATGCTGGGTCTCCATAAGATTTGCAGTAAGTGTTTAATATTGTTTACTCGGTGTTCCATTGTGAGTGCATATTATTATGTGTGCGGTATTGGTCCCATGAAGGTTATAACAGTGAGTAGGTAATGGATAGAAGCTAACGTTGATCTGGTCTTCCCAGGGTTAATGACATTATCCGATCAAAGAATAATTTCCCTCCATAATATAATATAAGACTTTAGTAACTACTAGTCGAACCGCGCGACTTCATCCGCGTAATGCTCCGCTCCTATTGTTCGTAGCGTGATGATATATAGCCTATAGCCTTCCTCGATAAATGGGCTATCTAACACTGAAAGAATTTTTCAAATTGGACCAGTAGTTCCTGAGATTAGCGCGTTCAAACAAACAAACTCTTCAGCTTTATATATTAGTATAAGATTTATTTGCTTAGGCAAGCCAAAAGGAAGAGCGAAGCCTTCATGGATATGTTCCGTTCTGTCCTCGATACAGTACCAAACACGAGGTCACAAATGGTGAACGAGCTGGACATCCCTGAGGACATCACGGTAGCTCCTTACGTCTGGTGTGAGGAAACCTTGGACAGCGATAGTATTCCTTCAATTTCGAGTAGTGTGGAAGATATTGAAGCCAAGACTGTTAGTTCGGAGTCAAGTTTGGCGCTGTCTAGAGCTATGACTGACTCGGAGATTGATTATGGAAGGTACAGACGGGTGAGCTATGATTGTTTTATATTATTATAAGGCTAGTGTCCACTAATAACAAATTGCTTGGTTTATAGTTTCTAATTATCTTATGAATCTAACAGAACTTTATGAATACAGTACATGTTTGTTAATTCAAATAATAATAACTAAAAATATAAATTCAAAAATCAAATTTACAAAAAAGGCACAGATTTCAAAACGCTCAATAAGGAAAATTAATGATACATATTTTAGAAGACCTCGAACAAATAATTATGGGAAGAAAAATATCATGTTTGATGGGGTTCAACTGTATAACAATTTACTAAACTATATTAAGGAAGAAAAAAAGATAAATATTTTCAAAAAGCTATTAAACACATATCTGCAAATAGTTTTATTAGATACAAATTAATAAGTAAAAAGTATAAATAAATATGTAATAATAATAACAATAATTAAAAAAAAAAAACAACTATTGTTACTTCATAGAAGCATTCGTAAAATACCCTCTATCTAAAAAGTTGACTGACAAGATTTAGTTAATGTAAGCATAGTTGCTCTTTAAGCGAATTCTGTAATTATTTTGAGAAAATAAATTCTTTAAATCTAAACCTTATTATAAATGAAGAGACAATCTATCTATTTCTCATAAAAGTTAAACATTATTCATATTTTTAGAAAATAAATAGGCATTAAGTTACGTGACAGTGAACGCCGATGAGAAAGTATTACGTCACGCCACGCAAAATAAAGTTATTGTTGACGTTTTCATACACAGTTGACACTTGACACATATGTAAACAGTTTTATTTCGCAGACCGTGACGTCATTCAAGACGCCATGATACTTCAGCGTTTTCGAAGGAAATCTAAATTGCATTTTTAAATACAAAATACGTAATGCTTTTCATATTTAGTCACCTAGACTGTTGTCGACCCAATCTCCTTTCGCTGAGGCAAAAAGTATAAAGTGTTATACTAAATAAAATCAGTGAATATGACCTATATACAAAACAAACGAAAACACTAAACAAATTATAGTATTTACGTACGAAGTGATGTTGTAATTTTTAAAAATTTTACGCTACTAATACTAATAATAATTATTTAAATATTACAGCTCAAAAGTCGGAGCTTCAGTGATCCTTGGGTACAAATGAGAACGGCTCTCGACGCCTTTCCTCCAGGATATCTCGACTCTTTAAATAGGTAGCCAATATTTATAGTTAGTTAGTTAAATTCAAAACTCGATTAAAATGCAAATATATTTATTAGTTTCCAAGGTACACCATCAGAAAGTACTGAAGAGACTCATCTAGAGCGTCGCAGGTACAATGAAGAATTAAAGCTGAAAATGGAGAGGTTCTTCGAAGAGGAGTGCCAAGTTTTCTCTCCTGATGACCCTGGCTTGGTGGCTCTGGAGGAAGCTTTAAGAATTACCGATTTGAAGGTAATAAAATTACTTTTTATTATATTATTTACCATCAGTTACACTGAATATCTAATAACAAAGTTACTCAGAAAATACCAATACTTGTGTTAGAAATGAATTCCTGTAATAAAAACAAATCTTAAAAAAAATAATTAGTTTTTTATATATTCGAAATTTCATCATTTCGACTGTTTTTAGTGAGAAAAACTCGTGTGTCAACATCGTTTGTTACTGCTGATTTGCTGTTTGTACTGCGCTAAATAATCTCTGCTTATGTGGTCACTTAATTTAAACCATTTATTCCATCAACTCGCCTCAACAGTAAAATTGTCGCATTTACAACAAGCAGGATTGAGGGAAAATTCTATAGTAATAAACGAGATAATTATATATACCTATAAATATTTATGAAATTAAAAGCGCCTGACATTTTATAATAGCAAACATTATCGTACTTTTAATTTATTTATTCTTATAATCGTCGTGAGGTATAATATATTGAATTTATTTAAGACACAAAATGTGTATAATTAATATAGGTACCAAAACTCGTGTAACTTTGGTAAAGGTACCTAATACATAATTAAATAAACATTCCTTTGTTCAAAAATCTTAAAAATAAAATACTTTGTTTTACAATTAGTCATAGAATATTAAGACGCGAATAATTATATTGTAATAAAGGAAAAAAATTGATAAGAAAGAGTCGTGACATTAAATACGTTATAAAATATAATTTGCGGTTAATGTATAGCAGAAAATGTATATTTTATACATACATTGGAACTGATACCTATATTAACAATTTTTTATATGAGCTACACAGACAGGTACATTTCTTTGCCTGTTATTAGATCCATGAAATCTAAGATTATCTACTGTTGCTCTAAATGTAAAATATCAGCAAAAATTAAGTAGTTGCTCTATAAAATTGCAATTTAATTTTTATTTTGAAATTCTCGCGTTCGTTCAACGGTCTTAATAATAAGCCATGACGTCATTATTTTGTTTGATACATGTTTACGATAATATAGTTATTTTTTATGTAGAAATTTTATACTTCATGTCGTTTACTTTATGTGCGCTGGGAAGCGCCAAACATTTTCTGCGCATTCGTGCTAAGTACTTATAAGAAAACCAACAAAGAAAAAAATCTGTCTTAACCCGCCTACAATAAACTGATCGACCCGTATCAATGGTTTTTGTATTGCCTTTCTATAAAATTCAATTTTTTAAAATCATTTTGACCTTCGCTCGATGCTTAGCAGTCTGGCGCCCTGTTTGTTTGACGGCATCTTTTCCGCCCTGGCATATACATCGTATGTTGTAGTTTAATTAAATCAACAATATCATTGTTCTTGCTTTTATTGTAAAAATAAATTAATATTTTAGAATCTCTATTTCATTACGTAAATATACATAGTTTTTGTATTTTTTGTTTACTGTCATTATGGTTATTAAAATTTAATTTTTAAGTATTTATTTTCAAAATATATTGAATACATCATACCTTTCAGGACACAGATTTGGACAGCAGCAGCTCGTGAACAAGAAAATCTAGATGTAGCCAATATATAATAGCTCAATTTAATTTGAAACACATGAGATAGTTTTAGTCAGTCCAATTTAAATAATTGCACACTATTTTTATGTATCCTAGATAGGACTTAAAATCAGTGGCGTAGCTAAGGAGGGGCGACTATCGGGTGTAACCCACTTAGGGTGCACTCAGCGGTGAACATAGATGCCTATTTGCGTTGTAAGTTTTTTAAATTTAAGATTGTTATTTCGTTTCACGGTGGGCTCAAAATATCATCTGTCACGAGAATATTTGTTTCCCCCCATGATGATTGGTTCCCCCAAAATTTAGTCGTTTTTATCTTCGAATTACGCTGCATAACAGTAAACAATTAAATTTTGGGGAAACCCCCGATCGACCGACAGAATGATATGTGGAGGTTTCACTCACGTTAGCTACGCCATTGCTTAAAATATTAATTTTGTTGTAAAAACAATAGTTAAAGACACCTTTTATTGTACCTACTATGATCTGTTAGGTCATAAAATATGATAAACTTGTATATTTAGGGATAGAAAAATAAAACAAGTTATTTTGTGTAAAATGTATTTTAATGGGAATGATTTCCAACATCACAACAACAGGTAAAAACTATTGTATCGACCACATTTCATAATAAACATCAGCGAAATAGTATTTTTCATCAATTTATTAAGCTTATATCAAATGTTATTTCGTGTTACATTTTTTTTTAAACGATAATGTCGTAGGTTCTTCGTTTTGATTGTGACGTCACACTAAAATTGTTTAACTATCAAACACGTAATTTTTGACGATTATAACGATTTTTGTTTTTAAACCATATGATTAAACTTGGGGTTAAAATAAATACAAATATGTAATTAATTCCCTTTTACCCCAGGAATTCTTGAAAACTGAAAAATACTATTTCACTGATAAAACAAAATATTGCACACAAAGTTTTGAGATTCTAAACGAAAGCAAATGAAACACATTTCATTTCTTTTGAATCACATTTTTCAGTCTGTCATTATGACATTGACATACAGCGTTGAAAACACCAATACAAGAAAAATATAAAAATTAATAATAACAAAATTAAAAAAAAAACAGTGATTAATGATTTAACATTGTATGGAACTGTGAGAATATATCTATGTACTTAGTTTTAACATGTAAAGCGTTTTGTTTTAAACTACACTCGCATACTGTCGATTAATATACAACTTAGGATAGGACGATCGGAAGAAGAAAGACAGAAAACAAAAAAAATAACACAACAATCTCAATTATTTCAATTTACATTTTTACTCCGTTCAAGCATTTATTTTTGACAAAAACAACCAATAATTCATGGATGTTTCTAAATTTAATGGTAGTGAAGCGACATGCGATTTACCTACAGTATTTATCGATTTTAATATAATCGATATCCACACTATACTGATATAAATGTAGAAACGTAAAGTCATAAAGAATCTTTAATTTAATTTATTTCTTCTATAAAAATACGTGTTTTCTTTTCACCGTCATTTGTCATCTAATATTCAGCCATTCAACAACAAAAGATATACAACCTCTTTCATGCGTCCTTTGTTACTATTAAATCTAAACTTAGAAGAGGCCGTTCAAGTATTACGTAAGATATTTGCTATTATCTCCCCGCTCGTTGTGTCAGCAAAAGCAATCAACGTAATGTCCTCCCCCCGTGATCACTATGCAGACCGTCCACCAACCTTATGTCATCAAAAATAATTAAACCAAGGAGAAGCCTCCCTTTTAATGCTTACGTAATACTTGAACGTGTCCTAATTCGCAATCCCACATAAATGCAAGTGTATTTCTTGATTTATTAGTTTGTCCCTTTTAAGCTGTATTGAATCGATGTAATTGGAATAGTAATATAGATTTGTATCCCCGATAAATGAACAGTTTATGCGGGATAGAAACAAAATAAAACAAACATTTGACGTCACAATATAGAAATTAATAAAATTATACTAAAAGATATATTTCTTTCTTTATTTCTTTAATGTTAGCCGACCCGCGCAACTTTGTTCGCGTGTTGCTCCGCTCCTATGAGTCGTAGCGAGATGTTAAACAGCCTAAGTTACTCCTTGTTACATAAGCTATCTGCCGCCGTCAAAATCGGTCCAGCCATTTCAGAGATTAGCCGCAACAAACAGACAGACAAATATTGTAATAAAACGTTGTTTTGGTACATGTAACATGTTACACCCAGAATTTTAGACACCGTAGTGTCAATCAAATCGATTAAAAATTATTCAAACAATCAAACACAAAGTCGATTCTTATAATAAATCGAATTGGTAACGCACAAAACATCACTATCACTAGAAGCGACAAAAGTAAAATAAATACTTGAACGGAGTATAGTTACAACTAAAAAGAAAATTCCAGAATAATCGAGAACATTCTGCCTTTTCCTTCTGACCAGTTAAATCTAACCTTAAATTACTTATTACAAAAATATTGCCGATCAATAAAATATATTGGTAACATATCTTAAATATAGAGATACATTGGCAAAGTAATCAGATTCGCTGCCCTACACCATGGACGTGCTTATAAAGGCGACCTTAACCTATAAAATTACTTTAATATAAAGTAAACGATTATATTTTACCATGGTGAGAAGTATCGAAACAATAAACAAAGACAGGACAAGTGGAAATTCAAGTTTTACTATTGCGTGTGCGGTGGGATTACTGAATTTCAATTTTTTGTATCTAGTAAAGTATCGTAGCTTGCGTAAATAATATCGATAGTTTAAATCTCTAACTAGGAGCACGGCAGTAAACAGCCAAGTCTAGCAAAAGCAACCAAATAAAGCACAGCCTTTAAGGGGTTAGGAGTAGTCGTAGACATGAAAACGAATGAGAAGTTTTTAGTATTTTTTTTGCCAATAATTCATTTTATTATATAAAATTAATAGCATGACTTAAAGTCACGAAAATTTGAAAAAAATATATATATAATTAAAACAAAAGTTATAGCTGTTTGTGATATCAGTCGGACAAAAAAAAATTGTTTTATAAATATATAATCTGCCTGATTAACGGTTTTTTTAAAAACACTTAATTGTTGATTTTTTCCTGAAAATCTAGAAAAAAAAAATTCTGAGACCGCCATTTTGATAATTTTTGAGGAAAAAAAAAAAGCTTCGATCAGGCACAAGATTATGATGGTCACCGCAAGGACCTTCTGTTGGAACTGGGTGTGCACAAATAGCTACAACTTTTGAAATTATAAATTTATTTTTCAAATTTTTGTGACTTCAAGTGAAAACATTGGACAATGACGCCATATTATTATTTTTTTTAAATAAAATGATTTTATGGCAAAAAAAAATACTGAAACTTCTCATTTTTTCATGTCTCTGATTACGGGTAAGGCCTCATTAGTGCGTTGCGTTGCGTTGCGCCACTAATAAGGCCTCACCCTACCTCTAACCAATTAACATCCTTTTTTCGAACTCACACATTATTGTTGATATATATAAAATAATTTATTTATTTATTTATATTAAAATAAATAAAACATTATTTATGCGTAATGATTAATATAAAATTAAAGTTCACTCTTAATTACTCACTCTTAATTTTGAAATAAATTTTTTGAGTACTACATAGTACTCAAAAAATTATTTACAAAATTAGTAAACAAAAATTCTTGGCTGCCCATAAATTTCAAAATATATAATATATGCCTGATAAATCGGTGTTTACAAATATAATAAGTAAAATAGCTGCCTTGGTTTTATAATACATCTTACAATTATACAATTAAAATGATTTGCAACGAGACTGGTTTTTTATACATGTCATAGAATTTACTTGTCCTCTTTGTTTATTATCTCTGACTGCTGTTTCTTAATAAAGATATTTGCTTTACAACAAAACACTAATAGCTTACATTTTTATCACCTTCACCTAAAACAATATTAAAAAAAAAATACACATACATGCATGCAACACAAACAACAAAAGTTAAAATGAGACAGGATAACGTGTTATATATTTAGTGAACTTCCTTTATTTAAAATATTTCTTCATTTTAATAACAGTAACAAAACGTGAATTTAATATTTGATACAAAAATATTTTTTTCAAAATGTAATTTTTTATTTAAAAAAAAATTACAGTTATATTCAATAATAAAAAAATGGATATTGCACAATAAAGAAATTAAAGAAAGCGGTAATATGTGCGAATTCTAAAATCTACTATATCTGTTATTTACTTACCTATTTTAAAACATAAAATAATAACATAACAAAATGTTTATTTTTTTTTATTTGAGTTTGTTTACCTACAAATTTTACGTGAAATATATATGTTTATACATCCATCTTTTGTCATAAACTTGAACGTTTATATTAGTAGAATTATAAAAAAAAGAAAGTGGGTACGACTAAAAAAAAACTGGTATAAATAATAAATACATACATTAAAGCAAAGCATGCCATCCACCTTTACCTCCATTGATCTACACCATTTACCCCAGTCTTGATTCTCGATCTTTCTACCCTACGTGCCACAAATACCGCTAGCGCACATCCCCTATACCTAATACAACCCCTACTATCACTAATATACGATTAAACTCGCTACAAAATAAATTTTCAGGTGCTTATTTGTAATACTGAATATAATATATATATATATTTATATATAATCATTTGGAAGAAAAGACAATATTATAAGCGAAATATAAGTGTAAACTCCATATTCTGTCAGTGAACTGGTTTTAAAAAAAAAAATCTTTTTAATGAAGAAATGCCAAAGAATTTTTTTAGTCAACTTCTGAAGACAATAGACAACTGATCTATTGAGGTTTTATTTAATTAGTTACTTCCACAGACTACATAGAGAAGCTGTTACTTCGCATATTCATTAATTATATGTAAATAATAATAATTCATTCATAATAAAAACATAAAAATTGCATATTTAAAAATACGATTTTACCAAATAATTTATTTTGTTTTGATTACGTTTGATTTTTAAGTAAAACAAAAACTCCCTGGCAATTTTTCATTGAACTAATTTTTGGGGTTTTGTGTGTAGTTAAATATATGAAAATAGAGTAAAAAAAACTATAGAAAAGAAAAACGATAAATTAAGGGGTTAGGTTAGGTAGTCAGAGACATGAAAAAATGAGAATTTTCTTTTAATTATCTATTTATAATTTTTTTTTATCCGATTGATTTTAAATGAATTTCCAAGGACTTATGATGGTCACCGCAAGGACCTTCTGTTGGAAATGGATCATCAGTCCATTACAAACAGCTATAAATTTTGGAGTTATAATTTCTTTTTCAATTTTTTGTGAATTCAAGTCAAAACATTGTGTAATGATACCATGTTATTAATTTTATAAAATAAAATGATTTAATGGCAAAAAAATACTGAAATTCTCTTTTTTCATGTCTTTGACTACCCCTAACCGCTTAAGGTAATTTGGAAGTATTGAAATGTCGTTAAATAAAGAGATCTTAAATAGAGTTTACACTGCATTATAGAGAAAATACAATGGAAGTAAAAGAAAAATAAATTTAGATAGTCTTAGTATATTCATAAGAATTTGCTTTTTGATAGAAAACGCTGCAGATATCAAGACGTTACAGTTCCTAAAATATTTTAAATAGATCATGCAATATATAGTGTGATATTCAAGGAGCAGTGCACACACAACACACAAGAGAATTCAATATATAATTGACATAGCACGATATACATCGAGACGGACAGATAAATGCTTAAGTCTTCGACCCAAGTGCAAGCACAGGCTTAGGAATACTTTGAAATAGGACTGATGCCATTTTTGACTACATATTGAAGATTTTTTTTTGTCTCCGTAGTTGTTGTGATTTGATACTAGATGGTGCACCAAATGTATGTAGAGCTTGGGCCAGGTATATGTACACTATACTAATCTATTAATAGCTATAAACTGTTTTTAATTATCCAATTTTCCATCATGGCGATTATGCATATCCAAGGAATTTATATCAAAACTGGAACGCTCACTTAAAAATATTTTATATTCAAATATGCACCTTGACATAACTAGCATAAGGTTGACGTTTGTTTCCAACACGTAAAGAGCAAAAATCGTTATGAGCAGGACCGGACTATAGGGGATTTTGTCTCTTTCTTACGGTGTTTTTCTTAGGGTGTTTGTGACAATGTGCCATACAAACAATTTTAAGCAGTTAAATAAACAGAAGATGATGTTATTAGTAACACAATTTAATTTTTTTCTATTCCTTGAAGCATGGTGATACTAGTAGAAAGAGATGCAATCCCCTATAGTGGCTGTACTCTTCGGAACGTTTATGGAGTACACGTGCGCATTCCAGTTAGTATGTAAATTCCTTGACTGTCACTGAATATGACGTAGTGACAGCTTTCCATAATGAAAAAGATAAGCACCGTATAGACTTTTTTAGTCATATAACCTACAATCTATAATTCACAAAAAAGTATCTAAATAGGTTATATAATGTTGAAACCAATAAATATTATTTTACAATAAATGTAATAATTTTAATGAAAAAAAAAAAGATTTTTTGATATACTGTACATTGACTTGGCCCATTTTGAAACATCTTTAATATTTTATACTCTCATCTAGTAGAACTACAGAGAACATTTATTGAAAGCGTTTAAGCAAACAGCGACTTTTTTGATAAAGCAATAAAGTCTGAATTTTCTTAATTTTCGATCAATAAATATTTTGGGCTAACTAATTTAAAAAACTGCTATTATTCTTTATTATTGTAATCTTATGGCATCAATCACTATCAAGATATAAGAGTATAGGAAGGTAGTGAATACACAGAAAGGCAATGAGCATTAAAGATGAGAAAGAAGGAATTTCTTAAATTTGCGCCATAGTAAAAACTTATTTTAAAACTCTGTTTATTTTAACGATTAAAAATCTTTTTAATTTCTATGACGCAAATCATAGGGAAGAGAGTAAGAGTTTCCAGAAATGACGTTTTCAAACAAATTTCATACCACTGGCTCAAAAATTTGATTTCGTCTTTTCTAGGGACCCTTTAGATATAGGCTTATAATATTCATTTATGCTAAGGCGTTCCTGATATGCATACACGACGTATACAAAAATAAACTGCTCTCCATATCAATAACAACATTATAATCCATCTGATTTATCTTTAAGTTAATAACTTTTTTAAAAATTATATTTATTTGTCACGATCATATACAACACCGCACTATACTTATTTTGGATCTGTTTCATCTAGTTGTGAAACGCTGATTTTTTTCTACATAAATATTGCTAACAAGCCCCAACTTCACAAAATTTACATCTTAATCAAAATATGTATACACAGATAATTTTTAAACACAAATATGATTAACATATATACACGTTCTTCAAAGTTATCTAACTTCTATACTGCCCTTAGAAGGCAATAAGTGGTAACTGATTTTCTTTAAGAGGACTGTATAAGTCTTACTTGAGCGCTCTAAACATCATTGACAGTTATAAAATCTTCCTATCCTCCCTCCAAAGTATGATACAACCCTTTGGCAAAAGAGTAGTACAAAGTACTTGAATGAAATATAGGGAAAAATCTGTTGTCTAAATATTAAAACAAATTTAACACTTTTAAGAAAATAACAAAAATAAAAAATACTTTGCTGGTCTTATAGATCTTGATATTTCCAAAAAAAACGAATGCCACAACTATAAGACCAATTATATTGCTCATCAATTAGATGTGTTGAACATGATATATCAATATGCTTAGATGTATTTTACTTTATTTTCTTCCAGAATAATACATTAGATTCAACATTAAGCAAGCTTTAAACATTCAACAATTTTACAAAGGAAGTTGTTGAAATGAAAAAATTGTCATCGTGACAAATAAATATACATTGCGTATCTAATTCATATAAACGCGTCATTGCCTTCGAGTGTCTTAATTTATCTACTTGCAACATTTCTCTATTCACTACCATATTGTCATCAGGTAACATATCGCGATAGCTTTTATAAGCTGTGCTTCTTAGGCTACCACACACTGGGCAGGACGCTCGTCCAAAACACCCTCAGTGCACACAGTATTAAAAATCTATTCCTAATTTACCCTAAGCATTATACGATAATCGTGAAACAGTCTCCTTAGACCTATAAAATAATCCAAGCATCGGATATACACTTATCATTTACACGAAACCAAGCAAAAACATACATTTGGAAGAAAAAAAATCACAGTATAAAATCACAATTAATAAAATAAAAATAAAGTGTCTTTTAAATATCCTTAATTACTTGAGATCTTTTTACAAAAATATTATACATATACATTATTGCAAAAATAATTAAATTACGTTTTATATACTAGCAACATTAACAATTCATTTTGAACGGTAAGCAATATTATTCGAAACACGTGTTGGGAGTGCCACAGATAAAAACGATAAAGCCAGATCAGCCTTAGGCGCCGTAACGGTGTAAAGTCTTTATCAAAAGTAAATGCAAGCATTTTCTTGTAAAGTAATGTGTAAAACTTAATCGAGCAGAAGTTGCTAATTGCATTTTATTCAATGGCAACTCCAACACTAAAACTCTTAAACTCTAGATGCGATCTCTCTCAGTAGTTAGATCTACATATTCTTACCACATATCTTTTTAAAGTTGCTTAATCGTTAAATGCTAACTTTAGTAAACAACATGCAGTCCGAGAGTTCTAGAGAGCCACACTTGTGTTGAAGTATAGAATCGAGAACTTTTTGAATATTCCGTGATAGATAGGAAGCTATCGGGTAAAAAAGCTGTGGCTATAATTCAAACACAGGTCTGACTCCTCTAGACTCTCTGACTATTGCATTATACGACCAATTGGCGAGCGCAATAGCTAAATTTAATAAACTATAGAATATTCTATCACTCCAATTCAATATTACAAAATAATCTTTACGTAGCGTTTGATATGTCCACTGTTACCCTTAGGCCAATAGTTTGTCACATCGGACATATGATATTTCAAACATTTAAAATTTTTAAAAATTTGCCTCTGCTTAATGTTACCATTTTTGCGATATCAGTTTACATTGCAATATTTAGTTTAAGCATCTAAAATCTATCACTGATACGTATGTAGTTTAGGCTGTGGTTACTTTAAAACGCAGACGCTAGTACCGTGGTAGTTTGGTTTGGTCAAAGGACGTGCTTCTGTCTCCTACTTATATGTATTCAAGTAACCTCGAAAGCAGATATCTCGTTGTAGTTAGCGTCTAGCATTTTAAAGATAGCACATCCCTAGTTTGAGCATACTTTACCTAATTTTTAAGCATTTAATATAGAATTGCCCATTCATCTCAAATAACACCAACCAGGATGTCCGATGATGATGAGCATTGGACGCTTACAATCATGATAGCCCTGAATCAGTGAGATAGAATATTCTAAGGTTTAGTAAAGACGAAAATCAGACACGCCGCGGCTTCCCCGGCCCCGGACACTCCGTCGACTTGATGATCGACGCTGCGTACGTCTCGCGAGGCCGCACGGGATCGGACTCCATGAATCCCGGGTTTAAAATTATATTAGGCACTAACTCTATTACATCCTGATCTTCTGTGTATTCTATTATTCAATAAGGGTAACAAGACAAGGGTAAAATTGGGTAAAGGTGGAATAATAATAAAAGTTGTCGGGTCATACATACCATCACCACGTGTTTATGTGTTTGTTTGTTAGTGTGCAGCCCCGCAGTCCAAGCGTGCGTTCCAAGCGAGTGCGATAGAAGGGAAAGAAGAAAAATTTTGAATGAATAAAAATGAATAAATATAGCTTAATTATCACCTTTAGAAAGGCAATTCATGCGGATAGGTATTTGAAAACTCACTCCTATTCGTTACCTAAAAGCAAGGCAAAGGAAACTAATATTCTATTAAAATAATTAATATGAACTTACAACTTGCGCGGTGACACGCCAACTGTCAAAATATCAAAACTATGAAGCGGTAACCAATAAGAGTGAGTTAGAATTACATGTTAAGTCGAGTTTCATTCAAAAATGTAGATTATATTATGACTGAATATTGCACTGCCTCTACACGCCACAATTATTGTAGTAAGTGGCGTAAAAATGATTGCTTAGATATGAATTTCATAAGGAAACAAGCGTCTAATAACCTTGAAACTCCTCATGAAAATCATACTACTGGATTAGTATTAGGCCAAGCAATTCTTATAAAGTCCCATCACCAAGTAAGTAAAGGAGATAAGTTGCATTTAATATATTCATAGACTGGCAATTTTATTACCATTTATAAAAATAAACTATTAAATTCACGTCATTCTATCTCATTAAAACTTATTACTCACCCTAGCATACTTAGCATTGAATTATCTTAACCTAAATGTAAATGTTTACGTATGAAGAGGGAATTCATAAATTGCACTTCTTTGGTTTTATTTCTGAAATTATAGTGAATACAGTAGAAATAGCTAATATTTAGTGGTCCAAGAATATCGTGTGGTCCTAAGATCATAAGAATAAATATAGTAAGGCATATCTAATTAGCTTAGTAGAAATTGAATATTTTTATATACCTAATGAGCAGTTACATCTATTAATAAAATCTATAACCCAATAATCAATGCCCTTTGGAATGTAAACCTGAAGAATTCATAATTCCAATAAAACTATGGAAACAAAGCAAGCATTTTGGCAAGAAATTTTCGTATACTAAGTAAAGATAAAGCTTATCTAATTTTATATTCTACGATAAAACTTTAATTATTCTGGAATTATTATGAATTTCTTAGTCTACTTTATCTATCTAGAAAGCGATTTAAAATATTATTGCATATACTATCACCAGCGTAAAGCTTCTAGCCTATACTAATAAATAGATTTCCTCGTGGTAACGAATCAGATAGTCTACTTTATCAAATCCTAAGTTTAATTGACGCGGAGTATATTGCTTTGGTCCGTTAATATTTAGTTTTAAAGTCTAAGGAATGTTATTGCGATTGAAAAAATTCAATTTTACTCTTGACATTATGTTTCAGTTTTATTTGAATTGGATAAATTGTAAACACAGTAACAATGTTTTCACTTGTGTATTTGTCAATAAACTTTTTGGTTAAACCTCGTAAGGGAGCGTTCATAAATTACGTGAGGTGTTTTTTTAGTTTTCTGTACCTCCCTCCCCCCTGGTCAGATGTCGTGAGATTTTATTCAACCCCTTTCCCCATCCCCCAATCTCACGTGAGATTTTTCAAAATGTGGGTTTCTTACGTTGGATTGTTATTGGAAAGAAAAAAAAAGGTTTACGACTAGTTAAGACTAGTTAATCAATATTGAGAGTTTAATTATAAGTGTAATAAAAATTTAACAATAGAATACTTAAATCGTAACTACTGTGATTAAAAAAAGAATATCTACTCTAATTCAGTCCATGGAGAATCATGCGTGGTCTCAAGAGAGACTGTTGGAACCAACATGTCCATATGATTTTCAGTAAAATCATCTGCTCCTTCAACTTCGTTCTGATCTAGCTACTCTAAGGCGTTGGCGCTTGCGCATAGTAACACATCAGTTCGTCTTGTGACAATCCGTGAGGGTCGCACTTTGCGGAACATACGCGCTTGCTTAGCTGGTGCAATGTAGCTGGACCAAAATAGTATAATTTTTTTTTTGTTTCAATCAAAAAAAAAATTGCGTGATATTTGCCGAGACCCCCCCTCTCTCCAACGTAAGATTAGATGAGATTTGACTCGACCCCCTCCCCCCCTTAAACATCTCACGTAATTTATGGACGCCCCCTAACTAAAAAATTACAAAAATATTTACAATGAACAAATTTTCGGTAGTGAAACTATTTTTGCGCCTTTCGTTATTGTTACCTAACTTAAAGAATGTCTTAGTGAAGAAAACCGTTATCAAGTCACTCGGAATTTATTATCACCTTGGGAGCACCCAACACCGCAGTAACATTGTCTGAAAGCTCCCAAACTAATGCACCCAAGTTAGATTTAGTTATAATTATACTCAAAATTTAAGTATTTCAGGATTTTTGCTCCCGAGGTGATCCTGCATACATTTTATTAATTTATGACATTGAATTGTTTCAGGCGTTACATTGCGGAGTTTCATGTTTAACAAGAAATCACAGCGATTACTTTTCTATATTCCGTGGACAACACGTGAATTTGTATAGTGTGACTAGGGCCCGAGGTACCAACTGTAAAGGCTAGGAGTCATACCACTAACTGTACATACTTGACCAGTGACTGTTGTAGAGTCTTCATCTCCCGAGGATGTATTTTGTATTTGTGCGGTGTTCTTTGGTCCAGGCTCCTAGATTTTACAGTTGGCACCTCGGGCCCACACGGGGTCTCACTATACAAATTCACGTATTCTCCGCGGATTATAGCAAAGTAATCGTTGTTAATTTCAAATAATGTAGTTATGAGATTTACTCAAAAACATGAAAATTTTGAGTTTCATTATGAGCATTCTGTTAATCCTTAGACTTTATATTCAGACGAGACTTTTTATTAGTTAACTGTAAGTGATATATTGCTTTTGGTACGCCCTTATAAGAAATCGCGTTAGCACCCTTAATTTCATAATAGCAATACGAAGCTAGTTACTAAAATATTTTTTAATATTTTCATTTTTCTATAAATACTACTCTCTATGTTTAATATAGAAAAAAATTTCACGTTATATTACGAATTGGCACTTTTAGGAAATCTTAAATTTTAATAAAAATATTTATTATTGTACTATGTACTTTATGTAATATTTAAAGCAGTGCATAGATTTTTATGTGTTTGAGATTCAATAATATATATTTCAAATATTTTGTGCTAAGATTCTATTCCTAAATTTAGGTATTAATATAATATCGCGGAAGCTTCAAAGTATTATAATTTATTTTAAAAAATTGTACTCATCCTCTAAGGTACCTAATGTGATCTAATCGTGTTTTTTTTTTAATTTTAATTTTATATAAAATTAGTAGAATTTTAAGTGAATAGTAAGATAAAAAATGTTACTAAAACTTTATTTCAAAATTTCATTACGTTCATCAATCATATCATTGTTATCATTGTACGAGAATATTGTTTTGGTTTGAGACTCAACAAAAACATCCCAGTACAAATGACAGCAATTATAAATGCCATGAAAATGAGATACTCATGTGCAATGAGATTACAAAGATGTTTCCCTTTCAGACGTATTCAAACGATGTCAGGGTGTATCCATTTAAAAACACACGGTGATCTTGAATAGTCATAAGGAATTTGAATTTGAAAACGATTGAATAATATCATAAGAATAAGAAAACATTCCTAAGTCGCGAATTATTTACTATTAAATTGAGAATATCTGGTAGTCAAATTGATATACTTAGATACCCTTGTTCATATGTAGTACCCCTCTTAGATAAATTGCAAGGCATTTGAATATCATCGAGATTCACATAAAAATATTTTAATCCTTCTCAATATATATATCTAAGAGGTGATCATATAAGAATAGATAATATGATCGAAACTTCATTATTAGTATCAAGTCAATAATTAAGATAGTTCACGCAATCCTGATCATTTAGACCACTGACTACAGTGACTAAATGAAGTCAAAATGAGGAAATTATAAAAAAAATAAACCGAGAGATCGTCAAAATGTTGAAAATGTTGTCTTCGGTAGCGCGGTCCACACCCAGCTTCAATGAAAGAGGAAGTAAAGCCGTGGTAGCGTGGGCCGTGCGGTCGGAGGCTAGGGCTGCTCACCTGATCTCCGCCACTCCCGGCAGAGGACGGCGCAGGTGCCCGCCGCTAGCACGGCCAAGGTGCCCATCACCACGCACACGGCTGCCACCCATGTTCGCGTGTCGAAGGTATCTGCGCCTTCCAGAAAGTGCTTGTACAGCTCTGTGGATGCGTTAATAAAGTATTATTATTTTATGTATCTGTCTATGTTCTTGTGTCTGTTAGTAAATTCGGTGATGCTTTTGGGACTAGGATCCCTTGGCTAGGGCTTGACGCTGTAGATGAACGCTATGAAAAATTTTGAAAATTTAGTAAAATGTTGTATGAAAATCAGTAAATTTTAAAATCTAAGATGATTAAAATAAAGAGGGGTAAAACACATAACCAAACATCGCACAGCAACCGAATCTAAAGGGGTATAAATAGTGCTGATGGGAATATGGGAATTAATGCATCAGTTTTGTATTTCGTAAAAAATTTAAAAAGGGGGAATAGAATATTTTAAGAAGATTTAACATAGTATAAAAATATCGTAAAATAGAAATAATGCTAATATTAAATCGTACAGATGCATAATCAAGTTCAACTGTTACATGTAGAATAACTGAAGCCAGCTTATTTCAAATACGCTTATTGATTTAAAAGGAATCAAAATGTTACCTTGCTATAAACCGCGGCAATCTGAACTACCAAACTCGTATGGTACAACCTAGAAGAGCACCCTGTCCACACAAAAGTGAGACGCGCGAACCCGAACTAAGACACACCACACAAGTAGGTAGCTTGACGATCTAACAACCACACTCGTACGGCACAATCCGGAAGAGCACACCGTTGACAGAAAAGTGTAACGCGCGAACCCGAACCAGTACACACCACACAAGTAGATCGCGATCGACAATCGACGTACGTTTCGCTCCGTAACCGAAGCATCTTCAGGACGTGTTGACTCTACAAGCGTCACTTGCTAAGTGACAATTTTGTTCAAAAACAGCCTTTTATACCTTAACTCAATACTCGATATTCGAGACGCAATACTCGATACTCGATACTTAACTCGGTACTCGTGTTTTGTTCTTACAACTAAAGATATCGAGTAGAGTGGATTTAGACACGTTTATTTGTTCGTTCAGCAGCTCAAATGTTTGATTGGTATTTTTAATTATTTCTAATTGCTCTAACAAATTAAGTTTAAAACCTTTATCGCATTTATGTAGTATTTTGTGAGAATGGCCCATATTGTGGCCGCTATCTAAGAGATGTTTAGCAAAATGGGATTTCTCAGGTTTATTGTTCCTAAAAGCAGCTAAGTGTTCTTTATACCGAATATCAAAACTACGACCCGTTTGACCTACATATTTGGCATTGCAGTCAGAACATTGAAGCTCATATACTCCTGATTTTAGGTTGTTACTCAGTTTATCTTTACCGTTACAAATACGTCTAAGTGAATTATTGGTCTTAAAACCAACATTTACATTATGCGATTTAAGAATTTTCGCTATTCGTTCAGAAGGCGGTCCAAAATAAGTTATACTAGATTTGTATTTATTTTGATTTTCGGGAGGGACTGCATATAATTGTTTATTAATTTGTGCTGACTGTTTCTTTTTAATAATATTGTTAATGGTGTCCAAAGTGTAACCGTTAGCAGAAGCAATTCGATATATTATTTTCAGTTCCTTTTGATAGTTTGCTTTATTAAGCGGAATAGTCATTAATCTTTGGATGTAACTATGAAATGCTGCAAGCTTATGTTGCCAGGGATGACATGATATAGAAGGTATTGTTATGTCTGTGTAAGTAGGCTTACGATAGATTTCAAACTGGTGTTTGTTGTTGACGCGAGTAATCGAAAGATCAAGAAATTTTAGTGAATTTTGTTCTTCAAACTCAGCTTTAAATTTTATTTTGGGGTGAATTGTGTTTAAGTTTGATATGAAATGTCCTAGTTGCCTATCTGTTCCAGTCCAGCAAATAATTATATCATCAACATATCGATAATAGTAAAGAATATTATTATTATTGACAATGTTTTTGTTTTCAAAATCATTCATAAATAATTCTGCCATTAAGGGACTGAGAGGAGAACCCATTGCAAGACCTTCTCTTTGAAGATAAATTTTATCGTTGAATTTAAAGTAGTTTTGTTTCATACAAATTTGTGTTAATTCTACTATTTCGGAAATTTCAAGAGGATGCAATCTCCTCTTTTCAAGAAGCCCTGTCATAATATCTAATGTTTCATCGACTGGGACATTTGTGAATAAACTATCAACATCGAGCGATAATAACTTACAACGATTTGGCAAGTTAATATTTTTTATGCAATCAACTAAATGAATACTATTTTTAAGAGAGTATTGTGGCTTTAACGAGATTTTTGACACAATTTCGTTATTTAAAAACTTTGCTAACAAATATGCTGGAGCACCTATGTATGAGACAACAGGACGTATGGGGTTATTGATTTCAAATCCACTTGACTAGGCAAAGAGAGGTAACTTCACTATATCTGACTCTTTAATCTCTATCATTATGTCATTGGTAAGTTAAATGACCTTATAGTTTAAAAAAAATGAAATAGTTCTGGTTACAATAAATAGGATAATTTTTAAAATCAGTATATGTAGAACCTTCTATCAGATTAAATATCAAGAATACTTTTTATTTGTAAAGTTATTGTTACAATATTGGAGAAGATCCAAGAGAGCTACTACACGTAAACATGTACTTAACAGGATATTATCAATTCCTAACAACTAACAAGAAGCTAGAGGGATCAGTTGCCAAGAAGTCAAGTAAATGCAATATTCCTAGTATTTGCTCTCCATGAATAGCTATCAAATTGCATAGAGCAAATAAGACGTATAGAGATAATACCTGTATCTACGGTAATAACTTGATTTATCGCATTAATTTAAAGATTTTAATCCGGAGAAAGGACATGAAAATAATTCTTTGGTATTGACATTGTATAAACCACTGATTCCTAAAATTTATTAAAACCCAGGAGACTATAAACAGTTTCAGGGCTCCGCGGAAGGCTCAAAAATAATTGATGATCTACGACAGTGTTTATTGTTGTAGAAAGTACTTAGAACTTACGTAGAAAAGGGGTCAATCACAAGCGAAAGACTGCTAGTGGTCTGCGTTTAATTGAGTGCGGGAACGTCTGTCTACAACTATTTGGGGAAATGCTATATAATTCGTGTAGGTACTAAGTATAGTTGCCTTCAGCTAAATGTAGGCAAAAATAGTGGGGGATAGTTGCGCATCATGAGCGTGTTGGGTGCCTGTATTGGTAGTTCCATCCACGACGGTTACTATTTTGACAAACAGCAAGTGCGTGGGAATTGAAATCAAGTAAGCACCAATCGCTTGTGTCGAAATCCTCTCGCCTTGCGCTCTCTGCTAAAAAAGGTCCTAATAGTGACTTCTGCGCATACAAGGTCAAACTTATACTTGCGTGCCGGTAGCTATACTCAAAGATTGTCTATGTTATCCTAAAAAGCACCTGATATTTTAAAAATAAGTGTGGACTGTGTTAAAAAGAGATAATATACTTAATGGGTTTCTTACCTGCTTCCTGATCGCTGTACAAAGTAGTGGCAAGCACTTCCACGGGTGGTCCAGGACCAAGAACATTGTTGGCCCACACTCGAAACCAATATGACGCATTTGGTTCTAAATGATATACGTCGATTTGTCTCTGAAATTTAAGGCGTTTGTTTCAGAACGTGTACATTATTCGATGTCATCTTATTTTCTTGATAAAGTGTATTTTTGCTGGGATATTATGGAAAATCCTAAACCGTTTATATACAGCAAAACTTTATTAGGAACCATTGGGTGTTTTTTTGTCAAATCAACTTTGGCATAGTAATAGTTTTGGTCAAGCTTGAGTAGTCCATAGAAATGAGTAAAATTGTCAAAGTACACTGCATATCTTATATATAAAATTCTCGTGTCACAATGTTAGTTACCAAACTCCTCCGGAAAGGCTCGACCGATTTTTATGAAATTTTGTGTGCATATCCGATAGGTCTGAGAATCGGTCAACATCTATTTTTTATATCACCCTTAGTGATAAGGGTGGCAAAACAACGTTTGCTGGGTCTGCCAGTTGAGTATAAAATTGTAACAGACATTTCATTTCATAAATATGACCCTAAATAATTAAATTAATACTATTTTTACAAATATTCATATAACCTAGGCCAAAATATGTATAACATAGAGAACGTTTCATCACGTCAGTCAGTAATAATCAGTCTTATTATTAAACGCGGTTTAGCTTAAAACCCAGATATAAACTCCATGTAAACCATGGTCTATACAAAAATGTTATTACAAAATGTGGTTTAGCGATAAACCATGGACAAAATGATAGTCTAACATTAAACCTAGGCGGTCCCTAGTTTATCGATGGTTTAAGTCGTGTCTGTCAAATTTCCTCTTATAGGTTGGCGTCTATTTTGTTGTTGCGTTGTTTGTAGGTACTCGAAAATAGATATCAACATAGTCGATATTGAAACCATTCTCAGATAGTTTTTTATTTTGTTGGTTTATCATTTTTAAGAGGCTCGTAGTTAGAAATTTTGAAGAGAATTTTTTTATTCTTGGTCACTTGTAAATCCAGATCTAAATGAACTTTGTTTAACGTGCAGTAGTTTTATTTATTGTTATTATGGTTTCATATACCGCCCGCGAATATTGCGTTTCGTTTCACGAAATTACATGCGTTATTACTATCAAATACAACATAATAAATGTGCACAAAACAAAAAAAAATGCAAGAAATGCAAAATAATAAAGTCTAAATATTTTAACTCCCTCTTCTCTGAGCATACGAAACGTTATAATATAATGACGAGCGAATGAACGCGTGATTCGTTCGTATTAATCTGTGGTTGATATTTAGACTGCGGTTCAAATGATTATACTAAGAAGTCCACGGTTTATATCAGTTTTGTAATATGAACAATTTTAAACCATGGAATTGCAGATAAACCTGGACTTGATAATACAGCTTTAAACCAAGGTTTTACTTCTTTTTTGTATATACTGAATTTGTCCGCCATCTTTGAGAGTCCGTCATATTAGATATAGATTGAAATACTTTAGCGTGTGGGCGGACCCGACAACTAAATAAAAAGTTTATTGTATCATTTTACCGAGTTCGGACTTATGTGGTTAGGGCTGATAGGTCTCCAGGGTTCCAGAGTGCCGTTGATTGGGGCTGCAGCTCGGTACTGTGCAGTGAAGTCTATGATAGGATGGCCACCGTCACTCGCCACGTTCCATAATATTATGGCTAGGATAGTGGACGCGTGCACCGTCACGTTTACTAATGGAGGAGGTTCCGCTGTGAACAAACAAAATATTAGAAGGGCGATGAACACAGAGAAATATTTCTTCTTATGACAATTTACTTCATACTTTACAATATTGTCTTATACGTATATATTAATACAGTTTCTAAGGTTCCCTTAACTAAAACTTGGAGTAGGTGGGGTTAACAGTAGCTACTTAAATAGAATAGACATGAAAAATATCATGTTAATTATGACATCGTGAATAATATTCCAGTGTAAAACTTCCAAGTAAAACCAGATTTATCAATAAAATAAATATCTTAGAATAAAATAAAAAATAATTTTATCTTTGTAATAGTAATCACAGGCACTTTTCGTAATGTAGAGAATAATACCTACGTGGTGTTGCCTATTTTTGTTGATTGAAATGTAGCGTATTCAAGAGATACAAAGTTTACTATTGCTACATAAAAAGCCAAGTCAATGTTTCATCATCATCCTCATCAGGCCTACTGCTGAGCCGAGTCTCATCCTGAGAAAGAGGTGGGGGTTAAGCCATTTTTTTGTACTTTTAGGGAACTCTCAGGAGTGCAGGTCTCGTCACAAATTTTTCCTATACCGTTATAGCAAACGACAATTATTAACAAACAACTCAGAAAAGTCAGCGGTGTGTGTCAAGGCTCGAACTCAGACCTCCTGAGTAAGAAACCAATGTTTTAACTACTAAGCTATCACTGCAAGTCAATGTTTAATATTTAATTATTATTTATTAAATAGTGTATTGTAGTAGTACAAGAAAGGATGTAAAATGTGACCAGTCTGAGATTTAAAGATCTCGAAAACTAAAAATACTATTTTTTTTATATTACGAGTATAAAATATTTTTCATGTTAAAATCCTCCTTGTATAAAGCTCAGGTGACCCTCTAAAAGCGACCCGGCAAATGTTAGGTGACCCGAAATTAGGGGTCTAATTAACCCTGGCAACCCAACGTTAAGCAAACCACGCTTTTCACAGACTTAAATGAAGATGGGTAAAACATTTTAATTTAGGTCTTGTGAAAGAAAACATAATAAACAAGCATAACTGAAAAATAATAAGAACATAAACGTCCATTACGCTTAATGGATGCAAAGCGTAAAAGCGTCGTAATGGCGTAGAAAAAGAGTATTTGTATCCGGAATATTATAATGATTGTACAATAATTAAGGGAAAGCCCTACTATAAACTCTTTTTTTTTTTAATTTAACTTGTCTGATTGAATGTTACAATAGATCTATATATCACAAGTGACATCATATTGTTTAACTTCGTAAAATTAGAAGCATCATCATCACGACCCTTCAATGGCCCACTGCTGAGCAGGGTCTCCTCCTCAGAATAAACAGGGTATTAGGCCATAGTCCACAACCCAGTGCGGGTTGGCAGCCTTCACACACCTTTGAGAACTTTTTGGGAACTCTCACGAGTGCAGGTTTCCTCAGGATTTTTTCCTTCACCGTTAAAGCTAGTGATATTTAATTACTTAAAACACACATAACTCGGACTCGGATCGAACTCGGACCTCCCGAATAAGACTTGAAGTCTCAACCACTGGGCCATAACTGCTTTTTAGAAGCGTAATATAGTGTAGTTTAGTATAGTATAGTGTTACTGTAACCAATCACGTATATCTGTAAACTTTACTTAGTTTAGCTGAGGGTAGTGGTGCTAAGCAATCGACCTGCACGTAAGTCCCAGGCTATGCATTATCAGCCTTAAAAAAAACATCTGAGTACATCAGGCCTCCAAAGATGACAAACAAAATACACATAGTTTAGTAATTTATATAAAAAAAAACCATGTGGATTTGTTTTAAATTCAATCAAAATGGATACGAATAAACAAACATTTACAATGGCAGTGATTAAAACTAACAAACACGAGCTAAATAATTAACAATGAGGACGTATAGTAATCATCAAAATTAATCAGTACACATACAATAGTAGTTTTGTTTGAATGATCGTATAATAGTTTAGAATATTGTAGTTGATAATAAAGGTGTTTTCTGTTTCAAATAACCTTAACTTTAGTCTTTTCAATGCCGCAAGTCAGAATCTAAAATTATTTATTTTAAAGTTTTATACCTTGAAAGAAAAATGGGACTTGTCAAAAATGACAAAGATCAAAAGATATGACTGGTTATGCTCCATATATGCCAATGGAATCAAAATTCCTTACCCTATATAGAGAATTTCTTGTTGATTATATATATGGTGTCAATAATTTTCCGACGGCAATGTTGAGTACGTCCATCGAATCAGTTTGTACAGTATTTGAAGTATACGATTTCAACACACATTTTAGTTGATCCTGAGCAAGGAAGAACCCATATTTCACTGGAAACGCAGCATTAATGGGTTGGGAGATGCCTCTGACACTTGCCGGTCGGATTCGCATGCTGGTTGCACGTCAGTCGGGAAACAGATCTCCCACCACCAATGGGGAAGCAAGGCCTCTTACGAGATGCTATAACAGCGGCAGAAGGAAATTGTATTCTAACCCATCCCCTCACGGGTAGTTGTCAGTTATTGTGAATCAAAAGGTTTAGTTTTATTTGTTTTACCATTATGAAATGTATCGCCCAGTACACATTATATCGAAGGTGAGGATTAGTTTATATTACAACCACAGAGTAATCAGTGTACAATAAAGAGCGGCCAAAACAATTACGGATAAACACACAGTACATAGAGGTCAGCAAATGTAAATACTCAAATCAAACAAAACCACCCAGACTTAGCTTTATGAGAGGAAGAAGGTAATACCTTCAAGTTTAATCAGTTGATACTAAACTTATGGACCGACGACGTGATTAATGGAAAAACTTTTTCATACCGATCTTTAAGAGTTAATTGCTCACAACTGTCATTTGATAGGATTATTTAATCTTACTTTTTTGCTAGAAAATTGTGATTTGAACCAGTTAGCAACACTGTTTATAAATAAGTATTCGCGGGTAGTTCAATTTATCTTATTTCGAGAAGACAATATATAACTTTCGTTCCGATAGCATTGAGCCACTTTGTTAAGTGGTATTGCGTAGTACATATTAAAGTATTGAGACTTATAGTCTATCTATATTATGAGATAGTGTAATGTTGTTTGGTGGCGTGGTCGAGTGGTGGAGGTGAGAGTATACATTATATAAAAAAAAACTAAAAAAATACATTTTTATAGAAAATACAACTAAAAAATAGAAAATAAATTTGTATTTTTTTAGTTTTTTTAAACTATTATTTTTTTTTTCATTTTTTAGTTGGATTTACTATAAAAGCGTATATTTTTAGTTTTTTTAAACTATTATTTATATTTCATTTTTTAGTTGGATTTTCTATAAAAGCGTATATTTTTAGTTTTTTTAAACTATTATTTATATTTCATTTTTTAGTAGAATTTTCTATAAAAGCGTATTTTTTTAGATTTTTTTAAATTTTTTCATAACATCAATTTACTACAAAAGTGAGTTGGATTTTCATTACATCAATTTACTACTTAAGTGAGTTTAAGTATATATTGGCTGCTTTTAGAATATATACTCGATATATGTCCACAATATTTTCGATATCCTACTATGAAAAAAAAAAATATTTTCAATAAAATTGAGCCGTCATTGATGTTTATTTTAAGTCGGTAACTTATCCGAGAAATGAGGAATTAAGGCGCCTGCTGCCTCTCTCGGATGAGATAGCCTGCGGTTCTCAGGCTCCCTCTCCGAAAATTTCATCTGAATCACTCTGTTTTGATACACAGACGCAAACACTCCGGGTCTCAGGAAAACAAAAAATCGCTAATCCTGATTATCCTAGTAAGGATAACGGATCAACTGTTTAAAATATTGAATTGTCATCGATCCTTAATAAGTATGCCAAATTTCGAGATAATCCGACGTTTTGAAGGGGGTCAAAATCGTGTTCAAAGATTCCGATACATACTAACATACGTATGAAGCTAATAAAAGCGTATTAAAAAAGAGCTTTTAAGTGTTACTGCACAGTTTAGCTCCTATACTCTTAATAGAACCGAGTCCATATTATTATGGTGATGTTTTAGCAATATGGATTCTCTTTTAAAGATGTTATCAATAAACTCTTTTGAGGTCAGAAGCAGTTGAATACATCGATTCTTATTAACCTTTGTGGGTCGCAGTGTAATTGAAACTTTGATAGTTTTGTTTCGTTCTCGTTACAGCGGTCGCAAGTTGATTGAGTCAGTGATAGAACTAGAACCAGTTAACTCTACACGTATGAATATTGGTTTATATGTGACGTTCGGAAATTGGATAGGAATTACTTTCAATCAGTCGAGTATGAAATATGGATATGTGGGGTTCATACTTCTACGTTTAAATTAACGTTTAATGTTTCAAAAATATAATCCAGTAGTCTGAAATAGTTACAAAATGTACAACATTAAATTATATTAATCATGGATTTGATTGAAAGATTTTTTAGTAGGTAGAGTTGCCCGAATTTGTTCTACTTTAGAAAGCAATAAAAGATCAGTTTATAAAAAGTTGACTTATTACAATAAAAAGTTCTTTTTATTCTACCCAGTACCTTAATAAAACATAGTAGACATATTTTGCAAGCTCCAAAATCAACCCGGATTTCATCACTTTTCGTTTTAGATTTTGCATGTAAACATTAATTTATATATAATCATATTTTTGAAAAATAATTACTTTATTAATTAATATAGCTATTATTGAAGTAAGTGTCAGAGGAGGTCGTTAATAGAAAATTGTCATTTCAGCCCAAATCCAAAAATGGGTCGAACTAATTAATCAATAGATTTTGGAACCTCAATGTTGACGTGAAGTTGTCCATTGTAAATCAAAGCTTCTTTCAAGTGTATAAAAGAACATTATTTGACAGTATTTTAAGGGCTGAGCGTGTCGTGTCCTCAATAGAACTCATTTATCTTTCTTGTCGAGCGACACAACGACACCCTCCCTAGAGCCTTATTCGCACGAGCGCTTTTAAACGTTGTATGAAAAAATTACAGGAAACTTAAATAAGAACCACAGAATTGAATTTTAAAATATTATAGTTATTTACGTTGTAATAATTGCAAATTAGGCTACTTTTGTAGATGTTCTTTAAGTATTTTTTTTGTCTTGTATGGGTTTCATTTTACGAGTAGTATATGGCGCTCTTTCTATCTCAAATAAACGTATTAATCAAACTGATTAATGAAATTATAAATTTAACACTTAACCATACTTAGAGAAAAAAAGATAGCATCATAACATGTTTATTTTATGATTAATAATAATCATTTCATATGTTTAAAAACACCACTAACCATTCACATTTAAAAATACAACAATAATATCGTTAATATTGTTTCAACTGTTTAATATTTATTGTACTCAAAAGTCTCAAAATTTTATTACAATCGATCCATTTAGATACATCAGACTCTTATTATACAAACGTGGTGTTTTTCATACTCTTGTACGATTGCGTTCTAAAGACCCATGATTGCCAAGGGGTTGGAGATAAGACGTCTATATTAACACTGATCCTGAGACGAGCAAACTTTTTTTTGCTCAATCCCAAGCATTTGTGAGAGTGATTTATTTACGGTCTTTTATACATATATTTATATGGTTATATTAATGTGCAATAAACTCATTTTTAACCGAGTTCAAAAAAAGGAGGAGGTTCTCAATACGTCGGATTTTTTTTTTATGTATGTTCCCCGTTTTCTCGAACACGCCTTAATCGATTTTCAATATTCTTTTTTTATTCGAAAGTCTGCATTTCTGCATTGGAACCAAGTCAGTTCAGTTCAGTCAGTTTTTCACATATTTTGATCTATAAAATAAACAGATATTGTGTATAATGTTATTGCTGAGCTAATGTCATGGAAGACACAACTCCTTAACGGTTAGGAGTTAGAGGATACTTATAAAGTAAGATAGAGAGAGAAAAAAAAAATATAAAAAAAAAAATTAATCGACTTCAAAAAAAAAATAATGAACTCATTATTTTTTTAGCATCGCAACATTGAATGGAAAAATGTAATATACTGCTGACTGTGCCCACCAATTACAAAACCAATAATCTGATTTATTCTCGTAAAGATCGACAAAAGTAAAAGTTGTAGTCCTAGTAGTTTACATAAAAATCAACTTTTTAAATAACTTAATTGTAAGTAAAAAGTAAATAATTTCTTGTCGGAAATTATAATTTTTTTATGTTGTATTGATTAGTTATGAATATTGTTAGTGTTATGGTTTTACATATAGATATAATAAACTAAAAGAAACTGTGCCACTAATTTCAATATAATACACAAAGCAATGATGTACTTACAGTCAGAATACGTTTTTCATATTACATAGTTTACAGCAGCGGCGTTATTACTCGTACAATAACATGCAAGCTGTACACAATGTTTCATTCTTCACGACAATAAAGCATGAAAACAAACATATGAATACACATAAAAACCAACAATAGTTCGTCTTATTACGGATATTGTATTCTCAGACTAGTAGTGACATAGATAGTTAATGAATTTTACTGTATAATTGAGCTATAACAACAAAATACCCTGTAAGGTCGAGATTATGAACAAAAAAATGAAGTAGAGAAAGAACGTAATGTATTTGACACATGGCGCAGCCGGTAGGATCACATTCGTATATAGCAATTTTGGCAAATTATTTGGCTTACAGTATAAAACAAAGTCGCTTTCTCTGTCCCTATGTATGCTTAAATCTTTAAAACTACGCAACGGATTTTGATGCGGTTTTTTTTAATAGATAGAGTGATTCAAGAGGAAGGTTTATATGTATAATACATATATAATATAGTAAAGAAACACTGATAATTGTAGACGTTTCTAATGTGATGTCGTAAATAAACACTTTTTTTTTGAGCTTACATTGCAAACGCTGGCTGAATCCTTCGAGATAGATCAAAATAATGTACTACAGTATTGTACACCTTAAAAAGGTCTACAAAAAAGTCCGCGATGGTATATGTCTACCTCTTAGGGATAACCCACAATAACCATTTATTATCCTTTACTATTTACAAAAAATAATGGTTTATTTACGAAGCGATTTCAAACAATACAGCATTAATCCTTATCCAATTAGGTAGCTTAAATACATTGTGCATTTAATATAGATCAATATGGCCCTTTACAGCATGCAATTTAAACGAATATTTTTGAAGACATTACAGATTCAAAATGCAGGGACATAGCGGTTACGGCTAAATACACGTGTTGAATTGCACCCGGCGAAGCCGGACGGGTCGACTAGTATGGTATATATTAGTAGAATGAATAATTTTATAACTATTTATACTGATATGTATTTTTTCAATCACAATCAAGCTGAACAAACAGAAGTTGAGAAAGAGACTCTATTTGCTTACATTACAAATGTTTAATCAAATTTTCTTCAGAATTGTGTCTTCAAGTGAGCTAATAAAAATAAATAGAATATACAGATAAATTATGCTGTAAGAAACCGCAAATGTAATTATTCAGCCACGGAATATCTTTTATTCATCCTCACCTTTATGTCCCTTCTGCGAGGATTATGTATACCGTAATTAACCATTAAAACCAACTAATTGGCATCTTGGATCAGTGCAATTAACGTTTACAACTTGATTATACAACTTCTTTATGAAGACAAATATTATTTGATGAAAGAAGAAACTAAACGAGACTTTAAGCTTTCTTACTTAACATTTTTTAAATATGGTCCTTTACATTTTGGTTAAAAAAATTGATAGAAATCGAAGTCGTGTTTATAACATTTGTTTTTGTATTTTACTAGGTGACTTGACGAACTTCGTACCAACAGCAAGACTTGTTTCACTATTTATGCCCCCGCTTCGGCTTCACGATTGTGACACAAACAAAAATATCAAACAGTATTTTTTTTATTTTCTTTTATACAAACCTTGTCCTGACATTAAGGAACACAAAAAAAGAATTATCCAATTTGATGCAGTCGTTCGGAAGTTTTGCGTGTTCATACATTTTCGACCGACTTCAAAAATAATAAAAAAGAGGATGTTATCAATTCGGTTGTATTTTTTTATGTTTGTTAACTCAGAACTCCGTCATTTATGAAACGAATTGGAAATTTCTTTTTGTATTTGATAGGATTTGCTTACAATTTTTTTTCAAAATTCAGTTCTGATGATGGGATCCTTAAGAAATTTAGAGAACTCCTCAAAAGTTATAGGCAAACATAGTGATTTTGATATTGTCAGAAGGGTTTTAAGCATTTGTATTAAGAATATATCAATTGGTGAAGTGGAACTGATGAAGAAGACCACAGGTAGCTATCGTATGGTTAAGAAACTGAATCAACTATTACTCTGAAAATTAAAATATAAATATTTATCATTTTGATATTACCATTTGATCCATAGACCTTCCGGCTTCGTCTACCATTAGTTGATGATGACACCGGTAGGTATGTACTATAAACTAGTCGTGTTTGGATTTAACGGAATTGTACGGTGTCTTAAAGTTTACTTTGGATGTAAGTCATTTTTTTAATGGTAATGTTCGCCTGTCTTTATATATCGTAACTTCCGAAAGACTGGGTCGATTATCATGTGGATATTGTAGATGGGGTCAAAATGCCATTGTTTTACAAGTTTAACAGAGTAAATGTGTATCTGTCAGTGACATTGCAGCTTCCGAAAACTGGGTCGATTTTGATGAGAACAATGGGATCAAGATGCCATCGTTTTTTAACTTTAACAGTGTATAATGTGTATCATCTATTGCTGGCACTGATTTCAAAAATAACATTTATTGTATATTATTGTCCTAATAAAAGTTAATAAATAACGGAATTATTTCTAACTTTTTTCGTTAAATTTTTTGTTAAAATGTTTTATTATTTATATATAGATAGATGATTGTATATAACCGTAAATCTTATAAATTTTGTTTAGTCAATAAAAAATAACTCGATATATCTACTATTTTTGTTTTAAGACTACTACTACTACTATATGACTATCAGTTATCCAGCAATAAACAAATATTCGAGAACTTTTGTAGCGACTTAAACACTGAAAACTCGTGGGAATAGGGGTTAAATATATGGGCTATAGTAATATTATAAAAATTAAAACTACATACATTATTCTTTTTAAAATATGAGTACATTGAACCAAAAATGTGGATGGGAGATACATTATCCAATCAGCTCAATAACAATTGATACGAGTCGGTCCTGCACCTGAGTTCTCATGTTTATATCAGCCATAATGCTGTTCCCTCATCGCATCGGGAAAAGAAACAAAGGTTGGGTGAGGATTGTCGAACAAAAAAAGGGGAATGTGTGGCGATATTTTACAAGTAATCCGCATTAATCACATCTTAAAACATGTGTGGAGAGTATATTTAAAAAATAAAAGGGTTTCTTAGATATGTTTTTTTGAAAATCAAAACCATTTCAATTATTTTAAAAACTCAAATTGTATTCTTTGCAGTTAAAAAATCTAAACAGAAACTGGTCGCGCCGCTTTAATTATCTATGTATTTGGTTGACGTTCCTAATCCATTCACCTATCCTTCCGGCACAATACGCTAATTAGCGCAGCAGTCGCAAGTGCAAGTGCAACCTGAGAGGACGATGCGTGTGCGCCCGCTCCCGCGCATCTAACACTTGTCGTTGACCGCCGCCATTACCTCTCTGTGCTTGCCGTTCTTCGAGAACATTTCGCTAATGGGACGTTGCCCAATTTCGCTTACACCGCACCGCATTTACCGCATATCTAACTATTTGTGTTGATAAGACTTTGTGACATTTGTGATAGTGGAAGAGGAGTCCAAGCAGTTGAAGCAGTGAAGCCGCCATCTTAAAAGGTATTGTGCTTTCTTTTCCTGTATATCCTTCTTTTATTTAGCTGTCTACATTACCCTGTCGTTACTACCTTTGTAGATAGCCCGCTCCGTCAAGTCAACCAAATATTTAGATTTATAATTAAAACTTACAGTCCACTAAAATTTCGAATTTTTGCTTTCGTGTCGTGAACCAGTTGATTCGCGATAATTTCACCGCCGCATCGCAACCATAAAAGTTTGGTCCATACGAGCCGGATTATATATTATTTCGTATTAGTTAGAATAAAAATCGTTTCGTTAATTTACTATAAATAATCGTTCATTCATTCGCATATCGTTTACTGTAGCTTAGAATTCTTAAAATCTTAGTATATACCTATTGTGATATCGTTAAACTCGTTCATACTTTGAAATTAAGAAGAATAACTACGTATTAAAGCATAATTATAGGTTCTTATTTCGTATCGTTTCGCACCGCTAAGTTCCTATAGCTAAGTTTTAATATTAATATTTTTCGAAAGTAGGTAGATAAATATTATCATAAATAGTTTCATTACGCTATTTGTTAAAAATAAAACATTAATTTGATTAATATAACTATTAACTATAGTTATAGATAGTTGTAATACCTAAAAACAAATTTATTAAAATTTAGTTAATAGATTGATTCGTTTCTTTGAGCTTGCGCACGCGTCGAGTCTTCGTGCCCCCCGAGCCCCCGTGCCCCCGTGCCCCCGTCTCGCATTCACTCGTAGTAGATATTGTTATAATTTACATCGCGTTTTATTTAATTTGCTTTAACTTTTGTTTGTTTTCAATTTCTGTGTATAAAATTTAATATGGCTGAAGGTGATAAACCCGCAAAAAAGATGTCAGCCAATGAGACAAAGCTTATTATTTTGGAACAAAAACGTAACACATTTTTTCGTTGTTTACAAGAAATATTTGATTTGTCTAAAGATATTCAGGATAACTATTTGACGAGGGAAGACTTCTTGGACGCTAGTTGTAATATAGAAAATATACGTTCTAAGTTTATTGCTGTATTAGATGAATATAATAAGTGTTTGTTGGCTGGAAATCCGCAAGCGACGCCTGACTATAATAGTATAGTTGCATTCGAGCGTATTTATAGTCGTGTGAAGCGTCTCGTGATGCAATATTCAAAAACTGATAATATTAGTCAGGAGTCAAAACCAGATATTTGTCAAAGGGTGAGGCCTTCCTTGCCTCCCATCGAACTCGTGTCATTCGACGGAGACATAAAGACTTGGCCATTATTTTATTCTAGCTTTAAGTCTACCGTGCATGACAACCCTTCGCTTTCGGACTCAGAAAAGATGTATTATCTTTTAGGTAAACTCACTGGCAAAGCTCGCTCGGTATGCGCAGGTATCACACCGTCAGCAGAAAATTATCGATTAATTTTAGAATCGTTAATAAATAAATATGAAGACAAGCGTTTATTGGCTACTTCATATTTAGATCAAATATTTGAGTTCAAAAATATATCGTTCGCTAATATAAATAATCTTGAATTATTTTTAGATAAATTCTCATCGTCTGTAACCGCCCTGAATAACTTAAAATTAAAAGATTTGTCGGATTTTATATTTTTATATATTGCGTTACGAAAATTAGACTCGGAAACTGTTCGATCTTTCGAGTTAGATAAACGCGGTTCGGAGTTACCTTCGTGTAATGATTTAATGTGTTTTATTCGCGATCACATTAAAATATTACAACGCACTTCGCTCGAGAAACGTGGAGTTACGAAAACATCCGAGCGTAGAATGGATGTGGTATCGAAACCGCTTAAGTCTACACATACATATGTCAGTACTGCGACTTTGCCCGCGCGGCGTTTGTGTTTATTATGTAAATCGGAACATGATTACTTATATAAGTGTCATATATTTGTTAATAAAATGTCACCAACAGAACGCTTTAAATTCGTTAAAGGAAACAATTTATGTATAAATTGCCTTAGTGATAAACATCACTTAAATTCATGTAATTCAACTTCTCGCTGTCGTAAATGTTCGCAAAAACATCATACTAGCTTGCACTTCGAATATAATAATTATGCCGCATCCACGGTAAATGCACCCGGTGATACTACATCGCTCGCGGTGACCGCTTCGCACTCGCTTCGCTCCACGGTTTCTCGCGCTGAACGTCGTCGGCCGAATGCCGAGGAGCCCGCACCCCCTTCTGCACCCGTTCGCACACTCGATTCTACGAATAATCGCTCCGATGACGTCACGCTTTGTTCGTTAAAGGTTAATTGTAATAAATGTATTTCGTGTGTTCCTGCTACAGTTCTTCTCGCGACTGCACGAGTCATCGTATTAGATTCGAAAGGTACGGAACATAGTGTCCGCGCGTTATTGGACAGCGCTTCTCAAAGTAATTTCGTCACTCGTGACTTGTGTCTTCGCTTAGGTTGGAATATTTGTAGTGGGCCTGGCTACTCTGTAATAAAGGGTATTGGAGGTTCTACTAAAAATATTCAAGAATCGGTAAAAATAAAATTCTTTTCGCGTTTCGATCGTAAAATTTATTTTAATATGGATTCGTTAGTAATAGATAAGGTAACTGAGCGCTTACCTACAGCTTGTATTGACGTTACAAAACTATCAAAATTCAATAATTTACAATTAGCCGACGATACTTATTCCGTTCCTGGTGGAATAGATATGTTGATAGGTGCGTCAATTTTCCCCCACCTCATGTTGTCGCGCAAAGTTTATGGACAACCTAATTGTATTTCGCCGCTTGCTTTAGAGACCGTTCTCGGTTACGTTATTGTTGGTTCCGCACCTACTTCTTTGGGTAATAATCAAACCGCTTTCACACATTGTTGTACAGATGAGTCTCTAGACTCTGTCGTTCAAAAATTTTGGAGTATAGAAGAGGTGAACGTTCCACGTATATCTAGCGCAGATGACGTAGCTTGTGAAGAAATCTACGCTCGCACTACCACACGTGGGGTGGATGGTAGTTACACTGTCGCGCTTCCATTTAAAGGTGATATATTTTCGCTCGGTGATTCTTATAGGACTGCTAAAAAGCGATTTCTTTGTTTAGAGCGAAAAATGACGTCGTCTCCTGAATTGAAAGAAGCGTATGATGGTGTAATAATGGAATATTTAGGCAAAGGTTTTATCTCGCTCGCACCTCAAGAAACGGAAAATACTTATAATTTGCCTTCCTATTTTATTCCTCATCATGGTGTTATAAGGAAAGATAAACTCACCTCTAAATTACGCGTAGTTTTAGATGCTAGTGCTAAAACTAGTTCGCTGGTGTCGCTCAACGATATCTTGTATAGTGGTCAGAATCTTCAGGGTAATCTATTCAACATTATCGTCAATTTTCGCTTGTTTAAATTCGCACTCTCCGCTGACATTCGTCAAATGTTTCTTTGTATTGGTGTTCATGAGTCTGATCGCAGATTCCAACGCATATTGTATAGATTCTCGCCTGAAGATCCATTAAATATCTATGAATTTAATCGCGTCTGTTTTGGTTTAAAATCTAGCCCATTTCACGCACTTCGTACTATAAAACAATTAGTAACTGATGAAGGGGATGTTTATCCATTAGCTCGAGAGACTATCAACGTAGGTCTATATATGGATGATTTCGTTTATTGTATAGACAGTGAAGAAGAAGCTATCGCGACTGCGACTGAGATGATAGATCTCATGAAAGCTGGTGGGTTTGATCTCGTGAAATGGACTAGCAATTCTCAAAGAGTCTTGAATTCGATTCCGCCGTCTCATCGTCTTTCTTCGGTTAAAGAATTCGATGACTCTGATATACATAAGGTTCTCGGTTTATGTTGGTCGCCGACTGTAGATTCATTTAGCTTAACAATTTCTACGCCATCACAAACTTGCACCAAACGCTCTATATTATCCTGTGTCGCTAGGATATGGGACGTTATGGGATTCGTAGCTCCTGTTGTGTTGTACGCAAAGCTTCTCATTAAACAACTATGGTTGAATAATTGTGATTGGGATGATTCGCCACCCGACAGTCTCGTTCAGTTATGGAATTGTTTTAGAAACGAGCTTCCTTTGCTCAAACAGATTCAAATCCCGCGTCATGTTGATATTACCAAAAATAGTGTTGTTACTATTTTAGGCTTTGCAGATGCCAGTGAGAGAGCTTACGGTGGAGTTGTTTATTTTCTCGTCAAAGGTGATCACGGTAGTTCTATTCACCTTATAAGTGCAAAATCAAAAGTGTCTCCTGGTAAGGTTGTCTCGCTTGCACGACTAGAGCTTTGCGCAATATTAGTTCTCGCTCAATTAATTAAAAATATTATTGTAGCTTGTAATAATCGCATTCAATTTCATAGAATTTATGGTTTCTCGGATTCTACGGTCGCTCTTTGTTGGGTTCACTCTTCACCGCATCGATGGGATACTTTTGTTGCTAACCGGGTTTCCAAAATTCAAAATGAATTAGCACAAGAACATTTCTATCATGTAATCGGTACAGATAATCCCGCTGACTGTTTGTCACGTGGACTAACACCCGTGCAAATTTTAGATCACCCACTCTGGTTTAACGGTCCTCCATGGGCCTCGTTAGATTCTTCGTATTGGCCTGTAACTAATTTTAATCCTTCGTCGGTTTCTGAACCACCAGAAGAAAAGAAACATTCACTTGTTTCTTCGGATGTATGTGAACAATTTATATTAATTTCACTCGCAAACCGCTTATCGTCTTGGTCAAAACTATTACGTTGTATAGTTTACATTTGTCGCTTCGCTAAACTTTTACCTCGTAATTATAAAATATCCGCTTTGGATCTTTATCGAGCCGAGGATTTGCTACTGCGTCAAATCCAACAAGTACATTTTGCTTCTGAAATTAAAAATTTAGAACTTGGTAAACCGTGTAGCTTGACTTTTCGTCGTTTAAAGCCATTTTTACACGAAGGAATTGTGCGAGTTGGTGGTCGACTTGCAAATTCTGATTTGGATTTTCAACAGAAGCATCCAATTTTGTTGCCCGGTAAAACTCATGTTGTAGAGTTGCTTGTCGATTATTACCATAAAATAAATTGTCATGCAGGTCCTGATTTACTGATGTCACTCTTACGGCAAAGGTACTGGATCTTTTCTGCTCGAAAACTTATTAGAAGCAGAATATATAAATGTCTGCCTTGTTATCGTCTTCGAGCTAACCCCAGTTATCCAGAAATGGCAGATCATCGGGCGTTTCGTGTAGTACAATCCGCTAAGCCGTTCGTTCATACAGGTACGGACTACGCTGGTCCCTTCAAGGTCACAATTTCGCGCGGTCGTGGTATACGATCTACCAAAGCATATGTTTGCCTTTTCGTGTGCTTAACAACCCGAGCCGTTCACATTGAGGTCGCTGGCGATCTAAGCACTGCTAGTTTCTTAGGTGCCCTAAAACGGTTTCTCTCTCGTCGCGGTCCGGTAAATAGAATGTACTCGGACAATGGCACAAATTATGTCGGTGCCAAACGTTTTTTGTCGGAGTTGCACGAATTGTTGTTATCGAAACATTTCAATACCGAATTTGAGCATGTTCTAGCAGAAAATCGTATCGACTGGTGCTTAAATGTACCAGCTGCTAGCCATTTTGGTGGTGCCTGGGAGACGCAGATCAAGAGCCTAAAAACTCATTTATTTCGCGTTGTAGGGGATCAAATTTTGACATTTGAGGAGCTTAGTACAGTGCTTACTCAAATAGAGGCCGTTATGAATACTAGACCTTTATGTAGAACTCTGTCTAGCGACCCATCTGAACCGCTTGCGTTAACTCCAGCGCATTTCCTAAATTTCACTCCTCTTAAGTATTTTCCCGCTAGTGACATTAAAGAAGATAGAATGCATCTCTTATCGCGACATGAGATGTTAGATAAATTAGTACAGTCGTTTTGGAAGCGTTGGAGAAGAGATTATTTACATACTTTACAGTCGCGTCTAAAGTGGAATACTCCAGCCAATCCAATCACTGTAGGAACTGTTGTCATTATTATAACTGATAATGTACCGCCACTTCATTGGCCTTTGGGTATCGTAGACGAAGTCTTCCCTGGGTCAAATGGAGTTACTCGTATTGTTCGTGTAAGGACTGCTTCTGGATCGTATTTACGACCAGTGATACGTCTTTGTCCCTTACCAAATCAATAGCTTTAGTCGTTTTTCGTTTTAGTTTAGTTAGGGTTAGTTTTATTTTCGCACATTTCGTTTACACTTTGTACTCATTTGCTCGCTTTTCGTACCGCATAAGTTTAGTTCGTTTCTTTTTTGAAGGGAATCCTTCAAGCCGGGGGGAATGGTCGCGCCGCTTTAATTATCTATGTATTTGGTTGACGTTCCTAATCCATTCACCTATCCTTCCGGCACAATACGCTAATTAGCGCAGCAGTCGCAAGTGCAAGTGCAACCTGAGAGGACGATGCGTGTGCGCCCGCTCCCGCGCATCTAACACTTGTCGTTGACCGCCGCCATTACCTCTCTGTGCTTGCCGTTCTTCGAGAACATTTCGCTAATGGGACGTTGCCCAATTTCGCTTACACCGCACCGCATTTACCGCATATCTAACTATTTGTGTTGATAAGACTTTGTGACATTTGTGATAGTGGAAGAGGAGTCCAAGCAGTTGAAGCAGTGAAGCCGCCATCTTAAAAGGTATTGTGCATTCTTTTCCTGTATATCCTTCTTTTATTTAGCTGTCTACATTACCCTGTCGTTACTACCTTTGTAGATAGCCCGCTCCGTCAAGTCAACCAAATATTTAGATTTATAATTAAAACTTACAGTCCACTAAAATTTCGAATTTTTGCTTTCGTGTCGTGAACCAGTTGATTCGCGATAATTTCACCGCCGCATCGCAACCAGAAACTGTTTATTTAAGTGCAACTACGTGATGTAGATGCTCTCACAGTAACGACACCACGTGCCACAGAACGTCGTGTATTTGAGTGAATTGAATGAGTCAATAAAGGCAAAAACTGCAGCATTACGACTGCACGTTGCACAAATAAACTGGCAGAGCTGTCTAATTTGCTCAGTTAATTAACCTGTTCTCTTAACGTGAATTTTCATCCATATCACTATTACAGTTTTCCATGCAGGAACAAGGATTACGGATCGGAATCGGATTCACATTTCCTATTCTTACTTTGGTGCAGAATCCATATCAGTAGTGTAAAGTGAACCTATCTCCATACGTCTATCGATCTATTCATTAGCAAACATGGCAATAAAATTATATTTAAAATGTAATTAGTAATGAAAAATAATATTTAACTTACATTCTCTACTTTTTACTAAGAGACCCCTAACCTCATTTATACGTAGCGCCCGTATAATTAGTATAATTTGCTAAATAGGCGTTATTAACATAACATGGTACGGCAAGTTTCCTGTTGATACCGCATCTAAATAAGCTAATTGTTTGTTATTGTTTTATTTTAAACAACATAACGCTAATATTTTAAATTAATCATAAATTAATAATGACATTTAAATCACTTGTAAAATTTAAACTGCACGTGGTGTAATTTACCAAGTTTAATTTTTTACATGTCTATGTCATCTGCCAACTTTCTAATATAAAAAAAAATGTATGTCGGAAACTAAAATGTACAATCTTTTATAAGCATCGTATGTGCACAATGGATGGGCTATTATAAAAGCTAAAGGAGCATTACGGTCAGGATATCACTAAACGTTATGATCTCGTACTATTAAGACAGCAACTATTCTGACAGGAACCCGAGCAGATCCTTTATTTGATCGAGACACTCGTCTCCACTGCTTAGTTTCACTGTCTAAACCTAAGATTAGACTAACATAAATCGAACCTAATACAAGGCTGACTCTAACCTAAGGCTAATCTAACTTAAGGGGTAACCTAACCTAACGCTATGTTTACGTCGCAATTAAATTGTAAGGACTTAGGTGACCTTAATCGGACAGCACACCCGCACTAACAAAATACTGCACTTGACACTTACTAGTACTACTCAGATAATATTCACTCCTTGAGACCACGAGTACGACTGAGCTCCACTGTCTTGGTTCGAGAATATAAAGGGACGAAACTAACTAGAATTCCCCTCCACGGATGGGGCAGACGGAAGAAGCATTATTTTTCTATCGCCATGATACCGATGACGATTCGATTATTCGATAATAATCGAATCGTCATCGGTTTACTCGTTCCCGACATGTATATGTATGACGAACTCCCATGGAAACCATTCATCCCCCAGTAGTCTCTAAAGACTATATCTGGAGAACAGAAAAATAAACAAGTGGCAAAAAAATATAAACTACACAAGCAACACTATTTGTTTAAGGTCATGAGAACTTGCAACAAAGTATTCTTAATTACAATAATTCACATAGTAGTTCATAATTATAACATTCACCATTTATAAAACACTTTCAGCTTTATTTAAGCACATTTTAATTGCTACACCTAACAAAATATGATTAACAATACGATTTAAACAGTTAACAACACTGTTGATTTTATTTGTATTGCGAAGTAGTTCCTTTTGTTATATTTCAAAAATATGCATATCCATTATATATTTGAGGTAGTCTATCAAGGTAAACGTTATCTAAACTAGAGCAAGTAGTGTAGACGCCGTGATGCAGCAAAATAGTCTAATTATTTTAATATTGGTTACCGACGAGGAGTAGTCGACAAGCGTCTCGCTAATGTCAAAAACGTCCTTATACCTGTTCCTGAGTCACAAAACCCAGAAAAAGCACCGATTCCTGTTTAGAATGAATATTTAAAGTTAATAAAGGCAAAACAAGAGATACTCTTGTTTTGCCGATTTCTATGAGCGACGGTGGGCACTTTCCATCGGGTGGACCGTCCGGTCATTTGTCCCTTATCCATTATAAAAAAAAAAGAATACGCAATCTAATTACAACTGAAAGGATATTTGGACATTATAGAAAATTAAACAACTCTTAATGTAACCTATGATCTACTAATTAACTCCATGTTGATGATAATTGTTAAAAATAAGATCTACAATAATGTTTACAATACCACTTTAAATAGTCATCAGTACTCATATGTTCCTTGCAGCAGATAAGGTTGGTATTAGAATTGACACATTAAACCAAGCTTAATGTTTATACATAACATTTGTATTTCTGACAAAACAACGGTATTACTTTCCAAGGGTTTTGTAAATAAGATGCGGGTAACCCTGGATAATACTATAATATACTGCGGGGAAACTCATAACTTTCAGTCCATATAAAACAGAAGTAAATCATCAAACAGGTATTTCGTACATTGAAAAGTAGTATAAAATATTTTTACTCGTTATAAAAAAGTATCAATATATTGCGGATTAAGTATCGAGAGTCTCATGATCGAACCAAGGATGATTAGTGACCTATATTGACCTCTTCAGTGTATGTCTACTGGTAAACCCCACAATTTTGGGATCATAGAATTCCTTTTTATAGATTCCCTATACAGACACTAAATCGAGGACTTCTGTTTTCTGAATTTAGGAATGAAATTTAGCCTTGCTTCAATATACGAAAGCTATCTTAAATCAGTGTGTGTAGTGTAAGCTAAAAATAGTGTATATTTAAGCGAGCATGTCGTTAGGGTCAAGCAAAGCACGTTGAAGCGAGGAAGGAGAAGGAGGGTGGAACATTTACATTTTAAACAGTTGATAAAAGATATTTATGACCAAACCAGAACGCTTTGCGACTATTATACAATGTTTGTTTTTAAAATAGTTTATTCTGTATAATAAATACCATCGATGGCTATAAAATAATTGGTTTTCTTTACGTCTATAATCTTGATGGTACTAAGATGGTTGTCCTTGTTTGGATGGGCCTCAAATAAAAATATCTACCTCTCAATAAAGCCAAAAAAGATAAAACGATTTAAGCTTGTTCCTGTTTACAACCTATCTATTGGTAGTTACATATGGATCTTCTGTTTTGAGCATAAAAATATATATTATGACTAAGATCATCTAAATAAAGTGAAGGTCAAAAACTAGTTACATATTTATTGGGCATCTCGTCTATCAAGATGAATCGGAAATTGTATCTTATTTCCTCGATAGCGTGACATGAAATATTTCGTCTTCCGTTTAGAAGCTTAAATGTCTTTAAAATTTCAATAACAATTCTCCTCCGCATTTCTTTTTTGAAGAACGACATTTTATGCAAATAATATCGTTAAGAATTTTTGCAAGCCAGTCTTATTATCTTTGTAAAATTTTAAATTATTATTCGTGTTTTATAATTTGATAAATCTCCATAAAAAAACAGGGGTTGATTCCACTCTTACTGGATGTTTATTCTTTGTCTGTTTAGATAGTCTAAAGTAGGGATCGGGTGCGATGCAATCAGTTTTTTTATATTGTATACTGCAAGCGAAGTCACTACACTACATTAGTCAACAGCGGTTTTGTCTGCACTTTATTAAAAAATAAACAGTGTTGGGTAAATTGGCTCTACTTTTTTAAATATTTATTCCCATATCACTGTACAAAGTTTGAAGTTTTAATACTCTTACACAATTTATTTTATATTAATGATTTTTATTATATTTTACTTCCATTAAAACCTTTCTTCTATTATATTGGCATCACATTTTTCTTTATAATTTCCCAGATTATCGGGAAATTTATCCGGATGATTATAAAGAAACCGTACCATATGTTCATATTTGTTCTTAAAACTTTCATAAATATATTCATGATCTATTTACTTAGAAATCTAATTATCTGTTAATTCCGTTCTAATCCAGGGCAACAAAAAAATTAAATTTTGTATATGAGCTGTGTTATTGAAAATTGTTTATAGTAATCCTAATATTATTAAGAAGAATAGTTCTACTTTGACTTCTTGGTCTAATTGGCTTTTCTGAATTAACTGGATTCAAACTAGCTTACATTCGCAATCGTTATATTCATTTTAGTATGATGTTTTCAGTATAATAATATTTCCCGAGACATCAGTTTATCTATTTAAAGCTACATTGTGTATCACAGAGGATGCAGTGGACGTGAATAATGACAGTTATTACGCGACCTTCGCGCTGTGCTCGACTTCAGTATGCGACTGTATGCTAGTAGAGTGACTATATTTACGACCTTTCAGGAATATCTCTTGAGCTAACCTTTTTCGTTTATTAAAATTTTGTTTTCTGTATGATAATGTATCAGCAATCAAGTGCATCTCTAATAAGCATTACGAATAAGCTGGTTAAACAACGTTAGTTATAGGTTTTCTTTGAGAAAATATTTATTATTTAATATACTAATATATAAAGCTGAAGAATTTGTTGTATGATTCGCGCTAATCTCAGGAACTACTAGATTTGATAAATTCTTTCAGTGTTAGATAGCCTATTCTCCAAGGAAGGCTATAGGCTATGTATCATCACGGTAAGACCAATAGGAGCGCAGCTACACTCGGTCGCGCGGGTCGACTAGTAATAAAATAAAGGTTAGGTTCTAGAATTATATAAGAAAATACTACTGAATGCGAAATAAAAAAAGGGAAGGGTCTGATATTAAGGCAGTCGCTAGTTTAATCTACATTATTCTATTTTTCTAATTTTTTTTAGTCTTGATATTATATTGTAGTGTAGAGACCCTATAATGGAAGCAATTTAACAGATTGTCCCTAGTGCCATGATGGGATTACTGAGTTGGCTGCCACTAAATTGTTTGTATGAATTGATTTTACATGCCGTATTACGTATAATAACTGTTACCTAATTTCCTTTTATAATACAAATGTACAACAGCACATTTTTTCTTTAAGATAATTTAAAAATAAAGATCCAGTACAATCGTGTTAATAAAAACCCATTGAATAAGCGTTGGAGGGTCGACCACCACTTTAGATTCAACAAAGGGGTGCTGTGGGTGAGTCAGTACATACTTTATATTACCATTATAAAATGCCTTATGAACCTGCACCTAGGTCACAAAGTCAACTTTAACATACACAATATTTTTCTTACTGTCGAGAAAATTAAATTACGTAACTTGGTAGTTTAAACATTTCAGCATAATTGGGTCATCCCTACTAATATTATAAATGTGAATGTAAGTTTGTTTGTTACGCTTTCACGCGAAAACTACATAATCGATGATCATGAAACTTTGTACACATATTCTTGAGGGTATTAGAAGTAACATATGTTAGCATCCGTTTTAATTTTATATAAATGGTTGTTATATGTTTGAAGCGTCAGTAGCTCAGTGGTTCGGGCGTTGGATTCACGATCAACAAGTCGTGGGTTCAAATCCCGGACATTGGACTACTGGCGTGGCCCACTCCTAACACAAGCATTTAGCTTAGTTGGAGGGGTAAAGGGTATACTAGTAGTATGTGATCCATACTGCTAGTAATCTTTAAAAAAAAAAACATAAAAAAAGAATATGTTATAATTTAAATGCACACGCACTCAGTATGTTCTGAGCTTAACATAAAAAATAGAGAAATACCTCTTTATTTAGTTATCTGTGTTAGCATCCGTTTTAATTTTATGGTTGTTATATGTCCGTACAATGCTTGAATATTATCTATGGTATATATTCATTTTATGTTTATGATAAATTGTTTATTGTACAGGAAATGAATTGTCTATGAGTTAAGTCACATTTATACTGTTTCCGTTATTTTTTTAGGCCAAGGTAGGATTATAAAAAGATGATGCAAGGTGACAGTGCGCAGTATTTCTTTGATTTCTGATGTGATAAGTGCTATTAAAGTGGTTATGTGTCTAAGTGCTGGTGTTTTTCTTACGAAATATCTGTATTAATAGTTCTAGAGCCAACACATAGGATACTTTTTATGAAAAAATTCGTTTCTATTATAATGATACTTATTTAATGGCTTCAATGCAAGCGAAGCCGCGGGTAAAAACCAGTATAAAATATTTTACTATGCGTTATATCACCTATACAACCTTAAGTTTCGAGACATGTAGGTGAAGGACAACGCTGACAATGTCACTATTGTATAATAGCTAGCCAATTTCGTATTAATGTCGAATAAAGGTTTAACTTAAATGTTAAATACGATAAAATTCCTATGAATATAAAATAATGTAAATTCTACTTTAGTTATAAAATAAAATAACGTAAAACAAATTTTACATGTATTGCGTAAGTTAGGCTTGGGTTAACCAAACCTTAGGTTTAAACAGAGAACCTGGTCAGCGAAGGCGTGTGTTTCAATTGAATAAAGGGACCCCTTAGACCTACACCTTGGTCACAAGTTGTAATGGTAAGAGATAATGTTTAATTATTTATCGTTACAGCAACAAAAACGTAGACAGTTGCCTTTATAGTCCAATTAATATCATACCCCTCTTAATGTTTTCATTATACCCCCTCCGAGTTGTATATCTATATAATATATAAAAGGAGAGACTGACTGACTCACTCGACATATCAACGCAGGGCCTAAACTATAAGGGTTAGAAACTTGAAATTTTGCACAGGGGTTCCTTTTGTAATGTAGGGAAGCACTAAAAAAAGATTTTTTGAAAATTCGCCTCCCAAAGGGGTCAAACGGGGGTGCAAAGTTAGCATAAAACTTAGCCGTTTTTGAAGTTCTTCAAATGAAATTCAGTATGAAAGTTCTTCAATGAAAGTCATGAAACACGTGTAAAATATATTTTTGAAAATCATCCCTTAAAGGGGTAAAAGGGGAGTGCAAAGTTGTCTATAGACGATATACTATAGGCTAATAACTACCTCATCGCAAACGAAGTTGCAGGTAAAAGCTAGTGTGTAATAGTGTACACTAATGACTTCTATGAATATCATAATGTTTTTTTTATTCAGCAGATATAGTTAATTAAATAAACAAATCGAGAACATCTTCCTTCCTCGAGAAAACAGCTATAAATATAGCGTACGCTAAAAAATCTGTCGAAGAATTAATGTACCTCCTCTCTCTTTTGAAAGAAATACGGGAGTAAACTAAATATTTTCCGGATAAAAAGTAGTCTACATTACTCTTCGGTCCGATAACGTGAGCTCATAAATAAAACCTAAACAAACGGTGCATCGATATATATTAATCTCATGTATCTAAATTAATGTTATTAAATTAAAATATAGAGTAGTATGGAATTGTATTTACTAAAGAGTTATAGCAATGATCTTCTAAATAAGATAAGAGTAAATCATATTGCCATACTACATAGTGGGATTTGAATTTCTATTAACAAATTATATCGCAATAGGTATTGATAAGGTGAACTGGGTATACGATATTATATAAAGACGAAATGGCAATTTGATTTTCGTTCACTCATAAAAAAGTACCTCTATCCTGAGCGACATAGTACGTTTTATTAATTTTTTTTACTCATGTTCTTCACAATTAATAATTAAAAAAATGGCACAGACTGTCAGAAAGGTTATTTTGGAGATTTTTCGTTCATTATCAGAACACTAACTTTGATGTGCCGTAGAAAAAAATGTTTTTTATTTTAGCGCACCGAATGAGTCGCTAATATTCGATATTAATAAATTCTTCTAAATAACATTATGGATAAATCATGATAAATTGATAAATCTCTGCTTAATTAGTATAAGAAGACTATTGCTCAGCTTTCTATTGGAAGTATAGAAATCAACCAATAGCTTCAAAGAATACGTCCTGTATACAAACAAACTTTACCTCTTTATGATTAAATTCGAATTGAAAGTTGTAACAGTAAATAAGTACTTACTTCTAACAGTGAGATTAACTCTGTCAGTGTACGCCGTTTCATTCTCCTTACTGCACTCGTAGAGGCCCTCATCGTCTGCGCCCACTTGTGTGAGAAGTAAGCCGCCGTCCGACTGAAACAAATGTTAAATCAGAAAACATTCTTCGCTTCAACGTATGCCCTGGTTTAACTATTACAAACGTGAGATATATAGGGAATTAAACAATAGACATAGTATCAATAATTCAACAGATTTTATTTAGGAACTCAATTGCTTTAATTTACATCGCTTAATTTTTAAAAGCATGTCTATATAGGTTTCATGGGGTACTGTAGGGCTTATAGTTAAAGATATAAAATCCTGCAGCTGAACTAAATTATTCTGACCAACAATTTGGAGTAGTAGCATTATCGGTGTAATAATTATATCTTAAGTTTAGAAAAAGAGAATGTTTAAGTTTTTTTGATAAGTAGTCTCTAGAGACCATGTGAAACATCTCAAATGATACAATTTAAATCCATATACAAGAGTTTGATCTTTTAAAATATAAATATACTACTTACAAAAATTATGTAACTTTGTGATAAATTATAATAACATTATCCCCACAGATTTGGGTTTCCCCGCTTATAATTATAAGCGTATTACATTAGATGTAACCTTATCTGGTTACACTTATATAACGCTAATGTAAATCGGATTAGTTGACCGCAATTCCTTTCGCGTGTCCCATTTTATATCGCAACTAAATATATTATAAGGCAAAGAAAATAATTCTATGAATTTACTACAATGAACGCAGATTATAAATAATACACAATTCACATGTCGGTTTTTACAAATTTTAAAAAGCTTGCATCATTTGAATCTCAACATGTAACTGGCAATTTTCTGTTTAATGATACCCTCCTAGTAAATATCACGAATAAGCCCTTCCTAATAAAAAAAATATGGTCCATAAAATTTTTGGGACTGTAAAGTAATTCAAAAGGTGACGATTTAATTATTTGAAATGAACAGATTCATAGAATCAGCAACAATAAATTACATACATAGGCATCGGCCTTGCGGTGCCGTTGCCTTGAACACCGATCAATATGGTCGACTCTAGCCGCTGCTGGAACTACTCAAAAATTACAAAGTTTAGTATTTTGCATTCATACCACTATTCAGTTAACATAGCGATTTAAAGTTTTGAAAAAATCTATAACTACCATCCTTAATGGTTTAGCTGATTGATGGATAAATATAGGTCACAAAAACTTTACAAACAGTCATCAAAGTAACAATAAACTGGGCTGGATCTTGGTAAGAGACTAATTTGGGTTCAAACTTTACAAAGTTGGAGTGAAAATATTGAATGGCTATGCTATTATTGAAGCCAGAGAGAAATAGACCATAACTATGATATTTTAAGGAAATAAATCTATTTTTTAGAATTCAAACGATTTTCAATACACGGATTCAATAGAGAAATATTTCGCACTATCCAGCAAAACGCTATCACGTCAAAAAGGAATGCAACAGCCTATTCGTGCGGTACAGGACAAAGGGCTCTCGTAATGAGGATGCTCCAGATGCTCAACTGTGCTCACACAAATCTCGCTGGATTTTGCCAAAGGGTATATTTGGAATTTTTAGAGCTTAGATGGTTTGTATACGTTTATAATTTGGCTTAAACTGAGCTTGGACTCTCTCTTTTCAATCACAGCTTGATATAGGTTTCAAGATTCGGGAAGATTGATTTAAAAAGGACATGGGCTTTGGTAATTGTAAAACTGATCTTGTAGCTACACTTATTACCTCCGGATCCACCCAGCACCCCAGGTACACTCTTGTATCGCCGATGTCAATGGGCAACGATAGCCACTTACAATCAGGTGGACCCGTGAGTGGACGGGCTAGAATACAATTCCCCTCTGCCGCTGGGAGAACATCTCGTAAGAGCCGAGTAACCCAGCACCCCTTGTTGGTAGGGGATCTGTTCCCCGACTGGCTTGCGACCACCAGCATGCGAATTCGACCTCCAGGTGTCATTCACGTTCCGGCCGAGCCGCTAGTGGGCCAGACTTACCCCTGCCCCTCCCATCTCATTAATGCTGCGGTTCTAGTAAACTCTGGGTTCTCGTTCAGGTTCCACTGAAACCGTAGAATTCTACTCTTCATTCCCCTTCCTCACTCTATCTTAGAGGTGGCAACGCATCGTCGAAACTAGAGTCACTCTCTTGTATTGCCGATGTCCATGGGCGACGGTGGCCAGTTGACCACCTACCATCGGGTAGGCCGACAGCGCGTTTGCGCTTCATCTGCCATAAAAAAAATCCACACGGAACTGTAATAGTTAATAATAACGTTTTGTATCTTTGTATGTTTCAAAAGAAGTCATCCTCTTTAAAAGCCTATTTTTCCATTCCTCATTCAACAGCAAGAACAATCCGTCCGTTACAGTTCATACAACAAACTCCTTCAAAGTTATTGTTGTATAGAGAAACAAAGCTAATAGATTTTCGGCTATAGAGCATGACGGATTGCGGTGAATGGATCGTGACCGAATGGCTTTATAACATGCAAATGTTTGACAAATTAAAATTCAAACTATTCATATAATGATCATTCTTTTAAACGTATCACGCAATAGCATGATTTAAAAATTTGAAATAATTTGAAAAAGTTATAAATAGACATTATGAGTTTAACCTAAATCAAGCATAAACGATTCTTAGAATATTCTTTGTAAACTTTTGCATCAACTTTATGCGAAGAGGTTAAGAAATAATTGCATCAAAATTTTCTTATATACAATTCTAAAACTCCGTTACATAACGATACGTTTTTATCCCAGTTTAAATCTTTAAAGCAATTTTCTCAAATGGTGCGATTACATTTCTAATAACGCTGAGTGTCCCTGACTATAAGTGACAGGAGGGTTGAAAAATAAATCTTCCTATTTACGAAAGCTGTGCGTATTTATCCTATTCCCGATTTCAAGTTGAAATTATATGCAAATTTTACAGTAAATAACATATCTGATAAATGTTAGCAACATCTTTTGTAACCTTTAATTGAATAGTAGTATTAGTTTATTCTCAGAACAACCCGATAGACTCTACAGCTTATTATCTCTATCTACATAGTTTTACAATTAGAGTAAGTTTGACAAGTAATTTCTTTGAAGGAATGTAATAAAGTTTATTGAAGTAGTAATGTAATAAAGTTTAGTAACGTCAACTTATGACTTAGTCTATTTAGATGTTAGGCCATCGTATTTATTACATAAAACATACATAATAAAAGCCGCACAATTACACTCAAAAGACTAATACGCACTCTAGGGAAAGCCAAGCAGTGCCTGGGGCTTGCGGACTAGGTGCAGGATTAAAAAGCCTTTCTACTACCAGACTGACTCTAATATTTAACACTTCTTCAGCAAAATAGTAATTACACTAATAATTTAAATATACCCTTTTATAATACAAAATACCCCCCTCATCTATTCCTACTATAATGACAGGTGGAGTCGTAGGCCAGTGTTACCAAGTTAATATTCGATAATCGATATACTGATCAAATTAATGAAATTATATTTAATATTGATATTTTATAGGATTAATATTTTAATAAAACTCAACAATAATAACGTGTTACTTACAATTGATTTCTTTTAATATATGAACAGTAAAAAAAAATGAATTATTATGTAAGTTGCAAAATATAAATTTAATAGTCTCCTAGTTACACAATACATGGCGACGTAGATTAGTAGTGCGGCAGAACTTAGACGCGTCTACGTGTCGTAACTCGTAAACAATTTATAGTTGGCTGTTAAAATCGGACGCGACACGTAAATAAAGATTATGGGGGCAATATATAAGGGCCTGGCACTGGCGAAACAGCGGGTTTCTCCTAAGGTTTAAATGTATAGACATTTCAAGCTGAACAGAACTTAACTTAATGGACTGAAAAGTAACAACAATATTTACTTTGTTGCTAACTTATTATTTTACAATCATCATCACGACCCGTCAATGGCCCACTGCTGAGCCGGGTCTCCTCCTCAGAATGAGGAGCGTATTAGGCCATAGTCCACCACGTTGGCCCAGTGCGGGTTGGCAGACTTCACACTCCTTTGAGAACTTTTAGGGAACTCTCAGGAGTGCAGGTTTCCTCACGATGTTTTCCTTCACCGTTAAAGAAAGTGATATTCAATTGCTTAAATCACACATAACTCAGAGTCAGAGGTGTGTGCCTGTGTGGGGGATCGAACTCGGACCTCCCGAGTAAGACTTAAAGTCTCAACCTCTTGGCCATCACTGCTTTATTATTTTACAAATTGTATTCATATTAATCAAGTGTCTTCTCCTTTAACTTTTAAAATCTTGAAGGGACAATAGAGTTCGAGAGTCCAGGTGACGTAGATCTACTTTAAAAGTTTTACCTAGGTACAGGTAAAGAAATGTACATATACTAAATCTACACAAGGATATTGGTAAAAGTGACTATTATTGACTGGACTCATGCTCCCTTTGTAAGCGTTTTGATAATTCCTAGAACCACGAAAAGTGGAACATGAATGCATTGGAGGACATATCTTATAATGAATTTTGACACGTCAAAATTGGTCAGTCGGTCAGTCTTTCTGAAGCTATCACCAGTTCGGAAAACAGTTTTCTGATGAGAAGAACTGGCAACAAACTCAACAGTCACTCTTTTTAAAACGCCATTGTTTACATCAGTCTGTCTGTGTTCTATTACAAATGTATAATCATTCAGCCGAGTATCAACGTCATTTTGATTCCAAGCTTTGTCATCGTTCAAGTAATCCTGTATAGAGTAGAAAGCTTTATTTACTAAACACTTTTTAATGTGAGTTGTAAATCGCTTAAGTGGAATATATAATTATGTATAAACATATTTTCAGCTTTAACGGACTAATACTACATGACCATGTAATGATCAATTTCTATAGTACTTTCTGTTGAAGGAAATGTTTAAATCCACAACATCGGAAAAATTCCTAAACATATAAATCAAACTTTACGCCAAAACTTACCTCTAGTTTGTAGTTTGTTTGATGTTTTACAAATCATAAATATAATAAGATATAAATCGCATACACACTGTATATTTATTTACATACAGCCCGGAGTTCAGCAAGAGTAAACAGTAAACATATTAACAGTCCGCCCGCCTACCTCTAATAAGTGACTTCCTGCTAGTTGAAACTATAAATAAAAGTACCTGGATGGTTTTCCATACTGTTTCTATAATTTTAGCCTTTTAAAATTATTTTCTAGATATTATCTGGTTCTATATCAATTAAAACACTCATACAAATGGTAATTCCGTTGCTATCTGTCTCAAAATAAGCCATTTCAGATTTTCTTTAATATTATACTAAGATTTTTTAACCCCTGACGCTAAAAGTAAAGTTTAATGTATCTCTACGTAGCGACCAAGATAATGAAGCGATTTTGATGAGGTTTTATTTGTTTAAAAGCCGATTTAATCGAGATGGTTCTTTAGCCGTTTGAAGACTTAAAGAAGTTTTAGTTATTAAATTTTAACTACGATGAAGGATAGATAAAATTATTTTTTAATTTTCCAATCAAACTTTTTTAATTTGTTTTGACATGAAAAACCTCATTTGTCTAAATGAAGTAAGGGCGGGAGAGCTAGTGCATAATAAATTATTTACGGTTAAAAAGCTTTATATATTTCATTATTATAGACGCTCCTTTATAGCCATCATTGTTTCGTTCGTTATATAAATGATGATTAATGACAACGTTCTGGCAGGAAAGCAGAATTTTTCAAAGCATCAGCTGAAAAGGTAGCCATGCGATAAAACGTTCAATATTGGACAGTCACTTTTATCGCAGTAAATCAAGTTTTACGTACATATATCAGTATTTCTTTTTAATAATACATTTATGGCTCACAATAAAACCATAAAACATTTTTAAAAATTGCGCAAACTACATGTCAAAATATCCTCGTAACGAAATATTTGAAATTTCACCATAAAATAGTCATAACACATGTTTAAGTTCCGGTTTCGCACATGTGGACAATTTTATAATCATTTTGGCTCTCCCGCATTTAGGTGCCTTATCTCTAGCCGCGTTGCTCGCTACGCTGTGTGGAGCCACGCCGGCCCGTCGGCTTGTATTTTTTGATTGTATTGTCATTTTTAATTTCGTAATATCTTTTGAATGGAATGTCCGATTTTAATAGTTCAAAAAGTGATCTACAGGTATTGATAGGACATTTTTATCAACTTCTAAAATGTAAAATTACACCTTGGGTTGGTTAAAAGAATTCTGAGCATCTTTAGTTTTTTCTACTAATAAATATAGCCTATGTTTTTCAGGGATAATGTAGCTTTCTAACGGTAATATAATTTTTGAAATCGGTCCAGTAGTTTTTAAGTTTATTCGTTACAGACAAAAATTACATACAAAAATACAAATATTTCCTCTTTATAATATTAGTATAGATTTATTTTCAAAATAATACAAAATTTTGCGGGGTATAAATGATTACACAACGTTAATATCACTAGATATAAGAACTGAGGAGAAACTCATATAAAACCGTAACCCTCTAAATAAAACAGCGTTAAAGAAAATCCTTTAAATTATTCAGAAATATAATCACGAAATTAGTTTTCCGAACAAAGAAAGCGTAGTCTAACGCCTGCGATGCATCAAAACTTTTTACGTTTTACGTTGGAAGGAGCCGTAAGTGGTTTACGGTCAGCAATAACATTCACTGGTCTGCAAGTGACAGGCGATCGAGAGGGAAAAATAGAAAATTATAAGATTTGTATGAATGCGACGCTAGCGAACTTTTCCCTTCACTAAGATATTAGTAGTAGTCATAAATCTATGAGTATTTTTGTATTTAAAAAAATAAAGATCTTTATCTGAAGTGATGAAGTCGCTCATAATTCTTATAGAGTTCACTTTTAAAAATAATTAAATAAGGACTATATAATAGAATAGTAGTCACCTTAAAAGTATTAGAGTACCGTCTCCTCTTAGATGAGTCAGTTAGTGGGTAATGTAGAGCTGAGTTAGACAGATTACTTAAGTAACCTTGACCTGGGTCACAAGCCTCAGGCAATACTATCATGGCAACTATATAGTAAACTAGTCGACCTGTTGTGCAATGTACTATTAGGTATAATTTCACATTTTAATCGTAATTTATATATGACTAATCCCTAAAATTTGTAAGCTCTAATCTATCTCTGTACCAAATTTCATCAAAATCGGTTCAGTAATTTAAGCGTGATAGTGTAACAGACAGAAAGACCATCTATCCGTCAATAGATGGCGTAAGTAGTATATTAAATCGCACTTTCATTTGTTTAGTTTGTATTTAAAGTATTTCCTACGTTTCTTAAGAGTTACTTTCGAAATTATAATATTAGTTAGGATTATTTTTAGTGGTTAGTGGAACACTAAAATTAGTAACCAAAGTTTGTATGCCATAGTTACGAAAAAAACGGTTAACGTAAACCTAAACTACGAGTAAATATAGGCTAATTACGAAAATAAAAATTTGTATTCGTTAGAGGCAGAAGTTTTAATAAATGAGCCAGCTGAAGATACTCTTGAGTTCTTGACCTCGTGGGCGTGGTCTGCGTTGGCTATTTCATAGCAAATATTTAATAATATTATTGGACGGAAATTTCTCTCGAGCGATGATTACTCGAACGAAGTGCTTGGTAAAGTTTGCTTTTAAATCACAAGTGGTTTCTTCATTAATAAATTATTTGTATGATTGATGAGGATCGTTATTATACTTCATTTTCAATAGAATTTTTATTCCATTATCAAATAAGTCATTTATTTTATTGACGAAAGTCCTAAAATTAGTTATGTGATGTAAATGGCACTGTGCCTAAAATCTATGGATATATTATTAAGAATATATGAGGTATAAAGCACTACACTTTTTACTACATTTTTCGATCAATTATTAGTTAATAGGCAACAAAAATATGAAAGAAAGTGCTCCTCAATAAGGATTGAATTAAAATTTAAAAGAATTAAATTTAAGTATTTCGTTATCAATAGAAATTGCTACTCAATGAAACGTCATCAACAGTGTTGTTAGTAAAAGTTTGATTAATTCAAAAGCGAAGAGTCGCTAATGCTTGATAAGTCAAAATTATATCTAAACATCAAACTTTAGTAATCCGGGATAAATGTATCCAAAGCAAATTCTATCCAATAAGTACCAAACCACCAAACAACCAAAGACTGAAGTGTATTCAATTAATGTTAACACGATTTCAATGTACAACAAAGAAAAAAATAAATATCAGTAGTCTTTTGAGAAAGAGATGCAATTTAGTAAAAGCCAGTGGGAAATTGGAATGGGGTTGTTGGGGATTTCTAAAATAAAAGAACTTTGCTTGTCACGATATTGATTCCCTATTTCGCGTTTACTTCTTTACGTTTTTCGTATCTAAAAAATGTGAGTTATTTGGTATTTCATATATACTAGATTAGAATTTTTGATTTCATCTTCAACTTCTGATTAAAGTGGTCCTTAATAAGTGTAAAACCTAGGCAAAGTTAAGACAAAAGCTAGTCAAATATATTTGATGAACCATGCACCATGATATCGCCGAGCTCCAACGACATCCACTTCTTCGTAATGACGTCGGTGACCCGAATGGAGTGCTTTCATTCTTATACTGATGACGTCATTTTTCAGGTGACAATGTAAGTTGTGGAAGAAAACAAATAAAACTAGTATTTAGGTTAATGTTAACTTTGTAAAATCTGTAGATAATAGCAGCGTCCGCTTTAACTCACTAATCGATCCGCATGAGTTTGTCTACTTAGTAGTGTAAGTAAAGTAAGTATATTTATGTACATATAACATGTACCCTTTATGTTAATCCATCTTTTAAGGTATTCAACCAAATTTCATTCAAATCAGTTCAGCCGTATTAACGTCGTGCGTACACAATCACGGCAATTCTACGATTTCATTATATGTATGTCGGCGCAAAATAAGGGAATCACTGTAAGCCTAAGGTTGGGCTAACATAAACCTAACCTTACACAATACGTGGCAACTACATTGTAAGGTACTCACGTGACCTTAATCGGTCAACACCCCAAGCACTAAAACAACACTTAACACTCATTGACACTATCCAGAGACTACTTCACTCCTTGAGAGACCGCGCAAGATTAAGACTTCAGTCAGACTATCGATAGCATATAAAGGGTCGAGACTGTCAAAATGACGGAAGTGATTACTACCCTACTTCAGCGCCATAGATATCGATGACGGTTCTATTATTCGGTAATTCTTTATTATTCTCCGACACGTATAAATGAATATAGTGTTAATTAGGATGTTGGCAATACTTATAATTTGAGTAGCATCCTGTTATTTGAGGTTGGTAGCGCTGATATGATGCAAAATGATATGATGCCGCCACGACAGAATAAGGATGGATTACATCGCGAGTAATAAGCAGTGATGGCCCAGCGGTTGAGACTTCAAGTCTTACTCGGGAGGAGGTCTTACCCGGTTCAATCCTGGGCACACACCTCTGACTCTGAGTTATGTGTGTTTTAAGCAATTAAATATCACTCGCTTTAACGGTGAAGGAAAACATCGTGAGGAAACCTGCACTCCTGAGAGTTCCCAAAAAGTTTTCTAAGGTGTGTGAAGTCTGCCAACCCGCACTGGGTCATCGTGGTGGACTATGGCCTAATACCCTCCTCATTCTGAGGAAGAGACCCGGCTCAGCAGTGGGCCATTGAAGGATCGTGATGATGACATCGCGAGTATTCTTAGCAGTAACTTTGAAACTCTGAGTCTAAAGTAACACCCAAGGAGGATATTCTAGTCAAGCCGTCATACTGTTAGTCTGCGTATAGAGTTACAATTCCTTGGAGAGAAAATCTCCATTTATTAATTAACAATTTAAACTTAAGGTTAAACTTATTTTTATGCAATTCTCCTATAGTGGTGTAATACTAACGGAAATTCAAGAAATATTCTTATTCTATTATAACCGGCAAATCTCCTTTGTACATACGTGACGTTGGTGGACTATTTTGTACAAGCTTTCAACAAAGAAGTAGATTTATATTCGATACTAATTACTAGAGTTTAAAAATAATATGTGTTTTACATTTTTATTTCTAGGCGGAATTATTTTCACTAATATTCTTCGTGCGTGCATTTTCTATTAATGCGTAGAGAGCGCTGAGTGCGTATGAACGGTGTAATACACTGGAGGACTCCTCAAAATTAAATAGAAAATGTATAGTGAGACAACAATAGATGACAGTCCAACTGAAGCCAGGTTTTTTGTTAAAAATTGTAAACAATCTAAACATATATCGGGGTATAGTTAGGGTAGGATAATAGTGAAGACCGTGTCGGGCTATAGTTAGGGTAGGATAATGATAAAGAAAATTAATTATCACTTCCGACGCGATTTTTATATTCAACGATTTTTGACAGCCTTAAACGCATAAACGATTATCGATTAATCGCGAAGTCAGCATCATATTTCCTACTTGTTGATTTACTTCGGATAATAATAAAGGAAATGATCACTTTCATAATAATAAAGGAAATTAATTCAACGAGTTTTAACAACGAGTATCTTGAAAACTTGAATGAAATTTTTTGTGTATATGTATTTGGAAAATAGGACGTAGACTATATTTTAAACCACTATGTGATAAGGGATACCCTCTACAGAAATTAATTTATATGGCAAAATAATGTTTGCCGGGTCAGATAGTATAGTAATAAAACTTAAGTCATACATTCAATGCTCGTAACTTCGCTTACGTCACAGTAGCGACATAAATAAACTATGAATTTAAGTTATCATGGCTTCAGTTATATCATAGTGGATTTAAAAAGGACATATCTGTCATACAAATTTTCATTTCTTTATTCACCCAAGGAAGCCTTGTTTGTAGTCTGGTATGTGCGTCGATATGTCAGTCAGTTATATATAAAGACTAGCTGACCCGGCAAAAGTTGTTTTGCTATATAAATTTGGGGTAGGCCACCCTTATCACTTAGGGAGATGAAAAATAGATAGTAGCCGATTCTCAGACCTACTGAATATGCATATAAAATTTCATAAAAATCGGTTGAGCCGTTTCGGAGGAGTATGGTAACTAACATTGTGACACGAGAATTTTATATATAAGATGGTCGGAACTACAAACTTAAGTTCTATTTTTAGATGCATAACAGTATTGTTCAAGTTTAATATTTGATACAACGCGACGACCGCGACGAAGAGTACTGAATATAGAGCCAAAGTAACTCCCATGGGCGAGATAGCGGAAAAGTTAGGATTTAAAATTCAGTTTGCTTCAGAATTATTAATTACAAGCTTTTGTTAGCGAGTCATGTTCGTGTTAACGTTATAAATTATAAGTACATATGAATAGTAAGTCAGGATTATAAATAACTATACAAATAAATAGGATTTTTGTCTATTTAATGTCTAATCTTTACAATGACTGAACTAAATGTAGATAGTTTTCGAAACAAACTAACCATTTATGAGCTTATAAGACGTAATATAGGATTAATTGTAAGACAAAAAATTTTTTCAGAGAAATGGTTGTATAATAAATCTGTTCGCTGAGGACGTAGGAGCGAGAGGTATACCAGCTATCCAGAAAGACAGTAAATTCTACACTGGAGCGAGTATCCAAAGCTGCGTTAACAGCCTTATACCAATTTTAGCTGGGAAGGGAGAGTAACACAAGTAGAGAAGGTGAGTGTTGACGAGCATCTGAAAAGGGTAAAAAGTAAAAAGTTCACAGTTAAAAAAAAATAAAGAATTTAGTAACTTATTTAGAAATTATTGTTATGGTAAACCATAACAATAATTTGTACCAGTAGGTGTAGTTGTTGTAACCAGTGCTTTATAAATCACTACCGAAGCAAACCAAGAGCGACGCCAGTTATAAACGAGTATCCTCCAGAGAACAAAGTTCAATAAAACCTTACAAAAATATATGAAGAATCGTCTTTTTTCTTTGAAGCCGCCGACGAACCTTTTCGTCTGGACGTGCGTGAGTCATGAAAGGGCGGCTATTTTACGCACCCCTTACGTTTTACAACTCTGTATTAATCACGTTTGGGGATACGTTGAGAAGGGAACCCCTTTATGCTTATAGAGGCGACACGTCTGATTAACTTTTATTAATGATATTTTTTATTATTTATACGCCTTGATATACACGCTAAGCGCATTAATCTTAAAAGCAAGTTTCTTGTAATCTATATTTTTTTAGGGTATCACTTCGTTTTCAGACTATATGTCTGTCTCACTAAGAGAGCCAATACCACATATTTTATTCTTTAAATACTCCAAAATTTAAGCTGCAGTTTAAAGTAGGAAAGGCATTCCATTTGCTCCACAATAAAGTAGTAAAGAAAAAAAAACAAACAGTCAAGTACTGTTTAACATAATGTACCTTTTAAAAAATATTTGTAAGATAAGATAATTTTCGGAAAAATAAAATTATACTGAAATAATTATGATACATCCATAGTGATATTATAAAAGCGAAAGTATGTTTGTTGAGGTGACCTAAGTAACATACAAGCTAACAATAAAAATATGTCTATCAAATTTATAATGCCTGAACCTGAACATTGAAGAAGATATTTTTATTTTCTATATTTTCTGTTAACCATAAATTTACGACACTATTAGCTACCTATGAATACCTAATATAAATGGTAATGAGTAAAAAGTTTAATTACAATTGATATCATGAGTATCATGGCTGATTTGTCTTTTATAGATATAGATACTATAAAAGACAAATAAGTCCCCGTTAAATATCTCTAAAAGCGGAGATGGTAGACTAAGTATTTTCAATCCAGAATCCAGACATACCTCTTAGTCTTTCCCATTGTCAAAACGCTCATCATGTATGCCCCTCAGGAACGAGACGATATAATGAAAAGGACCTGTATTGGTTTTTTATCTGTCTGCCAGACTAGACCTATTCGCAATAATACTAAGTGAGCACTTATATGCACTACCGTAAGGATAGTAAAAGATTGAAGCCTTTTTTCATTACAAATGATACGTCTCCTTACTCATTGGTTTAAAAAATTTAAAAACTTGGCCTGGGACCCTTTTACATGATCAAAACATTTGTATCCGTAACTCAAATAAACTAGGTAGGTAGACCAGACCCGAGTAGGTTCACTACACTATACTACAACTAGGTTTAGCAATATTCACTCAATGTAAATTAAATTAAACTCTTTGTTTTGTTCAAAATGATTCCACACTATTTCTATTTTACTCACAATTATCGATAATACACCTATACTTCAAAATCAAATAGAAAATGTTAAAGTATGGTTGAAATATATTTTGAAGTCAATCACAATCCTATTAAAGGTTTATTAGAGTAATAATGAATACTAATTTAAATGTACAGAACCCATTAAATTTCCAATCAGTTACACTCCATATCGCATTTCTGTGCAATGCAATGAGGCAATGAGAGGGGAAGATGCGGTGAGTCAGATTCTATTGGATCAGTTTCAAGGGGGACTAAGACAAATTGTATTGAAGACGGAACTTTGCGATGTCATTCGAGACATAATTCATTGCTTTCAAATATTATTTTCCATTTTAAAAGAAAACTCATCTATCAAGGCTGCAATTACTCGAATTCTTACAAATGAGATTTTAATTCAATGAGTTTTTAATTCATCTGTATTTGTGTTTTCTGTTAAAATTCATACAGTTTCAAAGTCATTGGGGATCTTATTTCAAAGATTTGATTACAGTGTTTTTGTGGGATAAGGAAATCTGTTTAGATATTTGAATGTTTGTTACTCAATCATGCAAAAATGGCTGAACAGATTTCAATGAAATTTGACAGACAGGTTATCTATACTAATATTATAAAGAGGAAAGATTTATATTTTTGTATGTAACGAATAAACTTAAAAACTACTGAACAGATTTCAAAAATTCTTTTGCCGTTAGAAAGCTACATTATCCCTGAGTAACATAGGCTATATTTATTACTAGAAAAAATTAGGGATCCTCAAAAATTCTTACTAAAACCAACCTAAGGTAAAAAAAAATTAGCCATAAAAAGTCTTTTACCGCATGCGCTGAACATTCCATTCAAAAGATACTGCGAAATTAAAAATATCAATAAAAACAAATAATACACGTCGATGCGCCGGCGTGGCTCCACGCATCAGTTTCCCGGCCGTTGATGTTATTAAAATTACTGGATAAATAGTCAAGGCAAATCTGAAAATTGAAATCTAAGCGAAGGAATAAGTAGAGAGTTTAGTAGATAGTTTCATAAACTGTTTCAATATAGAAAACTGTTATTTTCTAGAGCACTTAGCTAACAAGCTATCCGCTGCATGTCGATGCAGGTGTTGCTATAATATTAATAACGATAACACTAAACTCGTGGTAGAGCTTATTACAGACATAAAATTTAATAAACCGCAAAATATTGATGTAATAAATTTAAGTTTTAATGAAATTTTTCTTCGAAATTCTTGATGATTATAGAAAATGTTTTGCAGAAGCTAAGTAAATCCAAAGTTTTTGATGAAATGTTTATTATATTCAGGTGACCTGAAGAATGATGAATTGGTTTACGAACCTAACTTCTAGATTTAGAGGTTGCAGGTTTGAAACACGCGGTGCATAATAATATATTACTGTTGAAGTGGTTTTGACACTTTAAATATGAATATATAGCTTTTTTTTATAAAGATTACTAGCTTCCCTTTATTCCCTTTACCCCTCCAACTAAGCTAAATGCTTGTGTCAGAGTGGGCCACGCCAGTAGTCCAATGTCCGGGATTTGAACCCACGACTTGTTGATCGTAAATCCAACGCCCGAACCACTGAGCTACTGACGCTTCAAACAGCTGAAATAATAACAATAAAGTTCTAGAGAGAGTAACAAAATTTAATCCAATTATCATAACAAATATTTTAGTTTATATTATTAGGTGATAATATATTAGTTTAGAACTTGAAATTTTATTCTGATACTAGCTTTTACCCGCAATTTCGTTTGCGATATTGAGGTATGTAGACATATTTAATAATCTTATGAGGTAGTCTAACTTTGCACTCTCTTTTTACCCTCTTAAGGGATGGTTTTCAAAAAAATATTTTAAACATGTTTCATGACTTTCAATAAAGAAACTTCATACTGAATTTCATTTGAATATCTTTAAAAACGGCAAAGTAACTTTGCACCCCTGTTTTACCCCCTTAGGGGATGAATTTTCAAAAATCCTTTCTTAGTGCTCTCCTACGTTATAAAAGGAAACCCTGTGCAAAATTTCAAGTTTTTAACCCTTATAGTTTAGGCCCTGCGTTGATATGTCAGTCATTAAGTCAGCTTCTTCTTATAGACATTATTTTTATTATCTTACCATGTGATACATTTTCTTGAAAATTCGTAGACTAAAACTTTATAAACTTACATTTATAATATTAGTATCATTAAACAAAAGAACAACAATTTCAGAAAGCAAAGGGGAGGGAAGTGAGTGTAATACTGTGTTGTACACAAAGGTCCCATAAATTAACCCTTTACCGCAGTACATTTCAGTGCAGGTGCTTCAACTTCACAGCAGTTACGGCGGCGCGCGGGTAACGACCAAGTTATAACTTACGCTATCAAACACTACGCTCTTATTTGCTATTAAATCCACTGAGTGTGCTGCAGTTACTCAAAACTTCTTTATAAGCTGCAACGACATGTGAAATCGTCGTCACACTTTTAATATCCCACTTCTGAGCCGGGTCTCTTCCTCAGAATGAGGAGGGCTTAGGCCATAGTCCCCCACGCTGGCCAAGTGTGTGTTGACAGACTTCACACACCTTTGAGAACATTGAGAAGGAGTGCAGGTTTCCTCACGATGTTTTCCTTTACCTTTAAAGCTAGTGATATTTAATTGCTTAAAACACACATAACTCAGAAAATTCAGAAGTGTGTGACTGTGTGGGGGATCGAACTTGGACCTCCCGAGTAGACATCAACGGCTAAACCATTAGGCTATCAGGGCATAAAATATGCAGTAACTTAAAAATAAGGACCCTTCAAAAGAATTCCCGTCTAAAGTTATTATATATAAGGATAATATATTTATACAAAAACAGGAAAGCTATCTGACTAAACTCGTATGAAAAAGAATACAATGTAAAATACGAACTGTTAATAAAGTTTCCTATGTTTTTTTTAAATCTAAGTAAGTATTGTAATTGTGCTTTACGACGCACCGAGACATTTTTATGACCGTTCTCTGTAGTATTTGAGCGACGAACGGGTCTTGTTGGCCCTAAATTATTATTATAGACTTAATTTGCTAGAGATACTGTCCAGTTTTCCCCGTGAGGGGATGGGTTAGAATACTATTCCCCTCTGCCGCTGGGAGTGCATCTCGTAAGAGCCGAGTAACCCAGCACCCCCATTGGTGGTAGGTTGGTTACCCGACTGGCTTGCGACCACCAGCATGCGAATTCGACCGCCAAGTGTCATAAACGCATTCCGGTTGAACCGCATGTGGGCCAGTCTTATCCCCTTCCCTCTCCCATCTCATTAATGCTGCAGATTTAGTGGACTCTGGGCGATGCTGGCCACTTATCATGAGGTTTACCATCTGCTCGTCTGCACCTTATCTACCATAAAAAAACACTTTCTGAGCCCGCCAGTCGAGTCTTTACGCTAGGATACTATTTATATCTATATATATAAAAGCGAAAAGTCACTGACTGACTGATCATCACGAAATCTCAGGAACTATAAAACCTACAAACTTGAAATTTGGAATGTAGGTTCCTTCTAGGACGTAGGTGTCCACTAAGAAACGGATTTGAGAAAATCCTCCCCTAAGGGGGTAAAATGGGGTTTGGAAGGTTATATGAAAGTCCTATGTTTTTGAAGTTAGACTTATGAAAATCGGTATTTACATTAATAACTTACAATAATAAAAATATATAATTTATTTTGCAAAATACCCCCTTAAGGGTGGTAAAATAAGGGATGAAAGTTTGTATGGGAAAGTTTAATTTATTGTCATTCTTAACTTGAAATTTGGAAAGTAGGTTCTCTCTAGAGGGTAGGTGTCAGCTAAGATTTTTCTTACGGGGGTGCCCCTCCTAAGGGGTGGAATGGGGGTTTGAAGGTTATATGAAAGTCCTATGGTTTTAAAGTTTGAGGTTAGAAAAGCGGGAATATGAAAATTGGCATTTAGATTATTACAGCAGCGGGAAAAATTATCTTTTTATAATCTCATAGAAAATCAGAACTTCTACGCGGACGAAGTCGCGGGCGCCCGCTAGTATTTTATATAGGTTATGTCATATAGGTAAATGGAAAAAACCTATTTTAACTTACAGTTTTTGTTGCGACTAAATTTATATGAGTTAATACTATTGGTATTAACTCAACTAACCTTAACATAACATACCTCGATTAAAGACAACACACGTACATACATAATCACCTAACACAAATAATAGCTCAACGTGTTACAATGTACTTGCTATAAACTGTCTAGATACAACCCCAGGTGACAGGTAGACTGTGACTATTGTGCAGCAGATCGAAACATTCAATTAGTTCAGCATCAGCTACCAGTAACCGGTATTCAAACTCAACGTAATAGATTCCTGGGAGCAGATTAATTTTCCAATAATGCAGAAAATGTCGAGGAGTATGAGCGAGATTAATTTACAATGAGCTTTGAGTGATCCGATTACTTCATCACTTTACAAGACTATCTTCCATGTATAATGAACATGGGCATGGCGCAAGTTAAATTGATATAATAAAATATGCTCTACCTCTTTATTAACGTTATTAAATATTAAATAAATATCAATTATTAATAACTTATTTAGGCGTAAAAATTTGTATAGGTGAATGAATTTATACAAGTGTTTTCAGATTTATGGAAATATATTTCATTTATTACAAAGGCATGCTAAGAGTATGGGAGCTATATTGCGCAGTGACAATGAAGATATTATAATAATATGAAATTTAGACGGGGCCGAGCAGTGACTGGGGCTTAAAACCGAGGAGCAAGTTTAAAGACCTCTTTCATAATATAGTAAACTTACATGGACCTCAAGACGGGTGACGTTAACCACGACACTATAATACTAACTTCCATGCACATTGCGCGACAACACCATAGACTGACTCTAATCTATCGCACTAAAGGGTATAAATATATTGTCTACAAGTCAGTATACTTGAAATAAAATAAAAGGAACTACCCTCGAATACTAATGTCGCGAATAATGATGCCACTAACAGGTACGAGTCGATCATACTCGTAGAAATTCTCACTCTTGTTTATTGAACTTGTTAATGATTGTAAAAATAAATCAAGACAGATCTCGTAGCTTTTCTTTGAGTTGGTATGATAGAGTCTAGAATAGTAATGAATTTTTTTTTATTTTTTATAATAGATAAGGTGCAAACGAGCAGATGGTCCACCTGTTGGTAAGTGGCAACCATCGCCCATGGACATCGAAAAAACAAGAAACACTCTCTCGTTTTGTCGATGCGTTGCATCCCCGAAGATAGAGTGGGAAGGGGGAATGAAGACGAAAAATGATGCGGATTCAGCGGACCCTAGGCAAGAGCCCAGAGTCCACTAGACCCACAGCATTAATGGGATGGGAGAGGGAGGGGGTAAGTCTGGCCCACATGCGGCTCAACCGGAACGCGTCTATGACACTTGGCGATCGGATTCGATAGTGGTCGCAAGCCAGTCGGGGAACAGATTCCCTACCACCAACTCTCAACCAACCAACTCTCTCCAACGGCTCTTACGAGATGCTCCCCCAGCGGCAGAGGGGAATAGTATTCTAACCCGCCCCCTCACGGGTGAAAATATTTTAATCATTATTGTTCTATAGAACATATTAGGTATCTCAATTCGCTTCAGATTGTCTTCGGTTCGTTATTACTTTTTTTTGTAGAAACAATAACAGTATACTATAAACAGTGAGCTAAATGTCACTGTATCTACATTTTGCGTATCGTATTATGTCAGGGACATGTATTGACAGTCTGCCATTCATTACTCGTTAGCATAACACATATACACATCTGTATAGGCAGCAGTCAGGGATGGTAAAGATAAGAATATCGTATTTTTAAAACATTATATAAACCTTTGAACCTCTTATCAGACTGTTTCGAATCGGGAGATTTTTTCATACATAATACATAAATACTAAATGTAAAAACCTGTCCAAAACTATTATTAAAATATTTAACTACTAGAACATTTTTTATCGAATATCAAAGGAGACATTCATCAACTACCTTCTCGAAAAGCGATAGAATAATTTAGAGAGAGAAACGTGATCTTTAAGAGATTAATTTGAATTCAAATATAGCGGATATGAATTAAAATAGAATAACGGACAAGACCTACCAGAAAACCTATTCCAAACATTCGATCTCTTATACAAGATTCAACAAATAAATAAACAGTTGGTTAAGGTAGAGCAAATAATCAAATGAATCCAATCAACATTGAGTTTAATTCAGTCAGTGGGTGATCTGCATTGTGCGTTCATTTATGTGACGGATGTGTATCGTCTATTAACAGCCAACCATTCATTAGTCGTTCAGCGTTCAGCATTCTACATCAATGCCTTTGTAGATGCCTTGTGAATTGCGCGTTTTGCCTTCATTATAGTTACAATCATTTTCAAATAGAAAAAGTTACGCTCTCCCACTCTTGACTAGAATTATATTGGTCTCATTTGAGAGGTTTAGTAGAAGGCACTGCATAATTCCACTATCCCCAAAATACGTAATTATTATATGCATATTGTGGTCTAAACTCACTATATTGCGAATAAACTCAGAAACTACTCAACTTATAAAAATTCTTACTTTCAGAGAAGTCTATAGTATTTTTCTCTTCCTTTTTTATACTTACATTCTTTCTCATCCTCTCTTTTTCATTTTTTGTCTTTACTCTCTCCTGCTAACTCTATTGTTATCTGTTTCTTTTTTCTATATTTTACTTGTGTAAAATAATGGTAATACACTATCACATAGTGTCAATTTCAGAACATCAATTATAATATTGCTTCAAATATCCGAATCGCAGCGAGGGCAGGCCGCTCGTAAAAAGTTATATATCGATCGAAAATAACATAACCGTAATAAAATATAGTTTTAAAAATTATATTCTAAGCTCAAATAAAAGATCATATATTTCATCATTTCATACCATATTTGTACATGAAAGGTTGAAGGCTAAAGCTAATTAAATGCAGCGGAGTCGGCAATTCCATTAACAAAATGGACGATTCAAAAAGAGTCCGCGTTGTTTACTCAGCATTCAGGTAGAGCTGAAAGCGATCGGGCTAATGGACTGTGCCCACGCCCACTCTATACTGAAGGCTTGAGATTCATTCTGTGTGATAATTCACAGCATCAAATATGTTTAATTGCGTTTTTGATTTTATTAGTTCCTAGCTATGGGACGGAAGAAAAACAGGAATTAAATAATATTGTGCTAAAAGTCATCGTGATCAAAATTGAACGTAATTTATTCAATTTTTATTGTGACATGTTAGATGTCATAGAAAATCTATACTATTATATAAAAAGGAAAGATTTGATTGTTTGTATGTTTGTTTGTTTTTTGCGAATAGGCTCGAAAAGTACTGAACCGATTTAAAAAATTCTTTCACCGATAGGAAGCTACACCCTTTCCGGGTAACATAGGCTATGTGGTGTTGCCATAAATACTCTAATTAAAAAGATATGGCCATTTAAGTACCATAAGGTGGTCATTTTGTAAATTGAAGAGCTTCTCAGGAACTACAAATCCGATTTTAAAAAAAAAATTTCACTGATAAAAAACTACACTATTCGCGAGTGACAAACGCGATTTAGTGTTGCCATATACATTTTTTAAATAATAGAATATGGCCCCTTTGTTGTTTCTAATCTGATTTTAAAAATTCTTTCACTGTTAGAAAACTACACTATTCGTGAGCGACAAAGGTGATTTAGTGTTGCCATTTTTTAATTAATAGAACATGGCTATTTTGTTGCTACTGATCCGATTTTAAAAATTCTTTCACTGATAGAAGTCTATAGTATTTCTGCCTCTCTTTCTCTTATAATACTATCATTGTCTCTCATCCTCTCTCTTTTTTCTCACTTTAATTTTTATCTGTTCAGAATGATTAGCCCCTTTTCACTTTCGAAAGAAATTTCGATAATTTCTCTCTTTCTCTCTCCTTTACCCATTCAATTTTAGTTTTGCTCTGTCCTCCCTCTTTTATCATCTTTCGCTTTTCTTTAATTTTGTTTCTATTTATTTTCTTTTTATAACTTTTTCTTACTCTCTCTCTGAAATGAAAAGCTACACAATTACAGAGTGACAATTTAAGGACATCAATTATAATATTGCTTTAAATACCCGAAGCGAAGCGAGGGCAGCCCTCTAGTATTTTTTTAATTTGTTTTATTACGTCAGCTTCGAGCGTACATACGTTATTGTATTTTGACATTGGAAAATATGAACGTAAACTATTTTTATTTTAACGTTATCTGCATCATTAAAATTTTCTGTGCTCCTTCTACATAGAAACCTTACCTGTTTCAAATCCCAAACGCTTAATGTTTCAGTTTTCACACAATATATTGATAATAAAAAAAAAACAATGTAAATATTCTAATAAGGAAGTTTAATAAATATTGTATTTCAAGTAACTTTACGAAACAGACAAACTGTCAATAGAAATTCGACTTCATTGTCCTAATAAAGGGAGATTAAAAAATAAAGTAATTATTATTTCTTACTTTTTAGTGCATTTTTCAATTAGAGTTTGAAGTCGGTTTTTTTAAACGTAGATTTTTTTTTATTTTGTACTTTTTTGTATTTGTAATACGTTGTTCTGTAAACTACAGTAGGATTTTTCCTCAGCCGCGCGCCTTAAACAATATAGATCCCAAGAAACCGGAACGGAAAAAATGTTCATAAAATGAACTGGAATGGCAACTATTGCGCATCAAACTGATGAAGAATCACGTAAATCGGATCATAAATCTCAGCATAATTGGTACATACATAAAAAAACCAATCCAGATAAGACCCTCCTCATTTTTGAAGTCGGTTAAAAAGGAAATTACAAGATCGTTTTTATTAGTAGTTACACTGATGAGCTTATTATGTTCCTGTGATGATAGAAATAAATTGAAATTTATTTACTTACGAGTCAAGATCCTAAATCAAATTGCATTATGGCCGATTCTAAAGAGCCAATCGAGGCGAAACTCCGAACCTCTTGTTGGCTACGCGACCCCTCTTTGTTGACTTATGAATAGACTTGACTCTATTTAACCCAAGCCCAAGATCTTGGGTGCTTGCGAGAAAAATAATGAAAAATAAACATCGGAATTGGAACAAGGAAGGCTTCAGAGCGTTTGATGCGATGAAACTTGCTTTCAAGTCTCAGAAATTAAGTGTTTTAAGATTCTCGTTGTCTACAAGTATAATTGTACTGCTCTACTTTTATAAAGATACAACTTTATTCTTTATGATTTTGAAGTACTTAGTGACTTTTTCTTGAACGTTTGTATGTATGTACTACAACCCAAGCACGCTCTATATTTTTGTGTGGCTGACAGAAAAGAAGGTAAAATAATTACCTAAATACCTTGCCTAATCAAAAATATCTGGAAACCCAAGAGCTATTTTATCACAAATCCAAATGGAATGCAGATTTTAATATTTGATATTTCAACTCGATACCTCCACGCTTTCTCGGGATAAATGTTCTTGACAGAGAGATAACGAAGAGTTAAGGTTTGGGGTACGGCATCCTCTTTCGTGTCTCTTATATTTCAAAGATGGTTGTGTATATAATTTGGACAATATATATTATGTTCAAAATAACTGAGCTACCGTGCTACCGTGTAACAATTAAACTGATCTCATATGCCTGCATAGCAAACACTGTTTAATCCACTAGCATAATCTTATTAAAACTGAAGCGTAGCGAGAGCAGTTCGTTATTAATAATTAGATTTACGTCATAAACTTCTAGGATCAGGGAAGCATCAGCTGACGTCGCACGTCGTCGCTTGCCTTTTACCGTATCAAGGAACCGACAAAACAAAGGAATGCCGTCAAGGCCGCGCAGACTTTCAACTGCCACGCTGGCTTATAAGGCTCTGATAAAACAACTAAGTTGTTTATATTGGATACGTTACTCATTACTATTACGTAGGTTTCAAACGCAATAAAACTTTTATAACAATTTAAAATTTTATCATATACCATCGTCTACGATACCGCAATATTATCATTTAACTAACTTACACAGGATGTACGAGTATAATTTTAAAACAGTTTAAGAAGTTAGATAACACGTCATTTTTATAAAAACATCCACTTTAAAGATCAAAATTTTGCAAAAGGTTTATTAAATAGCAAAAAGTTGTTCACATATCCCTACTATTTTTGACAAAATTAAATTACCATTGTTACGAAGACTTAAAAAAAAGTCCGAAAGTTGCCGGATTTCAGAGTTATAACACGGGCAGAAAAATCGCGTCTGTTATATATTTAGAGTCCATGGAAAAATGGTTGGGAAACCACTAAGGGGGCATCCATTAATTACGTGAGGCATTTTTGAGAATTTGATCCCTTAAGTAAGATTTTCCTCAATACCCTCCCTCCTCCCCTAATCTCAGGCGAGATTCTTCAAAATTTATGTTTTGGCTATAAACGTGTTGGATTATTAAAAAAACAAAAACACAACTTATTCTATTACTATAATTGAAGACTAGTGAATACCGTCTTTTAAAATCATAATCATAAAATTAAAAAAATATTCTAACTCAGTCTATGGAGACTCGTCCACGGCCTTGAGAGTGGCTACTGGAACTAACATATCCAAGTGATTTTCAATAAAATAATCTGCTTGAACTTCACTCTGAATTAGCCACTCTGAGCCGTAGTCGCTTGCGCACAGAGGCTCAGTAGCTCGTCTTGTGACAATCCGCGAGGGTCGCAATTTGCGCGTTTACACAGTACGTGCGTGATGGGCCGCACGCCGATGTTCTGCGACTATCACATCACAAAATGGATTGACATTGATGGACAATCGAGCGCTACTTTGCTGCTGCAGGGTTCGGACGAATACGACAAACACTATTGTATCAGATTTGGCCATATTTCATTCAAGAAATAATTTTTCACGCAATTTTACACCGTTTTCTGCTAGAAAAAAGCTATTTGCTATAAAACCCCACTCCTCTCTAAGTAAGATTTGGAAAGATTTAGCTTGATCCCCTAGCCCACCTCACGTATTTAATAGATGCCCCCTAAGCAGTAGCTCTGACCCAAATATTACTTATCATTATATTTAAGTGACATTAGGTTGGGTAGAAAAGTCTTTTGGTATTCTCCAAAAAGTTTGACAGGCTTTAAAATAATGACAAAATCTTTCTAAGGTATTTTCAATCTTTGTTCAAGTGTAATGTGTTGTTATGTGTGTTATAAACCGCCTGAGGAAGACATTAGCTAGAAAGCAGATGTTATACTGTGTGCAATTAAAATATAAAAGCTGTTTTCCTTCAAGCAGCTCATTGTACTTGTGGGTTTGTCTTTAATTATTTCTATTAGTGATCGAAACACATTGTTTGCACGTGATAGTGAACAGTTAACCGCGGCATTTATTAGGCAATTATTATTGATGCAGATCTCACGAGATACAGCTTCTTACCAGTCAGAACTAGTAAACGCCAAAATCAGACTTATCCGAAGTTCAATTAGTATGGTGAAGCTTATTTTCATTCATTTTCTAACCAAAAACGGTTCTGTCTACATATTAACACATTTGATATGACTGTGAAAAAAATAGTTTTTAAATTTTTTTACATAGTCCCACTACATCAAAAAAAATGAAATTATGAAGAATTAAAAAATGTCCTTTATCTAAAGGAGAATAGAAATCATTTTCGAAAAAAAATCCTTTTAAAAACACAATAAAAAAATGATATTTATCTTTTTAAATTCCATTTAAGATTTTAGATTCATATTAATTTTTTTTTAATACATTTCTTCAACTGTAGGGATTGTGAAAAAATCGGCGTTTATTTAAATTATTAGTGAATTATTTTTATTTCCCTTATAAACCCAACCATACCCTTTAATTAGGTATAGCAATAACAAAGATCTGTCTAGCTCTAGCTATCACGGTAAGTATTTCAAGAATTCGGGTCACTTAAATCCCGTGGGAAATACACGAAATGCCTCATATGAGCACACAAACCCTTGGCAATAAACATTTTATATAACAGCGGTGTGTTTAGCTATACCTTACTATATTTTCTTTATTCTTTTCTTCATATTCCTTTGGAACACAGAATAGACAAATAAAGGCATTTTACAGTATATTTTAAATGAATGAAGGAAGTAAAAGACAGAAACGATTTTCCTTAAGTGTAGGAAAATTTAGTTTTCCGAGTCCCATCGTGTAAAATGCCTACAAAACTCGAACAGTTAAAATGACACACAAAAAACTGAATTATTATAAAGCTATGGGACATATGTGGTAATTGGTGGTAATGATGACAGTATTCGTCTCACAACAACGAATTCTAGCAAGTATCATGACGCTTTTTAGTTCTAAAAGGGCTCTCAGACTATAGATACGATTCCTTTTGAGCAAATCGTACCTGCGTAAAAGTATAAAATAAAATCTAAGAAAATCCAATGAATGTCCTTCACTTTGCTCTAATAACAATTGGTTACTGAAATCATAGTAAAAAATCTAATATCAGACACTTATTGGCTACATCCACTTGATGCTCAGAACCTTAAAAATGTCTCAAATTTTATACTTTAACGTAGATCTAGCTAACCAGGGCTCTTGGTCTTGTAGAATAAGAATGCGTTATCCCTTTACAGTTTCGTATTATTGGAATAGTTGATACTGGATATCACTGGTTAATACAATCGGGTCATTGCCTCAGTCTAGTGACTACTTGTCTTGTGCGCTCTGGACAACACTTTAAATTATCTCTTTAAGAAAATTGTCCAAAATTACTACAAATTGCTAATGCGACGACATTTTTATAGATTAGTCTTCTCAGATTCTCACTTCCTCTTCTCTTTAGAATTGAGGAAGTATAGAATTTCTGAATTAGGAGTTCCGCGTAGTAGATGTTACTATTGTTGCTATTTCTTTTAATGTTAAGCTAAAATAATTAATATTAACTAATAATAAACTGAAATAAAATGATAAAAAAGCAATAACGTGAATATTATCACGTTTCCTGTTCGTGCAAATTTTTCAATATAAATGCAAGTCTCTGATATAAGAGCAAAAAGTGAATAATACTTTATTCATTTTAGACAACATTTATTTATCTTTTGAATGCTCTCATTTGAACATTCAAATCATTCAGGAGTACGATTCTTAATATACTTAAATAAAAGTTTATCCTACAGAAATAAATAAAATTCGATTGTCTGTTTGTAATATTAAAATAATTTTTTTTTACAATTTCTGTCTGTCTTTTTGTTCTGGCTAATCTCTGAAATGACTGGACCGATTTTGACGGGATTTTCACTGGCAGATAGCTGATGAAACACGGAGTAATTTAGGCTACTTGACATCTCTCTACGACCCATAGGAGCGGAGCAACACGCGAACGAAGTCGCACGGGTCGGCTAGTTATAAATATAATAATAGAAATTTTGTGTCAAATGAAATAATTAAAATATTGCTTAACTACCCCTACTACCTCCTTAGGTGTTTTATATAAAACCAATATGTAACTATAAAGTATTGGAAACAAATCGAGGGTTTAGTTGAAAAATAAAAATCAGTTATACAACCATCACTAAATCAATAGTAAACATTCAACGTTATCAATTTACCCTGATAGCTTTCTGTGTATCGATAAAAAACAAGTAAAACAATAATTTAGCATCGATTGAATCGGAAGCTTCATTAACTAATTGAATTTAGTAATTTTAGGCAGACAGACCGGGGGAATCGATAACCATGTTGACTTTGTTACGTTTTAGTACGTCTGGGAGTGTTCGGAGCTCGTCCTCTTGTTTGCGTAGACATTTGAGTGTATTTAAGGGGAAACAATTAATATAATTATTATTCTATCCAATGAGTCAAGATAAATTGTATATCATAAAATAAAACTTTTTTCTGTAGCAAATACTGTGCAAAATACCGTAGGGGACGGATTAGAAGAGCTGTGAGTGAGCTCGTAAGAGTATCTTTGACGCATTCCAGTCGCACCGCATGTGGGTCAGATCTACCCACTCCCTCCTCCCACCCCATTAATGCTGCGGTTCCAGTGAACTCTGGTTTCTTACTCAAGGTCTACTGAAACCGTAGCATTCTTCTCTTCGCTCCCCCTCTTCACTCACCTTTCGAGGCGGCGACATCGGCAAAACAACAGTTCCAGAGAGCATCTCTTTTACAGTTTGTCCATGGGATACTGTGGCCACTATCCATTAGGTGGGCCTGCTCGTTTGTACCTTATCTGTCCGTCATAAAAAAAATTTGCCGTAAAGTGAATTGAATGGCTGTACATAGAAAACATTTAATAAAACGCATCACGCAAAAACTACTGCACGAAATTAGATACGGTTTTCGCAGTTTTAATAATTGGTAATAAGCTTCAGTTAATTTTAAAAATACTTTAGCCAAGCTGGGCTAGGATGGGTCGACTATTAGTAAATAAGATATAACATGTGTTTTATTTCTCCCTAACGAAGAAACAGAGCAATGAAATCCATCGCACACAATGCAGTTCATTAGAATTAAATTGCGATTGCATAGAAACTTGAACCCTCATCTTGTTCTACAATCATTCACCCTTCCAATAATTCGCAAGAGACAAACACCTAATGGAGCGTTGATTATCTCCAATTTAACTGACAGACATACTTGGTAATACCAGTTCAGTTCAGTTTAGGCCAGGTTGAGCCATCAATTATTTCAATTTAAGCATTTGGTATTTTATGGTTTAAAGATTTTCAATTTATTTCAGGCTAGTAACCATCTTTTTTGGGATAAAAAAAATAGTCTTTATCAACTTTTTTTAACCAGGAACACCAAATTGGTGTCATGTTATTTTTTGGTTGCGACAGAATCAGCAGATTTTAGGTTAAGTTTTTGACATGCTGCATCAATGTGGAAAACTTAATAAGCTGCATAATTTTTCTTTATGTTCTGTAACATACGTTAGCGTTAAATATATTATAATCTTTCCTTAGTACAAAACAAAGTCGCTTCTTGCTGTCTGTACTTGCTACGTAACAAATTTTCATGCGAAAGGTTTATATATATAATACCGGCATATCATCTCTCTATATAGGTATATATACAAAAGGAGAAGCTGACTGACTTATTGACTGACATATCAACGCAGAGCCTAAACTATAATATATATAACTATAGTTAGAAACTTGAAATTTTGCACAGGGGTTCCTTTTATCACGTACTAAGAAAGGAGCACTAAGAAAGGATTTTAGAAAATTCATCTCCTAAGGGGATAAAACGGGGGTGCAAAGTTAGTATAAAACTTTTGAAGTTATTAAAATGATATTCAGTATGAAGGTTCTTCATTCCTCAAAATGTAGGGGAGCACTAAGAAAGGATTTTTGAAAATTCACCCACTGAGGGGGTAAAACGGGGGTGCAAAGTTAGTATGACGACCTCATAAAATTATTAAATATGTGTACAGACGATCTACTGTAGGCTACTATAACTACCTCAATATCGCAAACGAAGTTGCGGGTAAAAGCTAGTTATACATATAATCCTATTATAGTACTATAAATAAGTAAGGATCCTTATGAACATGAATCAAACTCTCACTTTATTATCTACCAATATTAGTTGTGAAATTTCTGTAGTAAAATGTAGTATAAAATCGGTCATACAATGACACGTGCCATTGCTTGTCTCATAACAGAGAGACAAGGACGAATACGTTAGCTACCAACACTTCCCAGATTGCGCTATGATACAAATTGCGGTATTATTTCTCCTATATGATATTTTCCGATACGATTACGCTTCTGCATTGAACTTTATCGGTATACTTTCTATAAATTACTGCCTATATGATATATTTATAAACCACTTCTACAAATTAATTTAATATTCGACTTCAAAAAAGGAGGAGGTTCACAATTCGTCGAAGTCTTTTTTTTATGTTATGTTCCCCGATTCTCGAAGACGTATGGACCAATTAAGGAATTTTTTTTTATTCGAAAGAGTGCACTTCCTAGGTGGTTCCATTGGAACAAAGTCAGGATCTGATGATGGAATCCAGAAAGGTAAACCTTCAAATTTCCAATTCCCTTACAATGTTTTTCACATGTTTTGATGTATAAAATAATCAGATATTGTGTATAATGTTATTGCTGAGCTCATATGATGGAAGACACAACTCCTCAACGGTTAGGAGCTAGAGGATACTTCTGTAAATATTATGGGGACGTTCTGACAACTAATTGTTTAAAAGATATTTAGGTAAGTTGATAAAAGGAGAAAAATAAAAAATTAAAAAAAAATTGAACCGACTTCAAAAAATAATAACAAACTCACTAAAAAGTAAAAAATATTCAAACTTATATTTTGAACACACTACCAACTGATCAGTTTTAAGTCGGTGCCCAAACAATACAACAATAATAATATAACAGCGGCAAATATATCACCAGTACAATGCAGAGTATTTGGATGGGTCTTGGGTTTAGGGATTTTGGGTTGGGTTCTAATTGAAAGTAATAGAAATATTGTGTAGTCTAAGATGAATGGAATTGAAATATTTCGATATTAATGTCGCGATTATTGCAATGTTATTTGTGTGGATTCTGGTGAGTCAATTTCATGTAATAATTACGTGACAGTAAGTCTGAATCTGATGGTCATTAGAAAGGTAACCCTTAAACCGGCTTCTGGTCGCAATATCCAGGCACTATTGATTCTGCTAACTGCCATTTAGTAATCGATTAAATCCCGTTCCTAATACAGTACAGACTTGAAAATAAAATTAAATGGTAGTTAGACTACGTTCGTTCGTTCCGGTCGAGCCACATGACTTACCCCTCCATCTCCCATCCCATTAATGCTGCGGATCCAGTGGACTCTGGGCTCTTGCTCAAGGTCCACTGAAACCGCAGCATTTTTTTCTTCACTCTTCCTCCCAACCCTATCGTCGAGGATGCAACGCATCGACAAAGCAAGGGAGTATCTATTGTTTTGCCGATGTCCATGGGTGGCCTCTTACCATAAGGTAAACCATCTGCTCGTTTGCACGTTATCTACCATAAAAAAATATAAGTAGTCTAATTTAAGATATCACCTAACTTTTAAATAAAATGAATTTTCTTGTTATAATGTAACGAAGGTTACGGTTTCATATTTAATGAGTAACGTGTCATTTTAGCGACAATAAAAGAAAAAGAGTCAAGGTTTTCTGCGGAATGCCATTCTTTATCTGTATTACATATTAACCTTTTCCTCTTTATTACAATATAGGTAAAATGTAATTATCGAGTTCTTAAAAAACTATAGATGAACATTAAAAATTATTTTCTTACCGGCACGTAGTCCTTCAAATGACTTGGCATGGTTCGTTACGCTCTAGACATTTTAATAAGAGCCATTTAAAAATAAACTGTTGCGTCGATTTTAATTGCACTTTTTATGTTTCACAAAACCAGGAGCAACCACAAATGCAATTGAATTGTCAATTCAACGAAACTATAGAGAAACGAAATAGTTTTACGATTGTATGCATGCACAATTGTACATTAAAGAGGTCTCTGAATGGGACATTTCCCCCAATGAGGTTTTATTGACGTAAGGGAGACTGGACATAAGGGTTTTAGGTAATAGACAAGACCTAACTATATAAATTCGTCTGTACATGAGCCTATTTGAGCCTTTCCGATGGCAGAACCGGAATCAAAGTCGAAGTATAATCTAAAGTTAGGCTATGATATCATAACAATAACTTTGTGCTTTTCCCATACATAGAAGGTAGTTATTAAAAATTATATAGTCACAAGATATTGACATCAAAAATGAAGGTGAGACTAAATTCCTAAAATATTTCTTTCCTTATACATAAAGTCTATTATTCCAGAGACAAAACGGTCGGATTATCGAAACCATCTTTCCTACCGTCTGGACTTTCAGTGATAAGATCAACTGGAGCTATCACATTTGGACAGAAGCTCTATTTGTGTTAGTGTAGCGATAAGACTCTAATTTACTTGTTTACGTCGTTACAATGTTAGGTGATAAGTGTTATGATCTTTTATTTTCGTGTCGAAAATACATGAAGTATGAAAAACAAAGTAAAAATATCTTCGAAATTATTGACTATATTACCTAACATTTAATAAAACCAGCAACAACAGCCTTCACACTCAAACTTCATTATGATATTTAACTCAATTCCCGTGTCCAAATATCTAAAGATTTCTCTTTAAATAAATTATTTAAAGAGAAATTATTAATTTATATTCATTAAGATAACACAAAAAAAATAAAAATTATTAAAACTACTCCCATTTTTAACCGACTTCAAAAAAAGGGGGAGGTTCTTTTTTTACGTATGGTCCCCGATTACTCGAAGACGTATGGACCGGGATTCACTTCACAGGGATTCAATGGGACCACCCATTGAAATCAAGTCAGGATCTGACGGTAGAATCCGAAGAAATCTAGGGAAACCCTCAAATTTCAAAAGGCACTTACAATGTTTTTCACATATTTTGATCTGTAAAATAATCAGATATTGTGTATAATGGTATTGCTGAGCTGATGTGATGGAAGACACAACTTCTCAACGGTTAGGAGCTAGAGGATACTTCTTTAAATAGTATGGGGACGCACTGACAACTAATTGTATACTTTGAAGATATTTAGGTAAGCTGATAAAAAGAGAAAAATATTTAAAAAAAAATTGAACCGACTTCAAAAAATAAATGTTAAAAAATAGTAACTATTGTTGTACTGTTTGGGTTCGGCACCGACTTAAAAAAGATCATTTGGTAGTGAGTTAAAAATTTAAGTTTGATTATTTTTTACTTTTTAGTGAGTTCAATATTTATTTTTTGAAGTCGGTTTAATTTTTTTTAAACATTTTATTGTGAGGGAGACTTCTAAAAGTAACATTTGTAACAGTGGACATTGTTCAGTTAAGATTCTGCAAGACGAGCGGGTATTTTTTTAGTTTAATTAACTAACTTTGACAAATAACCTTTGGTTAGTGTTTGTCAGAAAAAAAGCTAATAAATAGTGTTACTATTTAGCTTTGCTATTACAATAGTGAACCAAAAATGTTTCCATGTGGTAGAAAAAAAATATTAAAATTCTCTGACCTATAGGTGACGGTCACTCATAAATAAACGGAGCTCAAAAATTATCAATCTATAGAAACTACAAGCCAATCAAATCAAGCCTTATCATTGAAACATTCTTTTTCCTCGCTTCAGGACCACAGTAATTGCTCATGTACTGAATTACAACGTATTTAAAGTGAAATCAAATATCTAGGAATACTTATTGACGATCAATTAAATTTTAAACCTCATATTAAACTGTTTTCTAATAGAATTCGTAAGTTAATGTACATGTTTAAAAATCTAAGACATATTGGTAATAACGAGGTGATTAAGACAGTATACTATGCTATGTGTCTATCACTCTTAACGTACTGTAACACATCTTGGGGTGGTGCACCTAAGAGTACACTATTAAAACTAGAAAGAGCTCAGAGAGCATTACTAAAAGTTTCCTATTTCCTACCATTTTCCTTTCCTACCACAGAATTATAAAGTACTTACAGTTCCACAATTATTTGTGCTCAGTACTGTACTCGAAAAACATTCATTACTTACATACACTCCTGAAAAATTTAATAATCAACAAAGAAAGGAATTAGTTTGCACTACAAAAGTTTTTAATACTAAATTTTCAAAAACTTTTTTCTGTTTTAAGAGATTTTATTTATAATATTATTAACAAGTACCTAGAGATTTACCCCCTTCCTAAATCTATCTGTAAAAAACGGGTAACTAATTGGCTTTCTAACCTCGATTATAAGCAAACTGAAGAATTTATTCTGCCTGTGGAATAGCTACATTGTGTATATACATAATACTAATGTTTACATGATAATACATGAAACGCAATCACAGGTTTACTAATATATCATACATACTATACATACACACATATATGTCGGGGATTTTAAAACGATGTGAAAGGAAATGGAAGGAGGAAGATGGGGAATATTGGGGAACACAAAGGGGGTGATGGTATAGAATGGAATATTGGGTAAACGCAACGTAGATACTCCTATTGAACCGATAAATTATCAAATGGTCTCTAACAATTACGAGAGAAACCTAAGCAGTGCCTTGGACTTGTGACCAAGGTGTAGGCTTAAGGAGCTCCTTTAAATGATCATAACACTCACCTCCACTGCTAGGCTCTCTGTTTAAACCTAAGGTTAAACGCACACAAACCGAATCTAACACAAGGCTAACCTAACCTAAGGCTAACCTAACCTAACATTGTGTTTACTTAACCACGTGGCAATTACATTGTAAGGACTTAGGTGACCTTAGTTGGACAGCACTTCCACACTACACTGCACTTGACACTATCACTATTACTAGCACTACTGAGATGATGTTCACTTCTTGAGAGACCGCGCACAACTAAGACTTCAGTTAGACTGTCGATCGCATATAAAGGGTCGAGGGTAGATACTGTCAAAACAACGGAAGTGACTACTACCCCACTCCAACGCCATAGACAACGATAACGATTCGATTAATCGATAATCTTTTACTATGCTCCGACATATATATTTATACAACACACACACACCCTGCGATACAAAGTTGCATATAATTATAATATTTTATTTTGTTATATTTTTGTTTTTCTCAGATGGTAATGTCAATTGCTTTTTTGTTGTTGTCTTGCTTAAGTTAGTCTTAAGTCTTGCTTTACTTGTTTTCTTTTTTAATTTACCTTCGAGTGTTTTAATTGTCCCACTAGTTTAGGGTTGAGGGCCTGGTTGTCTGTCATACAGGTAGCCCTAGTACAGCATCCAGTCTCTCACAAACATTGTTTTCATACTTTTGTACTACTCGATAAAATTGTTTATCTAGAATAAGTTAATTATTTTTGTGAAAGAAGAAAATAAAGATTTTGAATTTGAATTTGAGAGTGAGAATTTTCTTAGGAAGGTTTGCTTCAATAAAATGGTTAGTGCATCTTGTATACATTTACTATGTAACAGAAAGGAATGTACATTGAATTATGATAAAAATGTGTACAAATAAAATATGTTTGCTTTCACTTCGAAAGGTGATAGATGAATGAATTTGACATAATTAAAAACATCTTGTAAAATTATTTAGAACAAAATCTTTATACATATTTCCAGCTAGCTCCATGTGGCCCAATAATAAAACAAACAGTGTTATAGCATAATATAAGTATATATATAAACGATGACGAATATATTTGGGATTTAAAATTTCGAAAATTGGATAGTATTTTTGTACTAAAACCTAAATAAAAGAATATGAAAATAAATTCAGTATTAAATATCGATTTTTAGCGCAAGGATCACGTATCGACATATTGACAGAAAGACGTTATAAAATAATTCTTTATATTCTTCACAGGATTAATATATAAAAGAAAAAATATTATAAATGTATAATTTAATATTAAAATAAATGGTAATTATGTCTCAACTCTTTTGTATATGACTGAAGTATTATTTCTTCAAATTTACCTTATCGACACGTTTTACCAATTTCAGCGATTTAATGCAGTACACAACAAAGGGCTTTAGCTAAAAATGCCAAGTTTATGCAAATGGTCCTCGACGAGCGGATGTCCTGAGGGGTTGCTGGCTAAATCGATTTTTACAAAGAAAGTGATAAAATTTAGAATTTTTAATAAACTATAAAGAATTTTCTTATGGCGTGTTTAGCCAGACAGAAGGGATCGTTAGGAAACTTTTGGAATGTTACCGTGGTCACTTGTACCCTGTATATTTAATAGCATATATGTTCAATATATATTTAGGAAGCATACTTTAGAAAATTAGGTGCTATTATTTCTGTCTTCTTACAGTTTAAATTAATAATCAATCTCAATCTAATTCAGATTGAGATTGATTATTTGGATTACGGATTAAAAACAGATTCCAAATTAAAATTTGTGTCTAGAAATTTTGGATTACAGATTTAAAAATAGATTCCAAATTTGCATTTTATATGCACAAATCTTATACTAATATATAAAGCTGAAGACTTTGTTTGTTTGAACGCGCTAATCTCAGGAACTACTGGTCCGATTTGAAAAATTCTTTCAGTGTTAGATAGCCCATTTATCGAGGAAGGCTATAGGCTATATAACATCACGCTACGACTAATAGGAGCGGAGCTACACGCGTACGAAGTCGTGCGGATCGACTAGTTTAGATTATATATCCAATGATTGACGATTGAGATTGGTTATTAATTTCGCACGTTCATCCTTAAATCGCTCCTAGCTGACTTGGTCTATGTAGGATAATGATTCTTCATTCTCTTATACCTTTTCCCTACTTACGTCATAACTAGATATACAGGTACTTGTTTAGTCAAATTCGTAAAAAAGACTTTAGTCTAAAGATGGCCTAATTTGTTATTTTATACTATTAATTAATAAAGAAGAAAAATTATAGTCTATACGCAGACTAACAGTATGACGGCTTGACTAGAATATCCTTTTGCGTTTACCAGTTGTCCAACATTCAAGAAAGTAAAAATGTTACTCATATCAATCCTACCAACATCAAACAACAGGAAGCTACTCAAATTATAAGTGTTGCCAACATCATAATTAACAAAACGTAGCTGAAGTATGCATTGTACTTTAATTTAAAAACAATTTTTATCAGGACAAAATCTCTTAGAGCTTATGCAAATGGGTTTATGTACGTCTAGCTAAGCGGCTTTCGTTTTATATTCACTAAATTCAACCGTTAAGAGAAATTCAGCAACATTTTCTCACGTTTTCCAAAAAAAATGAAATTTCTTTCATAATTAAAAGATAATACAAAAAATATCGCCTTTAACGGTCAAAGACACCAGCAAAAGGTCGCTATTACTTATCACAATAAAAATCTTTATGATCTTTGATGTTTAGATAGTAAACGTTTATTTTCTTTTAAATGTACTTTTACGACTCTATCTAGAAAATATTTTTATATTTGAGACAGAAAACTTAATAACACATCTAAATTATTTGTTCAAAACAATAAATAAATATGAAGTTTTAATAATAATTAATATTTATTAGAGCCGAGTAACCCAGCACACCCGTTGGTGGTAGGGGATTTGTTCCCCGACTGGCTTGCGACCACCAGCATGCGAATCCGACCGCCAAGTGTCATAGACGCGTTCCGGTCAAGCCGCATGTGGGCCAGACTTAATCCCTCCCTCTACCATCCCATTAATACTATGGATCTAGTGGACTCTAGGCTCTTGCTCAGGGTCCGCTGAAACCTATCTATCTTCGAGGATGCACCACAAAACGACAAAACCAAGAGGGTATCTCTTGCTTTGCCAATGTCCATGGGCAATGATGGCCACTTACCATCAGATGGTCCATCTGCTCGTTTGCACCTATACATTGCATGTATCCATATATATTTGTAGTTCTTTCAAGGGGATCTAGAGACCAAATAATAGGGCCGATTTAGATTTTTTTTTCATCAATTGATGTCTTAACGATTGTCACTAAGACTTGGCTTTAATCAAAATTCAATATGCATTTTTCATTCTGAACCCCCATTGAGGATCCGTAACAACTTAAACATTGTCACACTTGAATTTTCAGTACTTATATAATATGATTACGACGCCTGAGTTATAAGAAAGTAATTCCTACACAAATAGTAAGACGTTAAATATATACAATAAAGATACCGTAGGTTTTCGCGTGCTCCAGCATGATGATCATACATCAACTGAGTAGAAAGGAGTTAAACTGCCGGTCGCGTATGACATCGGGTAATCTATTTACATTAACATGCACGCACTGGCACAGGACGAGAATATGTTCAGTTTCTGTAATACATTTACTGACTATAGTTTACAGTACGCCATTTTGCATATAATACGAAAATTTGTACGTGTATTTATTTAATACATAAACGAACAGACGGTTCTCCTGATGGTAAGTGGCCACCGTCGTAAATGGACATCGGTGATACAAAAGATACCCTCTTGTTTTGCCACTGCGTACAACCCCGAAGATAGAAGGGGGACATTAGGTAGAATGAAAAGAAAAACGCTGCAGTTTTAGTGGAGACCCTGAGCAAGACCCCAGAATCGTGGTCGAAAGCCAGTCGGGGCACTGATCCACCTACCACAAAGGGGTGCTGGGGTACTCGGCTCTTACGAGGTACTCTAGGCGGCAGAGGGGAATAATATTCTAACCCGTCCCTTCACGGGTAACTTCAAGCTTCTGTTATGCAATGAGAAGTTGAGGCACTGGATCTAACTTATCGCGCTACTGATGCAAGCTAAAGCCCAACAAGAATACTAGTATTGTATATATATATATATATATATATATATATATATGTGTTATACTGAAAAGAACACTTAAAAGCCCACACCAACAAACAAGAACACAAGACGGAAGCCGAGCGGTGCCTGGGAATTGCCCTGGAGCAGTTTAAAGACTTCTTTTATTATATGTTGCCGCCTAAGTTAGGCTTAGGTTTACCTAACCTTACGTTTAATCAGTGAAACTAAGCACTGAAGGCGAGTTTTAACATATGTGGTAAAGAAACTCCTTAAGCTTACTTACGAGACTTACTAACGTAATTGTAAGAGATCATAATGTTTAGTTAGTTATCGGTTCAGTAGCAGCGTCTATGTTTTTCAACATCCTCCTCCTTCTTCTCATCATAAATCATCTACAGCTCAACCTCGTTACTCAACATTTACTAACCTAACCCAACGAATATATCAACGACTACTTGCATTTTTTATATAATCTATATATATAAAAGCGAAAAGTCACTGACTGACTGACTGACTGATCATCACGAAATCTCAGGAACTATAAAACCTACAAACTTGAAATTTGGAATGTAGGTTCCTTCTAGGACGTAGGTGTCCACTAAGAAACGGATTTGAGAAAATCCTCCCCTAAGGGGGTAAAATGGGGTTTGGAAGGTTAAATGAAAGTCCTATGTTTTTGAAGTTAGACTTATGAAAATCGGTATTTACATTAATAACTTACAATAATAAAAATATATAATTTATTTTGCAAAATACCCCCTTAAGGGTGGTAAAATAGGTGATGAAAGTTTGTATGGGAAAGTTTAATTTATTGTCACTCTTAACTTGAAATTTGGAAAGTAGGTTCTCTCTAGAGGGTAGGTGTCAGCTAAGATTTTTTTTACGGGGGTGCCCCTCCTAAGGGGTGGAATGGGGGTTTGAAGGTTATATGAAAGTCCTATGGTTTTAAAGTTTGAGGTTAGAAAAGCGGGAATATGAAAATTGGCATTTAGATTATTACAGCAGCGGGAAAAATTATCTTTTTATAATCTCATAGAAAATCAGAACTTCTACGCGGACGAAGTCGCGGGCGCCCGCTAGTAAATAATAAATGTAAATGTTTATCCGCTGCTGTGACAAAAATTAACGAAGTAAATACATAATTATTAATATTTTTTTTACCCATTTTTATAAAACCATCTGATACTTCCTTGCTTTGTTTGTCCAAATATCTAAATTTTATGGTGTTTATTAGAATCTATAGAAATTAATATTATAAAGCTACCTACAATCCAAAGTGTTACTTAAACACTACAGCTTTATAAAAGTAAAATAAAGACATTTTTAAAGTTCTTCCTGTGGAGAAAATAGAAATTGTAAGCGACGTTATTCGCCTTTCATGTTTGAGCACTTTCCTAGAAAATATCATTGAATCATATATCAGAAACGGGACGAGTCTGAGTTCGCAAATGCAATAAGAGGCCGTCACATCTGCTATAAATAGCTATGCCTCCGAATTAAGACATCGTCCAATTCATTTTATGACCGTCCGTCCGTCTGATACGAATAATTCTCTATTATTGTGTAACGTGTGATATATATTGAATAATAATATATATCGAGCTGCTGTATAACGTGCTTTAACGCTCGCCTCTACTGCTCGAACTCGCTGTCTAATATCTAACGAAAGACTAGTTACAGTACACTAAACTTTATTACACTTTTTCAATGGTTATATTTACTCTATGAAATTACTAGTAAGCAGTGATGACCCAGTGGTTGAGACTTCAAGTCTTACTCGGAAGGTCCGAGTTCCATCCTGGGCACACATCTCTGACTCTGAGTTATGTGTGTTTTTAACAATTAACGGTGAAGGAAAACATCGTGAGGAAACCTGCACTCCTGAGAGTTCCCTAAATGTTCTCAAAGGTGTATGAAGTCTGCCAACCCGCACTGGGCCTGCGAGGTGGACTATGGCCTAATACCCTCCTCATTCTGAGGAGACCCGGCTTAGCAGTGGGCTATTGACGGGTCGTGATGATGATGATGATGATGATGATGAAATTACTTAAGAAAATAAAGCTATTGGGGGTATTTTTAATATTTTTAATGATGTTGGCAACACTAATTTGTGTGGCAGCCTGATAGTTGAACATTTGATTTTTGAAGTTGACACAAAATGAATAATCATTTGGTGGTGCCAACGTAAAGACGAAAACAATTATTACTACATCGCGAGTATTCTAGCAGTAACGCTGACGCTTTGCTTCTAAAGTATAATCCTCAGGAGGATATTCTAGAGTTATACTGTTAGTCTGCGTATAGACAACAACTTCTTTTTAATTAACAAAATAATATTTGAAACTGTCAAAGGCAACTTGTCGTCTATTTTCTTACATAGTTTATCCATGCAAATAAATAAAATTGTCGTGTCTTGTAATATTAAAATAACCGCTTTTTACTAAGTACACACGGTACATATACCAACAACATTTTTGTCTGTCTGTTTGATCCGGTTAATCTCTGAAATGGCTGGAGCGATATTGACGGGACTTTCACTGGCAGATAGCTGATGTAACAAGGACTAACTTAGGCTTTGTAACATCCCGCTGGGACCCATAGGAAAGAAGCATCAAGCAAACGAAGTCGCACGGGTCGGCTAGTGGTCTATATAATGAGTCTTTTTATCACGACATTTTACAGTTTGATTATAACATCTTGTCCTAAAGGATAATTTCTCGTTAACATTAAAGTGAAGTTAGGTATTATTAGTAATACTAAAACTAGCCAAAATAATAACCGTCCTTATCCCACTTTTGTTCACCTTTCCTGATAAGGCAAGATATATTTAATTGTTTCAACACACAACTACGAAAATGCAACATACTATGACAAATAAAAGTTAGCGATATCAGAGCAAACCCTGGAGTTAGAACTAGAATAATATTGAGTATGTATCGTGAACGTGTATCGCTTGTGAGAATACGTTTAAACTTTTATTATATCCCGAAGTTTCCCGATTGTGTGATGCCGGAATAAAAAATTCCAAGTTTCATGTAATCTTTAGGTATAGATTTTGATGCATTTTAAACTTTTAGTTTTTTCTTTTTATTACAATATTTTATATACTAAAACTAATATATAAAGCTGAAGAGTTTGTTTGTTTGCTTGAACGCGCTAATCTCAGGAGCTACTGGACCGATTTGAAAAATTCTTTCAATGTTAGCATTCCATTTAGCGAGGAAGGCTATAGGCTATATATCATCACGTTACAACCAATAGAAGCGGAGCTACACGCGGACGAAATCGCACAGGTCGACTAGTGACTAGATTTACTTCAGAGAAAATTCAAATATTTTTTTCGTTATCTATATCTAAACTATTATATAAAGAGGAAAGATTTGATTGTTTGTTGCGAATAGGCTTGAAAACTACTGAACCGATTTTGAAAATTCTTTCACCGATAGGAAGCTACATCCTTTCCGAGTAACATAGGCTATGTGGTGTTGCCATAAATATTCTAATTAAAAAGATATGACCATTTAGGTGCCATAACCTGGTCATTTTGTATATTGAAGGGTTTCTCAGGAACTACTAATCCGATTTTAATTGTTTTTCACTGATAGAAAACTACACTTTTCGTGAGTGATAAAGGTGATGTAGTGTTGCCATATACATTTTTTAATTAATAGAATATGGCCATTTTGTTGCTACTTAATTAATTTTAAAAATCCGTTACTGATAGAAAACTACACTATTCGTGAGCGACAAAGGTGATGTAGTGTTGCCATAAACGTTTTTTAATTAATAGAAATAGAAATTAATTTATACGCTAAAAATTATTTGAGGTGTCAGCTATTTTCTTATAATATTATCTCAATTCTATAATTTAGTAATATTTAATAATTTATAGAATTGAGATAATATTAATAAATGAATAACTTTTGAGACCTTATATATGTAGAAGGTAATCTTTAAAATTGAATTCCATATTTTTCCTTAAATTAAGTTTTTTTAGAGCTAAAATAATATCTTTATATATTAAAATTGAATTGTTGCTTGTTAGTCTCAATAAAACATGAGAGCGACTAAACTGAATTGGCTAATTTTTAGTTTTGAATTATTTGTCCAAGGAAGCTTTAAACAATGATAAAAAATGCTAAAACAATTTAGATAAAATTTTACCTGTAGTGTACAGCTAGTTGTTTTATAATCCATACAAATAAATAAAATTGCAGTGTCTGTTTGTAATATTAAAATAACCGCTTTATACTAAGTGCATATGGATGTATACACGCACACGGTACATATTTAACAATTTTTGTCTGTCTGTCTGTTTTTTCCGGCTAATCTCTGAAATGGCTGGACCGATTTGGACGGGACTTTCACTGGCAGATAGCTGATGTAACAAGGAGTAACTTGACTATTTAAAATCTCTCTACGACCCATAAGAGCGGATCAACACGCGAACGAAGTCGCGCGGGTCCGCTAGTATTTTTATCCAAAGCGAGGATCATCTAGTCAATTATACATAAACTCAGAACAAATAGAAACTATAATCATTATTTATTATAAAGTATACATGTAGTTATTTGCAAAGTTTGATTACAATCGACTATTGGTTTTGAATTAGAGAGAGAGACCCAATTATGTAAAATCGAGTGTACCCTGAAGCTTTCAAAGTTTTCGAATCGAGTTACGAATGTAAAGTTTTATAAATTAAATTTTCAGCTTAATTGTCGCAAACTCAGTAAGGATAAGACTATTGTAACAAGATAGAAGTTTTAACGAGCGTTTTCGTATCGAGTTAAACTTATCACAATCACTACAAATGTGGCAATAACGTGAAGAAAATGAAAATATAAAAAATTAAGAAGTGTACGTATCTTCATTACAATATTTGGTTTTTTTATTTCTATTACTATATAGCTTTAATATATTTTATTTGGGGAGAAGAGTTTGATTAATTAATAACTATACAATTTTGTACTTAACGAAAATGTAGTTCTGTCACAACAGTGTTGAAAAAAACAGTTTTTTTTTAATTTTATAAAACAAACCCGTGAGGAGACGGGATAGAACATTCTAACTATTCCCCTCTGCCGCTGGGAGAACATCTCGTAAGAGCCGAGTAACCCAGCACCCTTTTGGTGGTAGGGGATCTGTTCCCCGAGTGGCTTGCGACCACCAGCATGCGAATCGGACCGCCAAGTGTCATAGACGCGTTCCGGTCGAGTCGCATGTGGGCCAGACTTACCCCTCCCCACTCCCATCCCATTAAAGCTATGGATCTAGTGGACTCTGGGGATCTAACTCTGGGTCTGTTGAGACCGCAGCATTTTTTCATCTTCACTCCCCCTCCCCACTCTATCGTCGAGGTTGCAACACATCGACAAAACGAGGGTATCTCTTGTTTTGTCGATGTGTTGCAACCTCGACGTCGATGTCCATGGGCGATGGTGGCCACTTACCATCAGGCGGACCATCTGCTCGTTTGCACCTAATCCACCATAAAAAAAACAACAAACAGTTCAAATTGTTCCTAACAAGTGCTTTTTTTGTTTTTTTTTTTTATGTCATTTTTCTTTTTTTTTAGTTTAGGCCATTAATTTGAAATCAAATAGACCTATATTAATTAATTTTTAGACGAGGCATTTTCAAATTCACCATAGTAAATTATTTATTTACAAAAATCGATCCATGGATAAACAATTATTCCATGTCGTTTAAATGAGGGGAATACCCACTAGTCCATTGAATTACTTTCTTTCGACGGCGGAGCGCCGCCATATCTTTGTTTTTAAATACGTTGAAAAAAACATGGTTTAAATTCAAACTGTTTTAAACACATGTGTTTTAAAAGAACTTGTTTTAATCATGCTAACCCTGCTAATATATTTTTTTTAGCTAGACTAAATAAGTGTCTCATAGTTACTTAATTTTTTTTGTATAGAGACGCCTTATCTCCTGCTTACTCGATTTAAGATCTTGTTTTATTAAACGAAATCTTGTGAAAATATTATAGTATAAATTTATGAATGTATAGTTAGTTTTCACAAGTGTTATTACACATGTGAACAAACATCTACGGTGCTGAAAGTTGTATTACTAAAATTTTATTTAATTGACAATGATATTATCAATGAAATGTTTTATATTATATAAAACACGCGCGCAGGAAACAACAACATAAAAAACTTATTTTAATCGTGTTTGTGCGTCTTTAATATCGTTACAAGTAATTTAATGTTTCTTTCATTGAAATCATCATGCGAATTAATATACTATCAAATCGTAAAGGTACAATTAAAGAGTTATTTCGAGATGTTTTGGTACGTTTTGGCGGGCAAGTAATTCTTGTAGTTCAATACAATAACGATTTCAAATTATGGATATTCACAAAAAATATGTTATGATCAAAACGAAAACACAAGTAAACGTAAGATCCTCTTTTTGTCTCTATTTTTTTTCCATTTTTGTTATTTTATACGAAAAATTACATAACTTCTTTTTATGATTTATATTACCATAGCATAACCTTTGAGTCCTAGTTTTATAGCCAATTAAAAGAATAATAAAAAAGTTGTCCAATTAGAATGGGTAGATACAGTCAAACATGTTTACAGTTTATAATTAAATTTATTTCACCGTAATACTGAAACTACACTTTACTTAACTTATTTCTAATTTTGTTTATTTAATAAGTTTTTCACAATTTTGTTTATTTAATGTTTTTAAAATGAATAATTAATTATTTTTAAAACTTACCAAGACTTGGTGATGTGTTCGATTGCCCCTATGGACCCACTGAACGTGAGAATTCACCAGATTCAGCAAACTACCACAAGGAATCGTAACATTTGTTCCCTTGTCTGCAGCTACCTGGCGTATCTCCACATCTTCGCTCAGAATCCTAGGAACTAACGTAGAAAAAATAAGTATATGCTAGTAAAAATAAATAAAGTTGCGTACTTACAGAAAAAAATAAATAAATATATTTACCTTCTATTCCAAGGCAGAACAGAGGCACCAATAAACGTTTGAGAAACATCCTACTATTTCTACATTTAAACTCTTAAGAAAAAAATCCACAATCACTACCAAACTGTGAAGTATAAAAGATTTTTTTCTAACTAATTTATTACATTACACGGAATTAAATTGACGGAAGGCGAAATAATAGGAAACAAATCTCACAACAAACGTCCTCACTCCATTGATAACTGTCATAGACTAAATACATGTCATAATCGCCATTCTCAGTTGCCATTTCAAAAATCTTGAAACTACCGAAATCCCGATAACAGCTGTCAAACGATTGTCTATGGCACGACGTCAGAACGTCATAGACAAGAATATAGATTTTCTTCGGATATGGCCGCTGTATCGGCAATACAACACCTGCAATGTTTTGTATATTCAAATTCATTTTTTATAATGAATAAGGAGTTTTTTACTTATAAGTAGTGATTAGCGGATTGTGTATAGTGCTGTGATATTTGTAATGGATGCGGAGAGCGAGACCGAAAAAAAGAGAATCCGTGATGCAATTCAGATGATAGAGACCATACAGTCGATGATCGACGTTTCGGCGGACCGGCTCGAGGGCTTGAGGACGCAATGCTCCACCAGCGCCGAGCTGACGCAGCAGGAGATTCGGACCCTGGAGGTGGGTTGTGGTTATGTGCCCTTGAACTGTTCGGCAGGTCTGTGCTTCAAGGCCTCTGGGCTCAAGGATCGCAGTAAATAGTTCATTGCCGTTGTAGAAAGTGTGAGCGCGCGCATACCCAGTCGCCTTGAAGCTAAATTGCCCTATTTTATACGATATCGTGTTGTAACGATACTACGAGGATTTGTTATGGATAGTATTCAACAATTTAACTTCTATTAGACAAATATGAGGGAAACATTTCGAATAATTTCAGATAATTGACACTTTCTTCTAATAAAGCCTGCTAGGGAACTCAGGAAGATGTCTCAAATTTTTAAATAGTGTACTAAAAGTAATAAATAAACCCTGGTGCAGTTAATTTGCTCTATATATCACAATCCCTTAAAAGTATATAAGGGATAGGTTTTCCCAATTACTTCCATGTACAATTTGTATGTGAAACAATACATATTTTGCAATTCAATGCTTACATGATTAACATGACCATATTGTAAAGAACTAAACAATAGTAAGCTATACCACATAAGGGAGTGAATATTTAGACACATGAGTAATACAAAATTTCATAATTTAGAACTTTGGTATTTTGTGATGGAATACTTTTAATTTTTTTATTATATTATAAAAATATACTTATGTTATTGATGAATTGTATTAGTTAGTAATAACTATTTGAAAGTACTTTTCTTTTTACCTCTAATTCACAAAAATGTCTGGCATAGTTATTGTCTGATGTATTAGTCTTTCAAATCAGAATAGAAAAGTCTTACTACCTAAAAACTACATATACTGCAGGCAGGACTAGCACTTTATTATAATAAATTATTATTTGGTTCTCATTTTAATGACAAAGTCTATTTTTATTTAATGGAGTTATATTATAGTTTATTTATTTTATTGAAATCATATCTTATCAATAAGTGTGTACTCATATATTTATTATAATTAATTTATAACTAATTTTTTTTAATAATGTTATGGTACAAAATAGCTTTTTGAAAAGAGAAACTGTTAAAATTTTTACATATATTATTGTATAAAAGTAACTTAGTATCATCACCATACAGAAAAAGTTTCAAAATATAAAAAAATACACACATTAATAAGAGTGAAAAGAGGATGAGTCGGCTAGTCGTTTATATTTATTCAGACTTGTACCAGACTGTTTAGATTAATAGTCAATAAATCATAACATAGTAAATTGAATAATAATTTATCACATTGACTGATGTTTACAAATAAATCAATCAAATAGCTTTAATAGAGAAATTCCAATATAATCTATGCATAATGTGAAAAAAATCCACCTTTTTCTTGACAGCATTTTCTTGAGAAACACAGAACATATTAATTTGAAGCTAATGTTTTATGTTATATAAATTCTCCGAGGTGATTGGCTCTGATGTCCAAATACAGTTCGTCCAGTTCGGCAGTAGAGGAATTGTGAAACAATTTCCTAAACTAGCTATTCTTAGTGTAAGACTTACAGTTTTATAAATTGTAAAAAGTTTTTATGTGAACTAATAAACAATAAACCCTTGTGGTTATATTTTTTTTAATTTAATATTTTTATACAGTCTCGATAATGATCCCCATATTTCCATGATGATTTATTAATGTCTGTTAGTCCTAAAGCAATGCATTGCATGTGTTTAGGAAGCGTTGACCTGTTGACATTGTTGCAATTTTGTTGTTTACAAACAAGTATCATAATCAATTCTATTATTAATTTATATTTATTGTTGTCATTTTAATATTGTTTTAATATTTTTTATATAAAAAACAAAATATTGATATAGGCTAGGTGGGAATGTAAACAATCAATTGTGACATTGTGTTTTTTTATTAGCTTATTCCTAATATTTATCTGCTCTGACTTTAATAACGAATACATCAGGTTTTGCCTATTATCTGAACAGTTTCAATTGCAAAGTTTAAAAATTTTAAATTCATTCAGGGACCCAATAATAATTTTTTTAATTAAAATCAGCCAAGACTTAGGAATGACAGAAAAACATATTTATACTATTTAGATCACATAACTTTATGAAATATGATTATTATAATTTTATGACTTATCAGCAAAATACACACATATTATAAAAATCTAAGTCTAAATTAATAGAAAAGTACATACTGCTTATAATTTATTTAATTGGTACTATTTTTCAGGGAAAACTGGTGAAGCACTTCTCTCGTCAGCTTGTAATCAAGGCGCAATTTGTAGAGGAGATCAAACGAGAGCTTTGTCATGTGCCGAGTCTGCGGCAGTGGTTGCGTGTTGTGGGGCTCAGTGTAGATGCTATAGAGGTAAACACATTTCATAATTTTCTATTAACTCTGTATAGTTTTAATAATTTTATTATTTTTAAGAACCTCAATAGGAAATTTACCTCAAAAGCGATATCCCTTCCCACTTTGATGCTAATCACATAATGCTTACCCAATTGCAATATTTAAAACTGTCTCTTTAAACTAAACTTATTTTGTGAGTCACTCACGAAATAAGTTTTTATATTTAGGTTAAATGGTTACAATTCATGACACAGATTCATGTTTGCTATGTAAAATTCAAATATTTAAATATTTATCACAACTTTGCATTTAACTATCTCTCGAGGCTACATTGTACTGAGTGACATCACTAGACGATACGCAAATACTCCAAGTATGCTTTGTCCAAACAGATCTAAATACTTTTTTAAAAATATTCACATCAAATTGGGGGGAGAATTGCATCTACATTTTTTTTATTTCTCTTTATTGTACACAAAAACATTTTTTTTTACATTCATTTCTTTGGTGCTGAATACTAAGAAATTCTCTTCTAAATAAAAGCACTTGAATATTCATCACAGATTTAAAAATATATCATAAACTTGTAAAAAAGATAATGATCTATATGTACAAAAGAAATTCGTGTTAGTTACACTATTTATAACTCAAGAACAACAAAAAAAAAACTGTACCGATTTGGCTGAAAATTGGTGGGGAGGTACCAGGAGACAGACATAGGATACTTCTCATCCCGTCCGACCGCGTTCCCGTGTGACGTTGCTTCTCTTCCGTTTATGTTTCCTACTAAAGACAAGGCTGCACGGTTAATACCTTTGCCTTTTACATCCATACAAATAAATAAAATTGTAGTATTAAAATAATTTTTTGTCTGACTTTCACTGGTAGATAGCTGATATAACAAGGAGTAACAGGTGATTTTACATCTCGCTACGACCCATAGGAGTGGAGCAACACGCAAACGAAATCGCGCGGGTCGGTCAGTTTATAATAAAAATCTCAAGAATCTTATATATAAAAATGAATCCCTATTTCCCTTGGTCACGGCATCACGCGTAAACGGCTGGATAAATTTCGCTAATTCTTTTATTGTTGTGTTTGTTACTGTCAGGAGAAAGTTCTTATGGAATAAAAAATTTAAAAAGTTAAGCGGAAAATTAGAAAATTTAAGAAAACTTAACGACTATATTAACTTTTCTAATGTAAGCTTTTGACAGCCAATTCGAATTCAATATTCATAGTTAAGACAGGACAGCGTCTGTCGGGTCAACTAGTGTGTATATAAAACTGACATAAAAGTGAATATTTTTTAAGATTTTCACTCAAAAAAATTTATTATGTAATTAATTAGTCAGACATTCAAATAATCTAAAAACTTTATTTTCAAATATTATACAGAAGATGGGAAGCATTTTAATTTGCTTGATTTGTGAAATAACTTTTAGAAAGTAGTCTCTATGTTAAAAAAAAAAATTTGGTAAGCAAGCAATACTGGTTGAAAATATGAAAAAAATTAAAAATTATAGGAATTTGAGTGTGTTCCAAAGTTCCAATTTTGAATTGATTTTTTCAGGCCGTATTATGCCGAGTGTCTTCACTAGAAACATTACGCGAGCGCTCCGAACATGAACTGCGGGCGATGCTCTGTGGCGCGCGAGACGAGGAGGTGCGGCGGTTGTGTCGGGCGATGCAGAGGCTGAGGACTTATACTGGTAAACCTATATCTTTTAAAAAGTAACAAAAAGATGCCAATACCACCTAGATACCTAGTAAAAACACAATTTTAAACGGGGAAACCGTTTTTACGTGTTAAAAGTAATTTGTAAAAAAGTCAATTAAAATTACAATATTTTGAGTTTGTAGCTTAGTTTAGCTATCAAACCACACTTCTCTCTGTAGTCCAGGAGGAATCGGCGCATAAGTACCGAAAACTATTCCACCTCAATTTTTTTATGCGATCCTCTTCAAATTGTCCTACTGATGATATAAATGCATGTTGCCATGGGGCAACCCCGTGGCATATTGTTTAAACCGAAATTGTTTAAACAATTGCAAGGAATTGTTATTTTACAACCGGACAAATTTTTTTAATATTCTAAAATATAAAAAAATCAGTAGGACAATTTGAAGAGGATCGCATAGAAAAATTGAGGTGGAATAGTTTTCGGTAATCATGCGCCGATTCCTCCTGGACTAACTGGTGTTTTTGTCTAGAAATATTTTTTCAAATTGGACAAATAACTGCTGAAAGTTTAAAGTTCTTTTCTTTCATTGCAGAGGCCCTTGCAAGAGGTGATGGTGCAGCTGAGCTACCTTTATATTGGGATTCCTGGGAGAGACATGGCCGAGGTTCGCCCCGAGCTAGAGATGACCGCAATGCTAATAATAAGAAAGGTATCTATCTAATCCTTTGTTTTATTTGTCAATCTATTATTATTACATTAGATAGTAATATTATAATCATTTCGTTTAAATTTTAGCAGCTGGTGGAAAATCACCTACCACACCAATAAATAAGCGCAAACAAAATGTACATCTCCCACCACCTGCCGCTCTTACAAAATCCAGATCACATGAGTCACAGCTCTCTGTTAAGCCAGATGCTTCTGATTTAAGGTAAAAATTGTTTAAATATTCATTTATATGATTGTCAATCAATTATATGATTGAATATTCATTTATATTCTACTACTGCTACTTATTTATGCTACAAGTAAATTAAAATTTCATTAATAATGAAAAAAAATATTACCTTTCCAGTGACAACAGCCAATCATCTGCAGTTGGCACAACAGAAGGTAGCCCACCTGCCTCCCCACGGGAACCTGAACCTGATCCCCCACCGCCTTCTAGATATTATAATACTAACGTGAGTTTTATTTATTTCATTATGACTTCGAAATTTGTGTAAACCAGAAGAGAACAAACGAAGAAAAACCATTCAGGAGAGTTGATTTAAATGGAGTTTACACTATGTATATTTATACAAAGGTATTGAGTGTAAAATTAACCTATGATAAACTATATTTTAGTTCTTATTTTTCTTACAGCCTATACCAAGTATCCCAGCGCCACGTTCTCCACGCACCCCTACAGTGAGCGGCTGCATGGCCCACGATATTGCCCACCGTTTCACTAAAACCTTTAACATGATAGCTACCTGTGACTACTGTGAGAAGCAAATGCTTTTCGGATCTGGTCTTAAATGTAAAGAATGTAAATTTAAATGTCATAGGTAAGTTTCAAATTTAATAATTAAATATCTTTATCATAGTCATCACAACCCATTAATGGCCCACTGCTGAGCCGGGACTCCTCCTCAGAGTGAGGAGGGGGATAGGCCATAGTCTACCACGCTAGCACAGTGTGGATTGGGGGACTTCACACACCTTTGAGAACTTTTTATAACTCAGGAGTGCAGGTTTCCTCACGATATTTTCTTTGACCATTAAAGCAAGTGATATTTAAGTGCTTAAAACATACATAACTCAGAAAAGTTGTTGGTGTATGCCTGTGTGGGGGGATTGAACTCACACCATGTATTTATTATAATCAAACCCATGAATTGCTGTGGACTAAAAGACCGTAAACTGCAATTAATACAGAATAAAATTTTAATTCAAGATGCTTATATTTTTTAACTATATTAAGTTTATACTACTTATTTTGTTACAGAGATTGTGAAAGTAAAGTTCCTCCTTCCTGCGGGTTACCACCTGAATTTGTTACTGCGTTTAAAGAGAAGTTCCACAAAGATGGTAATTTATCATTATTTATAATATTTATTTAGCTATCTCGTCTAGATTACTAGATAACAGATTATTAGTTATGAAAATCGGACTTGAATCATTGTCGTTCAGCTAGAAGATAATGGTCTTTAATGCATTTACAGAAGTAAATAGCTAGAATTATTATAATATAGAAACATTTCATTGCCATGGCCTTAAAATAAATTACAGCTTTATTTTTCATATACATAAGAATGAGTATCTGTAAGTCAAAATATTTTCTCTGTACAATGGTTTTTCTAAATAGACGCTCTTTGTTTTGATGTATAGGAAGTCTCTACTTTTCGTCGTCTGTTGGTGCGCGTGGCGCTTTGTCAGCGACGTCACGACGCCGCCCTCCGCCTGCGCCACATCATCACCCTGTAAGTAACCTATTTCTAATACACATCACTTAAATCCAAAATTATATTTAAAATGATGTATTAAACGCTTAAATTGATTTAATCATCTTCTTTCAGCCATAATATAAATGGCATGATCAAACTAACAAAATTATTTTCTTCAGGGTTGCCCCGACTCTTCCTCCAACACTTCATCATGCAACAGCTCGACGCCGTCATCTCCTGCACTGGCTGCTCCTGCTACGCCGCAACCACATCCTCATCATACCAAGCAGCAATTCCACTTTCCTGGTAACTACCAAAAATGCACAAATACACTATAAATAAAATCATTTTATGATAAAAAATTTATTATTAACAGCATAACTAATATCCTCATATGCAGCGACGCAACTCAAAGACGCATAAACGCACTCAATGAGTTTATTGTAAAGTTAACAAATAAACCTATTACTGTGGTCTGTCTAATGACAATTTAGAAGCAAGAATAACAATGATTTTAGAATTAGTCATTTCATTTTATATACTTACTAGTGGTCCGTCTCGGCTTCGCACGGGTGAATAATTTTTTTTTAAACATTTTGGCTGTTCCGAATTTCGGTGCCCGCTCGCTGCGCTGCGTGAAGCACACCGGCGCGTCGGCGTGTATTTTTTTGTTTATATTGACATTTTTAATTTTGTAATATCTTTTGAATGGAATGTCCGATTTTAATAATTCAAAATGTAATCAACCGGTATTGAAATAGTCTTGAAAACTAATAATAGTTATAGTGACATAACTACAATATTTGGACATATGGTCTCCCGAAGTTTTTTGTAGATATTGATACGTTCTATTATATTGAAGAACATTTTTTGTTCTATCATCAATACTTTCCGCAGCGCATGCGATGAAACACATTTTATGCCTAATTTTTCTGCACCTCGGGTTGGTTTTTAGTAAGAATCTCTGAGGATCTCAAATTTTTTTAGTAATAAATATAGCCTATATTACTCAGAAATAATGTAGCTTCCTAACGGTAAAAGAATTTTTGAAATTGGTCCTTTAGTTTTTAAGTTTATTAATTACATACAAAAATACAAATCTTTTTTCTTGATAATACTAGTATATATATGCAAAACATGTACCATTTACATAAAAACAACTCATTTTCTAAAGATAAGTAACAGGTGGTGGTGATAATGTGATATAATCTATTTTTTCCTGGTCGTTCTTTTATATCATATGTAAAGCCCGAGCAGGAAAATATAGATTGTGTCACATACAACAACATGCATGGCACAGCGAGGAATCAACTGATGTTTAAACGGAAACCAGATTTTATTTTATCTATTGGAAAGACAAATATTTTCTAAATTTAATTTAAATTCTTTCAAGTCTGTCTATTCGGCTCTTATAATACGGCGTTAAAACTGTCGATGCAAGACAAAGGTGAGTTCTCAAAATTGTCAAAACAAATATGAATGTTTGAATTATCAAAAATCTCGATGTGAAATTTCCAGCTACCGATTTTGTATGAGACCACCTATTGTTTGTAACTACCCTCGTATTACATTATTATTTTCGCATGACAACTTGATGTTTTTATCTTCCAGAACCAAACCTGCTATCGACGGAAATTAATAATAAATCTCAATCCAAATCCAATCTCAAAATAGATCCCAAATTTAAATTTTCCATATACACTTTATTTTCAATACATAATCCAAAGATTTTGGATTGAGATTGATAAATAATTTCGGTCGTTTATCTATTTACCTAAAAAAAAAGTTGGAATGTGTGTATGTCAAATCCAGTTGACCTAATTTATACAATTACATGGACATACTTCACTCTCCATAACATTTATAAATGTTTTAGTCCTTGATAGTTCTTTGACAAAAGCGATAACTATATATCTTTGCCTTTTTAAAAATTCTCAAAATAATTATTAGTTTACACATCTATTAAAATTTAAATCTTTACATAATATCATTCCAACTTTATAGACATGAACTTCTTATAAATGTGTTGCATTAAAATTGTCCCCAATTGTCGCTTATGATGTTCGTGACATTCTGCATGTTTGTGCCCCCTTTCCCTTTGTGCTTGAGCTATTAACCAAACAAAAATTATTATAAATTAATTTGTTCACAGAAATCAAACCACCAGTGTCAAGTCCGAACCACATCTCCTCTATCCAATCCCCAGCAAGATCTCACGTGGAAATCAAGGAGGAACTTACCTCGAGTACTAAGAGTGGTATGTATAATAAAAATGTATGTACAAAGGAGATATTTAAACAAACTTAATGTGAAAGGTTATTATATCACTTTTCTACCGCTTTTGATAACAGTAATTCTGCCAATGTCAATGTGAAAATGTTCTCCAAATTTGATGCCTTTGTCCAGTTACAATACCATTTTAGCTTCTCTTCTCATTTGCTTCCTGAAGAAGTTGTACGGTAGGTGATTGTTATACCGCCGAAGATGTTGTTCAATGCTACAGCTGTCGTGTAGGTACTATTCTGTCCAATGTATGTCAACAATGAAAAATGTAGTAAAGTGTAATATGGGATGTGCACAAAAACAATATTTAAGCCAATATCTTTAGGAGGGAATTTTCGGTCCTCTTGTTATACCTTTCCCAACATAGAACTACCTAAAAATTAAACCAACACCTAAATACACACTGATTATATCACTAACAGAAATCAAAACTATAATATTAATTTTTTTAGTGGTGTGTCGATTAATTTATAGTATTATTTTTATACTGGGCTAGGGTCAACTAGCAATTAATATGTATATATTTTTGTCAGAGGGCTCCGGTCGTGTGTCACTCAGCGGATCCGGTTCCACGGACAGCGGGAGACATGACGCAGTTCTAGATAACCGATGGCCGAGACAAAATAGTGTGAGTATATTACTGTATATGTTTGATTTTCAGTTTATGTCTGAAGTTGCTGCATTCCATTACTCTGCAGACAAATAACTACTACGTGACAAATTACTAGCAGTGAAACTAAATGTTGGGATATTAAAACTTATTATAAACGTCATCCATGCGCATACAGATCCTTGTCAATTACATCTACACTTGAATCCCCTAAGACACTAGTTTTATCTCCACTTAACAATAATGTGATTTGAATAAAACTAAACTCAAAATATCTTACTTTAATTAGACATTTTTACAAGAGTACTTGTGAGACGTCAAAAACTGGCCCGTCAGTAAATTTGTCTATCCTCTCTGTATAGCTCTGCAACTGTTAGCACAAGCTAAGTCAAATTGTTTAATAAGTTAATGTTACCACTGCTAGTAGTTGTTAACAACGGATAAGAAGACTTGTGTGGTGTAAGAAAATTCTAATACTTAGAAAGCGTCGTTGATTTTAAATAATTCGTGATAACTTAAAGTTGCATTCTGTATGTTGATATAGGATAATTAATAAAACATCCATACTTCTATCTAAGTAAGTGTATGCCCTTTTTCACATCCGTCACAGGATCAATGGGATTTTGCATAATGATCTCATCAGGAAACTGCTTTACGAACTGGTGGTAGCTTCAGACAAACTGACAGACTAGAAGTTCTATTTTGACGTGTCAAAAGTACTTTTTAAAAAAATTCATTTGAAATAAACTATTTTGAGTTTGAGTTTGATAGGTTATTGGCATAAAAGTCACTTTGTAACCCGAAATAATGTGCGTTGGATTATGGATCAAAAGAGGCGAGTAACTCAGCACCCCCTTGGTGGTTAGGTCAGCATGGGAATCAGACCGCCCAAGCCCGTTAACGTATTCCGGTCGCACCGCTTGTAGTCCAGATTCAATTCACTGAAACAGTAGTATTCTTCTTTTCCCTCCCCTTCCTCATTATATATTCGAGATGGCTACGCATCGACAAAAGAGATTTATATGTGCAATATCTATGCACATATAAAACTCTTTTGTAGACATATCTAGGTGGACTGTCTATCCGTTGGCCTGCAGATTTACGGGAGTAGTAGTCATCTATAATCCAAAGTGCTAGATTTATTTTTCAAAAATGTTTGGTATTGTCACATCATCACTAACAGCGCTATTATTAAAACTAAACATCAAAGGGCTCTTTCATGTAGGAGCATTTCAAGCTCAGTTGTAAAGAGAGTAAAACAAACTGAATGCAACCCTTTATCAGTTTGATAACGTTTTATTTATGACTCAGTCGACATTTTATTATAAGATGTTATGTCGTGACCTTTCATCCTTACTTACACTGCAATGTATTGATTAGGCAATTTTAAAATGAAGTAAATTGTTGATTTTATGTACATATTTGCTTACAACGTAATTTATCTTTGTTGACTTTCATTGGTATAATTTAGATGGTAAAATATTAGTAGCCAAAGTAATCTATCATCATCACAACTCATTAAAGGCCCATTGCCTTGGCAATGACGGGTCTCATCCACAGAATGAAGAGGGGATTAGCCCTTAGGAGTGCAGGTTTCTTTGCGATGTTTTCCTTCACCGTTAAAGCAAGTGATAATTAATTTCTTAAAATACATATAACTCAGAAAAGTCAGAGGTGCGTGCCTGTGTGGGGGATCGAACCCGGACCTCCTGATCGAAATCTATAATATGCAATAATTGAAATATACACAATTCTAATAGATTTTATTAATATTATCAAGTAAAGAACCTAAATGTTATTTTTGTAGACATTTTCTTTACGATTCAGCTGGCAAACATGTTTTTTAATATAACTTTGGCGACTGTTCCGTAAACTGCAGAAATTAGTAGTTCTTTGACGGAACTACTACAAGATATTACAAAAATACATGTCTATCACACGAGATATGCAGCAAATGATGTTACAAACTGACTAGATCCGTTTTGCAGCTATCGTATTTCTTACCATTCAAGGTATACAATATCAAAGCTCTGCTAGAATTAAGTTACACTTTATATAACAATTAGAAACCGTGTTAATGACCAGTGTTGGGTTTCCTCACGTTTTATTAGGCTCTGAATGAATTTTTATTTAATCAATTTAGTTGTAGTTGTATGTCTATAAAGAGACAACAGACGTACTTCGAATAATACATAATGGTAGTTGCGCCAGATAAAGTATTAATTTATTCTATTTAAAAAAAATTGATAAAGGTACAAAAAACTCATAAAGCCTAGAAGAACCCTGAAATAACGAATAAACCTGCAGTGAGCGAACATTGTAATCTTTTTTAAACTAAACAAAATAATATAAAAAATATTTATAAATTTAAGAAGTATTGTTTGTTAAATTAATCTAATGTTAATTCAATGGATTTATTGTCCATACGCAGCCCAACAGGCTTGACTAGAATATCTTCCTGGGGGTATTACTTTAGACGCAGAGCTTCAGCGTTACTTCTAGAATATTCGAGATATAATAATAATGATTTCTGTCATGCCGTCGTATTTATTTTGTTAGCTTTTATCTTTACGTTTGCAAAACTGAACGATATTCAGTTTCCAACTTCTACAATTAAGTATTACTTATATTAATATTCCTGACAACATAACTAATAAACTGCCACTCAAATCAGTGTTGCCAACATCACAATTAACTGTATTAATATGTAAAAATAGTTGAGTACTTAACACTCGATGTTATCCTGAACATTATCGAGAAGTATAGTTGTTAATAATATAAAAATATTTGTATTCACGATCCTCAAGGCGTGGGTTCAAATCCCAGTCATTGTAGTACCACGACGTGGCAACTTTCTAACACAAGCATTTAGCTTATTTAAAAAAATTCAAATAACTTTTACGTCTGTAATTTATCTCGATGAATGATGGAAGAATTAGCAAAAAAACCACAGAACTATATTTTTATATTTATATGTTTGTATATTAATCTCTATTCTAGAATGTAGACCTTATTCAGAATCACATCTCATATTTCCATACAACACATGCACATTAGGTTACTGTCAATGTGTACACTATCGCCTTCGCCTACATCCGTCCACGCTGAGATAACTGCATTCTGTCGTCCGACCGCAAACCTTTAAGTTTAAACTACAAACTCGTAAAAATAAATAAAGTGACTCATTAGCCGTAGTGATTATTTATTTAGTTGTTTTTATAAAAGTTAGTGTTACATTTGTGTAAAAATATGAACGCGTTTTTGCATCATCGACGGATATTTGAAGAAGTATGATTTATTTTTAACTTATAACGGGATAGTCTTCTTATGTATTTTTATTCGTATATATATTTCTTATGTATTATTAATTATTTTGGAGTAATTTAAATGCTATGATATATTTATTTTTAAATTTAATCTACCATCTTGTCTTATGTTTTTTCTACTTTCCAAAACTCCCTTCGTAATGAGTTTTGAAAAATAATTATTTACACTAGAGAGATTGAGAGAAGACAAAAACAAAGAGATTAAGAGAAGACAAAAATCCCAAAGAATACATAGCTAAGGGTCACTTAGAGGATATGGTTAAGTCTGGTATGTGAGTCCTGAAGTACTTATTCATTGTGTTTCTTTTTACAGTTATCTATGAAAGAATGGGATATCCCATACGACGAGTTGAGTCTATACGAGATAATAGGCAAGGGTCGTTTCGGAACCGTCTACAGAGGAAGCTGGCATGGGGCTGTTGCGGTGAAGCTGTTGCACGTTAATGCCCTCAGTGATCATTCTGTACCGCTGGACACATTTAAACATGAAGTGAGTAAGACCTTTTCACCGTTTTATCTAAGTTAGAAGATCGAAACACAATGTGAGTTGCGGTACTGGCGAATCGGACCCCCAAATCTTTATCTGCCTCACATAGGGCAACTAGTTTTCTACCCCTGGGGGTTGAAATAGATCACTGTTAAATCAGTGCCTTTACTAAATATTTTATATGACATTAATCTAAACAACGTATAATATTAACTTTTACCCGTGAGGGGACGGGTTAGAATACTACTCCCCTCTGCCGCTGGGAGAGCATCTCGTAAAAGCCGAGTAACCCAGCACCCCCTTGGTGGTAGGGGATCTGCTCCCCGATTGGCTTGCGACCACTAGCATGCGAATCCGACAGCCAAGTGTCATAGATGCGTTCCGGTCGAGCCGCATGTGAGCCAGACGTACCCCTTCCCTCTCCCATCCCATTAATGCTGCGGATGTAGTGAACTCGGGGCTCTTGCTCAGGGTCCGCTGAAACCGCAGCATTGTTTTCTTCATTTTCCCTCCCCACTCTATCTTCGAGGATGCAGCGCATCGGCAAAACAAGAGGGTATCCTGATGATGAGATGTTCATGGGCATGGCAACTTACCATCAGGTGGACCATCTGCTCGTTTGCACCTTATCTACCATTAAAAAAATACAGTTTGTCGAGAAGCATTAAATTTTGTATTTTGAGATGCTACGATCTAATCCTCCTTTTTTTAATATTTTAGATGTGCCTTTAAGTCCGAAAAATAGATGTTATTATAACATTTGGCGTATTTTTTTATTTAATCCAATAGTCTTTGCACTTATGTATAACTTGGCGGCTTCTGTTGCTGTTTTAATATTATTAACGCCTCTGTTATAGGTCGCAACCTTCAGAAAGACTCGACACGAGAACTTGGTGTTGTTCATGGGCGCGTGTATGAAGCCGCCTCGACTCGCTATTGTGACGTCACTCTGTAAAGGCATGACGCTCTTCACGCACATCCATCTGCGGAAGGACAAGTTTACAGCCAACAAGAGCGTTATAGTTGCCCAGCAGATATCACAGGTATCACAAAAATATGAAAATTCTGTGAATCGGTATACTTGTATATAACATATATCATGTTCTATCTTCAAGTAATAATAATGGTATTTATTCAATGAAAGCATATAAAGAATAATTTAAAAGACTATTTCGCTACCATCCAGTAGATCTTTCAGATGTACGAAATCTGTAGGATATATTGACGTCACAAACTACTTTCTTTTTGCAATCGACTACTATTCATACTTGTGATGTATTCATTCCAGGGTATGGGCTACCTTCATGCAAGAGGAATAATTCATAAAGACTTGAAGACGAAAAACATATTCCTGGAGAACGGGAAAGTGGTTATCACAGACTTTGGGTTGTTTAGTGTTACTAAATTATGTTTTGGCAATAAGTAAGTATTATACAAATTAAATATTGAGGCAGTCCTAGCTTTTAATATACTATGACCTGTATTAATCTGATTTACCAATTTTTTCAGTGCACGTGGAGACAGTCTTGGGATCCCTCCAGGGTGGCTGTGTTACCTCGCACCGGAGTTAGTCCGCGCTTTGCGTCCCCATGCCTCCTTACATCTACCCTTTTCTAAGGCTACCGATGTTTATGCTTTCGGGTATGTTATATAATATCCACTTAATTATAAGTTATTTATTTTATTGTAAGTAATACTTCCGATGTTTTTCCAAGAATAATAATAGAAACAAAAATAAAAAAAAAGAGACGGATGATAAAATTGAATAGGTAAAGGAGAGAAAGAAAGAGAGAAAGTCGAAAGAAAGGATGTGAAAAAAGGCTAATCATTCTGAACAGATAAAAATAAAAATTAAAGAGAGAAAAAAGAGAGAGGATGAGAGACAATAATAGTATATAAGAGGAAGAGAGACGGAAATACTAATTTAGACTTCTCTCAGTGAAAGAATTTTTAAAATCAGATCAGTAGCAACAAAATGGCCATATTCTATTAATTAAAAAATGTATATGGCAACACTAAATCACTTTTGTCACTCACGAATTGTGTAGTTTTCTATCAGAGAAATTTTTTTTTTAATTGGATTTGTAGTTCCATAAAAACTCTTCAATTTACAAAATGACCAGGTTATGGCACTTAAATGGCCATATCTTTTTAATTAGAGTATTTATGGGAACACCACATAGCCTATGTTACCCGGAAAGGATGTAGCGTCCTATCGGTGAAAGAATTTTCAAAATCGGTTCAGTACTTTTCGAGCTTATTCGCAACAAACAAACAATCAAATATTTCCTCTTTATATAATAGTTTAGATAAGGATCTCTGTTTGTGTTTGTTGTTGTACCGGGAACTAAAGTATGTCCATACTTGTTGTTATTCATTCATTTATTTTAATATTAATAATTATTCGTTTCATTTTAGAACTGTTTGGTATGAGCTGCTATGTGGAGAATATCCTTTCAAGGGTCAGCCACCTGAAGCCATTATATGGCAAGTCGGTAAGGGCATGAAGCAGTCATTGGCGAACATGCAGGCATCTAGAGATATTAAGGTAAATTGGGCTATTTAATAAATAAAAAATATTTATTTACCGACTGGTAAACTGACAATACAAAATACCGTCTTCTTTTTATAAAGATTAAGTTATCTAAAAATGTTCTATTTTATAATAAATTTACAAACATTTTTTCTTTTACAGGATATTCTAATGCTCTGTTGGTCATACCGACCCAATGAGCGACCAGACTTCTCTCACCTTCTCCCCCGCCTAGAGAAACTTCCCCGGAAGCGTCTCGCGCGCTCTCCCTCGCACCCCGTGCACCTTTCGCGCTCAGCTGACTCTGTGTTCTGAGAAAGAAGCAACGGCGCACTGTGTGTGCGGCCTTAGCGATATCTTAACACTATCCTGGAAGAGTGCAGGTAGTGTTATAACGGTGACACCTTCCATTCATTTGCTACTATCTCGACTAACTCTATACTGTAAGAGAACTGTGTGAAATTCAAGGCGTTCTGTGGTCTTTGGACGTTCTTTTAAATGTAATTCTTGTTCAGTATTGATTCGTTCTTAAAACACACCTAACAATGTTTTAAACAATTAAATATCATTTGCTATAATGGTGAAGGAAAACATCGTGAGGAAACCTGCACTCCTGAGAGTTCCCAAAAAGTTCTCAAAGGTGTGTGAAGTCTGCCAACCCGCACTGGGCCAGCGTGGTGGACTATGGCCTAATACCCCCCTCATCCTGAGGAGGAGACCCGGCTCAGCAGTGGCCCATTGAAGGGTCGTGATGATTGATTCGTTCTTCACTGAAAGCGTATTAGGTTATTAGATGGAAGAGGGTTACGAAAGTGAAAGTTATGACTTCTTTCATAGTCCATCGTTTCCATTGACTGATTCCATATTCTAATAAAAAAACTTCTAAAACACCATTAGGCAAACTAATATAGCTGGACCTCTTTCTCTTTTCATCTTTTGTGGAGCAACATCCGACAGCTAACTTTAGGTTTGAGAAAAAATAGTGGGGGTTGGTTGTGCATTGTGAGTGTGCTGCGAGCCATCCGTGACGTAGCGCTGCTCCCGCCCCTAATAGTGACTTCTGTGCATTCAAGGTTAAACCTATACTTACGTGCCGGTAACTTACTTGTTGCTATTTGTTAAATATATACTGTCAACAATTTAATTCCACAAAATATAATGAAGAATACTTTTAGTAACTAGTGAGTTCTCTCTCTCTCTCTGTTTTTTTTTAATTTAAGCAACTATATCATACAACTACATAAATTATAATTAGATACTGAATGTTGCCCACTGACATTTGGAAATGTTGCTCCACCAAAAATAGGTTCCTTAACGACTCAGGTTTCGTGTGTGAGTCTTCTCCCTTCTCGACTGGAAGCATAATATTAATTATTGATAATGATAATGTCATGATCAATCTTATTATTTTCTTCCATTTTCAGATTGTTTTTATTCCATTTGACATTTTATATATCCTACTTATAAAATGTTGTAAACATCATCACGAACGACTAAGCAAAAAGTCATTAAAACCGTATTATTTCGAATTTATAATAATAATTTGAATTTGTTACTATATTGTGGTATAGTTCCGATATTTCAAAAATGATTTACGAAATTAGCAACATTGTTAGTTTTTTATACTAGCAATATATTCTAAAGCTAAACTGAACCAGATTTTTTTTAGTTTATTTTGTCTTATGAAGAACATAAAGATTACCAATACGCATTACGATTAGCCGCTGTCCAGGTGTTTTATTTGTGCAACAAACGGGTAATTGATACTTAGTGAAATGCACTAAAACTATTATATATTGTAATGATCTACGTTTGCACTTGACTTTGAAATAAAAAAAAATATAAAGTCAACAGCGAGGTAAATCTTTGAAATTATAATATTAAATAACTCATATCTGTCAATTAAAAAGGTAAAGTATCAAGTTAGTAATAGATAGATAGATATTAAATTTATTAATGCAAACAAGCAGATGGTCCACCTGATGGTAAGTGGCCACCATCGTCCATGGACATTGGCAAAACAAGAGATACCCTCTTGTTTTGTCGATGCGTTGCATTCTCGAAGATAAAGTGGGGAGGGGGAGTGAAGAAAAAAATGCTGCGGTTTCAGCGGACCCTGAGCAAGAGTCAGAGTCTATTAGATCCGCTGCATTAGAATAGTATTCTAACCCATCCCTTCACGGGTAAAATTTCTATATTTGGGTAAACCACTGACTACACATTGGGAAAGGACCTAAACTACTTCTTTTCGCGAAATATAGGCTCGAAGGAGTTGAAATAGAGGATGTAGTCCATGTCGAGCTTTACGTTATGTCTTTGGAAGTCATACATAAATTATGTTGAACCCCCTCCTCTTTCTGAGGAGGAGACCCGGCTCAGCAGTGCGTCATTAATGGGTTGTGAAGACGAAATTATGTTGATATTGAAAATTAAAATAAAATATAGCAATAGGTCATTTCTAAAGGTCAAGTGCAAATGTAGCCATTGAGTCTTGATCTCCTGATTTAACGATAGATTAAATTATATTTTCGTATTTAAACGTCAAAGTTAAATGTGTAAATATTGTAAAGTGTTATTGTATGGGTTTACTGTGAAACAATGCGATTATGTAAATATTAGTCATTATCTTATAAGATTTAAAAAAATCATGTAAGGTTTTAAAAACGGTTATCCAGTTTATAACTATTTATTTCAACTTATCAACAGTATTTTCTAATTATTCCCATTTTTTGACGAAAATTAATTTATTGTTTTTTAATAAGCTGAATTGTACATTTTAATGGATTATGTAAATATAATTGAATTTCGAGATATAGTTTTAAGTTTTTATTTATGAATGCATAATTTTGTATGAAAATAGTTAAGCCTGTACAATTAGATTTAAGTTAGTGATAAGTTCGAAAAAGTTAGTGTCAGTTGTTTGGCTAATTCGAATTTAAAAAGCATGTAAGTAAAAATAGTTGAAATAACATAATGAGTGCGTTCCACTAAATAATATCAACGCCCAAAACGATCATTTAACCGTTCCACTTGACGATCGCAGGCCTGGGCGCGGCGAAAACGTCATTGATGATGTCATGACCTGTGCTCACTGGAAGCTCACGACGACCCATGTCAAATCGTGGGTCGGTGTGATCGTTTTAAAATAATTGGCGGCATTTTTAAAACAACAAAAATGGCGAAGATGTAAATAACTATTTGATACGGATAGACATTTATTAGTAGAAGTGAATGTTTCCGCAGCGCATACTTATGTAAACTGAATTTTAGTTTCAATTAAATTATAAATATAAAAAAATCAATCAATAAAAAATATGATTATAATTAACCTCTTAACCTTAACGCTCAATAACCCGTTCCATTTGGGTTAACTTGTCGTAACGCTCGAGGACAAGTGGAACGGGAAAAACTGCGGTCGTGAGCGTGGGCGTTGAGATTACTTAGTGGAACGCACTGACTATATAATTATTATTATTTCATATAATTTAAAAAATCATATTGTAATAAAAATATCGACCTTTTTATTGTTGTTTATGAAAGTCTTAAATTCCAGGCCAAACTACTGACGCTAGTTACTGAAACAATTAAAATATTAATGATGACTGATCGTCGTGTGTCCTCACCGTACACTAATATTATATGTACATTATAGGAGTTGCGTGGTGAATGTAAATAAAAGAACATTCCTTTGAGTAGTTCTTTCGGAGCTTTCTTACTGTATTTTAAAATATAATATAGTCCTAATGGAAGTCAATCTGTATCAATATAACGGCCGAAATTAATAACCAAGCTTATTAAATATAGAATCTAAATAAAAAATTTTTGGACGCGTTCCGGTCCAGCTGCATGTGCGCCAGACTTCCCCCTCCCTCTCCCATCCCATTAATGCTGAGGATCTAGTGGACTCTTGAGGGTGCAACGCATCGACAAAACGAGAGTATCTGCTCTTTGCACCATCTACCATAAAAAATAAAAATTCAAATTTGGAATATGTTTTCTCTCTCATTCCATATTTGAATTTAAAATCTACTTTTAATCTGTAATCCAAAAATTGAGATTGATTATTAATTTAGACTGTCTCTAAGATCTTAGTGGAGTTCAAAAATATTTCCTGACTGAACTTTTTTCTTTAATAAACTTAGTTTTTTTTGTCTTTCGTTTTTTTTTAAAGAAGTTGAAGGAATATATAAAAAAATGTATTTTTTTAAACCGTATTGTTTTCTATTAGGACTATATATACCTTTATGTTACCACTAAATATTTTTAAAGAGGCTTGTCGTTAGGTCCGTTTTAGACTGATTTTAAACTGAAAACCTTTGGTCTTAATTGTGCCACAAACACCAGATATGAAGTTCAGTAAAATTAGGTTGAGATCACCTGTGACGGTATGCTTAATTAAACTTAAGCTAGGCTTAACTGCCACTGGACATTGCAGATTTTTATAATCAGCAATGGATAGTAGCTCATTTTGTTATTTTATTGTTTACTTAATTACTATTGAGTATAGACGAAATTATTCTGGTCAATAAACTCCTAATAACATAGCTAGTTGTTGTATAAACGGCGTTGTGCAGATACTGCCACAGTATTTTGTATATAGTGAGAGTGGCGTGGCTTGTTCAATTGTATTAATATTTATTTGGACGTTTTAGGCTGAATTTACATAATAGCTTTTATGTGAATTCAGCCTAAATAACAACTATTTATATTGGATTCAAAAAAACTGAAAAAAAATATATAAAAAATTGACTAATGTAAAATTAGGTAAGTTTTGTTCTAAATACTTAACTTTCTCTACATTAATTTTTAGCAAAGCCAATATAAAGAGTTGTCAGCATCAGCATTGAGAAGAAGGATGTCAAAACAGTTGTAGTTTTACATATGTATTGAGATTTCTATTGATTAGGATAGTTGCATTTGCCAAAATAAATCTTCATCACTGTTTTCTGTTGTTTTCTTTGGAGGGGTGATAGACAACAATTTTTAGTAAATGAGTTATCATTGATAACAGTAGGTATATTTGAAAATTTTAAATACATGTCTGGAAAAACACCTAACAGTCAATTAATGTTGTTACTGATTGATGATTAGCTGAATCTAATATACGCCATTATCCGAATATAGTGGATATCGATGGGATGAACATTAAATGTTTGACAGTTACGAAACCCATCATTTTGTATTTGGAAAATGTCTTTTATTTTTTCGAGAATTTTCCAATATTTTAAATTTCTGCTATTTGGGACAGTGACAAATACAACAAATGAAAAACCATGAAAATCGGTACAGCCGTTTGAACAAACCTGACTTTTTTAAATGTATTAATAATTGATTTTTAGTAACTCTGGCATAAGTTTCTTTTAAAAATGATTTATAATTAAATAGATATATGAATAATAAAGAAAACAATTGATTTTCTTTCTTGGAAATTACTTGAATGTTAACAAAAAGAAATTATAGACTTCTGATAATTTGTAACTTAACATTTATTATTTAATCTATAATCCTATGAAATATGTCCAGCCAATATAGCAGCTATATTATTACACATATTCTTAATTTCCTTATCAGTGGAATATTCAGCGGCGAGAATAGCATTGCCCACAGCTATAGTTTCCCTTGTGGTCTTTGCTTTTATCCATATCCTTCCATTCATGCCGGCTGCTAACTCAAAGGGCCACTCATTTTTCAATGATGCTAGTAACGGACAAGTGGGATTTAAAATCTTCCTGATCAGATTTAAGGAACATTTGAAAACGAACCCCTCAATTAGAACACCCAGTCTACCCTTTTTACCATAAGAATCAACACATACCAGCTCTGGCTCCATGTCTTTACTTGCCACTAACATTTTTGCATACACCACATCTCCAACCTGGACATCAGGCCTGTTCTTTTTAGTAGCGCCTTCAAAGGATAAATATGATAGAGCAGCAGTTATACTTCCTCCTACATCCACTCTGAATATGTCTCCAGCTTTTTGTACTACAACGCCAATAACATTTTCATTTCTAGATGGTACATAACGTTTTTGGTAATTATCTACCCAAAATGTTCCGGGACTCCTTTTCTTTAAAATACCAGCTTTAGTAATGTATACACGATCGACTTCTTTCCTCAGACCCGGGCCAATTATTACTTTTGATTTAGTTCCCGCTTCAATAATATCTTCCGAATAATCTCCCGGTAAAACAACATCTCCTATTGTAACCTTCATGGTTTGTTCTTTTGCACATTTAATTGTTTTGATTATTATGATGTACGTAACTTTTAAATGTTTATATATTTTCGCAATTTCACAACATAAAACGTATGATTTATGATTAAAATAAAAATGTTTATTATATTGTACAGAGAGTAGAGATATTGAGTGGCGACCTCATTTTTTTTCGAATTCGATTAATAAAATCGATATATTGAATCGATCTTACACTCTTTGATTGAGACATTCAGTATCTTTTCTGATGAATTTCATTTGAATGTCACTAAACAAGTGAAAACGAATTAGTTATTAATTAATCTAGTCTAGAAATGGATTGCTTTTTAAGACGTTAGAGTATAGTCATCAATGGCGCTACAGCCTCCAGTGGGCTTTGGCCTGGTCTAGTAAAGCTCTACATCCACTTCGAACCAGAGCTTTCGCTCTTCAGTCGTCCCTGTCAATACTATCTCGCCATTTCAGTCTGGGTCTTCCACGATTTCTTTGACCTTCAGGATCACATTCTTCCAATTGTTTTGTGCAGGCTCGGATCTAGGAGGCTATGCCCGGAGGGCAAACCGGGACACCCACCCCGCGAGTTTTAGGGGAAGACCAAAAATAGTTGGTTCTCAAAGCACGTTGAGCGGAACGGTGGTCCACCAATTGTACATGTATGCTTTAATGAATCAGTCTTAGTTTTTTTGCTTATCACTTCAGGATGATTGATTTCCATATACAGCACTGTTTGGTACCTGATACTTATTGAAATTCCAGATAGAGACACCAAAAACCCCTGCGGCCTGAGACAACAATTGCATACACTTTGAGTACTTCAATTAATTTCAAAATTCAATTTTCTTTTTTTTTGCTCTTTACCTTAGGGACCGGCACTAAATATATTTGTGAGAGAAGGACGCCACTATCATGTATCTGCCCTAGTTCAAAAAATTACGATACATGCAAAATGCGCATACGGCGGAAAGTCATACTGCGTAAAGTCGCGGTTTTAGGAGTAAGTCACTTAAATCACTCAAACTCTTTTTTGTTCATGCGCCTTAGTATTTTGATATTTCATGAACCATCACGGATCCTCTCTTTTACCAACATGATTTATACTTTCTTTGTATTTTTCCATACTCTAACGAATGTTACAAGTTTTGACTATGGATACTTTCATTTTACTAAATAACTAGTATAAGATTTTGTCATAAGAATCTATTTCAGAAAAATCGTAGTAAAAAATCGATTGTTCAATTAAGACCAACATCCATATTTAAAATTTTGACATTGACATTTCCACATGCACACACCGAGACACAGTACACATGACAACCACATGTGTTTATTTACATTACCTTAGTATGTTTTAAGTATTTAAATTTCTCTAAATTATCAAATGCGGTAATAATTAAAAATGCCGGCAACTATCCATAACGATGTACTTGTGTATAAAGGAAGTAATTTATTCCGGCAAAGGCTTCTGTTATCAACACTGAGTGGACGGACGATACGAATACAAGAGATCCGCAGCACACACGACGATCCTGGCCTGCGGGAGTATGAAGTGAACTTGATACGTTTGTTGGATAAAATCACGAACGGTTCACGAGTGGAGTTGAGCGAGACCGGGACGTCTCTGTTCTATCAACCAGGGATCTTGATTGGTGGTCAAGTCAGTCACAGTTGTTGTACTCAGAGAGGAATCGGTTAGTTCATTGAATCATTTGTTTTATTATTATATTCATAATTGAATGGCACTTGGTTAAAATCTTTAAATTCTCTGAAATAGTGTATTTATTCGTCTAATGAAAAAAAAAAAGATTGTGCTAACCTCCACAGAACCTTTGGAATCGAGTTTTTCAAATTAAATAATCTTTTTTCATAATATATGTTTATTTCTGTAATGTGTACCTGAAAAAGTATAAAAAAACTGTTAAGAGGTGGTGGTTCACTATTAAAAAGAAGTACCAAAAGCTTTCGAGCTTATATTCATAAACTATTATATATCTGATAATAATTTTTAAAGATAGTGATAGTAATTCTTGTGTATCTCAGCAATGGCTCATATAATCTGGATTGAATATTGTATTGCTATTTTGTTAAATTAAATTTTATGTATTTTTCAGGATATTATTTAGAAGTTTTATTAGCATTAGGACCATTTTGCAAAGAACCACTAAATGCAGTTCTCCAAGGAGTCACACATCATGAACTGGATGTATCTGTTGACAAAATCAAAAGTGCCGCTCTTCCTATTCTCCTAAAATTTATTTTAGTAGATGACGGTTTGGAACTTAAAGTAGTAAGAAGAGGTAAAGAATTTTACATATGTAATTAACTAAATACTGTAATATTAGACAAAAACTAAAAAAATGAATAAAATATGTGGCAAAACTACAGAATCTGAATAAAATGCATTAAATTTAGATTTAAAAAAAATATTTTCATCACTACTTACTTATCTTTGCCAAGAAATATTTTCCTATATACTTTCTATTTAAAAAGAATTAAAACCAATGATATTTTATTTAATGATATGTCACCCATGGACATAGACAAAACTAGAGGTATCTCTTGTTTTGCCAAAACTATAGAATATCTCTTGTTTTGCTAAAACTAGAAAGTATCTCTTGTTTTTCCAAAACTAGAGAATATCTCTTGTTTTTCCAAAACTATAGAGTATCTCTTGTTTTGCCAAAACGGGAGAATATCTCTTGTTTTGCTAAAACTAGAAAGTATCTCTTGTTTTTCCAAAACTAGAGAATATCTCTTGTTTTGCTAAAACTAGAAAGTATCTCTTGTTTTACCAAAACTACAGAGTATCTTATGTTTTGCCAAAATAGAGAGTATTTCTTGTTTTGCTGATGAGTTGGGGCCTTAAAAGTTGAGTGAGGAGGGGTTGCAAAGGGAAGACTGCTGGGGTTTTAGTGGACCCTGAGTAAGAACCCAGTGTTAATCCGTAGCATTAATGAGATAGGGGAGTGAGGAGGTATATCTGGCCGACATGCAACACGGGGTGCTGGGTTACTTGCCTTATACATGATGCTCTCCCACTGCCAGGGATGAATTGTATTCTAACTTGTAAACATGATTATGAAAATAAAAAATGTCACTTTTATCCAATTTTTGTCTGTTATCCCTTTGAATCTATATTAGAATCATTAAATGTCTAATTCAGTATAAATTTCTATGGCAATATTTCTTATATTCAGGTGCACCACCCCTTGGTGGAGGGGAGATAGTATTCAGATGTCCAGTAAAACGACACTTACGACCGCTACAGTGGGACAAGTGGGGTCTTGTGAAAAGAATCCGTGGTGTTGTTTATGCATTACGAGTTTCACCCACAATGGCAAACAGAGTTGTTGAGACTGCTAAAGGAGTGAGTTTACTATAGTATAGTGTTACTTATGTTTTTGTAAGACTTACTAAGAAGATTTTTTTTTAAATTAAACTTAGGGGGTAATGAAGGTTGATAGAGCAAAATAATTATCTCTGTGAAATTTTATGCATCTTAAAACGTGTCTTTGTTGTTTAAAAAGATTAAGATTCAGATATTATTTTACATCTTGTGGTTGTATAAATGAGGTTCTTGTTTTGCTGTTTTGTTGTATTGAAATTTGAAACAGAAATTAATTTACGGAATGAAGAAAGTAATTTAATTTAAACATATCTCATTGTAGGTAATGCTCAATTTTCTACCAGATGTGTACATAAACACAGATCAATGTCGAGGCTCTAATGCCGGGAAGAGTCCGGGCTTTGGTATAAGTCTCATCGCTGAAACTAATGAGAAGACTTTCTATTGTGCCGAGGCTGTAAGTACTACTTTTGAATTAAATTATTATTATTGCTTATTTTTATATTTAATAAATTCTAATTGGCTAAGTAATAAGTATTAGAAATCTTTCTTTACTTTTATAGTTCCCTATGAGACTCCAGGACGAAATTTACAGCAAAAATCTTTAACAGCTGAAATTGATTACCAATCTAAATCCTAAATTTTTGAATTATGGATTTAGATTGGTAATCAATTTCTTAATTGATTTTAAAATCAAATTTGTGCATAGTATGCAATTGGTAATCTAAAATCTTTGATTAGATCGAAAATAGATTTCGAATTAGAATTTTCTAGACACAAATTTGAATTAAAAATCTATTTTCAATCTATATGTATATACACATATATTTCACTCTGTATATTTTCAATCTATACTCAAAAAGAATTTCTATATGGATGTATCTTTTAAATAAAAATTAATCTCTAAAAGTGTTGCTAAGCTGAATATTCAGGAATGACAGACTAATTTGGATTTATATAACAAGTCACATTTCAGTCATCATTTTTAACATTATTTTTTTTTAATAGAAATCCATAGAAGCAGGTAAAGGCGAGATTACACTACCAGAGGATTTAGGCAAGGAGTGTGCACTCAAGCTTTTAGATGAGATACACAGAGGTGGAGCTGTTGACTCCTCTTTCCAATGGATTCTAGCCCTCTGGATGGCATTAGGACAGAAAGACGTTAGTGAATGTGTTGTAAGTAAAAATTTATACAATTATTAATTTTCAGTAATATTAGCTGAATTAAGCTTCAGTGGTTCAGTGGTTGTGGCGTTGGATTTACGATCGATAGTAGGTTTTAAATCCCAGTCATTGGACTACTGACATGGCCCACTCCTAACACAAGCATTTCAGCTTACTTGGAGGGGATTATTAAGAATTAACATGGGTTTTACTTACTAGAAGTTTTTTTAAATTATTTGTTTTATTGGTTCCTATTCATGTTATATGCATTATAATTGTCATTTACTTAAAGATGATAATAAAATATACTAATTTTTTTTTCTATTCTGTACATCTATGTTACCTTTTTGTAATGGTTTCTAGATTCTCAGCCCTTTATAAATAAAAAAAAAATTATTAATAGTATGTTAATTCATTCAATAATATTAAGGCAATAGACATCCTTTATAATACTTTTCTTCCAAAAGAGTTTTTACATACCATATTATTTTTTTTTTGTTGTATAGGTGGGAGCACTCTCCGATTACACAATCAAATTCCTACAACATCTAAAAGAATTCTTTGGAGTGATGTTTAAGTTAGAAGTATTACGGTCTGATGACGATGAAAGTTCTGATGATGAAGAGAATATACCATCTGTTCAGAAAATTAAAATGACGTGTGTGGGTATTGGATATGTTAATATTAGTAAGAGGACTTTGTAAATACATAAATATACATTTACTATATGTTTTTTTATTATTTTTCTTATCCGGCTTTTCTGAGTCATTTATTTATTTCTGTACCACAAACTTGGAAACAACTGTTTCAAACTTAAATGTATAATAGGATAACTTATTAATTTAAGAGATCTCTTCCAGTAACCCTTTTTTGTGAGAGAAGTAGATGTTACTATACGAGGAGTAGGTACAATAAAATAGAAATTAAAAAATAACTGTAATAATAATGATAAGATACAAAAATTATACACAATAAAATGCATTAATATATATACCAGAATATATATGGGTCATTCCATGTCAAATCGACAAATTTTCTACCCCCCTAAGACATTTTTAGGAATTTTCAAATTTTTTTCCTGACTCAAAAAAGTTACGAATTTTTAAAATACCACTTTTTTTTTGAAAATGCTAGAACTCAAAAATTGACCGTTTGAGACCTTTTTTTTTAAATATTTGTTTTCAAATCTAGTTTAAAAAAATATATGAAAATATTTACAGAAGCCCAAAGGTATGAAAATTTCGTTTTTTTCAAAAAAAAACGGAATTTTCTCAAAGTCCGACCGTTTTTTTTACTCTAAAAACTTCTTTAGCCAATTTGAAGATTTGACGAAATAAATAAAACATCTAAATATATATATAGATGTTTTATTCATTTCGTAATAATAATAATGTTAAGTGAGTTATGTGTGTTTTAAGCAATTAAATATTACTTGCTTTAACGGTGAAGGATAACCTCGTGAGGAAACCTGCACTCCTGAGAGTTCCCTAAAGTTCTCTTTGTTGGCACTATGACCTAACGCCCTCCTCATTCTGAGGAGACCCGGATCGGCAGTGGGCTATCAATGGGTTGTAATGAAGAATCTTATAAAATGGTATCAAAAGAAAAGGTAATGTATTTTATATTTTTTTATTTTAATTATCTAGTTACACATTACTTAAAACTAGAAATTGTATAATAATTAAGGCACATTTTGGAATTACATTTCCTATAAAAAATAGTGTATTTACATAGAAAGTATTGTGACAATAACGCCTACTTAATTATCGTATAAAAAGTATAAAAGTGGCAGTGATAAGTTTTGAATATACAAAAATATGTTATTTAAAATTTAATAACATAAATAAAATGCATAAATACAACAGCCAATTATACAAAATAGTAATTTAAACAATATTTTTGTATATTCATGTAGTGAGTATTTATAGTGATCATTTAAATTTTAAAGTTATTTTTCCCTAACGATGACTGGTTTTTATAAGTTTCTCGGATTAATTCACGAAACGAGCGATGTTGCCAGTCTTTGTCTTTTTTTTATTTATAATTTTATAAAAATAGGAATAGATAAAATAAAACTGCTTATGAAATATTAATGAGTTTGCACAGATTAAAACTATAAGCTTTCTTGTTTAACGAAAAATCATTAAAAAAAAAGAGTAGGAAGTGACTTTATTTCATAAGTTTTTAAATAATCTGTGACGTCACATCCTTTTATAATAAGGCAAAAAGCCGAGTTGTCAACTGTGTTGCCAATTGCAAAATATTAATGTCTTTAAAAAGTACCTACTAATATAAATATCGAAATAAAAAATATTGACGATATTTATCGATACCTTTTGACAAACAAATTCAGTTTGGCCTAAGAACTTTCAATAGATGTAGTCAATCAAGTTTGTAATTTTTTAAATTTTCTATTTAAATTTTGACAATTAATTGGGAAATAATTACACATATCACACGTCTTTCTCGTTACATCCTAAGCCTGCAGACCAGTTACAGATTCCTCCAACTGGGTCGAAGGATAAGCCCTTAGGACATATGTACTCCCAGCCGAGGACTGCGCCGCTTTCCATTCGCGCGCAGGAGATGAACTTCTTACATGAAGTTGGGTGTGCGAAGTTACCAATGTCTAGACATTCGATGTTGCCTATTGGAAAAAATATTGTTAGTTTTAAATTAATATAACAGAGAGTCACATAGAGTATCTAATATTTAAAAAAAATATTATAAATCCTAATGTACTCTAATCCAGGGACGCCATTTAGATAGGTAAGTTTAATTGTACGCATGTTTTTCTCCGACACCGATCATCGAAAATATTTTTTTTAAAACGGTGCTGAAATTATTTGTTAAACACGAGATAGCCTCTTGAAATGTATAAACAAACATAATTTGTTGTTTTTAGTAAAATTATGATGAGATGAAGAAGCCAATACTCATGTAACTCGAAGGCTGGATTTGTCCTTGTCACAAAGATGATGATGAATGAGAGTTTCTTAAATACTTAGTAAAAAAATACAATATACCTAATATTGTATTGTAAAAATAAAACTAACCTTTCCCATGTAAAATTACTTTTTTTCCATCTTCATAATTTGCCGCTACCTTCTCCTGACTATCATCATAATAGTCATAATCTGTGATTGGCCGTAAAGGCGTATTTGGGTCTTGGACCCTCTCAATCGGTGTTTTCTGGAATTTCACTTTCTGAACCGGTCTCTTCTGGACCACTTTCTGTACAGCTTCATTTTCAACAAGATCAGAATCTGATTTAGTTTGAACTAGTTTCTGATCTGATTCAGGAATTATTTTCTGGAAGGGTTCCTTGGGTGCTTTTATGATTTTTCGTATTTTCATGAATGGTTTTCTTGTGGTTCGTCTTGGTTTTGGTGTGGTTTGAGGTAGAACTGAGGTGGGGGATTGCGTGGTGGAAATTCTGCGATAGATAGTTTTTCTTATTGGCGGTTTTCTTGTTGATATCTGTGGTGTTACTGGAGATAGGTATTGGTATTCATCTGAAAATAAATGCTTATTTTACAGACCGACAATTGTTTTAATAGATTCCATCCATTCTGCATAACATATTTAATGAGCAAGACACAATAATGGTTAAGTAATAATTATGTTTATTAGAGCAAGAAGATGCACCAGATTTGTAAATGCATAATTACATCATTGTATTTATATTGCTTTGTTATTATTTTCTTGCATATATTTTTCTTACTTTATTCTAATACTTATGTTGCATAAAACAATCAATGCAGTTAATTTACTTTTATATGGCGCAGATAAAAAACTTTTAATAAAAAAAATATACTTACCATCATACGCCTTAGTGACGGGTGACTCCAGGAGGTATTCCCTAGTGAAATACGAAGGCTCTCTCAAGCCCTGACCACCCGTCGAATACCCGAACACAACTGGTACCGAAATCTTATCGCTAGAACTGTATCTAGCTGTAGATGGACCTCTAGATTTACTCTCAATATCTACTAAATTAGAAAACCCAGACGGTCTTGGTGTTTTAGAAAAACCAATTGTAGAGGATACTGTATCTGTGTTAGAAATATCTGATAAAGTTGTAGGTCTAGAAACACGTGTCTCTGAAGTAAATCCTATTGGACTTGAAGTTTTCGGATAACCAGTAGATATTGTAGGTGTTATTCCATTGATAGTGGAATCTCGTAAATTGAGAGATACTCCAGATGTTGTCGGATTTATTATGTTAGTAGATAATCCAGGTCGAGATACCCGAGATTCAAAATTTTCAGTAGTGTAAGAATCTGTATATCTGGCAGTGGATTCTCCAGAACCTTCTGAACCTATGTTAAGAGTCACACCAGGTATGGTTGTCAAACTAGAATCAACAGGTTTGGAGAATCTGCTAGTGTAAGCTGTAGTGGTAAATCCAGGTCTTGTGCTTGCAGTTCTTGTTTCAGAATCAGTTTGGGTATAACTAGGAGTTGATGATTCAAATCTTTGTCGGGATGTATAGGTTGGTGTTCGAGTATATTCTGGGTAAGTTTGAGTTTTCGAGAAATCTGCGGTGTATGCGGGATTAGTGAATTGATAATCTACAATCGTTTGAGGTGGTCTTTTGGTTGTATAGAATTCTTCGTCGTAGTCTGGTATTATTGGTATAGGTGCTGCTAGAAGTTGGTGAGCTGCTAAGGCTACTGCTGTTTCAGCGCTGATATCTGTAGAATAATTGTTTTGATTAATATTTATTCTATAATTATATAGTTCACAGGTTAATTCCTTACTGCAGGATGTATATAATCATGCATCGATGCAGTTACAAAGAATAGACTAGAAATTACCTTCTAGAGTGGTTTTTCCTTCTGTTGTGATGTCCAATTCCTCTGCACTTGCTCTGATCTTCAATATCTCATCTAGTTGGTTCTGTTTGAAGCTGGAGCTGAATTTTTTACTTTGTCGCTTTTTCTCATCGTCGTTGGTGGCTGATGGGTTTTGGTCTTCAGGTTTTAATTGAACGAGGGGACGTCGCCTCTGTATGTTGGCTGCAGGTGTGGTGCGAGGTTTGAGAGATGGATCTTCTATAGCGTCTGAAAATTAAAATTTTAATTTATAAACCAACTAACGATCCTTCCAACAGGGTAACAAAACATTTCTATACAGGGTCATCTAGTTGCTTAATGAACCTAGATAACAAAGATGTTGTAGTTTTTTTTTACATACTATAGGTTGGCGTTTGACCGAGCCTTGCCTGATGGTAAGCAATCACACGGTCTAGGATGGAACACGCCTTCCTAGAAGATACCTGTTTACTCTTGCTTTGAAGACACCCATATTGTACTTATCAGGAAACACAGACTCCGGCACACAGTGTTGCTACAATAATCTAAATTATACCGCCCTCTTTTTTTTTATCAAATTATTTTATTGTAATGGAAGACTCCTGATAGGTCTTGCTTTTCTTAAATTTTCTTTGAGATTCATAGAAAATATAAAATTTATGTCAGTGAGAGTTAGTTATTTTTTGAGTAGCCATACCAATATCTCCAATATCCTGCAGCGATTCCTCACTCTCTATCAAAGCAGTGGTTGGTTTTGCGGTGGTGGTGGTCGTGGTGGAGATGGGACGACGACGACTTGCTATTCTGAATGGTCTACGGGTTGCCAGTGATGATGATGTGGAAACAGTAGTCTTTGGTGTTGTTGCTGTAGAAGACAATTTTATTAAGACCTTATATTATAATCGTAAAAAACCACATTTCAACTTTAAACACATTATTATTAGAGCTTTGTCCAACTTTAGAATCTTCATGAAATACAATTGTTCATGAAATTTGAATTGCTTATGTATTGATCTATTAACTAATACAATATGTTATATATTTAAAACATATTACTATTATATTTCAATATTAATGTTTGATATGGGGATATTAAAAGTATTTCTGTGTATCCTAAAACCACAGTATTTCTATGACATTAATGACTATGATTATTTTTTTTAATTAACTGTTACCAAATCATAATTTTAGGGCCATTTCCTAACAATAGAAGCGAATATTAAATTTAAAATTAAATAAGAAAGGAATTCATCTGTAAACTCATAAAGAACACAATTCTAATACAAGTCGTTGGTCAACACTGAAACAAAACTTTCCATAACCAATAAGGATCGCACTTTACAGCATTGTTTCGTGATCACAGACCGATAAATTACCGGATGTGTCTCCCAACGTAGCATACAGTATATAATACATAATACAACGTTTGTTAAGGAAAGGTTAAATAGGATCTCAAACAATCGCCCGCAACACAATGGACGTTTAAGATAAGATGACTTTTGGTGAAACCTCTTGCGAACTCTACTTAGCTTATTTGTAGATTTTTCAGTAGAATATTGAATTAATTATCAAGCTTAATTTATTTGCTGAAAAGCTCCAGAATGAGATTTATATCAAAAGTTTATTACATGATTCTGTGTAAACACCATGGGTCTGTCCTATTTGGTGATCATTGTGAAAAATAATCACAATGATCACCATACAGGAGATCTAGAAGAAAAATAAACCGGGGGTCGATGAGGTGTATATCTCTACGAATATAAGTTGTTGTGTGTTTTGGTTTATTGTAACCCAGTAAGCTTCAGAATTTATAATTTCAGAATTTCATTGTCTACAATCTTAGTTGTATTTTTCTTTTAAATAAGTTTCGTTATTAGATAAATAGAAACTGAAAAAGAGTAGGGGCCCCTAACTCCCCACCCATTAACAACAAATAAAATATCATATTATGGAGTGGAAGTCGATTGCAGAGATCAGGATGAAATATTTAAATACATAGTTTATTTCTTGTTATTTTCTCTATTTCGATACCCTTACATATTTTCTTTTTATATTTTAATTAAGAGGAGTAAGATATTATTTAATACACAAAAAAACCAAAAGTTATATTAGCTTATTTTTAAATATGAAGACAGAAGAAAAAGCAATTAAAAAGGGTTGTTTTTGTGGGATACTATATTTTTTTTAAGTCTGAAACAACAATAATTGGTTATAGAGTTCTTAAGCAATGCAAGTTAAACTATAAACGTAACAAGTTCAGTTCGTTGCATCTCATGAAAAGAGGTTTTAAATAAATAATGACTATTTGTCTCACACTCTCTACAGTCTATATAATCTATACAGTAACAGTGTGAGGTAACACTCGAATAAAACATTACCTTTATTGATTAATCGATCTCATTGCGCTCGTACATGTTACTTTTACAATGCGGATAAAATGCCGCTTTTAGCTCTTTCAAAATTACTTGCTCTATATGAAACACGTATTTGTAACGAGGCAAGTTTTTTAAAGTTATTTTAAAGAGAAATTGCAGGTAAGATTAAATTTTGCTTGCATTTAAAAGGTAATTTTATTAGTCTTGGGCCAAGTCGGTCACAAATAAGAGCGTTTTTATATTCAACTATAATTTTTAATATGTTATAATTTTTTTCAGAAACTAAAATGTAACTAAGGATTAGGGATGCAACATCGCTCGTAAAAAACATCGATGTTTATGAACGATATTTTTATCACCAATTAAATATAAAGTATACATATATCTTATTTATTATTAGAAATAAAACACTATAGAAAAAAAGTATGGATGAAACATAAGCATCCCTAGGAGTAAATAATTCGATTAGTTACGTAGCGCCACTGCTTAGCAAAGCGGATCCCAACAAAAATATAAGAACTAAAAAGAACTAAGAGCGAGATAATCGACGAACTAGTTCGTATAGTTCACCTAAAGGAGCGCTATTCTGAACTAAGTCGTTCACGAACTACCCAAGACTAATTTTATTGCACAGAAACCTATTCCAAGTCGAACATGGTTAATTATTTTTTAATTTTTTTATTTCATTTCAAAATTACTCAAGTCAATCTTTTTTCATGTACAAGATACGATTTTGTTCTGGGTACTAGACAAAAACTTAAATGGATATAATATTAACTATCATAGCAAAGTGTGAGTGTAATGATTTCATATTGATAATTAAAAAGTTGTAGTCTATACGCAGAACAGTATGACGCTTGACTAGAATATCCTCCTGGGGTTTATACTTAAGACTCAGACAACAGCATTACTGCTAAAATACTCGATGAGATGTAATCATAATTATTCCGTCGTGACGTATTTATTTTCCAAAGTCTACTTCTTCGATTGTTGTTTATCAGTTATCCAACATTCAAGAAAGTAAAAATGCTGCCAACATTATATATAACAGGATGCTACTGAAATTAGGGTTGTCAACATCATAATTAACAATATGTAATGTAAGCACTCGGGAGGTCCGGGTTCGATCCTCCACACAGGCATACACCTCTAATTTTTCTGAGTTATGTGTGTTTTAAGCAATTAAATATCACTTGCTTTAAAGGTGAAGGTAAACATCGTGAGGAAACCTGCACTCCTGAGAGTTCCCTAAAAGTTCTCAAAGGTGTGTGAAGTCTGCCAACATGCACTGGGCCAGCGTGGTGGACTATGGCCTAATACCCTCCTCATTCTGATTAATGGGTTGTGATGGTGAATGGGCAGCTTTGTCATGCTACTCCTGGGTCTCAAGCTCTAGACATTACTCGAGTATATTACGCTGCAATCTGGCGTACAAACATTTCTAACATGAAATTCTAAATAAGTTCAATAAGTCACACTGGACTAAAAGATTTTTCCACGGGGTCTGGAAAGTTCGATTTTAAAATCTATTTATTCTGATATAAATTAAACTTTTTATTTACCGTTGTAGAAAAATACTTTTTATCCCTTAAAAAACAGAGCCATCGTCTCGGATTTAAGTATAAAAAATATTATATAATGAAATCGTGTGACCGTTACGTCTGTACATCCATTGTCAACAAAATCATGCAATTTTAAACAGAACCTATTAAATAACATTAAGATTACAGAAGTTTAGACGATAAATATTTAGTAACTGATTTGTTATACTTATTAGCTTTTCAATTGTTGTAAACAAAATACAAGGACCGTTTAACAAGCCACCCAAACCCGTTATCCAGTATGTTCTTGCAGCATATTCCGATTAGAAGACTCAAGAGTGCCGAAGTGCTGCCCTACTAAGAGGAGATGGAGCAGACGCTCTTCCTCGCCAAACCCCAACTTCTTGCAACCCACCTGGTTATAGTCTAGATGACTGATCGCAGGTTTACTAATATATATATATATCTATATATATAAAAAAAAAATTACATTCACATTTAGTTTTATATTTTGCTAAGAAAATGCTGTTTTTTTTTATTTGCGCCAGGAACCTTCCCAACCTTAAAAAAACAACTTATTCAAAATTTTATTACAATCCAATTACTATTTATTTAAATTATTATTAGTGTGGGATGTATATAAATTCATACAAGTATAGGGTAGCAAGGATGCAGGCTTGTTTACTTTTGAATAAAAATTTCCAATAAATTAAGAATAACTTTCTCACTTATTTTTTCTGTATTAATTTGATTAGACCCACGATCCACTACTCTATCATTTATTCTGCTTCTTTTCAGCATAAACAAAAGGATATATAAAGAAACTGTTTAAATTGTGGTTGAAAAATACATTTTAATGGCTGTGTTGCTCAAGAGAAAATGAGCGGAGAAAATGCGTGTGTCACAAGAGCGTGGGACAACACGCGGCACACTTGCTAAACAGGTCATTATCCCACGACATTGATTTGATGTATTCATTTAAGGACCTCTATGAATACGTTAAATATTTACATAGAATAGTATAAAAATTATATATCTATCTCTTAGTTCAAAACTGCGAATGCTTGGTGTGGTTTCCAAAATGGTTCAAATCACCACAGTAGTCTAAGTGATTCACAAAATTTATTTTAGGTTTTCTTTAGTATTAGAAAAACAATTTTTTTTATTGTGCACGAGCGGCCTGCTCTCGCTTCGCTCTGAGTATTTATAGCAATATTATAAATGATGTCCTCAATTTGTCACTCTGTGATTGTGTAGTTTTTCATTATTTAAAAAAAGAGAGAGAGTGAGAAAAAGTTATAAAATGAAAAATAATGGAAAGAAAAAGGAAAGCGACAGATAATATGAGGGAGGACAGAGCAAAATATAAAATTGAGTAAATAAAGCAGAGAGAGAGATAATCGAAAAAAAGAAAGTGAAAAGAGGGTGATCATTCTGAAGAGAGAGAGATAAAAATTAAAGAGAGAGAGGATGAGAGACTTCTCTCGGTGAAAGAATTATTAAAATCGGATCTGTAGTAATAAAACGGCTCTATTAGTTAAAAAATGTATCTACTATTAAATCTTATACTTAATATATAAAGCTGAAGAGTGTGTTTGTTTGAACACGCTAATCTCAGGAGTTACTGGTCCGATTTGAAAAATTCTTTCAGTATTAGATAGCCCATTTATCGAGGAAGGCTATAGGCTGGCTATATATCATCACGCTAAGACCAATTGGAGCGGTGCATCACGCGGAGTAAGTCGCGTGGGTCGACTTGTAGTTATATAAAACATTCCAATATAAGATATACCTATCAATCTATATATGAAAATGAACGAAAACAATTTATAAAGAGTTAGATTAAATTAAGAGGTATTATCTTATCCTTATCAATTAAATTGTTAAATAACCAAAAACTTATGATCGATCACAGAAAAAGTATCACAAAAACTTTTACATAAATACCAAAAAAATGATTGCGCAAAAATCTGACAATACTTTCAATTTTTACTATTTTTAATAGTAATCAATCATTAGAAAAAGCAAAAGGAAGTATCTGAACTTGCATAAAAAGTAAGAGAAACCGCGTAACAGCGTTAGTTGTCGCAGTGAGATGTAGCTTTCACTACGCCGCGCCCGCGCCGGTCAAGTGTAGCGGCTTTCTTACACGTTGTGTAACCTATTGCTCATTAGATAATCATTACTAATGACATATTGGAATGTTTGTTTATATATTAGGTGTAAAGCCCTCGCTTCGACAAGTCAACAAGTTCAAAAACGTGAAAAATAGAGATAAAGGTCCTAAAAATATAAACAATGGCTTTTGGTGCAGGTAAAAAATTGCAATTGTTATTAACAAAATGATATTTTGTTTTTTGTTAATAACTTGAAAAATAATAACATTTAAGCAATTTTGAAAAAAGCTCGTTAAAGAGGAGGAAATTTCCAATAAAAAAGTCCTAACTCTCGGAACTCTATCTCCATTATTTATAATTTTAATTTGACGTTGAAAATAGGGCTCCGCGCGGCTGTTACGGCATGCGCGCGCCGCCGCTAAAGAGAGTTCAGCAATAAAAATATTTTTTTTTTAAATTTATAATAAATAAAAAAAAAAAAATTTTCCACTTTTTTATATATAGCTATATTAATTTCTGCTTATGAATGTTTGTTTATATTTTCATAACATATTTTTTATCCCGAAAAAATATTTATTCTCGTGGGATAGTAATTCAAAAACGTCTATTTTAAAATATAGGCTGTATGTAACTGTAACAGGTTTAAAGGAGAAATATTGTTTATATATTTTTATTAACCTGAAACCGGGACAAAATTAAAACCTTTAGATATTTTGGAAAACTTATTTGAGAGGTCTTTACAACGTCATAAAACGTCAAAACAATCTTTGCTAGAATCTTACCTTAAATCTAGATTATATTTAATTTAAATTAGATATCAAGAAAATAAGTTTTTCTCATAAAACTGAAAACATTAGCAAAGCGTAAAGTTATTTATTGTTTAAATTTCTGATAAAACGGCTAACAAAAGATTGAAAGTATTATTTATCCAGCTGTTAAGCTCCATAGACACTTTTTATCATAAATCTGATGGTTATCTTAACGCCTTGGGAGTAACGATTAATCATTCCTATTATTACTTGTTAACCTTTGACGATATCTGATAACTTAATACTATTGTTGCCAACAACAACAAAATATTTGTTATACCAAAATAAGTATGATTATCTATACTTAACTATTAAATATTACACTTTATAGAGATAATCTTTTAACTAAATATCTAGATTTAGATACTTTAGAATGTATGGATGTCTTAATGTATGGATGTTTGTTACTCTTTCACGGAAAAACTATTGAATAGATTTTGATGAAACTTTACAATAATATAGCTTACACATCAGAATAACACATAAGTTATAATTTATAATGATATAGTGTCAATTATCCAAAATATCAAATTTCAGCGGGTGAAACCGCGGAGCGCAGTTATTTGATAATAATTTTTTATGCCTAATGAATTTATTATAGCAAAATATTGAAAATTAAAACATCAAAAGACGGGGTGGATCGGCTAGTTTACTTTATAATATTTAAGAAAACTTAAGCTGTAAGGTTAATTTAATTATTATCTTTGATATGAGTTAATTTAGGAGAATTACAAGTCATTTATTAATTTAATATATTCATAAGAATTATTGATGATCACGATTTCTAATTTTATACTAATATACAAAGCTGAAGAGTTTGTTTGAACGCGCTAATCTCAGGAACTACTGGTCCGATTTGAAAAATTCTTTCAGTGTTAGATAGTCCATTTATTGAAGAAGGTTATGGGCTATACATCATCACGCTAAGACCAATAGGAGCGGAGCATAACGCGGACGAAGTCACGCAGGTCTGCTAGTGATGAAAAATTTTGACTTTTTGAAATTTATTCTATTTTAGTTTAATGTTTAATATGTTGGATAGTTGTAGTTTAATTTAAGTTTTCTCTACTTCTAGTTGAGGTAAAAATAATATTATTAATGAATTGATATTTCAAAACTCTATATCCCAGAATTTTTTTTGAACTGTTCAATCCATTGGTTAATTTATATTAAACATGTTTAACAACAGCGTCTATTTCACTTTATGTAAATATATTTATATATTAAGTAAAGTAATATATTATATAACTTATTACGTAGTTATGTATGTCAATGAGATGTGAGATTTAACTTAAACATTAAATGCAAACAATAAAACTGCATGACAGTCAGTTAAATTTTTATTCAGATTAAGTTGTAAGATAAAGGGGAAAGAAAGATCCCCTACCACTAAATTGGGAAGGATAGTCGACTTTTATGTGATCGTTATATAAGTTTTATAAAGATTTGTTTCATTATCATATTAAATTATACTGTCATTACTGTAGCTAGAAAAACGAAAGAGAAACTCAAGTTTTACAACAAATCATCATCTTTATGCACCTTTTATAGCTGCTTAATGAATCACTTTATATTCATGTATTCTTCAAAACAACTGCTTGTGTTTGTGATGGAAATATCTTATTTACTAAAGCAGAGTGGAATTTTAGAGCTTACTGTAGTAATAGTTGAATATTTCTGCATAATCTGCATAATAAAAATGTAAAAAAAGCTGTTCGTTAGTCTGACCAAACCTTGAGAAAGAATGAACCGATTTGGCTTATTTTGGTTTTGAATTATTTGTAGGAGTCTAGGGAAGGAATCTACGAAAAAAATAGAGTCTGTCCTATGAAGTCAACTGATCTAGTAATGGCAGGTCGCCACTATTATTATATTAGCTCGAGGATGTATAACAAAGTAAATAAAATATTAGACGTATACCCCCTTACCACCAGAGAATGTAAGAAAAAACTTTTAATTTGGCTTTTAACTTTGTCTTATAATGAGACTGAAAATTTTATTTTATTTACCATGTGACACACGCACTCACACGCACCCACACACACACACACAAACAAATTTAGTATTTTTATGTTGATGTTCTTAATTAAGTAGTTCATTTCTTGATATTTGTACTACACTATTGCAGTTATTATCGTTACTGTATGTTTCTGTAAACTGTATTTCCGAAATAAAGATTTATTATTACTAAAAAAAAAGGTTTAAATGTAGAAATATGCTCAACCGATTTTGATAAATTTTTTACCTGTAGTTTAATGCGATGCGAGCGAAGCGAGGACGGGTCAGCTAGTAACACTATAATTTATGATTTATCAAAGTCTTATCTTTGAATTAGATGTAAAAAAAACAAGAATAAATTATAAACCAATTTTTTAACCGGCTTAATAAAGAATAGTAAGGTAATAAAAAAAAATCTGCTTAATTATGAAACCAAATAGATAATCTGTAATGAAAAAAATTTTTTTTTTTTTGGGTAGTTTAATTCATTAAACTCTATTGTGAGACAAACTTAACTTTGCCGTTGGAAAACATAAGTAATACGTATACACATGCAATTTATATGGAGTCGAGCAGTTGGGGCTTGAGACCCAGGAGCAGGTTTAAAGAGCTCTTTCATAATATATTAACTCTCTACTAAACTACAATAGATAAAGTAAACTTACGTGGACCTCAAGAAGAGTGACCTTAACCACGACACTATAACACTAACTTCCAAGAACACTACGCGAAAACACCAGAGAGACTTAGTCTAATGTATCGTACTAAAGGTTATATATTGTCTTCACTTCTTGTTTTTTTTAGTTTTTTTGTAGTATAAGATCTTGCTTCTTGCTAAATATCATGGTGGTAGGTGAACAAGAAGTACCCTATAAGTTTTATAGAAGCTTTAAGAGATCGCACGAGTAACGGAAGTATATAATTTCATATTGATTCAGACAACTAAGTGACCCTATACGGTATCTCTTTTTCCTTTTTAGCACAAACCCCTTAAACCAAACATTATCACGTGAAATCTTCAAGGTCCTATCGAACTTGAATCTACCTTTCCATCACCATGAAGCGTTTCGAAAGCTAAATTACGATCTGTTATAGCATCATAACAAATATAAAATTGCACCTTATGTATGTTTGTTAGAGCTCAAAATATTTAATATTTATTGTATTCAATTGAATTGTTTGTTTGTACAAATATGTGAAATGTGTATACTCGACCGTGACAAGTGTTAGAGCATAATGACACTTTGATCTGAATCAATTCAACCTTATTTATTAGTATTATTATGCTAACAAACTCTCTAAACATATTTCGAGTCTATGTGTATGTCTTACACTTTATTGACTATCATCAAAACTGTCAAGACTGTGTGTCTAGTATACAGGATGGATTTTTGAGACGGGTCAGTAAGGGCAGCTACCTTAACCATTATAGTAACAGGAAGACGTTCCTAGGAGACCATCCATAACTTTTTAAGATATTCTAAACTGCATTCACAGATTTTTGAGAAAATGTACGGTTAGCGAAAAAAGACCGATCCTACTTCGAATAAGTACTAGAAATGTACTGAAAACGATAAATCAACTCGTAATATTTTTATTGCCAAACAATCCTATTTCTTACTGTGATAAAAAGATTCTTTAAGACCAACTGAAATTTAAATACAAAAACTACGGTACGACACAACATGTCACACAAACTTAAAAATAGGTGATTCTATTAAACAAATAGCTCAAAATGTCCGCCGTTTTTTACGTAAGTTCATTCGTTTTTGTACTGAGCAAGTAGCAGCGGGTAATTGTCTTGGATGGATATTATTTAAAATCCTCGTTAATGCCTCTTACCTCACAAAATGTGGTGGTCTCCTAGGAACGTTTTCCTGTAATTATAACGGTTAAGGTAGCTGCCCTTACTGACCCGACTCAAAAATCCATTCTGTATAATAATTCTATACAAACTTATGTGTATCGGAATTTTGAAAACCACTGTAACTATTTGGATCAAATTCAATGTTTGTATTGGTCTAAAACAAGGGAAGAGGTAAATTTATTTATTCAAAAAGCTTGGTATTTTAAGCTTAATATTGATATTATCCTGGTATCATATCCTGGCTTCGCACAGGATCAATTTACCAATAATATTCTAACTAGAGGTCACAGAGAGTATTAAGAACAAAATACAACTGTTTATCTACATTTACTTAGAAAAAGATTAAAGTCCTTAATTGAAATAATAACTATCTTATCTCTCAAGCTGGAATATATATTTTTTTATATAAGTTATGTAAAAATTGCTATACGATTTTTTCACGTAATTTTGTCATTACAAGTAAGCAAACAGTCACAACGTTTAAGAAAAAATTGCCAAACATGTTTACGTTAATCGTTCGCGTGAGAATGTTGCCAATGGCTGGCATGTTCAAATGCCATATTGCATTATGTATTTGTAACGTTTTAAATCACTATAATATTGTCACTTTTCTTTTTCCATGGACGTTTGGTGGACCATGTTATTATGTTAGTAACGGTTGTGGTCTAACGTAATTATGTGGTAACGAAATATACTCAATGTTAAATTTTATAGTTCAATATATTTAGTTGTGTTATTTGTATTGTAGTCTAGCTGATACTATCAGTACATCTTTGTCCTAATTTAAAACTGAATCCTTATTTTCGTCATAAAAATATTATCAAAATTGTCTGAACGATCTCACTTGAAAACCTAACAGACAAAATTATTTTAAGTACTGGTAATACTTTATACGTACATTTTTAGACGGCCAAAAATTATAATCTATACTTCTTTAGATCACTACAGATAAGCTTCAGCATCGTACGGTTATAATTTAATGTGTAATTGAAATTATATAAAATCATCATTATCATCACGACCCTTCAATGGCTCACTGCTGAGCCGGGTCTCCTCCTCAGAATGAGGAGGGTATTAGGCCATAGTCCACCACGCTGGCCCAGTGCGGGTTGGCAGACTTCACACACCTTTGAGAACTTTTAGGGAACTCTCAGGAGTGCAGGTTTCCTTCACCGTTAAAGCAAGTGATATTTAATTGCTTAAAACACACATAACTCAAGAGTCAGAGGTGTGTGAGTGTGGAGGATCAAACTCGGACCTCCCGAGTAAGACTTGAAGTCTCAACCACTCGACCATCACTGCTCCTTACATAAAATATTATTAACTAATTTGTCTTAAATTAAAAAGTCGAAAAATTCTAATTAATTTGATAAACATATTTTATCATTATTTGTCATCAATAAAACAAGAAACATATTTACTATAAATAAAATAGAAAAAATTATTTATCTGTTAAACCGAATTAAGAAAACTGTTTCAATGGAAGCTGTGTTAATAGCATATCATGGTTTTGTCTCATCCAATTTGCGATATGGTATAATTATTTGGGGCATTTCGACAAATTTTTATAAGGCTTTTATAACCCAAAAGAAATGTATACGAATCATAAAAAGCACAAAATATTCAAGTAGCTGCAAGCAATGCTGCAATATTTAAGAAATCAGTTTTTTTATTCATAAGCATATTTCGTTGTTTGAAAATTTTTGTCGAAAATTATAAAAGTCACATAAAGATAAATTGAAGGCCAATACAAACACTTGTAAGCAACAACTACTATTGTATGGCGATCAAAATTTATAATAAGATACCATCTGACATTAAAAATTGTGATTCAAATATATTTAAAACAGAAAATGTTTGAATTGACATTAATGGCGATATGTTACTATACTGTTGAATGAGTAATAATATTGACATTGTATTCATATTAACATTACGTAATTATCTATCACCTGACATTTTGTATCAATTAATTTTAATATTCATCAATTTTACTTATTCTTAACATAAATACTAAATACATAAATACTAATATTTTCACGCCTTAAGGGCAGAATATTTTAGAGCTCAACTATTATGTACTAACACCAATTATTGTACTATATTCTAGCAAATAAATGAATAAATAAATTAAAATAAATATAATTTTAGTATGGATATGAATTTAACAGAAAAAAATAATAAAATTTATAATGTTTCATACAAAAGACTTCAACGCGCTCACGGCACGCGTTTAACGAGGAAAATTTGAGTTCAGCAATTAAAATTCCGAATGTTTTGTTTTATTTATGAGAAGAAATACGTAAACAACATTAAAAATTATTAAAATATAATATAAACAACATGAAGAATTAATTGAATTTATCTAAATGTTGTCATATTAAAAATAAATAATAATTTATTATTTTCATTAACATATGTGTTGTTTTAAAATTATTTTTAATTATTTACTTATACGATTAATGTTAATAAATTTAAGAAACTCTGATCTAAATCATCAAACTCAGCACATACATAGGATGTTAGTAATAGATACTATTAAACATTAAATTCTAGAAAATCTCGTTTTGAAATAAAACCGGTACCCATTTATGGCATCTCCCATCCTGTATTAATATGCGAGAGAAAATGAGGATAGGAAACTATGTACTAAGAGCATCATCAGAACTTGTTAATTCATTAATAAAACTTGATCTGGATGACCTTATCTGATTCATTTGCTACTAATTGTATTACAATAACTAAATCTTACATGCAATTATGTGCGCTATAACAATGTTTTGTAGTTGTAAATTTGTGTGTATGTGTTTGTATAATTGTAATGATATTGGTTAAGAAGATAAGGACGTCGAGATATTGTAAACACTGCCACGGTCAGTTGTACTCGTTTCATACATGTAATGTTGACCTACAGAATGTTTGCATATATATATATATGTATATATGTCTAGATTACAAACCAATACAGGATGTTGCAATTATTGATTCTATTTTACAATTTAGAACTGAGATTCCTAAACTGAACTATGTGTTTCTTGCTTCATCTACACTATTATATAAAGAGGAAAGATTTTTGTATGTTTGTATGTTTATTTGTTGGGAATAGGCTCGAAAACTACTGAAACGATTTTGAAAACTCTTTCACCGATAGAAAAATACATCCTTTCCTTCCTTCCTTGGTAACATAGGCTATGTGGTGTTGCCTTAAATATTCTAATTAAAAAGATATGGCTATTTAAGTGCCATAACCTGGTCATTTTGTAAATTGAAGAGTTTCTCAAAAATAGAATTTCCAATATATGTTCTATTGACTTACTTCTTATATCTCATATTAAAGTATGGAGTATTACTATAAATAGTTAAGCAATACATTTACAAATTTCATTTACAAAAATAAGTCATTTTGAAAGGATTATTATCTCGCAATTTTAACGTAAAATTACAACTCGTATTTTATGTCTAACAACTTGAGCCACACCTCTATAATATCTAGTTTATATTTCGAAACCATAGTAAGTAGTATTTTATACTCAAACTAAGATATAAAAAAAAAAATTAAATGGAAAAGCTGAAGAGTTTCAATAAACAACTATGAGAACTAAAGACCTATGCACTGTATACCGATGATATCCATAATTAATAGTACATAGAAATTTGATTAAAAATATAAGAAAATGGTAGTAAATAGAGTTGTTATTTGAGTGTAGTGTTTACAAATTGCGTCAGTGGTAGAGAATGCAAAAACCGGACTTACCTGCCCCTCCAAGTCTTCGGCGAATGAAGTTGCGCGGTCTGTCATTACGTTCAGTTGTGTTGCTTGAAGATGTCTTGTTTATTTTATCTTTTTCATCATTTTTTAACTTGAATCTGTTGTTGCCGCGTCTCGTGAACTTGTTGGTAGTGGTTTCTATTGTGGTAGTGGTCTCTAAGTCTGGTGGTGCTGTTGCTTTGGTGCGACGGAGGAACGGACGCCGCTCCTTTAGCTGTTGACAAACATAAGTTGAGGTTAGTATGTTTATTTATTATATATTAAATATTAAAGTTTTCCTATTATAATAATAATAATTAAAATATATATAACAATATGGACATATATAATATATAGTGAGATACAAAGATGTTCACCTAAAAATGTAATAAAAACAATACATTAACTCACGCTAAATTACTTTACATTAACATATAAATTATTAGAAATAAAATTATAGAATTATACAAGAAAATAAAATATATTTTAAGTTATGTATGTTATTTGTGTAGAATTATCTACTTTACATTAACATATACAAAAAAGATGTCTAAAAATTGTATTTAATATGAATAGTCGACCCGCGCGATTTTGTCCGTATGATGCTCCGCTCCTATAGGTCTTAGCGTTATGATATATAGCATAAAGCCTTCCTAGATAAATGGGCTATCTAACACTGAAAGAATTTTTCAAATCGGACCAGAAGTTCCTGAGATTAGCGCGTTCAAACAAACAAACTCTTCAGCTTTATATATTAGTATAAGATTTATATATCAAACTACTGAAATATAAAAATATCATATCTTTATATATGGTTAGATTATAACTAAGTTTAATGACTCTATATAAAATATAAAGCGTTATATACTATATTACGTATATGAAATAGTGTATTAGAACGGCTAAATGTTACATTATGTAGATTCAATACAGATAAGTATCCTGTAGCTTGCGGTTTGGTTTGCGGTCACTGCGGAATTATATTGAGCCATGAGAAATAACAGTACAGTAATTGAAATATTATATACTTGGTTTTTATAATACTTTTGATATGTAAAACATTGTAATAACACTGAATTTTTCATATATATTATATAGAAAATCTTTCTTATTTAGTCTTTAATACAATAACTAAGTAATATAACACTTATATCTGTATTAATAAATTGTTAAATTTATTCTATAATTTAAAAAAAATATTTATAAATTTTGGTCCTAATTGAGTAAAAACATGTTTTAAATTTCAAATGACAACACTTTTCGATTTAAAAGTTCATATATTTTACAAAAATAATATAAATATACTAGCTGACCTGGCAAAAAGTTGTTTTGCCATATAAATTTTAAAAAATTGGGGTGGGCCACCCTTATCACTTAGGGTATTAAAAATAGATGTTGACCTATTTCAAACCTACACTATATGCACAAAAAAATTCATAAAAATCGGTAGAGCCGTTTCGGAGGAGTATGGTAACTAACATTGTGACACGAGAATTTTATATATAAGAAGATAGGTGTACAAATAGTTAACATAAAATAAATAAAGAGTTTCTACGTCATTATTCAGTCTTTGATATATTACTTATATTGTTTAGAATTATACCCATTCTATATTAATAGTTATATTATGCGTCATTTTTAAACACGTGAATTAATTTACAATTAAATATTTATAACTTTCGAACGACACACGCGAATATTAATAAAAAGCATCGAGTGAAATAACTTTCTAGAATTATTAACTACTGCTTTCTCTACAACAACCCTTCGAAAGGGATTGATTTTATATAAGTGTTATACACTGACATTGTTATTTTAATTAAGCAAGGTTGTGTGAAATAGATTTTTCTTTAATAAATCAGTGAGGCCAAAAATGACTTGATACTTGATGTATATTTAGAATATAGGATAACATGACAATTTTTATGTAAATATATTCTGTATCATGTTCTAAAAAAGAGTTATTTTGCCAAATTAAATGTGTATTTTTCTGCCCAAATCTAGTATTATTTTAAAGATATAAATATATATATTTATATAATACCAAAGAGATAAAATAAATTCCTTAATGTGTAGGTTGTTGAGTCATATTTGAATAAGGTTTACTCAGTTTACATAATTTCCATAAAAGCGTTTAGCTAATGATTGTATTTAGCCGACTTCGTCTATAATGGATGTTATGTCATTCTCTATTTACGTACTAATTGAGGAATATGGAAATTAGTTAAAAGAAAAGGAGTACATTAGCTTAATGAGTGAAATGCTTATATTATATTAAACGATAATAATGCATCTCCGATAAATGTTAATTATTTCAAAGATTTTTTTAATTATTCTTAAGCGTATTTATAGATATATTAGCATACTTATTGATTTATAGTTAGTTTTTTCTTGTCCCAGGAATTCCCAACATACATTTGTCAAGATTTCTCGTATTTTAGATAATAACTAGCTGTCCTGGCAAACGTTATTTGCTATATAAATTTGGAGTGGTAACTTATCACTTAGGGGGATGAAAAATAGATAGTAGTCGATTCTCAGACCTACTGAATATGCATATAAAATTTCATAAAAATCGGTCGAGCCGTTTCGGAGGAGAATGGTAACTAACATTGTGACACGAGAATTTTATATCCTACTAATATTATAAACGCGAAAGTTTGTAAGAATGTATGGATGTATGTTCGTTACTCTTTCACGCAAAAACCGCTGAATGGATATTGATAAAACTTTATAATAATATAGCTTACACATCAAAATAACACATAGGCTATAATTTATAATAATACAGTGTGAAATATCTAAAATATACCGGGTGTAACCGCGGGGCGCTGCTAGTATAAAATAAAATGATCAGTTACGTAATGAAATTTTAATCTTTATATTATTTTAACCTTTTATTAATTAAATAAAATATTAAAATGAAAGAACTTCAAACGCAGCTCTCATAAATGTAGATTTTTTTTTTTAATTTTTTTTTTTCGCATAATATTATTTATTTCTTTAAGGACTAGAAATACTGCATTTCCAACATCACGATAAACTAACATTATATTACTGTGAAAGTAGCATTTTCCAATTGAAATGGGATTTCTCGTCTTCTCAACTACTTTTTTCTCACCTCGACTAAGACCAAGTTTCTCTAAATATCCCGTTTATTTATATTGCTATAACACTAAATTAATTCAATCTAGCTAGAAACTCTCTATGTAGATTAAAAGAGTATTTTTTAAATATGTATGTGTATTATATAATATATGACCAAATAAATCATTTACCGTAACTATCACCGATACATTTTTAACGACCAAAACACCGTACATATTACGTAAAGTGACGTAACTCCAAAACTTCGTTTTAATTTTGAACGCTTCACTTTAATTGCCGAGAGAAATCTAATAGATTCGTGAATTCATTGAATTATTTATAACGTGTTAATTTAATACCTTATAGTTATTTAAATAATCAATCTGTAGGGGTTATTTAATCATTTTAAATAATAAAGTGCATGTATTTCTAAAATAATTTGAATAAAATGTTTAATATCGTAACATCTATATACGTATCTGTCTTAAACAATTAATATAATACTAACTGTGCCTGCAACTTCGTCCGCGTAGAATAGTTTTTTCCCTATTGTTATTTTACACCGTTAAGAGTAAAACTTTTACACTTTGAATGTCATATTTCTTTATATCGAATCCACAGCCTAAAAATATGTTTCAAGCATCTAGCTCTAAAAATGATGTGAAATACGTCCATACAACTTTTTATCCCTCCTTTTCAACCCCTTACAACCCTTTTTTCGCAGTAAAGAGTAGCCTATGTCCTTTCTCAGGCCCTAGACTATCTGTATACCAAATTTCATTAACATCGGTTCCATAGTTTTGGCGTGATAGAGCGACAGTTAGACAGAGTTACATGACGTCACAAAAAAAACTCAAAGCAAAAGCAAAGTTTGATCGCCCACTGATAGTTATGAGTATTTTCCGGGATAAAAGTGCTCTATACTAAGCTCTTATCCGCTAATATATATAAAATATATTTACATTATATATTACTTATTTAAATAGTAAGTAGCTCTACTATATTTGTATTAAAGTTTTGTGGGATATTATAAATAGTCTTAGTTCTTTACTTTGGTTTATAGATTAATAACTTATGTCTACGAAATGGGTAACAGACCTAAATGTAGGAGTATAATTTAAAAAATGATATGCCATTAATTCCTAAACGAAGCAAGGCCAGATCGTTAGTCTTAAAATAGCCTAAATTATTCATTAGCAAACGAGTATCATCCCACATTGTTAACCCACGTAAGATATTTGTTTTTAATGTTTGGTTGTGAAATATACTTCTTATTTTATTGTGGAGTTTTTTGATATGTTTTTCTACTATAATATGCATGTATTGCATGCTTTCAATTGAATGACTAAAGGACAACTCATCAAGTTGTTTAATGTAACGTTCAACGTCTTGACTGAACGCCATTTAGCATAGTCTTTGAATGGGATATAGCCGACTTTGTAATGTTTGATTAGGGTGACCAGGGTGACATGACACTTGACATGACCTTATTATGATTTTATATTGTATTTTAAGTCAAAAAAAATATTAACACAGTGCTATCTGTGCGAGCTGTTTGACGCCATATTTGTTTTGGTGACTACTAGCGCCGCAGTGGGAAAAAATGAACTAAATTTTAATCACCTGTCTGATTTTACCAGATGACGGCGATATAAAACCTTCCTCTAGAATCATTCTATTCATTGATGAAAACCCCATTAAAATCCGTTCCGTAGTTTAAAAGATCTAAGCATACAAATAGCGGAAACGACTTTGTTTTATGCAATGTAAATATTAGTTCACATTAAAATTTAAAAATAATTTCAAAATATAGATAAAAAGATTTAGAGCGACTAAAACTCGTATATTTAATTGAAATATATGTATAGCCGTTAGTTTTTCAAACTGAGCTACTGAGATACAACAACATTTTTAACAAATTTTTTACAATTTTTGTCTGTCTGTTTGTTCCGGCTACTCTCTGAAATGGCTGGACTGATTTTGACGGGACTTTCACTGGCAGATAGCTGATGTAACAAGGAGTAATTTAGGCTATGTAACATTTCGCTAGTTGTAGCGTAGTATGGGTTGCCATAGGAGCTGAGTAACACGCGAACGAAGTCGCGCGGGTCAGCTAGTAATTTCATATCACTTTGGATTACTGTTTGAAAATAAAATCCTACATGTTTGTACGAATATATGTTCAATCTATAATCCAAAATCTTTAAATAATAAAAAATGGATTGTCATTATTACTTTCAGCTGTTAGGAGATCTAAGTAGGAACTTTTTGGGGATTAAATTTCGAAAAATCTAAAAAATATTTGTTTTTCATAATTTTATGTTTGTATCAGTCAACCAGTCTTTTTATATATATACAGTTATGTTTGTTAGTTTATTTGTTTGTGTTGTATTTTTTGCATTATTCATAAGTTCGCTTTTTCTTCCGAGTTTACGTATATGTTCGATGTTATTGATAAAAGAGAAGTATTTATATACGAATTCCTTAAGTAACATAAAACATATTTTGTAACATACTTGAAATAGAATAATGACAATAATTATAGGCTATAACAAAGAATCTAGGAAGGAGTAAAGTTAGTAGGTACAATTTGTAGGAATGCTGTTTCAAGGCAAACCAGACTCTTCGATATAAACTTAAGTTTTTTAAGTGGAAGTGACCACAGGTGTACTATTAACTTTTTTGTTGTTAAGTTATACTATAGTTGATTTGAATTACATAAGATAGTCACGATTTAAAGGTATTACAATATATCTAAAGCATTATTATGACGTCACACTTAAGATTTAAGCACTGTTAGCCATGTCAAAAGTTTTAGACAAATCACTATCAAAGTTCAGTCATTTTGTTAAAAATATCTACAAATTCTTTTAGGCGTAATGACAAAAAGTACGATGGCTTATTATAAGATATTAAGTTAGTCGTAACTCGTAGCAGATGCGCGTCTAGAATATCTAGGTACGCTAAAGGTCATTTGAGATCAGAATACTAATTCACAATACAGTTTATTGTAAGAGTAAGCGAATATTTCTGACAAAGATTTTCCTATATTAGCGCTGGAGAAAAAGACCATTATCCAGAGTAGACATAAACACGACTCATAAATTTTATTAAGAGGACTTCGTACGAACGACATTTGAAAAATAGATTTTGACCAAAAATATTGGTGTCGCGCTGAGCCCCAAGCTTGCGATAGAAAACCGTTCTTTCGTAATCGCCTGTTTCCTCCTCGAAATCTGGACCGATTTTAATATTTATTTCGTTAAAATGCAGTACAAGGTCTAAGCTATGTACGTTTTACTTTTATGGTTTATGTTAGTAATAATTAGTTTGCTGGATGATTGCAAATGTAAATAAAAAAAGTCATTTTTTAAAAGAGACAGGGGCCTACGTTTGTATAAAAAAAGTGACATTTTAATTGATTACTGTCCGCTTGGTAATAAAATAAAATAATACTCAAATTTAAAAAAAAATATGTAGAGAACGAATCAAAAATGATTTCTAACCGAAGTGAATTTTCATAGTTAGGTCTCATTTTAAAATACACTAAATAAGTGCTTAATTATGCTTTGAATGAACAAAATGCGAGTATTTATAATTATAATATATTATTTGTGAAATCTAGGGGAGATTCGCGATAGCTGCTTTTGGTTAAATAATGTACCATTTAAATTATGGTACATTATCTCCAAAAATCGACTCCTCAACGCGGTTATGTGTTGGTTGGCTGTTTTGTTTGCCCGCAATGTGCCTTGATCATATTTGTCTCTTATTCACGTTTCTAGTTTCATACTACGCAGTACGCACTTAATGAACGGGTGACCGTGAAGTTTTTTTTATTTTCTGTTACTTATTAGCTTTTGTAGTTGTTATAATTTACTATGAATGATCTGCTTTCGCTTCTCTTCGGGAAGAGTAAAATACTAATTATAATATACTTGTGATCCTTCGTCCCTCTATAGAAAAATAGGAATACATGAGAAATCAAAAATTGGTCTTTGAGTCTATTTAGAATTCATAATAACACAATTTATTTATTAAAATTGTTCAAGCCTAGGAGAATTAATTAATTTAATCTACACTTATACTTCTAATAAAGATTTAAGATATTATAAAGAGATAAGAGTCTTTTGCTGTTAGAAGGCTACATTATCCCTGAGTAACATAGGCTATATTTATTACTAGAAAATATTAGAGATCCTCAGAAATTCTCACTAAAACCAACCTAAGGTGTAAAAAAATTTGCCATAAAATGTCTTTCATCGCATGCACTGCGAAAAGTATTGATGATAGAACAACAAAATGTTCTACAATATTCTAGAACGTATCAATATCTACAAAAAACTGCGCGAGACCATATGTCCAACTATTGTAGTTAAGTCACTATAACTACTTTTTTACATTTTAAACGTTAATAGAAATGCCTATCAGAGACAGACTATGCTTTCCATACCTTTGTATTAATTCTTATCCAAATAAATTATTTCGTATTCAAGACTGTTTCAATACCTGTAGATTACTTTTTGAATTATTGAAATCGGACCTTCCATTCAAAATATATTACGAAATTAAATATGTCAATATAAACAAAAAATACACGCCGACGCGCCGGTGTGTTAAATGTCCACCTGCGAAGACTAGATTGCAGCCAAAGCCAAAAGTTTAGTTATTTGCTGTAAATAAAACATCAAATTCCTATGTCGCATTAATTCGTCAACATTATAATACTGTGTTTGTTATTCACGACATTGAGAATAGAATTACGATAATCAGTCTAATGCTTTAGTTAGTGCGCACACGCAGACCGATGACAATATAAACTTTATGACAGTTATTTATTTAAACAAAGAAGCAACAAACAAGTAACTAAACATATTCTAATGTCAAGTAATTTCGATGCTTTGATGAATGGTTTGTTATATAGAGTTGTTGAATGGAGTTTTTACTGCATTATCATTACTTTATTTTATACATAGCACCCTCTGGTGGCGATTTATAGCTAAGTAAATAACATAAAAACTAACCATTAACTTTCATGGTGTTTCGTTTAACTGTTTAGGTAACAAAATAGAGTTGCCCGGCGAACGTTGTTTTGCCATATCAATTTGGGGTGGGCCTCTCTTATCACTTAGGGGGATGAAAAGTAGATAGTAGCCGATTCTTAGACCTACTTCACATGCATATAAAATTTCATAAAAATCAGTCGAGCCGTTTCCGAGGTGTATGGTAACTAACATTGTGACACGAGAATTTTATATTTCTTACTAGCTGACCCAGCAAACATTGTTTTGCTATCGTGGGCCACCCTTATCACTTAGGGGTGTAAAAAATAGATGTTGACCGATTCTCAGACCTACCCGATATGTACACAAAATTTCACAAAAATCGGTCGAGCCGTTTCAGAGGAGTAAGGTAACTAACATTGTGACACTAGAATTTTATATTTGTTATATATAAAAATGAATCCCTATTTCCCTTGCTCACGGCATTACACGTGAACGGCTGAGCAGATTTCGCTAATTCTTTTTTTGTTGTATTTATTATTATCAGGAGAAGGTTCTTATGTAGGTTTTTTGACGTTTTAAAACAAAGCAAATAACATTACAACCGACCACAAACAGTCATGTCGTTTCGTTTAAACTAATTAATTTTTGGATAGACAAACATGTAATTTTACATACAGGTATAGGTACTGTAAATTGTTTAAATAATAAAAGCGTAGTCACTCTAGTACTGTTTTAACCATGTATCTAGGTTTTTAGCCCAAGCATTTTACATAAGGCCCATACATACGTGTTGAAACTAAGCACGTGGGTAGCCTTGACTCAGTTCTGGCCAAATTAGCATTTATAAGCCCAGTCGTCACTTACTACTTAGGCAATAAACGATGAGGTAGAATTTGAATTACAGCTTATTATTAGTCAGTCAGTCTATATATACTAAATATAATCAGGGTGGATTTTGAGACGGGTCAGGAAGGGCAGGTACCTTAACTGTTATAGTTACAGGAAAACGTTCCTAAGAGACCATCCATTATTTTTTAAAATATTCTGAACTGCATTCACAGATTTTTGAGAAAATGTGTGTCAGCGAAAAAAGTGCTAAAATCAATAAAAAAATTATTTTTATGCCTATCGATCCTTCTTAGTATGGGGATCAAAAGACTCTATGGGACCATTTAAGGTATGAGTACTAGAAACGTCAGAAATCGCCTAAAACATTTTCCATACATTTTGTACTGAAAAACATCAATAATTTCGTCATTTGTTTGTAATTAATTTTATTATCTATTTATATATCCTTCAAATTTATTAGATTAACTATAACTCTTCCAATTTGTTAATAAAAAAGATTTTGTGTGGGTGTTTTTATTCAAAAATATGCTAAATCAAAAAAATATCTAATTAGAATATTCAAAAATATACAGAATCTATTTACTTTAAAAATATTGTATTAAAAAAACAATCTATGAATCGTTAACAACTCGAAAAAATATACTCAAATGTTACAATAACTCCAGAGCTGTAGTGTATGTACATTTATAAGCTTTTAGCTTTACATAAAGTTTCTTGATAAATGTGGACCTACTCATTATATAATAATCAATTAACAAGCAATCGAAAGCAATAAGGTGATTATAGAGAAAGCTCGTATTCCGGAGCTATTGCGAAACAGATCGGTACGCATTATGCAAAGTTTGTTCAAGATCAAAACAAATATGTTACTGGACTGGTTGTGTATGTTCGACTTATTTAGCTTTTTTTTAATTTCTATAAACGTAAAATACGCTTTATTTAGAGTGAAAAATAATTCTAGTGAATCTTATAAGATTATTATTTTCTTTTTAATCTATCTTTTAAGGTCTAGTCAGAATTAGCTATCTAAACTTTACAAAAACATTTTGAAACGTAATTAATAGTCCTCGTTTATTGCTCTCTCCATCCATTTAAATACGTGTATTGAGTGGTTAAAAAGGAAAAAGCAGAGAAACAGACAGAAATCTTCTTATATATAAAAATGAATCCCTATTTCCCTTGGTCATGGCATCACACCTAAACGGCTGGACCGATTTCGCTAATTCTTTTTTTGTTGTGTTTGTTATTATCAGGAGAAGGTACTTATAGAAGAAAACATTAAAAAAGTTGCGCGGGAAATTAGAAAATTTAAGAAAACTTAACGACCATATTAACTTTTCTAATGTAATATTTATGGCGATTGACAACTGTCAGTCATTTGAATTATATTCATAGTTAAGACAGGACAACGTCTGTTGGGTCAGCTAGTCGTCAATAAAAAGCATTAGGATTTCGTCAAAGGAAAAAAAAAATAAGTTAAATATGAACTTAACAAAAACTCTATTTATCTAATTATCTATTCAGGTTGATTTAATAAGTCATTGGTTTGTTTTAATAACATATAATGACATATATTTTTTGCAACAGTTTTAATATATGCAACAGATAAAGTCATTTAATCGAAACAAGTATTAGAAAAAGATTGTTATCACGAGGATATGACTCATGGAATAATTTATATTCAGAATAATTACAATAACTTTTAAAGCTTTTAATTCGTCTATTAGATAATGAAACTACTGCTGTTTGTTGTAAATCATATATATGAAACTATATTTTATACAGTCTCATTCTAACATAGAGGTTAGACTTCAATCTTTGATATGAATTTTCCTGTAGTTATCACGTGAATGTGTTGGAGGACAACATGTTATAAAAATATACATGTCTTCTTTTATAAACATAATTTGCTATAAAACTTCATTTCGATGCGGGATTAATAGATTAATTCATAGAATCACATGGAAATGTCACTTCTAAGCAACTGAAGTCCTCAAGATTAACAGAAGAGGTATAAATATATATACAACTAGTCGACCCTTGCGACTTCGTCCGCGCGATGCTCCGCTCCTATTGGCCTAAGCGTGATAATATATAGCCTATAGCCTTCCTCGATAAATGGGCTATCTAACACAGAAAGAATTGTTCAAATCAGACCAGTAGTTCCTGAGATTAGTGCGTTCAAACAAACAAACTCTTCAGCTTTATATATTAGTATTAGATTTGTTATTAAAACTATACGTATGTTCCTTACATAATTTAACTAACTCTTATGTCTTAACACTATAGTTAGAGGCTAATTTCAATTCAAATAAAATATCTATATATAGGAATGAGTATGTTGTATGTATGTGGTATCCATAACGAAACAGTTCCTGTGTGTTACGCAAACTGCCCACGCCCTACTGTGACTCATGGAGTGACATTATGTCACTAGTTATAAATGATGCTTGATCGCATACTTGATTGGTATCGAGATCATTTTTACCCTTTTTTCTAGTATATAAAATACTAGTCGACCCGCGGGACTTCGTTCGCGTGTAGCTTCGCTTCTATTAGTCATAGCGTAATGATATATAGCCTATAGCCATCCTCGATAAATGACCTATCTAACACTGAAAGAATTTTTCAAATCGGACCAGTAGTTCCTGAGATTAGCACGTTCAAGCAAACAAACAAACTCTTCAGCTTTATATATTAGTATAAGATATAAATAAAATATCATCGTACATTATATTTGTGTAGATTATATAGTTGTTTGAGAGTTATTCTTCACTAAAGAGTAATTTTTCCTTTCAACTCTATCTCATAGAGTTGAAAGGAAAAGTATATCTGATAGTAACAATGTAACGCCATCTTTATACCAATAACTAGTAGAACTAACGACTTGTTGAATTAATTATGGCAGTAATCGCTTTTCGGTACGAGCTTGTAATGCTCATCTATAGATATATTTTGAAATATGCTTAGAAGATTTGTTTTCAAAATTAAAAGTCTATTATCATAGTAATCATAATTTTTAGTTACTTAATTTTTAATTTTATTACTAAAAGTGTGTATTTTTAAATATCCATTTATTCTTAAATGTTATTATAATATTGTAGGTGAAACTGTATTGGCCTATCTGTAGAGTTCTTAGTGTTTATTTATCTGTATAAGTGGCTGTTTTGTTTTCCCACAAATAAATAAGTAATGCATAACTGGTAAACTTAAAAAAACCATTGTCTACATACAAATTTTGATTTATATTATGGCGTTCTGAGATTCCTCCCCATAAAAGTTTGACTTACAATTTCTATTGTATATAAATGTTATAAATATAGAAATATTCACGAAAAAAGCTCAGTAAGGTTTAATATATCAAGTGATAGAAAACTTAGACCCCAAAAAATGTTATATTAAGTTATTACGAGTGGAGTAAGTCCGCCATTGTAATGAAGTAAAAAGTTTAAAATACATAATATTCACTAACAAATTTTGATTATAATTTGATTACATTTACTTCTAATTTAAAGAAGTTATTTTAAAAATTGTGGTCTGATTTTAAAACTACATCTAATATTATAAATATTTGTTACGTTAGAGAGTTTCCTGACCTTTGTATAAATTAAACACATAAATATGGATGTAGTGACGTAACAATCGCGTCAGGTTAGACAGTAACGGAGATGAGAGAAAGCCGTTTTCTCTCGGATGCTGCGAGATCTTTAGATTTGCGGATTGCGGTAATGTTCAATAAAAACAAACTATTTGTAACGTGAAGATTTAGATTATAATATATTTGTTATTCACTAACATTAAAACGCCATCATAATAATTCTTGTATTCCACGTAAACTCTATATAGCCTCAAAACTGTATGTAAATATATTTTTTTTTGTTTCAGATTGACGAAGGATAAACGGATGAAAACCAAAATCTTTGTAAAGAACGACTTTTTTGAAATTGTAAAATAAATCAACAGTATCTTTGTGTTTTAATTTAATCCCATCCTACTACGTACAAACATTCAAACCGCTTTTTTACTAATATGTTATTTAGATTAAAGATGATAAAATTAACTTTCCTGTTATTTTTATACCTATAAAGTTAATCGCGTATATATACTACAAATATTAATAATTTTCCATTCTAAGAATTACTGTTGTCTTGAAGTTTCAGGAAGGTGTCCTACTAACATAATCAATTTTTATATCGAAGGAAAGCGAGGGTAGGTGGCTTGTTTACGATAGTAAAATAAAGATATCTTTATCAACGTTATATTCAATTTATTATGTAAAACCAACTAAAATCCTTTCTTTGAATCACTAGAGTCTATTTACATACATACAACTAGTTAAATAAAATATCCAAAAATAGAAAGTAATATTCATTAATGGGTAAAAAGCTTGTTCAAGGCAAATATTGATTGGATTTATTTCATCACTAATTGCTCGTGCTTAGCTGCTCTTGACTAAGACATATGGAATTTTATCTTGCGTCATAATTATCTGCACAAGAATGTAATTTAAAATTGCTATTACATGCCTTAATATATGTAATATATTAAGGCATGTAATACTGCATCCTTATCCTTTTGTGGTGTACAATAAAGTTATAAATAAATAAAAATAAATAAAATAATATGTATTATACTTAATATCACAAAATTAACTGCACCTTGTACTTTATTACCCGACTACGGCGAAGCCAAAAGGAAGGGTTATGATTATGGCAGTCTATCTATGTTTGTATGTTCCTCCCTAGCGCCTTAACTACTGAACCAATTTTAATGAATGAGGTGTCAATAGATTCATAATAATGGCGCGGGTAACATAGGCTATAAAAAATTTTATGATTTTTTTTATAACAGAATTAAAACCTCAGATTCTAACCTCGATAAAAATTAAACTGAGATAATTACCACGTGTTTGGTATCAAAAGAAAGGTCTTGGCGAGCACATTATTACCTACTATGATTATATATATGATTCATGGTAGTGCCATGAAACAGACATGGTAGGTATACATGGGGGCGACCACGGTTCTACCTTGACCAGTTTTATGTTCTTGTTTCGTTCTTTTTAGATCACTTTTTTACGTAGTCGAGTTATACTTTTTTAAACTTTATTTTTTTTAAGCTAATCTTTAAATTAACTGTACAGGCTTTAATAAGGAACTTATCATTTCCATATACTAATTAGTTATAACCATAAACTTAAAAAGCTTAGGTTGAGAGTCGAAGCTACCCCTAATTTATAAAGTTATTTTACTAACTTGAAGAATAATAATTTGCCATAATAATAGGAGGCTAATATGAATTAAAATATATTATATTTAATTTTATCTTTAAAAGTAGATAAAAATCCTGTGTGTCTGTTGGGTTGGTATCGTATACATATCTCGTGCAAAAGCAGTGGTGGCCCAGTGTTTAGACTTCAATGTCTTACTCGTAAGGTCCGAGTTTGATCCCCCACACAGGCACACACCTCTGACTTTTCTGAGTTAAGTGTGTTTTAAGCAATTAAATATCACTTGCTTTAACGGTGAAGGTAAACATCGTGAGGAATCCTGCACTCCTGACAGTTCCCTAAAGTTCTCAAAGGTGTGTAAAGTCCGCCAACCCGCACTGGGCCAACGTGGTGGACTATGGCCTAACACCCTCCTCATTCTGCGGAGGAAACCCGCGTCAGCAGTAGGCCATTGACGGTTCGTGATGATGATGATGATGATATTGTATTTAATTTTATCTTCAAAAGCAAATAAAAATCCTGTGTGTATGTTAGGATGGTATTATATACATATCTGATACCGTTCGTATCCTATCGTTTTATAGATATATATTACTGTAACGATTTTGATTATAATTTAGCTATAGCTCGCATATACTGGTAAATGTGATTATTTAGTGCTTTATGTATAGAACGGTCTTTGATGAGGTTTAAACGCATATTGCGTAGACACGTTGAGCAATTACAATTTAAAACAAATTTAGCAACGGAAGTTGATATCATTAGTGGACGTAAAGTCACTAATAACATATTATTTCCTTTTATTAATTGTAAGACATTTTGTTTTACAACAACATCATGAATAATGTGCGAGTTTTTAATGTGAAGTCAGGGTCAGAACGAAAATTAACTACTTATCCAAACTGCCTTACTTAAAAAATTAATTTAGTTATTAATAACCATTATATTAATACTAAATTCTATTGAAAACTTGTCAAAAAAAATTTAATATTATTCCCTTCAAGTTTTTTTTTTCAAAGTAACTTATATCCTTCTGCAAAATCATATCTATTTGCATACAAAATATTATCAAAATTGGTAAAGTGGTTTCAACATGGAAACGTATTGAAAGGTATGGTAAGGAATTAGTGTGTATAATCTATTACATAAATAATAATGATTTATCATCATCATCACGACCCGTCAATAGCCCACTGCTGAGCCGGGTCTCCTCCTCAGAATGAGGAGGGTATTAAGCCATAGTTCACCACGCTGGCCAGAGTGGGTTGGCAGACTTCACAAACCTTTGATAACTTTAGGGAACTCTCAGGAGTGCAGGTTTCCTCACGATGTTTTCCTTCACCGTTAAAGCAAGTGATATTTAAGCGCCTGTGTGGAGGAACGAACTCAGAATTCACGAATAAGACATTGAAGCCTCAACCACTGGGCCATCACTCTTATTATTTATCATTAATACTAAAAAAAGAATACTTAAAATGTTTTCTAAATAATAAAATGCTTATCTAGCTCATCTCAATTAAAATAATTGAATAATCAAGTGTATAAATGGAAGTAGGCTAAAATGCGTCTAACTGGTATTCTGGTACAATTTCACGGAACATAAAAATGTAATAAAAAACACGGAAGTTCCGTATACACAATTATATTGAGAATAACGGATGCGACGTCTTTATTACAAAACTGCCATAGTTATGTTAAAAATATAAAATACAATTAATTCAGTGATTTTTTGTATTAATTGATAATAAATAGATATATAATATCCAAGTTATATCAAATATTATTATAAATGTGATCCTATCTGGTGGTTATGCTAATTTTGCTAATTTCATTATAGTTATAAATGACCTTGAAAAGGATACAGACAAATTTTAAATAAGGGGGTGAACAGGGTGCTGAAATTTGTATGGAAAACCAATCCTCATTTTCGGAATAAAAATTCGTCGTCTCTAGATTCTAATTTAAATTGAACACAGACAAAAATAAGACCTAATACTAGTTATTATATTATATTTTTCTACTCGTTTTTAATAAATTTGGAGACGATGAATCATATTATTTTTATACGCAATACTTAACGACGACAAATTGTCCAAGTTGACCTTCATCAATGCAAAGTATGGAATTTGTAAAAAAAATATGGAAATGTAGAGAATATTTTATCGATTACAACAACTTGTAACCATTTTTAGAATTATTACTCAAGTGGATTTTAATAATTTCGAAAACAAATATAGTGTGGAAGTAAAACACAAGTTTGACCATAATTTTGATTTCTGAGATTTTTGATAGACAGAGTCTCATTAGATTTAATAATAAATAAATCATTGTTCTTTTATTTATTTGCTTCTTTTTTCTATATTATTCTTCTCATTTTAATATTATTCTCTTTAAAGAAAAATGTCGTAAATGAGAATGACTTTACAAACTATAAAACAATATAAGCTTTAATATTATCGTCATCTTATATTTCATGTTCCAACTAAAATTACACATATGCAAAAAATTTAGCAACTGGGATAAAAAATGTCGTCAATACGTAAAAATTTAATGTATATATAAATTTTCCTCATCGTTTCTGTTTTAAGCTATGTATTACAAAATCCTGCGCAACCGCAGCCGACCAGTCACGATTTTAACATCTGCCTCTCGTTTTATATATTTCACTTGATATTATCTGATAATATATCATTTCCAGGTAAAACTATACATTATTTTTTTATTAGAATTAGGTTTTTTATTTAAAAGTTAATATTGGAAATGACCATAAACTTCTTTGCCATCTCTTTACATAGTATAAAACGAAGTCGCTTTCCGCTGTCTAAACGCTTGAATCTTTTAAACTACTCTACGGATTTCAATGCGGTTTTTACTAATAAACAGAGCGATTCAAGAGGAATGTACATGTATAATATATGCAAATTATAGTAAAGATAGTAATATTATAAACTATATATAACTGTTAATAACCGAAAGAGTGTGTAGTTCGGAGGTGTGGTCGCACCACACTGCAAGGGTTGAATTTGTAATAATTTTATTTCAAAATGAGTAAATATAATAATTTTTAAGCAAAGAATACCTATAAAAGTCGAAAACGATACCGTATATTCCACACCCATTCTATATTTGTATATTCATTTACGTCATATTTGACATGGAGCAGTCGGTAAGATATGTGGACTGATTTATTGATTGATATCCTCTCTTAAGAAAATAATAATGACTCTATGTTGTACATATATATAAACATTTTCATGCAGTTTATATTTATTAATTAAAGAAAATTCAAGAAAATATTTTAAATCAAAGTATGATGTTATACAAAAGTTACCTCAGCGTAGTGAGGGCCTGAATCTGGTTATGTAATAAATAGTTAACGTTGCAATGTATACTTAAAACGTATAAAATTTCTGGTGTTACATAAAATTGTTACTGAGGTTAAATACATAATATCATTCCGAGTGCGCTTAAGAGAAGGGCAAAATCTAAATAGTTAGCCGAATATGGTTAGAAAATCTCGGTCATTGCTAACCAAAATAGTTAATCTGACGTTATAATGACTATTTAAAATTTGTTTTAGATTATTATTTTGTATAAAAAAAAATTAAAAATAATGATATAATCATTCGAGGTTTCGGCATAATAATACGAATATATCAACAATAATAAACAATAGAGTAAGCATATTTTTGTTATAATGAAGTCGATATATGGTCGGTATGGTATATGGGCGGATAAGTATCTTACAAAAATATCTACATTTATCCAAAGAAATTGTGTTCATTATCTCTGACAATTCCGCAATTCTGATTTATACTCGCATGTAAACTATGTAGATGTTTTAGATAAATAAATGTGACACTTTAACTTGATTTTTAATTAATTTCACCTCTCTAACTAAACATTTATTAGAATGAATTTTAACTTCTACAAGTCGAATTAAAATCCGCCTAAGCACAAGTCGAAATTTTTTGGCATCTTCCTTGATGTTCGACTTAATAGAGGTTCTAGTGTACTTGAAAATTGTAACGAATAAAATATGAAATTATGACTGTAATTAAATTCAATGTAAAGACTAATTTAAGTCTTTTTAAGATTTTAATTTTTTAGGTCTGAGTTTCCAAAAGAGTAGGATATATTTCAATGAAAATATCATAGCTAAAAATAGTACTTATTAAAGAGTTTTTTATTGCTGTATTTATAATGCAATGTCAAGAATACTAAGATCGTTAGTCAAAGAGAAACCGATAAAATCTAACAAAGCGTCATTTAAGCAAAATTCAATAATGTATGTGCATTGTTTGTTGCAAGAAACTACACAATGATAATGAAAGTGACTAAAATTGAGAGGTTTTTAAGCGTGGGTAACCAATGTTTTGTTATATAGAAACCAGTTAATTAACAAGTGTTTAGGTGTAGTTACACAAATAATATATTTGCATAAATAAAACGTGTTAAGTTGTACATATTTTAAAATAAAGTTCTATGGAAATTGTTTATACAAAATTTAAATTTTAATTAAATCAAAAATAGATGTGATAGTAGTTTTTAAATGTCGACATATAAATAGATTTATCAAGAAATAAAAGAGAAATATATTTTTGAATGACTACTTTTTTGTTTCATTTACTTGTGAATAAATAACTTTAATTTCTTTTTTATTTATGTCATATTTTACAGGCAGAAAAATAAGCTTTACTTACCTTTAATGATGATCTTCTTGATGATAATTATAAACACTTAAAAGCTAATTTTCAAAAAATATTGAATAACATTGTGGTCCTTTCAATTGGAAATACAAATAATCAATTATGTTCACTCATTTTATTACAATGTTTTATTTATTTTTGTAAGTTACAATACATAATTTTTACATTATGCCCGATTTATACATATGGTAACGTAAAAAAATATTTAAGAATTAAATAGCTACACTAATCATAACCTAAGACAATTTGTGCGAAAGTTTACCAACGAGCTAACATTAAATATACATTTTTGGTAAAAACTTTCCTTCATAAATATCTAAATTAAAGCTATCTTTATAACATGACTACACTGATAACAACTATATATACAAGCACACCCTTTGAATGAAATGCTTAACATACGATTTCTTACAGCGATTAAAATCGATTTATTTATTTAAATAGCACCATAATAATGTTGTACTATAATTTATAAATGCAGCTAAAATTTTACACATTATTTTAATATAAACCTGCTCTAAAAATAGTTAATGTGAAACATAAAGTTTTGCAGTAGTTAATGAAAACCCTGTCAATGTAAAAAAGATCAATAAGAAATCCAAATTTCAGCATTTCATTCCTTAACCAAAATAAACCAACCCAACTAAATATTCTTATCGCGAATCTAAATTAAATTTGGCCATTGAAATTTACGTGTCCCCCACAGTGGGTGTGGGGGTGGTTGTTAGTCTTCTGGGTACGAAAGAAGGCCTCACTGGTCTCGGTTTGATAATTACTTTCCTCTCAGTTGTTGATCGTGGTGGTTCCGTGGTAAAAGTTCTTCCTAACCTAGTTGTAGGTTTCTTTCTTACGTCTATTGGTACATTTTGGGCCCGATTTGCAGAAAATCTAGACTTATTCGGGCTAAAACTAGACGTTTTATTAACTTTTTGTATTGGTTTTGGTGTTATTGTTATTTTGGAAACATTCCGTGGTACAGAGCCATATCTGCTAAGATTTGCAGGTCTTCTAGGTAATCCATATTTTGCTCTTTTAACATCTAACGGTGATATTTTAGTTGTAGTTGTTTCTTCAGGTACAAGTTCAGTGGTAGGAGAGTCAGTTGTTGTTTGAGTTGGAAGTGCTAGTTCTGTCGTTTGTATTGTATCATTATTTGATGTAGTCGGTGGTATTGTCGATAATAATTCTACGATTGGACTCGTTTTTACATTTTCAGTAGATGTTACTTTCGGTAATTCCGTAGATATGGTAGAGGAAATAGTTGTATTGGATGTTTCACCAATAACAGTTGAAGTAGTTGATGGGGTAGTTGATTTTGTAAGTTTTGGATACTGCTCTAAAATGGATATATTAATAGGATATTTAATAGTAGATTCTTCTATAGTAGGACCTTTAAACTCCTTGCCTTTTGCGAAAGTGACAATATTTCTCGCGGTTTGAGGAATTAATATTTTTAACTTGACAAGACTTGCCTCATCTTCTTGTGTAGGCACGGGTGCCGAATAAACAACAAAAGGTTTATTATCTTTATTTTCACTTACTTTTCTTGGCATAGGATTTTCAGTTTTAAATAATGCTTCTAAAGGTAATGTTGATGGATCTGTCAACATTAATCGAGGAGTTACTACGTCAAAAGTTTTAGCAGCTTTACCTTGTTGAGATTTTTCATTTTCATATGCTGCGGGAACAAATTGCCAATGTGGATATGATTCGCCTTCATTAGAATTTTCTGTTTTCTTATCGTCATTGACGTAACTCAAAAAGTCGTCATTAAATATATGTTCTACTTGGCCTTTTCCTTCTGTTAGTTTTTCTTGTGCAGAAACTCTATTAACATGTCGGTAAGCCTCATTCATACTTTCTGAAGCTACGAGGTTTTCTTTTGGCACATCAAAATAATCAACTAAAGCTCTTGCATTACGAGCTTCATCGATTCTAATAGGATTATCTGGAGGATTATCTACAGGGTATATGTGTCCGTATTTAGTCAGATAAATAGGAATTTCATCTTCAACTATTTTAATCAGACTAAATCTACTGACTTCACCAATTTTGTCAACTGTTGGTTTTTTCTCTACTTTAACCTGACCTTCTTCTATCAACGTTGTTTCATTGTTCTTATTAATTCGATGTTTATCTAACTTTGAAGAAACTTCTACGACTCTACTTATTGAGAAAAGTTTATCAAATTGAGTTTTTACAATGGGGGAAACAGGGGAAATAGTTGTCGTAGTTTCAAGCTCACCCGAAGTTTCTGTTGTAGTTTCTGGTATTTTTTCCAGCATTTTCGTCACAGGTTGGTCAGCAGATATTTCAGTTACTACATCTACACCTGTTTGTAAATTAACAGTCGAAAAATCGTCAGTACTGGGGTAATTTTCAGTAAATTCTAAGTAGTCATCAGTACTGTTATCGATTTCCATATCAGCTGTTTTTGTATCAAATTCGATTATGTTCGTTGATGTTTCGGTAAAAGAATTTATGGTCGTTACTTCTGGCATTGAAAGATAATCATCACTCTCTGTTGTTGTTTGATAAGTGTTATTTAAAATAGTAGGTATTGTGGTTGTTTCTATTTCCTCAGATTTAGTAGTTTGAATTGTTTTTGTCGAATTTATAGAACTATTATTTTGTGACTCTCTAGGAGTACTGTAGCCTATAGGCACGTTTTGAACACGTTTTTTGTTATCAATCACTGGTTTATTTCCACCAAACCTATTATAAATTGCAGTTTTATTTTGATTGTTTCCAAATATTCGTTTAGGAATTTCGGTAGTTGAAGTTGAAGTTCTGAAGGTATTCGAATTAATAACTCGCGGTTTAAATTGTGGTTTCTTTGATGTTGGTTGATATCTTTCTGGTGGTTCATCGTCATAATCTTCTTCTTCGGGCGTTTCTAAGTCATCATTACCAACTTCTTCTTCTTCATCAACTTCTTCGTATTCTTCTGAATCTGGTTTTCTTGTAAATAGTCGGTTTGGAGGAACAAAAGCAAAAGGACTTTCAGGTTCTTCATCTAAAATTTCCTCTTCTGAATATTCCTCTTCTTCTTCTTCTTGTAGTTTCGGAGTTGTTCTTGTAGTGGGAAAGGTTCTTCTTGTGAATGTTCTTGAAAAAAGTGGTCTTCTGGTAGTTCCGCGAGTAAAGGTCCCTGGTCTATCAACAGTTGCAGGACTGGTATAAACTCCAGGATTATATTTACGGCTATAGGTTCTACTGCTCGATGGCGTCGACTCAGTAGTAGACGTAAATAACCTTTTTGGTGGTTTGTATGGAGACCTAGACCTAGGAGAAGGTGAAGTCTGTATGGTTGTAGTAGATACTGTCGTTTCTGTCAATATGTCAGTTTCAGTACCAGATTGTTCAGTTGTAGTTTTTTCAGCATTTTCTGTGGCTTGATTTTCGATGGATGGTTCATTCTTTACAAAATTAGGTTTAGTTTCAGCTGATGTATCTTTATTTTCAATAGATATTTCTATATTTTCAATATTTATTTTAGAATCTTCTAATGTGTCTTTTTGATCCGTAGAATTTTGTTCACCTTTATTTGTCTCTAGATCTTTACTTGAAAAGTTCATTTCCTTTTCTTCACTTTCAACAGTAACAGCAGATTTTTCTACATCTTTCGCAACTTTATCGAAATTATTTGATTCTTTTTCCTTATTTTTATCAATCTGAATAATGTCAGTTACATCTATATTTATTTGAGGCTCTCCTTTTGGTTTTGGTTCATATACTTTTGGTGTAGTTTCTTTCAATATTTCAGTTACATGGTCTATGTCTTCGTCATTTTCTGCTGTAGTTCTATATTCTTCTATTAATGCTAAAGGTGTCGTGGTTCTTGTTTTTTCTCCGTAATTAATAACTTCTTTTGGTGTATCTTTAAATCCAGCGTTTATTAATCCAACTGACTTTGACGAAATTTCAGGCTCTTCATCTGCAGGCTTCAATTTCTTTCTTATAATCTTACGAATTCTTGTTACTGCAAGAGTTGTTGTCTCTAATATTTCGGGAATAGGAATTTCAGAAGTGGATGTGGTTGGCCTCCGGCGAATAACTCGAAATTTTCTTTTTCCATTTTTATCAGATTCTCCGGTAGGTATATCCTCAATAATTTCATCTGAAGCTTTGGATTTGTTCTGGTTTTCCTCTTCCTCGTCGTGTTCTTTTTCTGCTATAGCACTTTCTGATAGATTAATATCGTCATTCTTGTTATCTAATTCTTCATCATCTTCTTCCAGATTTACAGGTGGTTGTGTTGTTATCCGTCTTGACACAAATGGTAGTTTACGTGCTTGTAAGATTGGCGCAGCAGTGACAGTATTTCTTGGTCTTCCAAACTGAAGGCGAGGACGATTTCTTTGAGTTGTAGATTCACTAACGCTATTTGTAATATTTGGAGTAGATACTGTTCTTGTAAATGGACGTGGTGTAAATCTAGTAAGCGTAGGGCGTTTTTGAGTAATTGGTGACTCAGTTGACTCGGTTGATTTTTCAACGGCAACAGTTGTAAATGTAGAGAATCTCCCACGACCTCTGGTTAATGTATTCGGTCGCCTTTCATCTATAGTAGCAGCAGATACATCACTGTCTTGAGCTCTGTCAGATACAGTTGTAGGTACTTTACCACGGAATATATTACTTTTAGCATTTTCTTCTTCACTATCAACAAATTCTGAGGTTTCAATATCAATGGGAGTAAGCGAGAGCACTTCATCGCGAGTGAATTGAGGTCTTATCTGACCTCTTGAAACTTGAGAAGCGGCTGCTGGTATTGTATCACCGCTTGGTGACAATCTATATCTACTTTGGAACCTATTAATCACTCCAGAATTACCGTCTATTTTAATACTATCTACTTCACGGCTATCAGGAGTTGTCGATCGAATTTTGCGCGAGCTTTCGACTGATTCATTTGATTCGGATATTTCGTTGGGTTGGGATAGCGGTCTACGTCTGCGTATAAAAGAATAATTCCTAGAACTCACCTGAGTTGTTGTTGTTGTAGTTGCTTCAGTTGTGGTGGTTTGAGTGGACCCTCGTCGTCTTAATAGAGATCGTCTTGTTGTTTGAGCTGTAGTTGTTGTTGGTGTAGTTGTAGGAATGGGGCTTGTTGTTGTTGTTATTGTAGTTGTAGTAGTTGTAGATTCAGGTTCAGTTGTTTGAACAATAGGATCCACATCTTCAGGTTTCTCTTCTGAACTCGGGGCATTAAGTAAAGAAGATATTTGGACAGCTAGGATTGTAGTAGGTTCAGGACTATTTGGTTCTGGAGGGAGCGTAGTAGATCGAGTTCTAATAACTGATGAATATTGTGGTTGATTCGACTGAGATGTAATTTCTCTCTCTAATGCTGTTTCTTGAGATTCTTTGTCTTCCTCTTCCACTTCTTCTGATACTTGATATCTAAAGATAACAAAGATATTTAGTATATACATTTAAAGAACCACTATTTATTTACGATTTTAACAGAATAAGTTATTGTACAAAATAATATTTAACTGAATTGCAACAACCAATCATTTATACCTTATCAAAGTCTTAGAATAACGAATTTTTAGAAAAGAATAAACAGTTAATAAACTCAATGAAATTATTATATATAATTATTACAGCACACACAGCATAATATTCGATTAAATTAGTCAATTAATAACGAGTATTTCACTTTGAAATCACACGTAATTTGTTTCATGCAAACAAATCAATTCTTTCCTGTTTTAGTATTAAATTAGTAATTACTTACAGAGTAGTTATTGTTTCAGCGTTAGCTCTCGATCGTCGAATATTACTTACTGAATAGTAGAAGTTTCAGCAGTAGGCCTCGATCGCCGAATAGTAACATATTCAGGGACGCTCTCTCGTCTTGCGTTTGCAATGTCGAGTGCGTTTGGTGATTCGACAGCAACGAAAGGGTCTCGTTCGAATAGCGCATTTCTGAAATATAATTATGTATTACAATAGAATAGCTTCCCACATATCTAAAATTCATTTACATTTCTAGCCTTTATCTACATATGGTATATTCTCCCTAAATTAATTCTGAGTTCGATAAGGTTAAACTGTATATATGTCGGAGCATAGTAAAAGATTATCGATTAATCGAATCGTTATCGTTGTCTATGGCGTTGGAGTGGGGTAGTAGTCACTTCCGTTGTTTTGACAGTATCTACCCTCGACCCTTTATATGCGATCGACAGTCTAACTAAAGTCTTAGTCGTGCGCGGTCTCTCAAGAAGTGAACATCATCTAAGTAGTGCTAGTGCTAGTGATAGTGATAGTGTCAAGTGCAGTGTAGTGTGGAAGTGCTGTCCAACTAAGGTCACGTATGTCCTTACAATGTAATTGCCACGTGGTTAAGTAAACACAATGTTAGGTCAGGTTAGCCTTAGGTTAGGTTAGCCTTGTGTTAGATTCGGTTTATGTGCGTTTAACCTTGGGTTTAAACAGAGAGCCTGAGCAGTGGAGGCGAGTGTTATGATCATTTAAAGGACGTCCTTAAGCCTACACCTTGGTCACAAGTCCAAGGCACTGCTTAGGTTTCTCTCGTAATTGTTAGAGATCATATTTGATCATTTATCGATTCAGTTAAAGTATCTACGTTGCGTTTACCCAATATTCCATTCAATACCATCACCCCCTTTTAGTGTTCCCCAATATTCCCCATCTTCCTCCTTCCATCTCCTTTTCACATCGTTTTAAAATCCCCGACATATATACATATTAAGCTAACAATAATTCTTACCTAGATTCATCAGGAGCTTCAGTTCCAGCTGTAGTAGGTCTGGATCTTCTAATATTAACATATTGTAAAGGTTTTGGTGTTGTTGCTACACTAAAAGTTTCTTCTCTGGGAACTTCTCTGGCTCTAGAAACAGGTACTTCTTCAGATTCTTCTTCACTGACTATTTCTTCACTTTCTGATGGAAGTGGTGTCGTTGACGAGGGGGTAGGTCTTGAACGATTGATTGTTACGTATCTGTAAAAAAGTAAACGTAAATATTGTAACTTTAAATAATTGACTTTAAAATAGAAGAAATTTTGATCTGTTCTTGCAAATGATAAACCCTAAAAATTAAATACTCACTCTGGTCGGTCCTTCCTTAAAACTCTATTTTTATCCGGAGTAGGTTCTAGACCTTCATTTTGAGGTCTACGTCTGCTGTTTTGCACTGAACTTTCAGTAATACTGTTGCTTAATTTAGTTTCTGTTACACTGTTACTGGGGAACCTGAGGAAGATATATGTTTAAATCAGATATGAGCAGACAGAAGTGTTGCCAGATTAACTGTTGCGTATGGGTGTCCATGCCCATGGCAATATCGCCAACTCATTACTTACAAATTTATTCAAGAATAGTCAAAAATGACCAAAACAAGCCGTTTTAGCAAATCTTATTAAGTAAGGCATACATTTTTTACATCAATAATATACTAACTTATTCTTTCCTCTAGCCCTTTCAAGTACTTTTTGGTACAACTTCTTATTAAAAGCTGACGGTGTCGTTGAAGCGACGCCATCAGTAGTTCCAGAGCTTGATGGAGTTTCTGATATTTTCAGGTGTTTCTCCAATTGTTCAACTCCACCTAGAAATTCAAGTTATAAGTTATATGCAGTGCCAAATTAAAATGAAAAAAAAATGGTTTAAATTCATATGTAATCAATAAAATATTTAATTTACTGACCAACTTTCTTGATGAGATCAATCAGTTCCTTAATAACTTTCGGATCTTCCGCTTCAACATCAGATACCTCTTCCTCTGCTGATTCTTCTTCTTCACTTAGCTATAAAAAATTAATTGTTCAGATTTTGCTTAGTGAGTATTTGTGGCTTGCCTAACGAGATAATTATGTATTATAATTAGTGAAGTCAACGTTATTTAAACGCCTCTTGTGTTTTGGTTAAATATTCTATTAATAACAATATGTGTGAGCATTGTGTGAAAAGATGAATAACTATAATTATATCAGTATAAGAAAACTTACCTCAGGTTCTGGAGTAGTGGTTGTTGTTGTAGTCGTAGTAGTAGGAGTTCTAAATAGCAAAGAACTTCTCGAAGTAAGTCGAATTGGTCGTCTGGTAGTAGTCGTTGTCGTGGTTGTAGTTGGAGTGGTCGTTTTAGCGGTGGTTGGTTTTGTTGGTGCTTTAGTGGTGTCTGTTGGCTTCTTGCAGAGAACATTTCTCGCAAAGTCACAAGAATCAGCTGCTTTGTTGAAGTAGAGACCTAAAAAAAGTATAACCGTGAAATTATGACCATGAGTTTATTACGAATTTAATTTAGCATATTTTATTATATTTACCAGAAGGACAAGTAAATTGATGAGCCACGATTCCAAGATCTGAGGGTCCAGAGTCAAGACACCAGAAGTATTTCTTACAGTCTCTCGGATGAGGGAAGAAACCTTCGTCTTTGCATTTGAAGTCTGAAATAAATAATTAATAAAGAGTTATCATTTTATGTTTATTTTCCAAACTTTTATTATTAGAGTGCATCTTACTAAACCTGAAGTAGCATCGACAAGCAGACAAAAAGAGAATTGTTATTTACCAGATCCAGGATCGGGAGTTGTTGGCGGTTCGGGAGTAATGATGTTCCATGATGGTGTTGTGCTTATCGTTGTACTGCTCTTGCGTTTGTTGCTCCTGGAAGAAGTTTACGTTAAAAATAATTAAATATTGCCAAATAGAAAATTACTTTATATTTTTTTTATCAAAAAGGTAAATTAATTATTTACTTTGTTCTAGGTTTCTGTGTTGTCGTGGTTGTAGTTGTTGTAGTAGTGGTGGAGCTGGACCTTGGTCGGTTCCGCCTTCTACCACTAGACCCGGATTTCTTGGGAGTCTCCTTTACAACTGCTCTATTTGTAGATCTATAAAAAGGACGTTAAAATTATCATTGATTATAGTTACAGTATTAGTTTCATATTCATTATCTTCCTCATAGATCTTCCCTTAAGGAAGAATTAGCGTAAAAAATTATATAAAATATTAATATTTAGAAAAAAATATAAAAATGTTTATATCCTATACTTCTATTTAACTACAATTATAATACAATGTTTATGCAGCTTACCCTAAGTTTGCAATATAAGTTTCCTTTGCAGCTTCAATAAGAGGATACGGCTTCCCATGACACGTGCCGCGAAAATCATCATTATCAATAGACCAGAACATAATACCTGTAAAATAAATTAAATTAATTAATAAAAATTAAACATATACAACTTATATTTTAAATATAAATCACACGACACATTTTTAAGGTAGTGCTAATTCATCCGGAGAGTAAGTATTTTTTATGGCAGTTAAGGGGGCAAACGAGCTGATGGCCCACATGGTGGTAAGTGCCCACCTTGGCCCATGGACATCGACAATACAAGAGATACCCTCTTGTTTTGCCGATGCGTTGCTACTTTGAAAATACAGAGACGAAGAGGAATCAAGAGTACAATGCTACGGTTTCAGTGGACCTTGAGCGAGAACCCAGTGTTCATTAGAAACGCAGCATTAATGGGGTGGGAGGGGGAGGGGTAAGTCTGACCCACATGAGGCTCGACCGAAACGCGTCAATGATACTTGGGCGGTCGGATTCGCAAGCTGGTCGCAAGCCAGTCGGGGATTAGAACCTCTACTACCAAGGGGTGCTGGGTTACTCGGCTTTTACAAGATGCTTTCTCAGCGGCAGGGGGGAATAGTATTCTAACCCGTTTAAGGGTAAAAAGTAACGTAAACTTCTAGTTTTATTAGGTTAATTCCAGTTTTTAGTCTCAAAATAAAATTCACAAAGAATACCTTTAAATATCGATAGTTACCTCCAAGTCCATTCACGGCAACATATTCAGCTTTCTTCTTAACAATATCCACATCATCATACCCAACCCATTGGTTTCCTTTAAAAGCAACCGGTCCCATTGCCTTTTTATTAGGATACGCGATGGTCCATTCTTCTTCAGGTTCTTCTTCAGAATCTTCTTCCTCTTCTTCTGAGTATTCATCTGAAGCTATTGCACGTTTTTTGTTCTTTGGTTTGAGTGCTTCACAGATCTGTAATGAAGTGAATTACTATTTATATTTTTTTCTATTTATTTCAAAAAAGAAGATTCTTTATTGGTTTCCTTTTTACCTCATAGTAAGCTAAATATCCTTTCTCTCTCGTAGCGTCACCTTGTTCTCCAGGTCCATCAGCAGGAGAACCAATTTCAACAGCATCAGGATTGAAGAGAGTATACGAACGACCATATGTTGGTATTCCTAGGACAAGCTTGTCGGGATCTGCGCCATTTTCTAGGTAGAATTTAATAGTGTAGTCCTGTAAACAGAATAATGTTCATTAATTTCAACTTCTCCATTAATTTTTTATTTTTCTTTACGATACGATTTTATTGTTGATGGAATTGTTTTAACCAATTTATTTTGTTATTTAAATGTATACTAAATACGAGACTTTATTTTATAAATTATACTTTAAATGTCAACAAAGTTAGACAAAATGATTGCATGTCTCAAGGTCGACTAACATTAGAATTTTATACAAATTTGATACATGTGTGATAGACGTTCAATAACTATCATTTTAACAATACTTTCTCGTTTTAAAAATCGTATTTTTTATATTATTAAATTCTAGACCTACCTTTTAAACTAAACATAATATTATTAGGAAACACAAAGACGCAAATAGACATTTTTCTTTGATAAACTTTTTATATTATAAGATCTGTCTGTCTTTTTTTTTATACAATGTAAACTCCATTTAAAATCGTCATCGTGTCGTCGTCATCATGTTTAAAATTTCCCAATAACGTGTCCTAAATGCGTCACTTTTCCTTGATTTAAGAGGTTCACTTGAAGGTCTTTTAGTAGAGCTTACACTACACATATAAAACAATTTGTTTATTTAGAATGTTACAGATAAAACAAAAGATATATACTTACAATATTAAGTTCATTATCAACGCTGTATTCATTGGGTTCTTCAAGAGGGAAGAGAGGCGCGTGGTGGTTGACCGCTGGCTCGAAGGCCGAATGGTAGTCGTAGGTTAACAGGTTCATCCAGTCTAGATATCTGGAAATGAAATATTGTATATTTATGAGCATCTTGAAATTCTTTATCCTCCTGAGAAATTGGTAACCTTTCAAGATAAATTCTCTACAGCACAACACGACAGCAGCTTTTTAATTTTCTGTTACCGTTGGTTTCAGTTAAAAATAACACTATAAATAAATTCATTAAATATAAATAATATATTCATTTTTGTTTTACGTTTTATTTAATGAACTTTTGGAATAACCAAAAATGATAAGGAAATAAGTTTTAAATATCTTTGAAGGGTGAATTGTAAAGTTAAAAAAGTAAACTTTACCTCTTCAAGGTAAAAGCTTTCATTCCAAAAAAATTAAAAAGAAATTAATGTATTTATAGTTTCAATAAAAATTATATATATACGGATGACGCTTAAATATGCGTATGAGTATAAAAAGCCATAAAGCCATAATTACAGAGAAACCATCTTTTTACCATAAAACCATAAAAAGAAGTTGTAGAATAATCATTAATGGCTAAAGCTAAATTCCTCATTATTTTTGACCTTGAATAATCTTTAATACTCTCCGTGAGACTGTGTAATTTGGTCCAACTTGAGAGACAGGAAAGTCTATATCTCGATTTATTTACCTCAGAAATTTCTATTGTAAATTATGTTAATTATAGTTCCATAAGTTTCTAACAGATGGCGGTATAAATAAATATATTGTCTGTGCGGAGCCGGGTGAGCCGCTACTTATATTTTAATGATCATTAATATGCTATGGCTATAGTATTTCATGAATGTACATGTTTTAAAGGTCAGGGTCTATAAGGAGTTTGTGCAACCTACGTGCGCCGTACAAGGATTGTAACGCCGGTCACGCTTTGCTTGGATGAGCCTATCGATTAACATACAAATATAGCTCACTGATTCATAGACAATGTTGTATATTACTATAATAGAAAAAGTAAAGCAGTGTATCAATGTGTGGAATAAGAAGCATCAGTTTATACTTATAGTTTAATAATAATATTTTAGTTATAATTTATAATTCTCTGTCTCATTATTAAAATAACATAAGTACAGCAAAGGGAGGAAAATTTACTAATTTTATATACTAATTGGCCTTTAAAGTTTGTATTTTAATGGTCAGTCAGATATTCAAAAAATCGTGTTTACTATTTGGTATAAAAAATTGGGATAAAACAGTAAAAACATTTTTTACAATGAGAGATTATCTTTTAATGATAATTCATCTACAAATACCATAATAAGACCTTTAAGCGTATAATGAGAGTAGGTTGCATATGCATTTATATGATCTTGAGACTGTGCTGAACGGAAAAAAAAAAACGAGAATGAAAAAGTAAAATTAAGAAACTACAATATCGAAAGAGATATTAATATACTTTAACAGTGAAGTGTCATTATTGTCGGGCTTGGTGTTCGCATCTATAATAAGATTCCACAGCTTATATTAGACTTGCCACTTCAACAATTTAAAACTCGTATCAAGAAGTCTTTAATAAATAAAGCATACTATAATGTACAGGATTACTTAAATGATGAGAATTGCTTGGAATCTAAGTGACGTTGACTCTCAAGCTAAATGATTCGTATAAGAGACTATGTAAACATGGCTTTTTGAAAAGAGCGACTGTTGAGCTTCTGGCCGGCTCTTTTTAACCGAAAACTGCTTTCTGAGCCGGTGGTAGCTTCAGACAAACTGAATGACCGATCAATTTTTGACATATCAAAAGTTCTTTTATATAAAAGTCTAATTGAAATAAAATATTTTGAGTTTGAGTTTGTCGCATGTAAGCCAAAAAATTATTGACCTTTGATCTTTACTTTATGTATACAGAACCTCCTTGTTGCCAATATTTATAGGTAATGGTGATGGTTTTAAAGTTTCGTGAAGCTTTTATCCGTAGTATTATTATAGTGTAGTAATCCTAATTCATCAAGTATAGTGGTGCAAGAGATTTAATTCGTCTCGACACGACGCTCTGTTTACTTTACATTTCGGAACAATAACTGACAGTAACTACACATAATAATACTTTGTTCTACTTGTCAAAATTTTGTATACTTTGTGTAATAATTATGGAAATTATCTTATGATGAAAGCCGTGTTTCCATAAAGAAACTGCAAATTTCGTTTTTGAACAATTATTATCAAACCACTAACTATATTCGATTTTGAGGAAAAGATCAAAGTCATTTTTCTATAATAATATGAAAGATATTTTAATTCAGTAAATGGGATAAAATATTTAAAAGTATTGGTACTTTCTCTATAATTTATATTTAATCTAAACAATATGTTATGTATGTAAAATATAAAAAGTCTAATAGCTTGATAGGTGTCATAGTAGCAAAGTATATATCTATGTTGCCATTAAGATAAATGAACTGTAAAAATAAATATTTATTTTATCTGCGTATAGTTCAAATACGTGTGTTGAGATTATGTAATGCGTATTAATATTAAAAATAATAAAACCTTGATTAGTATTATCGATTCGTATTATGCTACAGTTAGCAAAGAATTGCCATCAAGATATATCAAGATTGCGCAGGAATTAAAATAATCAAAGTTTGACAGAAACTATGATAAAAATATACAAAAACAAATGTTTACCCGTGATGCCAATAGGACAGTTCAAAATTAGAAAAAAAAACTTATGTAATTATTTAATCTATGTGTTGTTCATGAATGCAAAATTAAAAATTTCTCTTCCACAGATTAGCAAAGAAAAAACTAAATTAAAGAGCTAAAAAGCCCTTTAAACAATTTTTAATCTTAAATACAATAAATATTAATGTGTAAACAAGGATATATATTTATTAAAATTTATATATATTTAATTTTCAGCAGCGGAGTTATATTATTTATATGTGACTCATAACGATAATATTTTATAAATCCATTAAAACGACAAAACTATATTTTGTATCATTAAAATTCCAAACAACTTACATAAAACTTGTTTAATAGCAACGACTTTGAGATGACATCATATTAAAATTGAACATTAGGTATATAATTATAAATTGGGCTATTGATGTGTATTGATATGTTTTTTGTTCTTAGTCATGTCTAAAATTGTACCGGTTTTTGGGTACACATAGCTTACAAAACTTTGGTGTATATAAATTCGATAACAAGATACTTCTTTCCTGATTTATTTGATAGTCTTTATTACATAAATAAAATATCAATTCAATCTGAAATTTTGATCCAAAACTTTAGTCATTTCCAATTCTGAGAAACATTTTTTATAAAGTAAACTGTTGCTAAATCCAGTTTAATAGTTTTTGGTTGAAAGTTAAAGAAAGAAAGACAAATGTTTAATATGTAAGAAGTTCCAAATAAAACAAAGTCATTTGTATATAATGTAAATAATTTGCGTACATTAAAGCCTAAAGAGATTAATATTCAACTACCAATTTAATTCGACACACTTTGATACGCACGATTTTATGATATATTGTTTGGTTCAAGTTATAAACTGTTACTGAATTAAAAAGAAAACAACATTATATTCCTAACGAGTGGTATTAACTAGTTGTTGCTAAATAAAATTATTAATTATTGTTTCTTGAATGCGCTAATCTCAGGAACTACTGGTCCGATTTGAAAAATTCTTTCAGTATTATATAGTCCATTTATCGAAGAAGGCTATAGGCTATAAATCATCACGCTAAGACCAATAGGAGCGGAGCTACACAAAGTCGCAAAGGTCGGCTAGTTTATAATACTAGTAAGATTCGTTTTTTAATACTTGATTGAAAACTCAAGGAGTGGGGGTTAACAAAGCTACATACTATTAATAATGTCTTTTTATTTTTTAATCCAAAATGTTCATGGAGCATTAGGGACATATAAATATGAAAGTTTTGTAAATATTGTAGTTTTTTTATGGTTGAAATTAATTACTTTTTATTCCAGAAAACTAATATATGTACAGGGTGGATTTTTGAGACGGGTCAGTAAGGGCAGCTACCTTAACCGGTATAGTTACAGGAAAACGTTCCTAGGAGACCATCCATAACTTTTTAAGATATTCTGAACTGCATTCACAGATGTTTGAGCAAATGTACGGTTAGCGAAAAAAGTACTAAAATCCAAAAAAAAAATGTTTTATGCCTATCGATCCTACTTCGTATGGGGATCAAAAGACTCTATGGGACATTTAAGGTATGAGTACTAGAAATCTCAGAAATCGCAAAAAACATTTTCCATACATTTTGTACTGAAAACGATAAATCTACTCGTAATATTTTTATTGCCGAACAATTCTATTTCTTACAGTGATTAAAATATTCTTTTGGACCAACTGAAATTTAAATACAAAAACTACGGTACGACACAACATGTCACACAAACTTAAAAATAGGTAATCTACGAAATTAAATTGATCTATGAAATCTTACAAAAATATAGCTTAAACTATTTGTACATGGGGAAAACGTTGCAACATACTTGAATTTATTTTTATAATATATTATAACGGACGATGTTTATTAATTCATATGGTGTTGTGAATGAAATATGAAAAAGACGTTCTCGTTGTCATGAATTTAAGGTCCTGACAATTAGTTTAAAAATATACACTTATTACAATTAGTTCAGAACTTCATATTATGTATAATAATTTTATTGCAATACTTAGCAGAGATCTAATATACGAATATTTGGAGGGCTATACTCATTTAAAATCGTGATCTATGCCATCAGACCATCTATAAAATACACAAACAATACATATTAAGCAATATGACATTGAATTAGAAATGAAGTAACACGCATGTGACACTTGTGTATGGAGTATGGAGTGTGTGGCGCAACTGCAAGTAACGCGATACTTATTCACACATCACACATCGTAACTCCACAACCTATTTACGATGATCTTGAATCTACGTATGTATGGGTGTTACTAATTATATTTGCTTAGAGTATTTGGCAATAACGATTACTGTGCTGATTGTGATGGAATGTAGTTTAGCAATGGATGGACTTGGAATAAATTGACTTTGAACTTGACTCCATTACAGTACATACTAAACTCAATAATTTCATCTGAACATTTCACTTTAATTTTTTCCATACAAAAAATTGTTTATTAACACATTGAAAAATTATGTGAAAATCAAAAGTGACAACACATATGTTCTATAAAAAATTATCGCTTTTTAAACCTTTGTAACATAACTTTTGCAGCCCTCTACGATATTACTAGACATTTTTAAATTTGCTTTGATTGACTAAAATGCAATTTTAACGCCTATTATTATTCTGTGGATACATTTTCCGTCAGTATGCCATAAATTAGAATATGATTAAGCTAAGATGAAAGGATTAGAGCGAAATTCTAGAATGACTTGCGAATTACTAGTAAGAAAAAAAAAGAGTATAAATTGTATCTACTGATAAGTTGCCAATAGGTGTTATGTCAGGAAAGAGGTTAAAGTGTTACAAAAGTAGGTAAATTAAGAAGAAGCTATAAAACTACGTGATTAGTTCGTAAGGAAATGTTACGAGAACTGCACTCAAGAGAAAAAAAAAGAAAGAAAGAAGAGTGTCTGTATATTATGTTAGCGATAAGGAAAAAAATAAATGGCTGCTCTTGGTGGGGGCACTACACTAAATGTCTAGAAATTCAACCATAAATAATTAATTCAAACTTCTTACCTATTCAATGTTTTGACGTCAAATCCTTTTTCAATATATTCAATACCAGCTGGAACAGCCATGGTCAGCAGCAGACGAGGTTTTCCAGTTTTTTCTGATTCTCTTTCGAATTCTTCGCGAAGTTCCTTTACTAGTTTGGCATAATTTTCCCTGTCTTTGGGTTTACCGCCGTCTCTGAAGGCCGGATACTCCCAATCCAGGTCGAGACCGTCGAAGTGGTTTTGTCTGAGGAACTGTGAATAAAATTTGTTGCTAATATGATTAAACATGATTTTAAAAATGTATGTGTAAGACTTGACTTATTTTATGAGACGTAAATTTCTAAAAATCAAAACTGTTATATCTAACAGAAACCCAAAGAATATTAGGATATTTATACGTAGGAATATGAAAAAATACATTAAATCTCATTAGATAATATTACAAAATAATTCTGATACAACTTTTACTTTCTTATTAAGTAAACAACCTGTTTAATGTAATTTGACAATTATAAAATTTTTCCACATATTTAATTTACTATTAAAAATTGTAGCAAAATACATTCACTAGCCGACGAGATATCCGGCTGCACTTTAATAACGCCTTAATCACGAGAGAAAGTGCAAATAACCTGCGTACAGCTTTCAAAATACCACCAGTGAACTGGTGAACATAGATCAATGTTATATGAACATACTACGTTTACAATTAATTATTATTTTTATATTTTTTTTGACAAAAATGCAGTCTAGTTACAGATAAACAAATTTAGATAGAGGTTTACTATAATCCATATAAATATTAACATTAAAAGTGAAATGAAAGTGATATGAAATTAAATACTAATTCACCACATTGCAAGAAAAATTTTAAAAAACGTAGACTTTGATTTTTAATTGTATAATATATTTATTTCATTTGTTACATTTAATATTATTACATAATAAGGCTAGCAACATTAATACTGTTTCCGAATGTAAATGTGGTTCTAATCTTTGTAATAAACATTGTGTTTAAATCAAACTATATAGTGAGACCTGTCGCTAAAATAAAAATATTAATATGACGTCACCCTATTTATATGTTCTTGTATTAGAAAATGTATATTTGATAGAAATCGATCACTTGTTTATCAAACTCAAACTATTTTGTTTCAATGAGACATTTTACTAAGTACTTTTAACGCATCAAAATTGGTCAGTCAATCTGTTTGTCTAAAGCTACCACCAGTTTGGAAAGCGGTCTTCTGATGAGAAGAACTGGTAACAAACTCAACAGTTGCTCTTAACAAAACGCTATTGTTTACATGAATTTGTTTTACTATTGTACTTGGATTCCAAGCATTGTCATCATTCAAGTAAACACTTTTTAATGTGGGTTTTAATCACTAAAGTCGTAAATCTAATATTAGGCCTTCAAAAATGGTAAAAAATGAAAAAAAATTACAGTAGGATGAAACCCATTAGAAAAGGAGGGGAATATGATCAAAATGAAAGGAAAAATAAATTACGGTCGATCTGAGTTCGGGAAGTGGGAGGGGAGGAAAGGAACATTTCCTATAATAATGTATATTTTTCTTTATACCATCAGAAAGTAGATATTTCAACGAACAAAAAGCCCCCAAACTTTTTTAAAAAAGCTGATGTTTTGACGTCAGAATTTTCGATTGAAAATTAGGGTACTTTTTTGATATTAAGTTAAAATAAGGCGAAAAAATAAATATTTTAAATCAAATAAATTACAGTGTATTTGGGACATAATAAGGTAAGTTTTCACCAAATTTCGTAGAAAAAAAATTTTTTTGAAAAAAATACAAATAAAAAACCAAAAACTTGGTTTTTTGAATTTTTCACCTAAATTTTGAGGTTATGTGAAAAAATTGCAAATACAAAAGTTGTAGATCTTTTTATTACCTACAATTTTGCCATTTAACTTTTTTCCATAGGACTTGTAGTTTTGCCGGAAATCAAGATAAACCATTTTTTACCCTTAAAAACTCACCCCCTCCCACTTCCCGAACTCGGATCGACCGTAATTTATTTTTACTTTCATTTTGATCATATTCCCCTCCTTTTCTAATGGGTTTCATCCTACTGTAATTTTTTTTGGTTTCAAAAATTATCGACCCTGGTCCATATAGGCTGTGTTGTGGAATCTTATTATAGATGCGAACACCAAGTAAGGCGTTAAAAGTTTATTAATGTTTCTTGTATTGTACCAATCAAATTTCCAAGACCTAGCAGATTCAAGTTGTATGCAATGATATCTTCAAAATCAAACTTCGGCCAACATGCGCCTATAAATAGATTAGTAAGATCTTTCAACAAACTGTGTAGTATTGACCCAGTAGATATATCCATAGTATTACTACATATCGCAAGTGTCTTACAGACACATTTAAACATAATTGCACCTAAAATATAATTTATTGTAATAAAGTACAGTAAAAATTTTATTTTTATTTTTTTACTTAAATTTTTATTCCTGGTAAACACAATTTTTTTGTTTGTTTTCTACAAATCCTTTTATTTCTTTAGTTCTTAATTACTTTAAAATAAATTTGTTAATAATTAGATTTATATAATAAAAAGGAGGTTCAAGGATTGGTGTTATACTCGCACATAGTAATATTTGGCAAGTCGTCGTCACCTATAATTGTAGCAACACTATAAGTGTGTGCTATGTTGGTGATCTTAACAAATAAATAAATAAAATATTGCATCCGTCACTATTTTTAATATAAATTTATAATAATTACCTTAATAGCATTCCTGACGAACTCCTTCCTCCTGTCCTTAGCAGCAACCATGGGGGAGAAGCGAGTTGAACCTTCATTCCAACCACCAATAGCCAACATTGTCTTCAAATTTTTGTTGTAAGTCTTAAGTCCGGTGAACTTCGCGTAACCACCTAAAAATATGCTAATATTTAGAAGCTAGAAACATCTTTTTTTACTTCTTATAGTGTAACCAACTGGTGGGTAACTCCTTAAAAATAAAAATATTCTTTGGTCAACCAAATAAATCGATTTCTATTAAAAGAAATTCTTCAAAACATATTTCATTATCATCTTTATTTCCAAATAATACTTCTATTTTGTGATTGAGGTGTTTTATGTAGAATTTGGAAGGGATGATACTCATTCTATACCTACTTTACACAATACGGATATTTTTTTGAATGAATCTACTTATACTAGCTTAAAGTTTTTTTTTTTCAATAGCTGTGCCCGTGACTTCGTTCGCGTGGAACAGCGACACTTCCATACATCTTTTCATCCCCCTTTCAACCGCTTACAACCCTTTTTTCTACTAAAAAGTATCCTATATCCTTTCTCAGGCTCTAGACTATCTGTATACCAAATTTCAGTTAAATCGGTTCAGTAGTTTTGATGTGAAAACGCGACAAACAGACAGATTACTTTCGCATTTATAATATTAAATAAGGATAATGACGCTAAGTAAATCTTTTAAGTGAAGTATCTAACATTTAGGTTTGTTTGAATTTCCCTTTATTATAAAATTTGTGCTTAATCAATCTAGATTGTAAATATGTACTAATAGCTAATTTATTGCAGATTTCAATAATAATAAAAGTACAGGCATAGTATCTATAATAAAAGAGGATAATAGAATTAGGACTAGGATAGAGAAAACAGACCTTAAATAGTTAGTAGTGAAACCGAGCGCATAGAAATCTAAACAATTTGCTGATAGCATTAATTTCAAATAATTTTTATTTCCAACCATATAAGGATATTAAATTAATACGAGGCGTGGTTCTCCTTTATCAATACTCAATTATACTATTTATAAATTACTGACTAACCTTCACTTTGCTGATGTACAATATTTAAGAGAAATCCTTATGAAATAGAAATAATATTTATTCAATTATAAATACGAATCACACTAATGACTTTTCTTAAGCTAATTTGGAGTTTCATAAATGTCAATGTATCTGGGTTTCAACTATTATATAACACATATATAATACTTACAGATAAACTCTACATAATGATATTTATTCATAAAAATAAATAACATTGGAGTGTCTGTTTGTAATATTAAAATAACCGCTTTCTACTGAGTGCATACACGGTACATATACCAACAACAATTTATTTTTTATTTTTGCCTTTCTGTTTGTTCCGGCTAATCTCTGAAATGGCTGGGTCGATTTTGACAGGACATTAACTGGCAGATAGCTGATGTAACAAGGAGCAATTTAAGCTATTTAAAATCTCACTACGACCCATAGGAGCGGAACAACATGCAAACGAAGTCGCGCGAGTCAACTAGTGAAACCTAATACTTTATAGCGTCATTGAGTGTTATTGTTAAAGAAATAGTGAAATAATTAACAATTAGTAACAAAATAAGGTAACCAAAATCAACTAATTTCATTGATATAAGGGACCATCCATAAATTACGTCACACTATAAAGGGAAGGGAGGGGATTGACGAAGTGTGACAAGTGTTGGGAAGGTGTGCTAAATATCGTAAAAATCATATCAAAAACAGAAAGATGTGTGATTTGTTTTTTATTTAACTAAAAAATAACTAAAATGGACTTGAATAATTATTTCAGCATTTTGTTTTAATTTAATAATTTCTAAATATTAAATCACAAAGTATGTGACCAGGAAGGGGTGGGGTCAAAAAATCACGAAATTCATCTAACGTAATAAATAATTTATGGATAACCCCAAAGTTATAGTGGTGTAAATTGGAGTTTGGTCTGCTTGTAAGAATGACGTCATATGTTAAATAAACGTCATTCTAGTCACTAATGTCAAATCTAAGCATTATCCTTGACACAAATATAAATATCAAGAGTATAAAACTAAACGATCAAATTAAAGCTCGCCCTTTACCAACGGAAGGGAGTAACTTCCTCTATAATATGATAATATGCTTCCTTCCATTAAAAGATAATATTATAGAGCTGCCCTCGCTTCTTTGAAGACACAAAGCCTCTAAGGTCTTTATTTTCACAGATAAAATAACATATAACATCATCATCATCACAACCCGTCAATGGCTCAGTGCTGAGCCGGGTCTTCTCCTCAGAATGAGGAGGGTTTTAGGCCATAGTCCACCACGTTGGCCCAGTGCGGGTTGGCAGACTTCACACACCTTTGAGAACTTTAGGGAACTCTCAGGAGTGCAGGTTTCCTCACGATGTTTTCCTTCACCGTTAAAGCAAGTGATATTTAATTGCTTAAAATACACAATACTCAGAAAAGTCAGAGGTGTGTGTCTGTGTGGGGGATTAAACTCGGACCTAACAAGTAAGACTTGAAGTTTCAACCGCTGGGCATCACATATAACATAGAAAACATTATCGAGTGTGTTATTTGTTATATTAAGTTTTATATAGTTATTCTACAATGACCAGAAAAGACGAAGAAAAAACAGTGTGAAAATCGTTAACCAAAACAACGATATATACAATTTTCAAAAAGTATGTGTAGATACCTCTGAAATTATAATATAGGATTTATTTCATTTGCACAACTGAATCAGATATGCAAACTGACGAAATTCAAATACTACTCAAATAAATGTTGCCAACATCAAAACTAGCACTACCAATCCAAATGTATTTGATGTTTATGTAGAGGTTCCCTATAAAAACCAAAATCCTCGATTAACTCTTAATATAAAATGAAACGAAAGTTAATAAAGATCGTGATATAATATAGATCATTCATAGTTTCTTGATTATATCAGACTGTAAGAGCAACGATAGATTACAAAGATCTTCCGAAGTCTATTAAACAACTATAGATTAAGATCTTAATAGTAAAAGCTTACTTTTACTTATCGATATTTGTAAAGATTAAATTAAAAATAAACAAAAATAAATATAAGGAATGTTTTTTCTCAAGTATCGAAAGTGAAGACTAAAAAATATTATTTTACAAAAGTTTTTTTATGAAACCCATTTACTTCAAACAGACCAACATTTTAAACTATTTATAATGATTTTAAAACTACTATTATTTTACTTATTTGATTTTATTTCATCTAAAAATGACTTAAAATTCATCTAAAAATGACGATAGACGATACAGTATTTAAATTTTTATAATAAACATAAAATATATATATGGGAAAATCTAGACTTTAATTACATAATGTTGTTATAATATGTTACGATCTGTATTTAAAACTAGAGAATTTGTGTTTCTCATGGTTAAATACTACTATTGGAGTTCCTAACATTCGAATCTTCATTATACAAAGTGAATTGTATGTTATCTGTACAAGGACATCGATTCCGCTGTTGCAGGTTGGATTAAAGCTGTAGGTTTTAAATACCTGTAGGTACGGTGAAGTATATAATACAGTAGATATATTTATAGTTTTAAATAAGCTATGATATACTATGCTATCACATTGAGTGATACCTTTTATCTTTGAAGAAATCAAAGAGACTTGAAATAACGATTAGATTAATAATACAAATGTTTACGTAAGCTGATGTAGAATCTAGGTCTAAAATTCAACTGTCTTATGAAAAATTAATAATAAAAAAAAGATTTCTATGCATGTTATTAAATTAAAAAGGAAATTTCGCCCACCATTTCGCGGTATCAACCAATAACAAATCTCCATTTAAATAAATGTAATATAGCATTACATACCTTTCTCAATATCCTGATATTTGTCAAAGGGTTTCAGTGTGTTGTCCTTTGTGAATCCTCCAAATGCGTACACGAGATGAGTGCACAGGTAAGGGTTGATATTTTGAGGGTTGAACTTGGCAGTGCCTGGCCGGTATACCGACCAGTTTGTGTAGTAGCAGACGACCCTTGGTGTACTTGTGAGTGCTGGAATGAAAGAAAAATATCAAATTTATGTTCTAATGTATATCAATATATAAAAAAACCTAAGCATGCTATTGTTAAATATAAGTTTTTTCTATTACTGTAAATTGTGTATCTTTGTGTGCAATAAAGGATTTATTTATCCCGGCGTTGCTCGGGTTAAAATACATAGCATGTTTAATGGTATAAAATATATAAGGATACATTTTTTAACATAGATATTATAGATTTTTATTTTCGATATTGAGAGACTTATTCAGCCATTAAACATGCGGCGTATATAGAGTATATATAATAAAGTAAACGAATTTAAATAATTTTAAGAAAAAGTTTAGTAAATGAAAAATTCATGTTTTATTTACATATTTATAGAACTTCCTCAAACATTCTATATCGATTATAATAGTTTGCACTCATTTTAGAATTATGTCGATCATTCCAGAAATTTCTAGAACTTTCTCGAACATTCTAAATCGAATACATATAATAGTTTTACACATTTCGGAACTTTCTAGATTATTCTAGAAATTTTTGAAACTTTCTAGAACATTCCAGATCAATTATAATTTTGAGATCTTTTCAGAAGTCCTCATGCTTTAGAAAAGGAGAGAAATATACGATTAACATTTTCGCCCCCCACAACCACCCACTTCCATCCACCGCGGCCAAACTCCCTTACCTGGAGACCAAGGGGTATTTACCACCCCAAGAGGTAGTTAGGTAGTTGATTGGGGTTGGTGGTGATAGAGAAAACTGTGTATTTACGTACTAACAAAGCATTTTATATAAATATATTATTTACGCGACTCATCAACGTAGAATTAATTCTTTGAACTCAAAATTTGAGCAGCAGTATAAGCGAAAAACAGCAACAGAAAAACGGAGTTCAACAGTTCAAATAGGTCATTATCACTCATTTGTATGGTTATTTGTATGGTTTTTTATTATAGAGAATTCAACCGCTTCTCATCGTTCTCTTTTTTTGGACTAGTCTTTTATTAGGCGATGAATGGATGAACCACTAACTGAATGAAATAATAAATGCATCAATCGATAAATAAACAAACTATTTGAACTCTTTGTTCGTAATATTAGGATTTTTGTCATAGTTTAATTTATTTATATTTTCTTTATCTCCTCATTTATACTAAATATTAAAGAGATATTTAGTAATAAAAAAAGTAATTTTAATTTAAAAGGTAATGCCTAAGATCTATAGTAATCAAGTAGTTATTTATCATTATCTAAAACTAAGTAGCATTAATTAATTTGTACAATATTTATTTACACTAACTTAACTACAGTGTCTTCAGTTTACATAAGAATTAGCTAAGCTAAGAATAAAAGCAAAAAGCGTATAACTTTCGTTTTCCTTAGTAATTCCGGCAAAAAATATTTTATTGGATACAATGAGGCATTGTACCGCCTGCTGTAGCAACGACCTTTGCACGGATCAATCTACATTCACCCACAATGCCATCTTTAATTCTACAAATAACAAAAAAAAATTATGAAATTTGGAATTTTTTTATGAGATGATAATTTGAAACTTAATATTATTAGAACTTATTACGAAATTTTTAAGCAGGAGAGTCCGACAATATTCTAAGTGAGAAACAGTTGCTTTAAAACGTAAAAACCTGATATATTCTAAAGTAATAATATTTTAAAAAAATATATAAAAAATCACGAACTCACTAGCTGGAAATATATAATGAAGGTATCCACCGCTTTTATATTGTAAAAAAAAAAACTGAAAAATTGCATTTCGTTAAATTAATCTATTACAATTAACTAAAAAATTCTAATTTTAGTATTAACTAGCCGACCTGCACAACTTCGTTCGCGTGTTACTTCGCTCCTATGGGTCGTAGCGAGATGTTTAATAGTTTAAGTTACTCCTTGTTACATAAGCTATCTGCCAGCGAAAGTCCCATCAAAATCGGTTCAGCCATTTCAGAGATTAGCCGGTACAAACTATTACAAACAGACACTCCAGTTTTATTGATTTGTATGGATTTAAAATTCCATGTTTTTCAAAGACACTTCTTAAATATATAAAAAAATCTCCTACTCTTTAACTATTAGTTTTAGGTATTAAACTAATATAGATAAATTAATTGTATAAAAATCTACATAATAGAAGAAGTGGAGGGGTTATGTCATTGCCCTGATACCCACGTACAGTCGTACAACGTTTACTTCACATTTGTATTTATACGTGGATTCCATATACGGTGATTCACAAATACATTTTGTTCCTTTGTATTCCGAACAATGGGGACTAGTCTCAGCTTATAACAATGCTTTAGGTTACTATAAGAATACTAGATGCAATAATATCAACAATTATTATTTGCTCCACTTAAATATTTTGTAAAAATCCTACAGATTTTGTAGGTTAGTTTCTTTTTATAATTGGTTTGATCCTTTTTCAGTATATATAATAAGTATTGATTACAACTATAAAAAGTCCTTAAGTCCTTCATCATCATAACCCCTTAATGGCAGAATGAGGAGGTTGTGAGGCCATAGTACACTACGCTGGCCAAGTGCAGGTTGGCAGACTTCGCACACATTTAAGAACTTTTAGGAAACTCTCAGGAGTGCAGGTTTCCTCACGATGTTTTCCTTCACCGTTATAGCAAGTGATATTTAATTGCTTAAAACACACATAACTCGGAAATGTCAAAGTAGAGTAGTATGTAGAGGTAACCTCCCGAGTAAGACACCGAAGTCTTAACAACTGGGCTATCACTGCTTTTTTTAAAATCTATATAAATAGTTGGAAGTGATATATAATATTCTTAAAGAACCTCCTCCTTTTTGAAGTCTAAAAATTAGCTAACACATTACGTTATATACTTAACTAACATTATACCTAATTATAGACTAACTTAACATGCATTTACAGTAAGAAAAATAAATCCAGTAAAAGATTAATGGAAAAAAAACGCGAGAACGCATGAAGCCAGAATCTCTAAAAATATCAATACTAGTATCTTCGGAAATAGGATTATAAGAATTCGTGGTCGGATTAAATTTTAATAGGTTTTAAATATAGCATTTTGATACAAAAAGAGTTTTTCAAATCCAACTAATATTTTTAGTAAAATGTTTAACTTACCGGGTGTGGCCATTGTGATGACAACTACAAGTATAGATAGCCATGTTGTGTGTTCCTGTAAACAAAAATAATAGATTAGAAAATATTTTTTACCATTACAACCATTAATCAGTAATAATAAAACACTTGTCATTAGATATTATTATGATTGTAACGTCAGATGTTGTGGCATAGATTCCTATGGAGATAACAACTCTGTGTTGTCGTTATCCCTTTGATTGGTACGTAATGATTTAAATAACAGGACTAAGATGTATTTTAAACTCTAACTTAAGGCTTTATATAAGCCTTAAGTTAGAAACAAATTGTTTTCTTCGTCCTGGTGCTCCCGCCCTCCTTCAGACCCTTACAACTAGTATGTTTACGCATAATGTTAAATTTAAAAGAATTCAATAACGATTCAATAAGATTTTTTAGATATTGTAAAATTGTGTGCTGGCATACCAACGCCATTTTTAATAATGTAAGCGCTAAATATAGCAGAACATTTCGATTATTTGACGAAGAAGAGAGAGAAGGAATAATTGAATGTTTGGCAGCTATTTATTTCCAAAAAACAGTTCAATTACTTCAAGCGTTTTAAAAGTTATGTTAGAATATTTTTTGTAGTGTCTATTACGTACTAAATGGCATTTATAGTGTATGTAACACAACCGGAACGAAACTGTAATATCGTAAAAGGCCAATTGTGTTATAAAGTGGACGTATGACACTTCAATTGACCTAGAACGTGCGTAGATACTTGGTTTAATTGAATTTTATATTATTCCTAAATGGTAAGTGACTATGGCCACTTACTATTTAGGAATTGTACTACTGTAAATTTTTGGTAATTTTTTGAGCTAAATTTTGTGTTTTCAGTAGTCCTACAGATCAAAGAAAGGCATTTTTTGAGTAGGTCATTGGTTGAATTCTCATTATTTTTAAAATCACAGATAGCTTTTATTTTTGTTTTTTTTTGTATAATTTTTTTGCTTAATATAGAAGTCTCACACATATTTGTAGAAGACATTAAAGAAAAAAAATCTTATATCTATGCAAAAACTAGTAACTTACTGTCCACCCTTTTTATTTTATAATAATTGATACTCAATATATATTATATTAATGTACCCGATATTAATATAGTTACTCAATAACCCATGATAAAATTATTGGTACTTTTTTATTTTTAAGCAGCTTTATTAGTTAAATAATTAAGTAGATACAGAAGTCTTACATATTTCCTAGTAAGCTACATTAGAACATCTCAAAGTTTGTAATTATCATGTACTGCAAATACTTTGGTAATAAGCTAGTAAATAACGAAGTTTTTATGTAGCGATAAATTACACGTTTAGCTAAACTATCCTAGACGTAACGTATTATTTGTTATTAAGTCACCGTTACGGATACATTGGTAGGACTTACGTAAATATTACATGATTACATTTTTCTATAAATATATTTAAGGTAATCTGATATCAAACTACATTTTTAAGTAATTTTTCCAACCAATTTCTATTAATATGAGGACTCAACATATACATATTTAAATTTATTTATAAATGTTGAATAATCCAAACACATATAGAGAAAATACGTTAAATATCAAATATGATGGTCCCTCTTATGTCAAGATATAGTTTTATACGAATTTCTGTTACCATAACAACCGTTGCCATGACGACCGTCAATGCATAATTGAACAAAAAAAATACAACCGAATTGATGACTTCCATTTTTGATTTTGAAGTCAGTTGAAAATTATGGATTTGCATTCAGATTTTTTTATTTTATTTATATATCTTTAACGGCCAATATTAATAATCATTCTAAATTCAAAATCTTTTCATTATAGATTCCATTACAAACATTTTGGCTTGATTATTAGTATTGGCCGCAAAAATATGTATATTGACTTATAGACTAACAAAAAGAGATTCCAAATTTGAATTTCCTATACAATGATTTGAATTTAAAATTTTCTATATATAATACAAAGATTTTGAGTTGTGATAGGTTATTAATTTTGCAGTTATTAATTAATTAATTTATCATCACCTTTATAGTCTTCTACAGTATCAAAGAAGTCAGTCAATTATTCATTCATCCAAAAATATATTATACTTATATACCAATATTAGTAAAAATATATAATTTATGCACAATTCCAAATAAATAGTGAGTCAGCGAAGTATAATCACCAACAAGGAATGTAGTAACAGCATGACCTATATACGTTCACTTTGTTTTTATAACTATTGAACAGGATTTAACCACTAATGATTTAAAATTTAAAGCAAACTAAAACTATGAAATAATAAAATTCTTAAATAGTGATCCATGACCCCATTGATCACGACTTTTGCATCCTCAACTTTTTAAACGTTGTGAATTATAAATAGGTTCGCTGAAAATTGCCTTTTGAAGGTTTTTTTATTATTCTTCGAAATTTAGTATCCGGATATAGTATATAGTATCCGGTTAAAATCTTATTTCTCTCTATTTTATGTAATAAATAAGAGTAAACATTGGTGAAAATTCAATGTTTTGAAGCATTTCGTTCACAAAGAAATTTTAGAATATAATATCCGATAACCTTTTTTTCGTTCCTTATTAAGTTATAAAAAAGCAATTATAAATAACTAGTCGACTCGCCCAGGCTTCGCACGGGTGCAATAGGCATATTTTTACAGTAAACATATTTTATCACTATCCCGAAGAACCTCTGATTTTTTCGGGATAAAAAGTAGCATATATGTTAATCCAAGTTATAAGGTATCTGTATGCCAAATTTCATTAAAATCCGTCCAGTCGTTTTTCTGTGATTGAGTAACAAACATACACATCAATTCATACTTGTAATATCTTATACTCTAATACTTATAAATAAGTAATTTTATAAGTATCACAAAGCTCTACTTATTACTCACAGTCCATACTAATGAAGTATGTCGGAAGTACTTTAAAGTGTATTACTTGTATAGTCTAGAGCATTCTATATTGTGATTGTAATAACTAATTAATATTCAATAGTTGTGCTCACACCGTTACTTTACTGTATAACTGTTGGTGGGCATTTTAGGATAATGGGATCGTACTGAATGGTAAAGAGGGCAAGAAAGTAGAGTTTTGAAACGGGGACTTTTGTCCATATGGAAAATTACTTACAGTTTGCTTATGAAGAATTTGAAAACAATTCTACTATGTCTAAACTTTATATTTAAACACTAACGGATATCACTTTTTTATGTTATTAATAGTCGTCGTTAAATGTAAAGTAATTCGTCTTGGGGAGTTTGTCATTAAATTAAGTTGTATTATGTAGAATATATGCTACTTAATTTAATAATATTATCTCATGAAATAGATCATATTTTAACAGAGAATCGTCTTAACATTATGAATGATACGAATATAACTGTAATTTCTCGAGTTGTATAAAACATTCAAAATCAATGACAAAAACACAAAAAAAATTAATTTTTAAATATTCATGTATTTCTAAAGGGATTAATGTACTATTTTGGGGACAAATATTTTAACCATGTTTATTTTTATTTATATAAAAGAGAAGAGTTGTCACGCGAGATGCATCCGGAACGTCATGGCTCAACCAACTTCAAATCAACTGGTAAATCGCTAACTATCCATTTCTTACGCTTTTTGTTTAACATCTCAGTGAAATTGAGTGATTATTTTATGCACATATAATTATATTTATATACGGATGTAGTTAAAATATAGTTATGCAGTATACGAATTGAAATACAATTATTTTGTTCAGCATAAAGACGGCAGCAGATAAACCAATCTTCAAGTGATTTTGAAGTATTGAAGCCGCTTCTTTTGTAAGCTAGACAATTTTACAATTTTTACTTATTAAAATAAACATTTCTTAATTTATAACAAGTTAAGAAAAACAATGATGGCCCAGTGGTTGAGACTTCAAGTCTTACTTGGGAGGTCCGAGTTCGATCCCCCACGCAGGCAGGAAACCTGCACTCCTGAGAGTTCCCAAAAAATTCTCAAAGGTGTGTGAAGTCTGCCAACCCGCACTGGGCCAGCGTGGTGGACTATGGCCTAATACCCTCCTCATTCTGAGGAGACCCGGCTCAGCAGTAAGCCATTGAAGGGTCGTAATGATGAAAAAAAAACAATAACACTTCTCTAAAATGTTGATAAAGTTCATAAATTACAGTTACCATTTTGAAAACAGGAAAATCTTAATAAGTTGTTTGTCATTTCATTAATAATTATTAAAACATTTCTTATTTAATCGTAAAAATCATATTTTTCAACATATTAAAGATTCAAGATTGACGTTAACGAAGTTATGTAGAAATGTTCAATACACTCAATCATAGCAATATTACTCCATACATTACCACACGCATTTCTCAATATTTTACTCTACTACCGGTATTTCTGTCTGTCCTGACATACATGTGGTATGAATTGCTTTATAATTTACTTTAAATCGATTGGCTTCTTATCGTCATGACTTTAATAAGATTAAAATAACCTCTTTTAGTTTAAAAGAGGCTTTCATTCATGTTCATGATATAGATTAATTTTTGTAACTCGAAGATTCTATAATGAGAAGGAGGAGAGGAGATATATTGAAGAACTATTGGGAAAACACAACGTAGATATTATGATGTCTTACAATTACGACAGGAATCTAAGCAGTGCCTTGGTCTTGTGACCAAGGTGTAGGCTTAAGGACGTCTTTAAAGCAATTGCGATATTCGCCTCCACAGCTAACTTTTTGTATGTTATGTTATGTTACGTTAAATTATGCAAAATAATGCGTTATTTATTTATTTTCATGACATTCGCAATAAAATTTAAAAGAATAAACAGTGTTTAGAGAAGAATATTCAAATCACCACTGTATTTAATTTGTTAGAACTTTGATAATCAGTGTTAGTTTAACTTAAATATACTGGAAGTTTCTAGATATAAAAATATCGACTAAACTGACGAAATCATTTCGTATTAGATTAGAGTTTTGATCTATATTTACTCCCTTTACAGATTTCTCATGTGTAAGTCGATACCTAAATTAAGGACACTTACGTAAATAATCTTAATGTTTAATACATTGCGGATATTTTAAAACTCATTTGTTTAATATATTCATCACCCAAACCAGGAAAAGAATCTTAAAATGCACACAAAAAGCGCGTTTCATCAAACCGTTAAGGCAAACGTACACCTTAGCAAATTGCTCAAACGGCCACCGACCGGTTCGGCTCGTTACGTAACAAACAGACAAACATAGCATCGATTCCTGGATATGGCGTTTGTGGCATTCTTACTATGAAAGTTTCGCTTTCTACCTTACTGCTTACGCACGAGTGGATTTATTTTAATTATGCGAAAAACTGAGACTAGTTGCGCTTGCGACTCTATAACTTGTTTCGAGATATAGGTCACTTTTGATATGTTGAAGTAGTGTAAATTCGCTTTAAATTGTGTAAATTTTGTACCTTACTCGATACAGATATATATTAAATTAAAAGTGACACACGATGATGTGTCAGATCAATAAAATATAGACACAGTTTCTTTTTATGATTGGAAAAATCGGAAGAAAAATAAACTTCAAGGATTTAAAGAAACTAACACTGTCATGGAAATCCCTTTCTCAAAAATAAATCTGATTTATATGTAGTGTTAATTAAGATGTTGGCAACACTTATAATTTGAGTAGCAACCTGTTATTTGATCTTGATGTTAGTACGACTGATTTGAGTAGCATCCTGTTATTTGATCTTGATGTTAGTACGACTGATTTGAGTAGCATCCTGTGACTTGAATGTTGGTCAACTGATAAACACTAATCAAGGAAGTAGGAATTGCAAAATAAATACGCCATCACGACAGAATAATGATGGATTACATCGCGAGTATTCTTAGCAGTAACTCTGAAACTCTGAGTCTAAAGTAACACCCAGGACGATATTCTAGTCAAATCGGATGCGTCGAAGTTAGTATGCACTTACACTTGTATGGAAATGGTCATAAAGAATTATTTAGAATACTTAAAGAATGTTTTTTGAATATTATTAAATCCTATAATATATTTTTCTATTGTCAGTGGATTGCTAAGTATTTAAACAAGACAAAAAGCTAGTATGTCAGTTTTTCCAACATGCTTTTTTATGCAAAAAGTCATTTAGATGCAGCGCTCTATTATGACGTGAAAAATAAATCTACAAATATCTCTCTTTTTTTCCTATGTCCCCAACACGAGGCATAGGGCTGACACAATGCTTCGCCATTCCACCCTGTCCTGGGCTTGGATTTGGCTTCAGCAATTACTGAATGCCGCCAAGTTTGTTTAGGGCAACCACGCTTACGCTGTCCTTATGGATTCCTGTCCATAGCTTGTAAGTTTTGTATTGATATATAATTATTAAAGCTGTAATTTCTGTAGGAAGGAAGTGATTAGAGAGAAACAGCTGTGCTCACAAACACGTGTCGTGAACGTAACTGCTAATGTAATTATCTAGCGACTTTCATACATTTACAAACGTATGATTATAATATGTAGGAGATAAGAAAATCATTAAAATGTACAAAGTAAAATTAGAGGTAACAAAAATCATAAAAATATAGTAAAGGTTTAAAATCTTAAAATAGCACCATCTATTGAAAACTTACTCTACAAAGATAACAACAATCTATGAAGTCGAATCAAATAACATATAGAAGCTTTTTTTTCTTGTGTTTTATAGTTTTTTAAACTTAACATGAATAAATTAAGTTTTGGTTAAATAGATGGCGTTACTTGTATGTCAATACTAAGCCATCTCACTAAATGCTTATAACATTTAATAATTATTTTTATACTACATTTCCTCTTAAACAAGGTCATCAACAGCTTCAGGTTTTACCATGTATGGATAAGTTATTATTTACTACAAATAAATAAAAATTATTGATTAAAAAGATTTCATTTTAAATTTATATATTGTTTTCAACTAAAAAGTAACAGTTGGTTGAAAAAATATTTTTAAATAAATGATGAAGTATAATACTTTTACAAACATACAAACGAGCAGACGATCCACCTGATGGAACCGTCGTCCTTAACATGGACAAAACTAGAGGGTATCTCTTGTTTTGTCGTTGCCGCCTCGAAGATTAGGAGCAAAGAGAAGAATGCTGCGGTTTCAATGGACCCCGAAGACCGCAGCAGTAATGGGATGGGAGCGAGAGGAGGTAAGTCCGGCCCACATGCGGCTCGGCCGGAACGCGTCAGAGACACTTGGCGGTCGGATTCGCATGCTGCTGATGGAGAGAATGAAAATTCTGTACAAGCTAACCAAAGTCACATGAAGCGTTGATTTAGGGAGTTTTATATCTTTCTATCGTTTTATATCTTTCTTCAGTGAGAAGTTTTTTATCAACCGACTTCAAAAAAAGGAGGTTATCAATTCGGTTGTATTTTTATTTTTTTTATGTTTGTTACCTCAGAACTCCGTCACTTATGAACCGAATTGAAAATTTCTTTTTGTATTTCGTAGGGTATGCCTACAGATTGGTCCCATTTTTTTCAAAATCCAGTTCTGATAATGGGATCCTTAAGGAATTGACAGAAATCCTCAAAAGTTATAGACACACATATAGTGATATTGATAATTTCAGAGGGTTTTCAAGCATTTTCATTTAGAACTTATCATTTGGTGAAGTGGAACTGATGAGGAAGACCACAGATAGCCATGATATGGTTAAGAATGTTAAGCAACTAGTACTATGAGAAATTTTAAATAAGTAATTTTCATGTCGATGTTACCAGTAGATTCTTAGACCTTCCGGATTCATCTACAGTAGTCGGTGCCAGCAATAGTACAAAACATAGTAGTATAAAAGTACAATCGTACACACTAATTCGTTACAGGTTCGTTCAATAGATATACCTATTACAATTCCATCTCACTACACGTCTGTTCACCTGGCTGGCACTAACTTCAAAAATATCAATTATTGTATATTATTATCCTACTAAAGGGAAGTTAATAAATAAGCTAATTATTTCTTACTTTTTAATGCATTTTTGAGTTTTTTTTTAATAATAGATAAGGTGCAAACGAGCAGATGGTCCACCTGATGGTAAGTGGCAACCATCGCCCATGGACATCGGAAAAACAAGAAACACTCTCTCGTTTTGTCGATGTGTTGCATCCCCGATGATAGAGTGGGAAGGGGGAATGAAGAAGAAAAATGATGCGGATTCAGCGGACCCTAGGCAAGAGCCCAGAGTCCACTAGACCCACAGCTGCAGCAGATTAATGGGATGGGAGAGGGAGGGGGTAAGTCTGGTCCACATGCGGCTCAACCAGAATGCGTCTATGACACTTGGCGGTCGGATTCGCATGCTGGTGGTCGCAAGCCAGTCGGGGAACAGATCCCCTACCACCAAGGGGGTGCTGGGTTACTCGGCTCTTACGAGGTGCTCTCCCAGCGGCAGAGGGTAAAAAGTGTTTCATGATTTAGGATGATAATAGTGGTCAAGCGATGCATTTATAAGTTTAAGACAGTCTTGACTCCATTTGAAAAGATGTTATATTTTTAAGATGAGTAAAACGAGAAATGTATTTTTTTATGCCTGAGATCAACGACCTGCATAGTGCACTATGTAGCGGATGTGCAAATAATGTTTCGTCACCGCGCTCTACTTACGTACCGAGAAACTCTTAAGACTGCACTACTGCACATTACTACTAATTATCTTGTTCAAAAATGTGGAAAATTGTAAGGAGCATATTTTAAGTAAAGGCATTACGTGATTGTTTCGAGGCTGACCCGACAGACTGTTCAATTATCAGACTTTACTTAGTTAAAAAATTCGAAAACTAGTACTACATTTATAACGAAGTTAACAAAAAACAATTTCCTATAAATAAGTTTTCTAGTATTTCATTTCATAAAAACCTACGATTATAAATATTTAAAAATTAAAAACATAGCCCAAATTATTTTTCACGATCTTCCAAACTCTCCACTATTAAATGAAAATTTACTACTTATAATATAATAATGAAATGTATTATATAGCTTCTTAACAAAATTGTTCAGTTTCAGGGAAAAAATTAAGGACGAAAAACCTAGAACTCAAATTTCTCAGTTATGTATTTAAATCACTTAGGTATTAAATTAAATACGACTTTTTTCAGTTTCTAAAGTCAAATAACACATGTAATCTATCAAGAATTTAATCATAATTTCTTCATAACGTTGTTGTAACAAATTCACAACTCAAAAAGGTTACTGTAAAGGTCAACGATCCAAAAACAAGACAATGTTATTATAGCTTATTAGTAAGACAATATCTCGGATGTTTTGCTATATTGATAAATTGGTTTTGATTTAAATTTAAACAATAGCTAGATTGATTATTGAGGAAATAGATGGCAACCTTTTTCGTAGAAGTCACGTCTATATTAATGTGAATAATTGATTTTTTTTATCTATACTTAATTAATTTAAAGTAGCTGTATAAAAATCAATAATAGGGAAAATATGATGAGCAACATGGAAAGTTAGTAAGTCAATTATTAAGAAGCTTCAAATTTTTATTATCAAACACTATCGCCATCATTAATCTCTGGAAGCAATGCCATGAAGATCCTGTAGATTGCAGATACAACGTCTTAAATGGGGCTGGGTTGATCACACACTGCGCAGAGACTTGAGAAACCAAAAGGACAGCGTAAGCGTGGTGGCCCTATACCCTAAAGCCAAATCAATCGGTTTAACTTGGAGCGAGATAAAACGTAAGGACGGACAGTGAGGAATGGCGAAGCATTGTGTCGGTTTCTGCCCCATGGTGGGGACATAGGAAATGAAGAGAATAAAAAAATTATTAAAACTACTTAAGTAAGGTATCTTTATATCTATATTTTATATATATACTATTAAAAATGTAAAACTAAATAATTTTCATTCCTTTGATTTGATGAACTCAAACGAACTTGCCTGTACGTGAAGTTCTATTATACAATTAATTACTATATTTTTTAATGTCATATTTATAGCTTTTAGTTCTATATGTATTGATTTTTAATTAGAATTAACAATAGATAGATTAAAAATATTGTATTTTGGCGGTTGAGGAGTTTGGGTTTGTATGAATTTGTATCAGTGAGTCCATAATTATCCAATAACAGTTCAATTTATATGTTAGTATATCAATGGAACATTACGTATGATATCATATCAGTATCGTGAAGTAGATCATGTCGCGACTCGGCCTTGCTTCTCAGATCTTGTTTCAATATAGGTTATTTCTTACTGTCCTATTGAAAACTTATTTATATCGATTTTTCAGGAAATACAAAAAAATAAAATTACACGTTTCAGTCTCCGACGGTCAAAAGCTTTTGTTTAATTTGCTAGCTGACCTGAAAAACCTTTTTTGGTATATAAATTATTTATGGTGAGCCATCTTCATGATCAAGAGGTATAAAACTAGACTAAGATTTATTCTGAGATCTACCAACATACACAAAAAAATCATAAATCAAGCTGTTCCGGAGGAATTCGATAACACACAATAACACAAGATGTTTGTACATTTGGAGAAGCAGCGCCATCTATTAAATCAGTTTAGAAATTAATTTGTATTATATATAGATAATAGAGCAAAAACAGAACATTATTTATTTCACAGATAAAATATATTAAGTTGTTGTTAGCTTGGACAGACTAAATCTCGTCTTGTAATATAAAGAATGAATCTACAATCTATACTTATGATTATACACGTCGACCCTTACGACTTTGTCCGCTTATAGCTCCGCTTCTATTGGTTGTAACGTAATGATAAATATAGCTTATAGCCTTCCTCGATAAATGGCCTATCTAACACTGAAACAATTTTTCAAATCGGTGTTGTAGTTCCTGAGATTAGCGCATTCAAACAAACTCTTCAGCTTTATATATTAGTCTAAGTAATACAAGATTTGCATCTCTATCGATAAAATGATTATAAGTAGTACAAAAAATAAGATTTAAATGTATAAAGAAAAAAATATATAGAAGTGGATTTTTGACCAAAGCCTATTTTACAATAAAAAAAATAAAGATTTTCACATATTCCTTATATGATTTAGGTAATTTTTTTTAAATATTAAATATTAGTAAGCTTTACATCTCGGAGCCTATCTAGGTTATTTAGTAATAATCAAAAGTATTCAAGTCAAGAATTTTCGTACAGATTCGATTTCGTTAAACCAGTCCCACACCTTGCTGCTGCGACTCTCACTTTCGAAGATCCGTAATATTTGATAATGTTTTATAATAGTTAGCTGACCAAATAAGAAGACGCTCTACAACCTGCAAACATGAGATAATCTCTGTTGTTTTTGTTGTAACAACTCAGACCGTATTTAATAAAATTTAATACATATTTATGTCGGTGTGTAAGTTAGGTTTAGGTTAACCTAACCTTAGGTTTAAATAGATAGCCTGGACAGTGGAGGCGAGTGTGGTAGTACGTCCTTAAGCCTTCACCTTGGTCCCAAGAGTGTCTTACTCTCTTCTCTCGTAACTGTAAGAGATCATTATCATATTATCGTTAGCCCAATAGTCCATTCAATATATCACCCCCTCCCCCCTTGTAGAGTTTTTCAACATGGGGTATATTCTCCTTATCTTTTTCAAATCTCTGATATTTATATCATCAGTAATCCTAAGCTTTTCTCGTCCAAGAATACAATAGTTTTTGTGCATATTTGTCCTCAAGTATCTTTAAAACATCTAAAGTAGATAAACTAGAAATAAGCTATTATAATACCTTAGCCCTTCTGTTACCTACATTTATAGGTATTAGTTACATTAAAAGAACAGATACTAGCATAAACCATTGAAGTCTAAAAAAGCTCAATAGATAAATAGCCACTTAGAAACTGTAATAACCTTGATGACGTCATGAATTCCGTCTGAGGAATTTAATAAGTAATATTGTCGTTATATGCGTATCAGGTAATTCCTCTGTCAAGGTCAGTAACGACAGTTCGGTCAGGGGAGTCGTGTAGTGCTATGCTACTGGCTATGAGTACCATAGACAGATTATTTTTTTTTTTATTATGAATATGATTTTAATTAAATAATTTGATGTCATTTTTCATATGTACACCCTACAGTCTAATGACAGTCTGACAAACACAATAATTATTGACAGATGACATCTGCAATTTAGCAACTTTTAGAAAAGCCATAGACAAGAGAAGAAGACTATTTGTTATCAATGGTAGCATTTTAAACATTATGCGGATGAATGCGGAATCATAAAATATAAAAAAGTCTCCTAAACAGACCTCCTAAATAGTAAGAAACTAACGACATACCCAACACAATACAAACTTGCAACATTTGATTTCTTAACGAATTCGCACGCACTTTTATTTCGAAAACCGATTAAATAAATTATTCTTTACGTTTATAGCCTTAGAAGCTATTATCATTTGAAATTACATATCCATCAAAAACAAGTAATAGCTTATTGCAGATACTTTATTAAATCTATTTCAATAATTATAATTATTATTAATTTGTGAAGATGTCTGTAATATTATGTGAAATATATTTTATTGTAGATATAAAGAATTTCTCGTATTACTAAACAAATCTTAAATTTAACAATTGAGAATGTCGAAACTATAGTTTACGTAAGTATGTCTGTGTTAATAATAAATGAAGGACATTCTTTCAATTTAATTAAATTTAAAATATTGGAGATATACTGCGTTATAAAAGCAATTGTTCGTTGAATTTTGGGGACGGGATAGAATACTATTCCCCTCTGCCGCTGGAAGAGCATCTTGTAAAATCCGAGTATCCTAGCACCCCCTTGGTGGTAGGTGGTCTGTTCCCCGACTGGCGACCAGCATGCGAATCCGACCGCCAAGTGTCATAGACGCGTTCCGCATGTGGGCCAGACCTTTACCCCCTCCCCAATCCCATCCCATTAATGGCCGATCCAGTGGACTCTGGGATCTAACTCTGGGTCCGTTGAGACCGCAGCATTTTTTCTCCTTCACTCCCTCTCCCCACTCTATCTTCGAGGATGCAACGCATCGACAAAACGAGGGTATATCTTGTTTTGTCGATGTCCATGAGCGATGGTGGCCACTTACCATCAGGTGGACCATATGCTCGTTTGCACCTTATCAATCATAAAAAAAATTAAAAAAAATGAAAGATGTTAAAAGCAGACCATAAATTCGATTATAAATGCATTTATGGTCACATATCAAAAACAAGTTGCCAGCTCGGCCCACTTTTTTTTGGCCTTAACATTGTCTTATTTTGTAAAATACTTTAATTAATACGAAAGCTGTTGATATATTATGTAAATATGTCCTTGAAAGTGAATGGCGGGTCCATAGGCACGCTTACATACCTGAAACAAATAAATACTACATTAATATAAAAATAATAAAATTGCAAAATAACTTTCATGGTCTATAAAACCAAATTTTTTTTTTAAATGGCGCCTAAATGTCTTTAAATATAATGTAAATTAACTATTTAGATCTTAATTATCTGTACTATGGATTCAACTGGATGATTCTTAACTACATTTGAAATCGATAGATGGCGTTGTACTTTTTTGTTTTTTTTTATTATTTTTTTAGTAGTTTGAATAATAAAAACTGTGGCAAGACAAGGTCTCTCTACTATCTCTACAACAAAGACTTCCTAAAAATTTCTATTCAAATATATTCCGGAATATTTTTTTTTTCAATGTACATGTCGGTGAACATCACCTAGAGTTCAAGTGTAACAAATAGTGTGTCATATCACGGATATTGGACCTCTCGGACTAAGGATCATGTGAGTCCCTACATTGTATTTAGATGTGTTAACACAACCTTAGGTTAGGTTTATGTTAGGTTAGGTTGGCCTTATATTAACCTAACCTAAGACAAACAGTGAGACCGGGTAGTGGAGGCGAGTGTCGTGATCACTTAAAGGAGCTCCTTAAGCCTACACCTTGGTCACAAGTCCAAGACACTGCCTGGGTTCCTGTCCAAAAACTACAGAATCGTAACGATCGGTTCATTAATTCATCCAAATTGAACATAGTTAATGGTGTAGATAGTTCAATCCAATAAGTCTAACAACTCTACTACTAAGTGTGACACTTTTATTATGACTAAAAAGGATTAACTGATTAATGATTAAAAATTCTGTATATAGAAAGCGATATGCATGACGATGTCTGAATAATGATAAGTAAAGGCGCGGCCGCAGCTTTCGTTTGAGCGTTTTACATAATACAAAACAAACTGCTCAGCGTCTCTGTGGTAGCGTAGGTCAATTGAATTGGACACGAGGTAAGAGTTCACTCACCTAACTTTAGAAGACGACTGATTGATTATTCTTTAGACTTAAACATCTGCTTACTTTATTACAGTCTGATATGGCTGGACCGATTTGGACGGGACTTTCATTGGCAGATAGCTGATTTAACAAGGAGTAATTTAGGCTATTTAACATCTCGCTACGACCCATAGAAGCGGAGCAACATGAGAACGAATTCGCGCGGGTAGGCTAGTATATAATAAAATCGTTGACTTGTTAAAACGGGTTGACCGATTTGAATGAAATTTGGTGCACGGATACCTTATAATCTGGGTTAACAAATATTGTTCATACAAAAAAAACTAAAGGGATATAAATAATAATTTGTACTATTTGAGTATTTTGAGGTTCTCAACTATAATATTTATAGAATATATCCCAGAACAAACCAGAGATTCTGTGGGATAAACTGTCATAATTCTTACAAAAACATCTAAAGGGAAATTTGGTGCAAATTTGGTTTGTAACAGGAATCGACGCAAGGAATACTATTGTCTTAGAAAATATTTAAAACTTACGTAAACGAAGTCATGAAAGTTGACTAGTTAATAAATAAATAAAAATTGATAATTTAATTTTGTGGTACGGAAGTTGTGATATATTATTATATTTTTGAAGATAGATAGAATACAATGAAAGTAACATTGTAATTCATGGAATACTAGTCGACCCATGCGACTTCGTAGGCATGTAGCTCCGCTCCTATTGATCATAGCGAGATCACATATAACCTATAGCATTCCTCGATAAATGGCCTATCTTTCACTGAAAGAATTTTTCAAATCGGACCAGTAGCTCCTGAGATTAGCGCGTTCAAACAAACAAACTCTTCAGCTTTATACATTAGTATAGATTATGAAATATGTAAGTAGGGATAGAAATGTATTGTAATGTTATAAATCGTACACCAACTTAATTATATCGATGTCGATATCGATAAATATTTTAGTATATTAATTGCAATTAAGCAACTTAATACATGGCATGATAATACTAATAAATCAAAATGTAGTGTCTGTGTGTAATATTTGCTTCATCTTAACCTTCTGTTATTTGCATGTTACCAAAGACATAATATTTTTTTTTGAATTTGAAGAGTCAGTAGCTCAGTGGGTCGGGCGTTGGATTCACGATCGACAAGTCGTGGGCTCGAATCCCGAACATTGGACTACTGGAGTGGCCCACTCCTGACACAAGCATGCAAGCTTACTAGGAGGGGTAAAGGGAATACTAGTAGTATGTGATCCATACCGCTAGTAATCTTTAAAAAAAAAATCTTTGGATGATACTGAATTTATTTTAACGGCACTCTTACTTACAAATAGATTATTATTGTCAATGTAAGCAATTTACCTAGAAATGGATACCATATATGTTGTGTACCAACAAGCCATAAAGGTTGATGATATAAAGGCGATTAGAACTTAGCGAAGCGAAAATAATAAAAATTCAAGTTTGAATATGTCCTTACATGTTTTATACTTGTTCAATCTGTAATTAAGACTATATATTTGTAACAGTTTTACTTAAAAATGTTAACGATCAGATTAATTCTAAATAGGAACCAACTGTTTCTTAACCCACGCAAATAAGGAAAGGAAGAAATTGTTCCGCGTTAGTGTTGCTTTAAATACACTTCCTATATTGGATATCTAGCATCTGGCAACATTTTGAAATTGCAACACTTGTACATTTGCCAACTTTAATTAGTTTTACGCAGTGTTAGCCTGGTGGTTAAGATGATGACATCTATTCTTGAGGTCCGAGTTCGAGACTCAGAAAAGTCAGAGGTGTGTATCTGTGTGGGGGACACAGACACACACCTCTGACTCTGACTTTTCTGAGTTATGTGTGTTTTAAGCAATTAAATATCACTTGCTATAATGGTGAAGGGAAACATCGTGAGGAAACCTGCACTCCTCAGAGTTCCCTAAAAGTTGTGAAAAAGTTCTCAAAGGTGTGTGAAGTCTGCCAACTCGCACTGGGCCAGCTGACTATGACCTAATTCCTCCTCACTCTGAGGAGGAGACCCGGCTTAGCAGTAGGCCATTAAAGGGTAACGATGAATTAGTTTTATCTACAACCGAATTGTATTGAACCTTTTTCAAACGTAACTTTTCTGACCAAAAAGCAAAAAGAATCGTTAAATTTGAATAACTTGCTTCATTATATAATTTATTAATTAATATAATAATAACAGAGTTCATTTAGTATACGCTTCTTGTGCAACATCTCTCATATTCCCCCCATAAAATAAAATTATATAAATTTAATCGTAAAAACCGTTCAAATTGTCTCACAGTTGTACATATATTTTTTAAATTGTTTATTGAATATGGCATAAAAATTGTAGCCTAAAGAAAAAAAAAATCTTTTGGCTTCATTCATTAAGAGGACTTCGTACGAACGACACTTTTGAAAAATAGATTTTGACCAAAAATATTGTTGTCGCGCTGAGTCCCCAGCTTACCCCTTACCGTGCGACAGAGAGAACTACAGCTCGAACTGATTGTACCTACGTAACATTAAGAAAATCGTCCTTTCGTAATCCCCTGTTTCCTCCTCGAAATCTGAACCGATTTTAATATTTATTTCGTTAAAATGCAGTACAGGGTCTGAGCTATGCCCGTACGTTTTGCATTTTTGGTTTATGTTAGTAATAATTAGTTTGCTGGATGTTTGCAAACGTAAATAAAAAAGTCGTTTTTTTTTTAATTTTAAAAGTATTTTTTCTATTATTTAAAAAAAACAAAACGTACAGTCATGGCAGAGGTACGTATATATCACATAGTATTTTTTTCTTCTGTAACTTCATTATCAGCTCTAAAGGACGAGAGGTGGACCAGCAGAGTAACAACGTGGAAGGGTCCAAACGGCAAACGTCTCAAAGCAGACCCCACACAAGATGGGCAGACGAGTTAACAAAAATAGCTGGTACCTGCTGGGTGCAAATAGCTCAAGATAGAGACAAATGGAGTTCTTTAGAGGAGACCTTCACCTTCACTTGAAGAGGGGTTCATGCAAATTAAAATTTTTTATATTAATATTTAATCTTATTCTAACATAAGAGTAAAAATTGTAAAAATAACGTCATTTATTTTCTTTTTTAATTTTTTCTTTTAACCATTGTATTCAACTTTGCATGAAAAAAAGGTTTTTTATTTTTTTATTTTTATTTTTTATTTTATTTAACTTCATTATCCTAGGAGGAAACAGGGTTTGTATAAAAAAAGTGTCGACTGATTTCCTCTTAAATAAATTTTCAGGTCACAATTTGGAACTCAAAAATATTTGTCTTTTATATCGCTACTAAAGCAATAGATTAAAAAATTAAGTTGTTGCGCAGTAGCAAAATAACCGCAAGGCCGACCATTCCAGGTGCACCTATGGTAACACTGTTTTTTGTTATTTTAACGTGGGCAAAACACTTTCTCTAAATTCGTCACCAGCTCTCGCACCATGAGATTTTTCAGCGTATTAAATAAATAAAACAAACGCAGTTGACACGAACGGTCAACACTCAACAGTCATTAAATAACCGTTAAACAAAAATAAATCTTATTACGTAAAGCATAGCTTACAAAATGTCATAAACAAATAGAAATGATATAACTAACCTGGTTATGTTGGGCGTTTACTTGAAGATTTATTTTTTGTTAAATAATTATAGTTAAACCATTGATTTTCTATTTATTTGTTATTAACTACACTATTGATAACTTTTTGATCATAATTCATATTCATCATCACGACCCTTCAATGGCCCACTGCTGAGCCGGGTCTCCTCCTCAGAATGAGGAGGGTATCAGGCCATAGTCCACCACGCTGGCCCAGTGCGGGTTGGTAGACTTCACACACCTTTTGAGAACTTTTTGGGAACTCTCAGGAGTGCAGGTTTCCTCACGATGTTTTCCTTCACCGTTAAAGCAAGTGATATTTAAATGCTTAAAACACACATAACTCAGAGTCAGAGGTGTGTGCCCAGGATCGAACCTCGGACCTCCCGAGTAAGACTTGAAGTCTCAACCACTGGGCCATCACTGCTATAATAATTCATATTGGTTTATTTAAAACAGAAACCGCTGCTCTGACAAGTTCATTGCTCTTTTCCTATAGTTCAGAGCCTTTTAACAAGTGATGTAAGGGATATTGACTATCATAGTGAAGTGTTATATTATAATTTTTTTTTATTAATATATTATTATCTTGGTGAATATAACTGTATCTGTCTGTCGCGTTTTCATTTCATTCGAAATTTGCTATACAGATAGTCTAGAGCCTGAGAAAGGACATGGCGAAAAAAGGGTTTTAACGGGTCGAACTTTTCATGTGCATCTTCTATAAGTTTGCGACAAGAGATACGTATATGTCTAATTTGTAAAATAATTAGCCTAAACTTAGCTCATGTTTAGTGAGTACATATTTTTCGTACAATATCAGTATCAGCATAATTAACAACTTCACGTAACTTCGCAGGCTACCGTCAAAGTGAAATTCGCTCTAAACTAATTCACACACACGCAATCCCTTTGCTTACATAACTTAGGCTTCACTTTACTCTTTATCCTATTACAAGTTTCTTTACTTATCTTAATACTTTAAAAACTTTTGCCGAAAAGGCATACAAGGAAACTGTCAAATAATATTTATCTTGTCTTTTTTTTATATATAAAAAAATGAATCCCTATTTCCCTTGGTCACGGCATCACGCCTAAACGGCTGGACCGATTTAACTAATCCTTTTTTTGTTGTATTTGTTATTGTCAGGAGAAGGTTCTTATCGAAGAAAACATTAAAAAAGTTCCGCGGAAAATTAAAAAATTTAAGAAAACTTAACGACGACAGCCAATTTTTATTCAATTTTCGTAGTTAGGATAGGACAACGTCTGTAGGTTCAGCTAGTTTAGGATATTTTTCACAATACCCAAGACAGATACAGTTAGTCATATATCAGGATTGTAAAATGCAAACGATGTATTTATTCGATGGTTAAGTAGCTACTAGCTAATTCCAGAGTTTACTTGAAAATTATGAAACCGATTTTCGACATTTTTTTCTTTTTTTACTTCGATGTATCCTAATTTCTTAAAACATAACTGTCATTATAAATATATATGTTATTATGTTTGTCGTTTTTTGATTGTTGTAATGTAAGATGAATATAGATTTAAAAAAAATCAGAGCAAATCTTACAAAATCATTGATAGTTTCATGAATTGTGGGCATAAATAGACCCAAAATCATTTTCATATCTAGAGCAACAAAACCACTGTAGACCAGTGTAATATCTGCATTTATCTATCACAAAAAAACAGCGATTTCTATACTCCGTAATAACTAATTATCCATTAGCCAAAATTACTGTAATAAAACGTAAATATTGAAACCTGATCATCCATTTTATTATGAAATTTTCTTAAAATCCGGAACGTACATTTTGCAATCAGAATCCGCTTTCGCTACTGGAGGTCATCTCCGCGCAGCATCTTCATATTGTGAAAAACATGTGTTGAAAAAGTGTACATAAAAGTTATGTGAAATTTTTATCTTATATTCAGCTTATATATTTTCTACTTCAAAAAAAACCTGATTTGTTAAATCGACATAAGATAGAAGGGAGAAGTCGGTTAAACGAATTGCATAATAAAATAAATTATCTGATGAAATGAATAATGTTTTTCTATATTGCTTAAGTTAAATAAAGATCATGAAATATTTCTTAGGATTTAGGGACACTTTATTAAAATAGGGTTGACAACGGCTATTTCAATCTATACTTTTTAATATATAAAGCTGAAGGGTTTGTTTACTTGAACACGCGAATCTCAGGAACTAATTTTCCGATTTGAAAAATTCTTTCAGTGTTAGGTAGTCTATTTATCGAGGAAGGTTATATATATATATCGTCACGCTAAGACCAAGAGGTGCGGAGCTTACTAACCACAAGAAGTCGACCGTTTCATCTAATTAATTAAATAAAAATTTTGAAATAGATTATCAAAAAATGTTTATCTAAATAAAAGAAATGATTAAAATTTAATCAATAACAAGTACAACATTGCAAAGAAATCATTTCGTAATAAGATTATGCAAATAGTAAATTTCAATTTAGAGAAAGCCACACTGATTTAATAAGAGATTAACGTTATTATTCCATTTCAAGTAATATTTAAAATAAACTAGAATACTATTTAGAATATAATGATTACATAGATTAATTATTATTCAGTGCTAATAATCTAATGTTAAATTGTAAGAAAACTAAATATATAAAATTTACGACATCTAATGTTAAAAAAATAGAAACTGGTGTATTTATAAATGGAGAGGAGTTGGAACCGGTGGAATCTACCGTATTTTTGGGCATCGCTGTTGATTCTAAATTGCAATGGGGCCCCCATATTGAGAGATTGGCCAATAGACTCAGCTCTGCAGCATACGCGGTTAAGAAAATTCGCCAATTAACTGATATAGACACGGCTCGTTTAGTTTACTTTAGCTACTTCCATAGTATAATGTCTTACGGCATTCTACTTTGGGGTAACGCAGCCGACATAAACACGATTTTTGTACTGCAGAAGAGAGCTATTCGCGCAATCTATGGTCTCGGACCTGCAATATCTTAAAGAGATAAATTCAAAGAAATTAATATATTAACTGTTGCTTCATAATACATTTTTGAAAATGTTACGTATGTAGGTAAAAATATTAATGATTTTATTAGAAATAATGACTTGCATGACATCAATACTAGGAACAAACACAAACTTGTTATTCCTACTACTCGATTGAGTGGAATTAGTAATTCTTTTGTTGGGCGATGTGTTTGCTTTTACAACAGGATCCTAGAAAACGTTCAAAATTATTCTATAGGAAAATACAAAAAGTTAGTTAAAAAACGTTTGTGTGACAAAGGCACATTATAGATTTTTTGGAAGATGTCACGCCTTGGGAATGATGCGTTCGCTCCAGGCTTTATCAATTTATAAAATATATTTGTTATAAAAATTGGCATTAAAAAAAATCATAGATAAAAAGTAAACTATCCAAAAGAAATAGTCCCGCTGAGTTTCTTGCGCCCATTCTTCTCAGGTCTGGGTTAGGTCGTTTCCGAAAGGGTGGTAGATTCCGACGTTCAATAAGAGAATGTACATTCCAATATTGAATAAAAAATTTTGACTTTGACTATAAGTTATACTGACTAAATCCGGTCTAGACAAATAGAAATCATAATTATATGTTAAAAACATGTCTTCTTGAAGTTTTTAATTTTTTTCTTACATGCAATAGTACTGGCAACCCTATTTAAATATCAGTATTTCGCATACAGATCACGGATGAGTCTCCGTAATCAACCAGTTTGATAATGTCAAAGTTAACTTACAATTCCTTACGACCTTGTCAAAGGCCATGATATATTAACATTTAATGACTCTAATATGAACCTTATGTCAGACTTCTGCAATACTTTGAAAAAATATTATTATTAACCGAGGATTCATTCATACTAATGAGTTATATGATAGTAGTTCCGACGATTTCCCTATTCTCTCATCTAATTCATATTTTTCATATTTTTATATATTTCAGAGGGATTTTATAACTTAACTGAGTCTGTGTAGAAGTAGGAACAAGTGTCTTTCTAACCCCATTCCAGCTAAGTAATAAAAAATTTCTAATCTGTGGGTATGGGTATCTAATATGTGGGTAAGTGTAAGTAAAGTTCAGATTACAGTTTTGTAGTCTGTTTTATTCTTTCCTTAATGTCGCATGGCAACATTCGACCACGTCACAATATGGTATGCGCAGGCGCAACCAGCTGTAATGTCATAGGTGAGGGGACAAGGCACGACTTTGACTTTTGATCATCAAACCCGTTCACGAACTACTATTTTGAGCGACTATTCCATTTTAAAATAATGCATCTTGTAAAGGTAACAATAGCATGCATTTTAGACAAAAGCCGAACATGGCCTGGGGATTGTAATCCAGAAAAAAGTTTACTATCCATGATCGATCTTTTGAGGCCTTCATTGATCAATCTCGTTACCCAACATTTAATAAAACCTCAATAATGGTGACACTTCACTATGATGATATATATATAAGGAGAAGCTGACTGACTGACATATCAACTCAGGGCCTGAACTATAAGAGTTAGAAACTTGAAATTTTGCACAGGGGTTCCTTTTATAACGTAGGGGAGCACGAAGTAAGGATTTTTGAAAATTCACCCCATAAGGGGGTAAAGGGGGGTGCAAAGTTAGTATGAAACTTTGTCGTTTTTGAAGTTATTCAAATGAAATTCAGTATGAAGGCTCTTCATTAAAAGTAATGAAACACGTGTTAAAAATTTTTTCGAAAATCATCCTTTAAAAAGGGAGGTAAAGGGGGTGCAAAGTTAGTATGACTACCTCATAAAATTATTAAATATGTCACTGACGATCTAAAGTATGTTAACATAACCCCTTTAAGGGGTATCAAGAATCAAAAAAAAGTGATCAAGTTTTTTCCTCACTTGGTAGAATTTCTAAAATATGAGATACTGCTTTATATATTTACACAGATTATAATTAATTTATTGACTAAGCATTAAGCCTGGTATGCGTTAAACGGAGCGGAATGTGAGATATGTTTAGTGAAAGGAAATCTGCATCGTCGCAACGGAAGAGATCGTGAGAATATCTAGCTAAATAATGATTAAATTTAGTTACGGATTTTGCAGCTAATATTGCATTATTAAAACTACAAATAATTATATTACGAAATACGCTTATAGACAGCATTCACATGCAATATTGTAATCTCTTCTTACTTTATATTTTAATTCTTTATAATCGAAAAATAGAGTAACTACAACTTATTCCGTAGTCTTCACGTAATGCTTAAAAATTCGAGAACACAAAAAATAAATATTTGTTTCTTTTTTTAGGTCTTTTTAATGGACTTCAATCTTCAATGATGTTTTTTTTTTAAATGAGCAACCCCCGACCTTTGGGAGGTTACGCTCGCCGACCTTTCTCCAACATGATTGGAGGCGTTGTCTACTACTTACAATTTATTACTATATTATTTCTGTTTTGTAGGGTTTGGAAATGAGTTTATTCTTATTTATCTAGGCTTACAATATCTATAGTTACAGTGTGGTTACAAATTCTATCTATCACCTGACGTACAGTCAATCTTACTTTATTATAAACTAACTACACTGCTAATTACTTACACGCTAAGGTATACAATTGCAAAGAATTGCTGAGCCAATAATTTTTTTTTTTAGACATAAATCTAATTATGATGTTGGCATCACTATTTTGAGAAGCATCATGTTATGATGTTGGTAGGATTTATATGAGTAGCATTTTTACTTTGTTGAATGTTAGACAACTGATAAACATAAATCGATTGCAAAATAAATACGCCGTCAGGAAAGGATTCTAGCAGTAACGCTGTTGGCCTGAGTCTATAGTATAACCCCCAGTAGGATATTCTAGTCAAGCCGTCATACTGTTAGTCTGCGTATAGACTACAAACCCTTTTTAATTAAAATCTCTATTAGTACATATTCATACATAACGTATTATAAGTATGAGAATTCAATTGCAGAAGTTTCTTTTTTGATTAAAATTGTCAAGTAATATTTATTGCTTTGTCACTGTATATTAATTGTAAAAGTAGTTGCGTAACACACAAAAAGCACTTTTTATCATGCACCGGATTTCCATTTCCCCAACTCCCATAAACACTGAGTATCAACGCATCAACGCAGAATACTGATGGTATTTTAATATATTTATCGTGTAGCATCAGTATGAAAGTGCAACGTGTTTTGCGTACTTTATATTCTTTCACTTTTCTATACGAATTTTTGCAATACACAAACCGATTTCTATACTTACTTTCATTGTTGTGATTAGGATTAGTAACATTTACAACGAGAAACATTAAAGGGAATAAGTAATCTGAGAAATTAAGAAAAATGATTTAACTATATTGGATGAGAAGGCTACTCAGAGAGATTTCCATCTTTTTATTCAAGAAATCTGGTAAATATTTAAGTGAATGTCGAAATAGACGCCTTAGGGTCGAAGAAAAGCATTGTCTCTTTAAAACCTTAGCAAAGAGAGAGTATTTCATATTTTTGCCGAATAAAATAAATAATTTAAACTATAACTATTTTAATCGCGATTAATAAGTTGTCTTTGAGCATTCTACTTTATAGTTATTGCATTGATATATCTCTTCGAAGTAGTAATTTGGTGGCGCAAAAGTAATGACCCTATTTGGTTCAGCTACAACTTTTTTTCTAAATAAGAAAACTAAAATTAGTTTTTTAAATATGTATATTTGTGCTATGAAATTTAGATGCATTATGATTTAAATATGATGTCTATTAAATGTTGACCTCCAGAGTCGAAGCACATTTGAGCCCTATTTATGTTGTCGGAGGAGAGGAAGTGGACTGCGTTTTGTAAAGCTGTGGTCAAAATAAAGGAGGCTACAGAACGCCATAGAGAAGAGGATCCTACTTGAGACCCCTTGCGCAGGAGAAGACCAGGTCGGCGAATGCGTGCATTCGCGCAGCTGACTGGACCCCAGGTATAAGCTTGGAACCCCTAGCAGATTGGTCCGAGTGCTGAGGTAGAATGCTATTCTGCGAACCCACAGTACCTAATGCACGACGGCAGCGGTACCGATGGGTTTTAGTGGGTATTCGGCGTTTCTCACTGTGAGTCCCACATAACTCAGAGGGGATGCGTAAAAAGCATTTCCCATCGAAAAAAAAATACCCGAGATCTCAAATAACTCCAAAGAAACGGGTGATCTAGCCAAGGCAAAGTCCCAAAACGAGAGATAACAGCAGCAACTGTAGAGTCCGCCTGAATATCCCCAATTGCAAGGCACGTCGCCTCGTTGATGTTTCTGGACGAAATTCCATTATTCCACGTTCTTGAGGAGTAAAGCGGTCCATGATTATTTTAAGTGAATTTAACATCTGTTTACTACTAAATTTTCAATATCAGAATGAAAGGAAAAAATATAAGGTATTTCTATTGTATCGGTACTTTTGCGCCACCCAGTATTAGAGTCCTTTCGACTGATGTTTAGTTTTGAAAATCTACATCTATATATATAAAAGCGAAAAGTCACTGACTGACTGACTGACTGATCATCACGAAATCTCAGGAACTATAAAACCTACAAACTTGAAATTTGGAATGTAGGTTCCTTCTAGGACGTAGGTGTCCACTAAGAAACGGATTTGAGAAAATCCTCCCCTAAGGGGGTAAAATTGGGTTTGGAAGGTTATATGAAAGTCCTATGTTTTTGAAGTTACACTTATGAAAATCGGTATTTACATTAATAACTTACAATAATAAAAATCTGTATAATTTATTTTGCAAAATAAGTTCTCTCTAGAGGGTAGGTGTCAGCTAAGATTTTTTTTACGGGGGTGCCCCTCCTAAGGGGTGGAATGGGGGTTTGAAGGTTATATGAAAGTCCTATGCTTTTAAAGTTTGAGGTTAGAAAAGCGGGAATATGAAAATTGGCATTTAGATTATTACAGCAGCGGGAAAAATTATCTTTTTATAATCTCATAGAAAATCAGAACTTCTACGCGGACGAAGACGCGGGCGCACGCTAGTATAATATAAGGCTGAAACCCAATATAAATAAGGTTAAGAAATATAAGCGAATATTTCTAATATATATTTAGCAAGTAACATACAACATAGCATATACTCGCTAAACAGCCCTTTGACCTGGAAAGCACACCGGCCAACCCTGACCTGGCTGTGTAGCTTTCAAACTGTTAGTAACATATAAACCTTGGTATCACAATTTTCCTTTTATTAGAAACTAGTGTTCCTCTCTACTCTCAACTCTAACAATACTTGGTTCATATAAATATGAAGTCTACCCACCTATTTTACGCCATGAAGCCTTCTTTATTCAGTAGGTACTGGAATCTGATTCCTTAAGATTGAGAATGAGTAATTTTATATTTTTCTATTGTAAAATTTGAGATTATTCTGGTCTACCAAGAATAATACAAATGTAATATATTATATCTATAATCATTTTTTTAAGTATTTTATTTCTCAAACAAGATTTGGAACTACTTTTTTTAGTAATATACTAGCAATTTTTTTTCAACTATAAACATTTTTTTTAGATGAATAAATTAGTAATAATACGTGTATTTTATCTACAAGGAATATGTCAAGGAAACTGCGAGACAGATATTTTTTTCCATTTCTTAATTAAACTCTCATTTAAATTCCACACCGACAGTCGTAGTTTTTATGTAAATAACAACTTTTTAAGTTTGAACGGAAACACAGTTTTTTATTACATATTACGTGCCTATGTAATTTTGCCTTTTTTGTTAGGTAACATAAGTTAGAAAAAATTTATTAAAAATTACTATTAATGAAAAGTAACGTATGTGTTAGTCTTTCATACATTCGTAAAGACTTTTATGTAATAATGATAAAACTTTTTTCCTTTCTTGTCACAGAATAAAAATCATCTATAATCATATGTTTGTTCTTTAGAGAAAAATCACTATTTACCTCAGCGTTGAAAGAACTAGTATGATATAAAATATTTCATGGTGTTTTCCAAAATAAATTACCCATAAACATAAATAAAATTGGAGTGTATACACGCACACGTGTATTACATTTTTTTATCTAATCTCTGAAGTAGCTGGACCGATTTTGACGGGGCTTTCACTGGTAGATAGCTGATATAACAAGGAGTAACTTAGACTATTTAACATCTCGCTACGACTCATAAGAGCGGAGCAACACGCGAACGAAGTCGTACGGGTCGGCTAGTTAGCATATATACCTAAAGCATACACTGAACTATTTGCGTAATAACAATTATTAATTACGTAAAATTTTACATTTACAATATTTGCCTATACAAATTAAATATTACATCAAAATTTATTTTAAGTAAGACGTCTCGAAACAGATTGCGAAATACAAACAATAGTAATGAGTCGTGATTTCTGAAATACTGTAATAGTAAATTGTAGAATAATAAGACAATTATGCTACTTGAAAAGAATACATAAATTTCAAGTATATATTTCAAGATTTTATTGTTAATGATAATAATTGGGAGTGTTGGAACAGCTAAGTAATTGCCAGTTGTTCACAATCTGATCTAGTTTAACACGAAAGGTTTTATTTCTCAATTTAAACCTATAATAATACTTAAATTATTTTTAAAAAAAAAATTGAAAAAAAATATGTATAGAAAACAGGGATGTTATGGATATTAAATTTCGGATCTGGATACGGATACGGATAAAGGACTAATATTATATCGGTTTCGGATACGATTAAGGATATGAATTATTTCGGATTATCCGTTAGTTTTGGATAGTTTCGGTTACGGTTATTAGATTTTGAAAGTAAAATACAAATAGGTTTTGACTCTTTTCCGTAAAAATATTTTACCACACTGTTGACATTTTGCAGAATGTTAATATACTTAAATAAAAAAATTAATAATTGATATAAATTATTAGCCATTTTCCTCTAAATGCACACAAGTAAGTTTTTAAATGTAAAATGTAACGTAATATCACAATAACTGACTAGTAATGAACAATTAACAATAAAAATGCAAGGGAGACGCGTGGCTACTTGGCTAGTGGGCTATTTGTTGGGTGGCTCGAACTCGAAAAAACTTTTCATAACATACATCATTTAGACTCCGCTCCTATCCGAAATTATCCGAAACTGTTATATCGAATTCGGTTACGATTACGGATAATTTTTTATTTCGGTTATCTTCATAATCGGATATCTAATTAATATCTTCCCGAAAAGAAAAAATGTTTATCTTCCATAGTTTAAAGTATTTTATATTGCGACGCGCGGAAAGTTTTGTTTTTTTTACGTTCAAATTGAATAAATAATTTAATTAATTTCTAAAATTTAGAGCAATATCGATCGCAAGTCGCAATAGACCGCAATGACCTGTACAGTTTGACCGCATTACGTACTCCTACTTGTTATGAGGAAGTTATCTATATTCTCACACTGATTAATTATAAATAAAGGTTTAATTTTTTTTTACAATATTTAACTAGCTCATACAGTTTAATAACTCACCATGGAATCAGTTCCGTGTTTTGTTAAAGCCAGTTGATCGTCACTACAAATAAACTACTACTCCTCCTCGAAATTTAATATTCGATGAAATTAAAATGAGACCCCTCTTCAATTATGCTCTCACCAAAATATTCTAAATCCGTTAATAAATAAGCAAATTATTCGCTTTAAAGAACTTTATTCTCATTTCGACAAAGTCAACTACATGAGCACTTAGGTTGCTATACTTACGTTATACATATTGATTTGAATCAGGCGTTACTTTGCGGAAATTCATGGTTTAAAAGGAATAAAAATGTTACCTTGCTATAAACCGCGGCAATCTGAACTACCAAACTCGTATGGTACAACCTAGAAGAGCACCCTGTCCACACAAAAGTGAGACGCGCGAACCCGAACTAAGACACACCACACAAGTAGGTAGCTTGACGATCTAACAACCACACTCTTACGGCACAGCGTCTTAGCAAGTGACGCTTGTAGAGTCAACACGTCCTGAAGATGCTTCGGTTACGGAGCGAAACGTACGTCGATTGTCGATCGCGATCTACTTGTGTGGTGTGTACTGGTTCGGGTTCACGCGTTACACTTTTCTGTCAACGGTGTGCTCTTCCGGATTGTGCCGTACGAGTGTGGTTGTTAGATCGTCAAGCTACCTACTTGTGTGGTGTGTACTGGTTCGGGTCCGCGCGTCTCACTTTTGTGTGGACAGGGTGCTCTTCTAGGTTGTACCATACGAGTTTGGTAGTTCAGATTGCCGCGGTTTATAGCAAGGTAACATTTTTATTCCTTTTTTACGTTATACAGTTGAACAGCAAAAATATATATACAGAAAAATCATTAAATATATCAATACAGTCTAGTTGATTTATAACAGAGATATATCGGAAAGTACATGCTTATACTGATTAGACTTAAAATTGCTAAATTTCTCAGAATGTTTTATTTGTTTAGGTAAATTATAAACTTTTTTATTTGCACTCGGACGACACATACTGATGACATAAAATTTATTATTATTTATTTATGTATATTTATTTTCTTTTTATTGTATTTAGTTTTATTTCTAGATATTTATTAGTATATGATTATAAATATTTATTGTATATGTTTATCTGGTTTATGTATTAGATTGTAATTATTTACATGTAGTTTATGGTTACACCACCTTATTCGCCATTCAATAAAACATTTCTTAACCCAAAGGTTGTCTGGAAGAAATGCCACTTCTTTAGTCTTTTTATATTGTCTGTATTGTACTCTTATGCTTGTGGTGTGCAAAGAAGTAATAATAAATAAAAAAATAAATTATTATAAAGTATTGCTCCCTCAAAAGTTATAGTTTTTTGTTCAGATTCTAGTTTTAGGTATAACTAAGTTGCTAGCGTCTAGTTGCGTTCTTGTAAGTATGAACTTTTGATTTAAAAGATATATTATTAATGTATATTTCATTATGTAATATTTTCTGTATTAATAAACAAGTAAGTACACTTGTATATCTTTTCTGTAGCAGTTAGGTAGGGATAATAAAATAACAGTTTAATCAATTTGTTTTGCGATATTTGCAATTGTTTTAACTTAGATTTTGAAGCGGTGCCCCATATTTCGATAAGATATAAGTGGTTTTACTAAGCTATTATAAATCATTAAGCGGACTGTGCTTTTAAGCGAACCGAGTAGACTACAAAGCTTATTTATGATGTGGTCAATGTGTGCATTCCAATTAAGGTAAGAGTCTAGACGTAAGCCTAAAAAAGCAAATTATTAAAAATATAAATAATTTATTGTAAACTTAATGTTTTCATACAATATGCTTTAGAAATGAATTTTATTAATATTACACACACTACCCATTTACGAGACTTACACACACATATATGTAATATGTACATAAGTACTCTTTTGTTCGTGTCAAACTACTGTGTGTGGTCAAACTAAATTGAATGTACAAAATAAAGTAAAAATAATAAGCGTTATTAAGAATTAAAAACATTTATATAAATAAATTTAAAGATTACTTTTCTATGGTCTTACTAAATGTTAAACATTATAATTTGTCAAACTACTATAGACAAGGCTGTACGGTGTAATACCTTTGCCTTTTCCATTATAGAATAAAAACATCATTTGTCAATTTTACTCTGTATACTCTGTATTTTGTACATAAAATATGTTAGAGCCTATCTTACTTATATTAGAAATGCAAAAGTTTGTATGTTTAGATATTTGGATGTTACACAATCAAAAACGGCTAAATAGATTTTAATGAAATTTGGCATACAGATACTTTATAAACTGTATTAAAAGATAGGCTACTTTTTATTTCGAAAAAAAAAAGCATAGTTATTGCAAAATAATAATAAAATGCTTATGTTGAATTGCGTCCCTGCAAAGCCGTGGTTGGTCGACTAGTATATATATATATATATATATATATATATAAAACGTTCGAATATCGAACAGCTATATCATATATCCGTATTGATGACCAAAACTTCAAAACACCTATTATATAACAAATTTCACTTTCCACCGAAAGTAGTCTGATTATGTGTGGCTATCATAAACCACGAAATGACGGACGTTTTATAATGAACTTGTTTTATGTAAGACTAGTCGTAGTCAGCCCTCGCTTCGATTTACACTAATTTTATCACTAAATTTTAAATAGTAATTCGATTTGAAGATAAATTTTGTATTCTTTTGACTTGCTATAACGGTGATGGAAAACATCGTGAGGAAACCTGCACTCCTGAGAGTTCCCCGTGTTCTCAAAGGTGTGTCTCTCTCTGAGGAGGGATTGTCCAGCAGTGGACTCGGCTCAGCAGTGGGCCATTAAAGGGTGACCATGAAGAGTGCGTTAATAATTGATGAACATCAAATGCATGAGCTTGTTTTCATCTTTCCTTTGATGTTTTCTTTAAATTAAATAAAATAACTTTATCTATCACGTAACAATAGTCTCTATCTAGTAGCTTGCTAACTTTTAACTGTTTTAGATCCTAAATAGTAATTCAAAATTAAAAATAATCATGATTTTCGAGCAACTAAAGTAAATTATGAAAACATAAATTCTAAGCTAATTTTAATCATAAAATCTCTTTAGAAAAATTATTTTGATAAATTTTCCTCATAAATTGATCATTTATTAACAATATTTTTTGGTACTATACCATAACTATCGTAAAACTTAACTGTAACTAATTAATGTTCCACTTTATATAATTTAATATTATCTATTTAAAAAAATTAGGTTAGCCAACCTGTTATGTTATTAGTCGTGATTTCAATAATTAAGACTTCCTTGACATTTAGACAGTTGATTGACATATTATTATTATAATTTATAGAAATTATACAAATATTCATTCATTGACCTTATTTAAATCATAAGTTCGTCGCAGGTTGTGACGCGTCTTTAATTTATTATGTGTTATATAAGATTTTAAATCTTTCAAGATATAATTAGTGATATTCATAATAAGTTGTCGATAAACAGCACTTTTTGAGACACAAACATAGTTTAAACTTTACACGTTAGTACAAAAAGTTATTTATTGTTAAATACATATCGGATAACAAGGTCGAGCAATGGATCGTTGAGTGTTATAGTAATGTAAATTACTCCCGGGTCACAATCCCCAGGCACTTGGTTTGCTATTTTAAATGTTACTTAGGAATATAGTGAGTGAGTACAAGTGAATTGATTTATTTAAAACCAGCCGAAGTTACCAGAAATTCATTGTTCAAAATATAAATAAATATATTTCTATTGTTTACATAAAATACCACAAAAATGCCCTTTTTGAAGGTCTGTCTGTTGCAATGATGTAGAGATATAGAAAAGCTATAATTCAGCCTTTTTCCCGTAATTATCTAAGAACATTAAAACAATGAGCAATTAACAAACAATGATTATGGTTTATTTCATGGATAAAACTACAGTTAAAACATTCATATTTACACCTTAGAGCTCATTCGATACGTTACAACTTATATAGCTTATCTCCTTAAAGGTTTATTGTTTAGAAATTTTATTATAAGACTAGTCGCCCCGCCCCGGCTTCGCACTGCCGCAATTAACCATGTACTTAGAATTAACCAAAAACATTTTAATGTTCAATATATTAATTTTAAAAATTGGCGTTCGTAATATTTTATTATTATCTTATCGAAACTCTGATTTTTTTACGGGATAAAATATAGCCCAGGTTATAAAATATCTATGTGCCAAATTACTAGGCAATGGCTCAAATAATCTGCCATCATGTGCGGTCAGCCATATTGGATTTAGTGTGAGATAATTCAAAATAAATTTTCATTACATTCCTCACAGCAAATTCTTTCCTTTGATACCCTTATCATGGATGTTCATAAAAATAAGTAATCCGCCATCTTGGACCGTCCACCATAATTTAGAATAACGTCACTTAGTTAACCATGTATTATCATTTAATCTAAACGTGTATGCAAAATTTCGTCTCATTCGATTGAGGTTAAATGCTTAAAAATTTAGTTGCATAGTTTGTCCGAACTATTCATATCTACAAACAAACATTGTAAATTGAATAAAAACTTGTTATTATGTTAATATCTTGCTCTTTTTAGAACAAACGTTTGTTTGTTGGGATTTAATAGTTTTGCCCAAGAAATTCGTTATTCATCTTACATGTATATGATACAAGGTCTTACTATATTCTTTGTTCATTGTTAAAACGGATATTCCAACCGGAAACTGTTTGATAACTTCTATTGTGTAATTTATTAAGAATTCTTTAAATTTTGTGACTATTGTTGACCTTTTATGTCATGAATGATATCCTCGTATAATTTTAATTTATTTTTCAACGCTTTAAAATTCTACAGTAGGTATGTATAGTTAATTAATTATATAGTAGGTATAACTTGGAAAACAGAGTCTTCAAGAGAGTTCAAGTATAAAATCATTTCAAGAGGGTGTCCAATCCTATCTATTGCTATTTCCTACTTATATACAATAAATAATATTTTTTTTCCAATATTTTGGAACCTAGTACCGGATTTTTTAGTTACCTAGGGAACACTTGACCAGTTTTTAATAAACCAAAAAACCTAATTAATCTACAGTTAAATAAATAGAAATTATTTATTCGAAACACGGAGGAATTGTCCAATGTAGAAATAAAGAAAATATTAAAATTTTACAGAGATCAGTCATCACGACCCGTCAATGGCCCACTGAGCGGGGTATCCTCCTCAGAATGAGGAGAGTGTTAGGCCATAGTCCACCATGCTGACCATTGCGGGTTGGCATACTTCACACACCTTTGAGAACATGGAGAACTCTCAGGAGTGCAGGTTTCCTCACGATGTTTTCCTTCACCGTTAAAGCAAGTGATATTTAATTGCTTAAAACACACATAACTCAGAAAATTCAGTGATGTATATCCAGGAGTAAACTCGGACCTTCCAAGTAGACATCAATCTCTGAACCACTGCTGCAAATTTTAAATTAAATCTATCTTATTCAAAAAGGATAAAGTAACCTAAAAAACTTATGCGTATATATTACACATAAAAACAGTTGTGTATTTCAACTAACTTTGCAGTAAATCTTTTTCAGATTTAACACATAGTTAGCAATATAGGTCTTAGAAGGGGATATGAATATTCAAATAGATAAAAAACATTTTGGTTCCTTACTGTATATACGAGTAGTATGTACAGTGAACGCGTTGCATGTCGAAACCAGAAATACCTGCATACCTTGGCAAAGGCTGTTCACTTTTATTACAAATAAATACAATTCATATATCTTATACGTCGTTTGTTGCTCTTTGTTCGGACCCTTTTCCTTATGCCTTGCCAATGCTAATTTTAAGAAATTAAATATTCTCTATGGTTGCCAAGACCTTTCTTTAATGCGAGCATAGATCAAGAATTAAGTTTTTCGAAATGGGCGAGGTCAATGTACAGTATTTCACAAAATCGAGAGTAATCAAAGGAATACACTTATATTATAGACTAGTCGACCCGCGTGATTTCGTCCGCATGTAGCTCCGCTCCTATTGGTCTTAGCGTGATGATATATAGCTTATAGCCTTCCTCGATAAATGGGCTATCTAACACTGAAATAATTTTTCAAATCGGACCTGTAGCTCCTGAGATTACCGCGTCCAAACAATATTATATATATTAATGTTATTTGTATACTCTGTACTATATGACATAAATAATAGAATGTCAGGTGTTATAAATATTAAGATCATTGAAGTTCCTAGTTTTTTAATGAAACAGATATTTTAAAATCTTTCATCTTCCATAGAGATTAATCTGTCAAATATCACATGTCAATAATCAATCAAAATGACATCGATAGCCGCCATGACAGATTTTTGTTATGTATTGGAAATTCATGTATGTATATACTTGTCTAGTTATAGTATAATGTACAGGTATTTGACAGTTCCATACGTTTGAAACTTCTTTATTATTTAAAACAATTTTACGATAATAGTGAATGTCCATTAAAACGTCATCATGAGATGTTACTGCGCAATATTTGAAGCATTTCGTTTTGGTTTTTTTTTAAATAATACAGCTTTGTCTTAAAGCATTTGTAGATTAATAAAATTCTATCTATTAATTTTCTGGTCGTCCTGTTCTTTAAATAGTAACCTAACTAGTAACTCACCTCGCAAATTCCACGACGAATGTCGATGACATTGACGGTGACCGCTCCCTTGAAGCCTTTCTACGTGTACAGCTTCGATCAAATATTAATAATATCCTCATTGAATAACATACACGAAAATATGCTCAATCATTAGTCTCGACATTTCTTTATTTATAAATCTAAACCTAATTAGTGAATATGACATCGATGTCTGCCACACTTATAAATGTATATGATAGGTAAAATCTTTTCCGTAAAAGGTTTGAAGTAAAAATAAAGTAGATTTTGAACAGAAAAACTAAAAATTTTTTAGTTACTCTACTACTACTAAGGATTGGTAATCCTTTCTTAGCATTTTTTTTTATACAGAAATAGCTTCGATAGATAATTGTATGCAATAAAGTCATTTAAACTTTAGTCTTAGTATTGTGGGTTTGTATACGTTTTACACATACGACTATGACTACGAAAAATATACGATTTCTATGGTTTCGAGAATACTGTACTCAAAATAGCACGGTGATAGACTGAAATAATTCTATTATAAAAATCATCAAAATACTAAACCTAAGCACCAAAAGCTTTGTGAAGAAATATATATCTTAAACCCATGATAGTAAATTCGCAGGAAAATCTCACTTTACAAACAAAGACATAATTTTTTTTATACTATATAATAACAATACAACATAAGAGAAAAAGCGATTATGAATATTAAACTCTCACTTGTAATCATTGTCGGAACAAGCTTTCGTTTAAGTCTATTAATCGTACGGTAGATTAAGAACGCACGTTTTCTTTGGACTAAAATATCTGTGGGAAATGGAAAAAGCAGATCTGTGATTATTTATATTTAAAACTATATTATTACTATCTTAAGCCTACAAAAATAAACACAACATATACTGAAAAGGGACATACTCGTATGCCCTGAGGTTGACATGATAATTGCCGCTAGCAAATATCATTTATATTAAAGGTGAATTAATATTTTATTACTTCTAATTAATAACCATTTCTACTTCTTTTTGTTTACGCAGCGTTAAAGCAATAAGTGAAGTATTTTGTTTAATGTACTATAGTTTATATTCTTATTAACGCCACTAAATCTCACTAAAAATACATGATCGACGAGTTTGAATTTCCTATTCAAAAAGGATAGTAAAAAATCTCTCGTGCGAATAATAGCTTAAATGCCTCAAGGTGAGAAATTAACTCAAACAAAAGTAGTGTTTAATTAGAGAAAGCATTTGAACTGTTTTAATGTTTTATGTACTTTCGTTTGGTATTTATATGCATAACGACTTCCCATGTAACATTGAGATCTACTAATTACAAACTTTTAATAAATAAATAAAACGTGGCTTTTTATATGAGGTTTAGGAATGATACTTTCGTTAATAAAAATCTTGCACTAATTTTTTTAATTATATTAACACATTTAAACTAAATAACGTAAAAGGCCTTAAAATAATTCTAATTTTTATTATATAACAGAAATATTTCCTTTTTACGACAACAAATTATTACAAACAACTTTCGGTTTCCTTTATATCTCTATAATTAGTTTGTCCTCGTCAGAAAAAATTAAACAAACTACAATTTGAAACGATTATCGCATAATCGAATCGTCATCGCCATCTATGGCGCTAGAGTAAAATAATCACTTCCATCATTTTGACTGTCTTGACTCCTTATATACCCTCGAAGTCGAAGGTATATAAGGAGTCTGCAGTCTTAGTCTTCCGCGAGATCTGTCAAGGAGTGGATATTATCTGGGTAGTGCTAGTGAAGGTGTTAAGTGCAGTGTTGTGCTGGGAGTGCTGTCCATTAAGGCTGTACATTGTAGTAGCCACATGCTAATGTAAACACAACGTTAGGTTAGGTTAGGCGGAGGTGCACGCGGAGGTGTACCGATTCCGTGCGCGCCTGTGGGCGACCGGTGTGCGGCCCAGAGAGGAGGAGTTTGGACGAATCAGGATTCTAGCCCAACGAGCCCTGATTCAAAGGTGGAAGGAGGACTTGAGGTCCCCAAGTGCAGGCCTGGCGACGGTTGAGGCGATTCGCCCTCACATCGTGCGCTGGGTCGAAAGGCAGCACGGTAGGTCCTATCCTATCGGCTGACGCAGATACTTACAGGGCATGGTTGCTTTGGTAAGTATTTGTGTCAAATTGCGAGACGGGAGGTGACGCCGGCCTGTCACGAGTGTGATGCGGCAGAAGACGGACGGTAGTCCAGCGCTTATCGCTGGCAGTCCCACATAACCCCTTTAAGGGGTATGCGTAAATGCATTTCCCGCATTAAAAAAAAAAGGTTTATGTGAGTTTAATCTTAAGTATAGGTATAGGTTTCTCCGACATATATATTTTGAAGTAGACGTGAATCAATACAAAGATGAAAATCGCAAACAATTTCGTGCAGTATTTTTTTGTGTCACGTACTTGGCTTTAAAATTTCAAATATCCCCTAAATACAATTTTATTATATGTTTAGTATTTATAAGATGAATCATAACATTTAATCCAATTGAAAGATATACAGAACATTTTAAAAGGCCTAAGTGAGTCATAGAACTCATAAAATCAACATTACACACTTGATTTTAACACATCCTGTAATAAATCTAATTCAATTTCAAATATATACATTATTAATTTATTACGCTATTTCCTGCAATTACTATGTACACTAAAACTATATAAGTTTGTAAGTTTTGGATGTAGGAGGTATTCTTTTAATCTACTGAGACGAAGCCGAGCATATGCTTAAACTGTCCTTCACTGCTTCACCAACAATCCAACATCCAATCCTTACTTTTCGTACGGTTCCAATAGTTATACTAAAGTAATTATTCACGGTATGAAATCAATTGTCAAATGAACCAGGAGTCCCCAATATAAAATTGTAAAATATTAACAGTGTTGCTAGTGGAATAATAATTATAAAATAATGTATAATTTGGACAAGTATATGATATTAATTGGATAAGCTTTACAGACTAACATCTGTTCGAAAATACCAAAATCGATTCATCATTAAATTTCACATTAAAATATTGATTAATCGATTTATAATTTAATGTTTTATAGCTAAAAAAATTAAATTGATTTTTTGGGTCAAAAAAAAATGGAATTATTGAATTATGGAATCTTGTATTCTAAAGTAGAGATTTTTTTACCTGGACACTTAATTATGTTTCTTATCATTTTCGTAAAGTCTAACAACAGTTTCATTCTTCATCCATTCATTGATTCAATAATAGTTACAATTCATAGTTAATGAAAAACAATATTAATTTATCTCAATTTATATTAATGATAGTGTACGCCAACTGGCAAGCTGTCCTTGATGGAGTACGCTGCGCCCGCGCACATTCCCCGACTATTCAGTCTCTAGAATCATTCTTTTTATTTATTTTACTATTTACTGCATATTTAAATTCTTGTTTTCCGAACAATAAAATATTTTTTCATTGACTTATACCAAGAAATTGAGCTCAATGGGATCAAAGACAGCAATCTAAGGCATATTACAAAAATGGCGTCGTAAAAGACTACAAAAATTATTACAATTTTCCAATAGAAATATGAGATATTGTATCATCAGTATACCATTGAATTTAATCCTTGTTTAGCAATAAAATAAAATATTTTTTATTAAAGTTATAATCTAAATAGATTGCGACGATTACAAGACGTTCAATAAACATATTTTATTTTTATCCTCCAAAACTATTAATTATTCCGGGATACCAAGTTGTCTATGTGTTAATTTAGATTATAAAGTATCGGTATGCCAAAGTTAATTGAAATCCGTTCTGCCGTTTTTGTGTGATCGAGTAACAAATATCCAAATATCTTAACATACAAACTTTCAGATTTATAATATTATATTCATACTATAATATTATAAATCTGATGACCATTGTAGTACTTATTAACCACTACTAGATGGCGCTTTCTCTAAGTGAAATTATGGCTGATTAAGAAATTAGTTATTAGTCAATTTTTAATGATACGCCATTAATATTACCATAATTAATGACACACAATGATAAAACTTGACCCTGTTAATTAAACTTCATAATGAGTTCCATATTTAAAATACCAGATTTTAAATATGGAACAGAGGACAGGTCAGGTCGAAATGTCAAACCTAATTTTGTAACGCGGAAGTATGCAATCAATACGACGACATTTTTAAATTAATATTTTTAACATACATTATACATCAGATAAGTCATTTTTGTTTTACGTTATTCAGGCATCAGAAAATATTTAAGAGTCAATAAATAAGTTAATAACATTAAGGGTAGTTTTCAAATTTAATTCTTACTTACTAATTTCAAATTTCTCTTAATAATACTAGTTTACATAGTAAAAAAATGCTGTGGTTTGTTGTTTAATGAGTAAATTAAAATCTAAAAAATTAAATAAAATAAAACTAAAAAAAAAAAACAAAAAAATTAATTCTCAAAAGTTACAAATAAAAATATTTCTACTTGTCATTGATAATAATTAAAAACCTAACGTTAAGTTCAAAACAGCAAGAAATAATAACAAGAATTAAAGAAATTAATTTGAGCGTTAAGGTCGTTTTGGGTTTTCCTCGCCAAGATTTCTATATATCAATAATTGTTGTATAATACTTTATATACTGGTCTTATGTATAACAATTCAGTTATTTCACGTATGTAGTTTCAGTAATGCGTCACCCATCCGTCTCGCTTCACTGCGGCCATTTATTGCAAAATCGTGTCAACTTGTATTTTCTTTCATTATTTATGATAATGTTAATGCTTAAAAATTTTGATTGTGCGCATTAATTTCCTTAATACCTTTTTATTATAGTGATAGTAACATTTTTGTAACGTGCACGCAAGATTTAGATTTATTAACGCACGTTCACAAACCTTTACATTTAATTTTTTTTAAATATTTAAATTGCTTCAGCTTATGTAATATTATAAATGCTAAAACTACTCTACTTTTATGTATTCGCCTAAACTGTAGAATACTTTTTGTTGTCAAAAAAATCGTGAAAGGCATGTAATAGGGGATGCAAGTATAATAGTAGGAGTTCTATACTTTAAAAAAATTTATACGCAAACGTAGTTACGAGCATCACCTAGACAGAGATATTTCCTTTTGCCTAAAAAGTTTGTAACATAAAAAATGTTAGGTCTATAGTCTATTGTTTGACAAACAACAGATTGTGAAAATTAAGTGAAAATTCTTATACTAAATGTTATTAACACGCTCTACTTATTTAGAGATTTTATTATTTTGAAAGACGTATCAAACATATGTTTCGTATTAATATTATTTCCGAATGCCTATTGCAAGTTTCTGCATTTTTCTCGAAGCGTGTCAGACTCAGGCTTGACACTGCGACATTATGTTGCAACTGTCGATACTCAGACATTGGTGTTGTAATTCAGAAATTTCATATCGACTACGTGTTCAGGGTACCTATATAAAGTTAGACTTTAATAACTAGTTGCCAGCCCTCGCTGCTTTAAGAGATATATGAATATTCCCTAAAGAACTTAATTACTTCCTGTTTATTATAATATTTAAATATCGTATAATCAAATTACCTTCCACATACAATTATATGGAAATGAATAATTTAAGCAGTATTACAATTTTAATTGATTCAAAGGGAAATCTGCAACTAAGAGAAACTACGCGATTATGTTTTGACTAGATACCTGTTTGTTACTTAATTCGAATACGAAAAATATTGGGTAAAAGTGAAAAATTAGAATATTTCACGTTCGACTCATTTATGTTAATTTTAAACGTCTGTTTTATAATATTAATTTATATGATATAATTACCTAATTAATGTTTATAATGAATAAAAATTTTCTTACCATTTTCACAGACTTTCTCCCATCAAAGTTCCCCATTTTGAAAACTTCAAAACATTAATAAACGCTATAGTTATTTAATAAACACAGCTAAAACACATTCACATTTCAATTATACCGCACTGTATAGAAAAATTCACAGGCTATTATAGTTAAACTCGCGGGAAAATAAAAGATAATGTCACTTTGACGTGTTAAAGGAAACGTCAGTTCGAGCGGGCTTCGCGCCACAGACTGACAAGATGGCGGGTTTTTTTGATTCACACAAGCCGATTCACTTTCTACGACCTTACGTTATGTGCGACTCGTAATTAAGCATAAAGTTTTACGTAACACGCAGATGTAATGGGTTTTTTAATTTCCGTAAATTTGTCTATCATTATTAGAATTAGGTTTTCGTGCAACCTATTTTTTAAAACCTCCAAGGTCCAAATTCATTGAAAACAAATTTACATAAACAAGATTTCCTAAGAATAGGATAAATAAATTTTAATTATTGTCAAACCAGTAAAGAATAAAAGCATTACCATTGTTGTTGTGTAAAGAATAAAAGCATTACCATTGTTAAGAGTATTAAAATATTTATAAAACCAATATATTATGGCCACATTACTTTTTATTGAGTGTTTTTTTAAGTGTCACTTCAATAACTTCGCGTACTATTTTGAGATCGTGTCAAATATAAAAATGATAGTTCCGCCGACCTTGGTAACGCGTTGAAGTCTTTTGTATGGAACATCTTATTTCGTTCTACATACACTATTAATATCGCCCTATTATGAAGATTTATAACTTATAATACAAATTATTTGTTGTATATTTCTTTAAAGACATACAAATAATGTTTAAAAAACATACATCATGTCAGACATTTGCTTTGATAGTTTCATCGACCTTGACGCGTTGAAGTCTTTTGTATCGTACATCTTAACTGCCTCAACCTACACGAGTATATAATATCTATCAACAATAAATTATTATAATGACATGTAGTTTATGTAATAGCTACTTATATATCTTATAAAACATTTATATGTTTTAATATATCAAAAATCTAATAATCCCGAATGCAATTAATGATAATTACTTATTAAAGAAATTACATACAAGTCTCTTTAAAGAAAAACAAAAAATCCGCAATTAAATTCTATTTACGATTTATAAGTTGTATAGAGCAACATATATATAAATAGAATGAGAGGCTAGCGAATCGCTCATATTTAACTTTAAAACTAAAAAGGTTATCCTACATGTGAAATATCTGAAGAAAAGCTAGAACGAAATCTTTTGATTTCTTTAAGATTCAATTCATTCACAAATTCATCTTCTCAAATAGTTTTATTGAAACTTATTTAATATTCTCTATATTAGAGCATTTATCTTTAGTACTTGAGCTTTAAAGCGGATATTCTAATTTAGCATACGTTTGCTATAAAACAGAATATATTAAACAGATTAAAGGCTTGTTAGTCCCTAACACGTATCTACTAGAATGTTACATGACTTGATTATCTATCTAGGTTTTTAAACTTAGATTTTATATTATACAGAAATTCTATCATCGTTGTTTATATATGTATATCGTCACAGGGTAAAAGGTCCATAAATCGTATAAAAAATATTGAGTATCTCAATATAATTGTAGTGTTCTATATATTATTTTTATCATGACCAGAGAATTAAATTCACCTATACTTATAATAAAATCGTAGATATGCCGTGTCTTACCGTGTTTTGAAAAAAAAATAGTGAAGCTACGCGAGAGACGAAATAAGTTTTTTTTTTATAATACATAAAGTGCAAACGACCAAATGGTCCACCTGATGGTGAGTGGCAACCATCGCCCATGGACATCGGAAAAACAAGAAACACTCTCTCGTTTTGTCGATGCGTTGCATCCCCGAAGATAGAGAGGGAAGGGGGAATGAAGAAGAAAAATGATGTGGATTCAGCGGACCCTAGGCAAGAGCCCAGAGTTCACTAGACCCACAGCATTAAAGGGATGGGAGAGGGAGGGGGTCAGGTCAGTCAGGCCCACATGCGGCTCAACCGGAACGCGTCTATGAAGCTTGGCGATCGGATTCGCATGCTGGTGGTCGCAAGCCAGTCGGGGAACAGATCCCCTACCACCAATGGGGGTGCTGGGTTACTCGGCTCTTACGAGATGCTCTCACGGCGGCAGAGAGGAATAGTATTCTAATCCCCTCACGGGTGAAAATAATATTAAAAAAGTTTTTAAAATTTTATTGAAATTTGCTACAGGGTTACTTTATAAGATGTATAAAACACATAAGATATTTTTTATCGAAAAAAAGTTAAACAGCCACTGAGATATATATTATTAATTTTTTTTATCACAAATAGTGTGTAGCTTGATTAAACATATAGAATACTTTTATCCCGGAACAATCTATAGTTCCTGTGAGTGTGAGAACAAGTACGAAACATAGAATTCTTTAATCCTAGAAAAACCAGAATTCCTGTGGGATAAGGCTTATTATTGTTACAAGAACAGCAAAGGGGATATGAAAGAAACTTAGAATACTTTTATCTTAGAACAAACTTCTAAGCTCTACGTGGACGTAGTCCCATAGAACCATTATATTGTAAAGACATATTTTTGAATAACCTAATAAAGAGTAACTTGCTTTCGCTTTGCTAAAAAGAAAATTGATTTTAAAAAGATGCGCCACCTCCCTAGATACTATATAGCATCACTAGCTGCGCCACGCGGTTTCACCCGCTATATTTTGAATAATTGACACTATATCGTTATAAATTATAGCCTATTTGTTATTCTGATGTGTAAGCTACATTATTGTAAAGTTCATCAAAATCCATTCAATAGTTTTTCCGTGAAAGAGTAAAAAACATCCATACATTCTTACAAACTTTCGCGTTTATAATATTAGTAGGATTAGTAGGATTAATAAATACATCTTTACAATATGTTATAAAACAAAGTCCACCTCCGCGTCTGTGTGATCTCGATAAACTTATAAACTACTAAACAGATTTTCATACGATTTCACCAATAAACAGTGTGATTTATAAGGAAAGTTTAGGTGTATAATTTGTTAAGGTTTTGTGTAAATTACTTGAAATATGACGATAATTGTTGAAAATGGCAGAATATGGCTGTGTGGGAACGTTATAGAATTGACTAGCCATCCATTTTATACATGTGTAATGTACTATATAATGTATAGTAAATAGTAATGGGAAAGTTTTTTTCACACGTTTCTATAACTTATGAGGTAGCTCTACCCACAAATGTTAGAACAAACTTACAAAAGATAGTAATTACTGAAATTTAATGATCTCTCACGTACTTGCCAATATGTCGGCTAAATCTTTTATCATTATATATCATTATCATAAAATTGTGGAACATATGATTTAGCACATTTTCAAGGTTTCTATAATATCATGTTATAAACTAATATTGTATAGATAGAAATTGGAGTTTTAGTTGTTTATAAGAAATATACTGAAATATAGTACTGTGTTAAATTTGTAGAAAATCCTTCTGGGTTGAGATCTACATGCAAACTTAAGCTTCTTGTGCCTGAATTCTCTAAAAAATTTTATAAAAAATCCTTCACAGTGCAAGCCATTAGCTTAAGGAACGATTTACCACTCAATATTAGAGAATCAAAAACACATAACAAATTTAAGAATTCAGTGAAAGATCACTATCTTAATAATTAGATGAAATTATTAATTAACAATTAATATTTATTTATTATATTTATGTATTGTTTATGTAGTTTATTATAACCTTAGAATTTTTATTAGTTTATTATAATTGTATGTATTCATATTATATAATATTGTTGTGTAGGTGTGTATGTATTCGGTTGTAATATATTAGTATTAGTAGTATAGTAGTCCCAAGACAGGGTTGTCTGGAAGAGATGGTTAACTAATCATAAGACCGCCCGTTGTACGTCACATTATATTTAGTTTTTATTTTACTCTATTATTTTTGTGTGGTGTACAATAAAGTTATAAATAAATATATCACGGACTACTTATGAAAATGTAACTAAATCTTTCGTGGCAAGAACTTCTTCAATTCAACAGATTAATTAGTTACTGTACAGTTTTAAGATTGCCGAAATCAAGTAAAGAGAGATAAAATTGTTTGAATGAAGGATTGCGAGTCTTCTAAAATATTTTTTGCATTTTTTTAAATAAATAAATAGGCAAACGAGCAGTCGGGTTACCTGGTGTTAAGTAATCAACGCTGCCCACGGACTCCTGCAATAATTGGGGAGTTACAGGAGCGTTGCCGTCGTTTAAGAGGAAATCAGTCGACACTTTTTTCATACAAACGTAGTCCCCTGTTTCCTCCTAGGATAATGAAGTTACAGAAGAAAAAAATACTATGCGATATATACGTAACCCTGCCATGACCGTACGTTTTATTTTTTTTAATTATTTGATTAAAATAATAGTAAAAAACTTTTAAAATTAAAAAAAACGAATTTTATTTACATTTTCAAACATCCAGGAAACTAATTATTACTAACATAAACCATAAAAGCAAAACGTACGCGCATAGCTTAGACCCTGTACTGCATTTTAACGAAATAAATATTAAAATCGGTCTAGATTTCGAGGAGGAAACAGGGGATTACGAAAGGACGATTTTCTTAATGTTACGTAGGTAAAATCAGTTCGAGCTGTAGTTCTCTCTATCACACGGTAAGGGGTAAGCCTGGGGCTCAGCGCGACACCAATATTTTTGGTAAAAATCTATTTTTCAAAAGTGTCGTTCGTACGAAGTCCTCTTAAGGTGGAGATATACACGAGTTTTGAAGATCCCCATGTTGTAATGTTCCGGATATACCGCCGAAAGTAAATCATTCCATAAGTTGATGATGCGTGGAATAAAAGTTCTAGAAAAAATTTAAATAATTAAAAATATATAAATAAATAAACATATATATTACGGCCATAGTTATTACCATAGTCTACTGTTTAGGCTAAGGAACAAGTTCAAAACAGTAAACTATAATTAAACTATTACAATCCTACTAATATTATAAACGTTAAAGTTTGTAATAATGTATGTTTATTACCCTTTCATGCAAAAACTAATTAATGGATTTTGATGAAACTTTACAATAATATAGCTTACACGTCAGAATAACACATGGGCTATAATTTATAATGTTATAGTGTGAATTATCCAATATATAGCGGGTGAAACTGCGGGGAGCAGCTAGTAGTATAATAGCCATATATGTTATTAGGTAAATCTTTTCCTTGAAATAAATTACTTAATGCTGATTTACTAGAAATATATTAACAATATATTAAAGAGAATTAGTGACTATAGTAATTTAATAATCGTTTTTTATATCTTTAAAAACGAATTTGTTTATTACGACCTTTATAGTATTATTTTATGATTACCATCTGTGTTAATAACAATGATCCTAGATACATCACTATGAAGCATCATATGTAATCTATAAATTGTTTCAGTATTGCCTGTCTTATTAAAATATTTTGAATTAGTTGTAGTTTCATACAATTATTATCAATGCGGTAGTGTATAGTGATTTTTCCATCTTTAACAATGCAACCAATGATTTTTTTTGCCTACAGATAGCTTACGTAACAAAAGCAACATAGACTACTATAATATTTCTAGCATGAAAATTTCGATACTTCTTGTGGGATAATAAGAATATATTATCTGAGGAGAAAGTTCTTGACTACTTTAAACAGAAATATATAATTATGTCGGAAGCGTAAAATCAACTTAGGTTAGCCTTATATTTCAACTGAATAAAATAATCCTTTAAGCCTACACGCTTTGTCACAAGTTTAAAGCGCTGTTTGGGTTCCTGTCAGAAAAATATGAGATCGTAACGTTTAGTTATCTCCTGACTGTATTGCTCCCCTAGCTTTCAAGATAGGCCATCTATCGTCCACATACTATGCATATAAAATCCCTGTCCCCTGTATCCCTGCATTTTGAATCTGTAATATCTTCAAAAATATTCGTTTAAATTCCATGCTGTAAAGGGCCATATTGATCTATATTAAATGTACAATGTATCTAAGGAACCTAATTGGATAAGGATAAATGCTGTATTGTTTAAAATCGCTTCGTAAATAAACCATTTTTAAAAAGTAAAGGATAATAAATGGTTATTGTTGGTTATCCCTAAGAGGTAGACATATACCATCGCGGACTTTTTTGTAGACCTTTTCAAGGTGTACAATACTGTAGTACATTATTTTGATCTATCTCGAAGGATTCAGCCAGCGTTTGCAATGTAAGCGCAAAAAAATGTGTTTATTTACGACATCACATTAGAAACCTCTAAAATTGTCAGTGTTTCTCTACTATATTATGGATGAATTATACATATAAACCTTCCTCTTGAATCACTCATCATCTATTTAAAAAAACCGCATCAAAATCCGTTGCGTAGTTTTAAAGATTTAAGCATACATAGGGATATAGGGACAGAGAAAGCGACTTTGTTTTATACTATGTAGTGATTCCAACTATATCTTCTCCCATGCTAATTTCCGACATATAAAATATATAAAAACTGAAGATTTTATATTAACTCTACACAAGTATATAGTCCGTACCACAAACACGGTATAAGTAAGTTACCTACACCTACTAATATATAAAGCTGAAGAGTTTGTTTGTTTGTTTGCTTGAACGCGTTAATCTCAGGAACTACTGATCCGAATTGAAAAAATCTTTTAGTGTTAGATAGCCCATTTATCGAGGTAGGCTATAGGCTATATACCATCACGCTAAGACCAATAGGAGCTGAGCTACACGCGGACAAAGTCGCGCGAGTCGACTACTGTAATATGAAAAATAAAGTAGAGTGTATTTAAATACTTTAAACATGGCACTAACGAAAAAAAAATGCTTTATATTGGTTTATATGTCACATCTAAAATTCTCTACTCTGTGATTCTGAAATGGCAAAAAACTTAAAATCTAAGAATGTTGGTCGCCACGCCTTAGCACAAGTATTTAGGTTCTAGTTACATTTTACATTATTGGACTTGAAAACTCTTGAGATGATTACATTTTATATTGGTTAACATATTTTTATAACTAGCCTAGTCCTAGCTTCTGTAGGATTTTAATTATTTTCACATAAAATGGTGATGATATAACTCAATCGTTAATTTACGCAATAAACGTTTGTTAAATAATTATTTTTGATTGAATAACAAGTCTTTCAATTTAATTTAAAGACTTAAATCTTATCTTTTTTATATCTATATTTTTTAAAGGGGTTCGGTTACCTAGTGATCATGTCATCCCCATAGTTAACCCATATTAAAGAACTAAAATGTAACTTAAATCAACTTAAAAAAAATAATTCTTACGTCTTAAACCTTTTTCTACAAATTTATATAACATTCTGGCCTGCTCTGTTACATTTATATCTCACTAAAAAATCAGATCTTTCAGCTTCGTTTCGGCACACTCCGCCATTATGTGAAAACATCTTCATTTTTGTTGCATTCTAAACAGACCGGTGTTTGTAATTTCCCTATCATTGCCGCGAATCTATTTATAAATAGAGGAATGTGTCCAGAACGATGTCTAAAAGCTGTAGTAATTTAATACCTACTCATATTTGCACCAATATATAATAACACTGGTCTGCAAAAAAAAATTTTTTTTTTCTCCTTGTTTTCATTCATGAATTCATCATATTTTGTGCTCTAAACACGGAATCGGACATACAATTAAGTACCACACGTAGATTTCCAATATAATATTTATTTAATTAACAAAAAACATTATTAAAATATCAATTATCATAACGAAATGAAAAAATATTACGGTCTAAAGTTTTACAGTGAAAAATCCTTAATTATAGTCACAAAATGAATATTTTCATTTTCCACCTTCTCATTAATTGGTGGAATTGGAGGTAAAGTACCTTCACCACGAGGAATTGGTCTTTTTGCAGATAGGACGTTCGGGTATACAATCTTATTTTTATTTTTTTTCGAGAATCCTCGTGTTGATGTCATGCAGAAATAACAATCATTTTCATGATTCTGAGGCTCACTCCAAATCATTGGCATTGTAAACGGCATGGATTTGTGGCTTCCTTCAAGCCAACCTCTCAACGTTCTTGAGCAGCTATTGCAGCATACTTTTGGCAACCAACTCTTATCTCGCTCATCGATAGAAAATCCAAAATATAGCTTATATGCTGTTTTAACAAGATCTGTCATGACATTTCGCTGTGTTTTAAGTACGAATTCCCCGCAAATGTAGCAAAAACAATCGGTAGAATTTTTACAAGTTCGAGGCATTTCATAACCTAAAATTACATAAAATTTTATTAAAATAATTTTCAAACATCTATTTTATATTTATTGGCTCTGCTCATAAAAAAATATATAAACTACACATAAAATACTCAAAACCAATATAGAGAATATGAAATTTATGCAAAACTTACCAAAATATTTGATACAAAATGTAAACAATTAAGAGACAAGTCACCACTCAACTGTTGTGAAGTCACAGCGAATACTGCGCATGCGCATATGTACTACCATAAAAATTACCTCCGACACTTTCTTTCTTTCTCTTACAACTCGCTAAAACTTATTTTATACATGCACTGTTTGTATGTACACTGTTTGTAACATTGCGCGCAAAAAAATTGAAAAAAAACCCAAATTTTTGAAATTAAAAAAAAATTCATATCAAAAAATCTAGACCAACGGGGATAGATTCAGAACATTTGAATCGTAATATTTATGACAAAATTTTTTATAGGAGGATTTCATTGCAGACCAGTGTAATATAATAATTGTTTATTTCTTTAAAAGTACAGTTATTCTTATTTAGTTGTGGTTGACTTGTTTTAAGCTTTGCGAGGCTGTCAGAGGGCCTTATATAAAATTCTTATTTATAATCTTATATTACCTTAGCTAATATTATCTTCTTTAAGGAACAAGTTAATTAAGTGCGTGTGTGTGTGTACGTGTGTGCTAATTTCAATTATAAAGGTGGAAACTTGAGTAGTAGCTCAATTTCGTCGTAAGTTTAGGGTTTGAGCCAATTGATGATTTCTGTTTTACATTCTCGTTTATGCTTATTATTTATATTAATCAGTTTATTTATATTGTTGTATAGAATGGCTGTGTTAGCAAACACAGTCCTTGTAGTAGGGACCGGTAAAACGTCATGGTGTACCAACAAACCAGGGTTTGCTGTTTAGACTTGGCTGTATTGTTTTATACCATATCCCTTTACTCAACGATGTTTCGTCAAGTGTTCCTTCCATATTTTGAAACCTACTTGTTTGACGGTAGACAATATATTTGTATAATACGGTAACCAACTACAAAGAATACCCTCACTAGCATTCTCTTTAGCTAAACGATCTACTACTGTTTATTTAAACATATTTGTCGCTTTAATAAGATATCCATAATATATTTTTTTGGTTTTAATTGTATCGAAAAATTTTGGTCTACTTTGTTTAGGGTGAAGCTTGTTTTTCATAATCAAAGTTGAAATGTCCAATTACTGTGTAGGGACCTGTAGGGGCCAATAACTACGTTACGGTCGTTTTTTCCCGGTTAGAGTACCTCCGCATTGTCCCATAAGGAACTTCGTTCCAAAAATTGACGATGATAAATGAGGAAGGAAAGGAAATATATCAAACTCAATGTAATTTAATTTAACTTTATCATAATTTAAAAAAGGCTTCGTCAGCGTGTCCAACACATACTCAAATAATTGCTTATATATTTACTTACTAATACATGTGGTCGAACTAACATAAAATATACCTAAAAATATTATATATGTAGGTACTTTGTGTAATCTAATTATGAGAAATTGGCAACATTGTTTATAATTTTGTGTTCGTGGGTAGTTCATTCAAGATATAAACAGCTAAATAATACTACTCTAAAGCAGTATTGTGTTCCTGTTGGTGAGTAAGGTGACCAGAGCCCCTGGGGGGAATTGCGGATAGGGTCGGCAACGCGCTTGCGATGCTTCTGGTGTTGCAGACGTCTATAAGCTACGGTAATCGTTTACCATCAGGTGAGCCGTACACTTGTTTGCCGACCTAGTTATATATTAAAAAAAAAAGAAGCGTACGTACAACAGATTTGGACTGTCATTTTGGACATTCGTGTCGAGCAATGTGTGTAGGTTGGCATTACATTTGTTTGTGTGTTACCATAAAAGTAGACAAAATAAGTTCTACAACCAATTCAATCTTATAGTTATAAGGTTTTTATTACCTAAATTGTAAAGAATTTGCACTAAAATGGTAATTCCAATAACGTATTACAATGCAAATAATGCATTTACAAAATTCTATGAACGTATAATGTCATTTTAATGACCTTATAATTATTGTATTGCGGAATTTTGTGCAGGTATGTTTCAAAACCGGAGTAATAAACAAATAACTTGCATTGTTTTACTTTATTTTAAAATAACTAGCTTATTTAGCTGGTCACCCTCGCTTCCTTAAGAAATCTGTTAAAATTTACGTGCTTTTTAAAACTCGTCCAAAAAAAAAGGGATTATGATTATGATACCCGGGAGCAGGTTTAAAGAGCTCTTTATAATATATTAACTCTCGCCTCCACCACTCGACCTCGCTAACGACAGAAAATGATGAGAAATAGCAGGAGGAGGAGAGGGGGTTTACTGAAAAACAGATCAGAACTCCCCCCGAACAGCAACATTTAATAAAAAGTGTTCATTACTCTATAATAAAATACTCCATGTAACATTGAAAATGATCACGATTTAGATATACAATCATAATTTAATATTCCAAGCACAACCAGACGCTTTCCGAAGAAATGCTTTCCAGTTATAAAGAAGCAGCCATTAGACTAGTAATATTTAAAATTCATTGAAATTCTATAACTGCGCCATTCGGCACATCACAAGCAAGGCAGCGGAACCGGATATCCGGTTTGATATTTTCATTTATTGAAATTCCTATGCAATATGCAATTTTTAACTGTAATAATAAAACAAAATTGATAATAAATAAAAATTTTTGAATTTTATTTTTTTCGATACACAATATTATATTTAAAGTCTCTCAAATTATAATATATAGATTTACACGTTTTTGCATAATGCATTTTTTAATATTATATTTATTCTTTTAAACTTAATTTAAATTAATTGAAACTGGCTGACCTGGCAAACGTTGTTTTGCCATAAAAATTTAGGGTAGGCCACCCTTATAACTTACCCTTATAACACCCTTATAAATAGATAGTAGCCGATTATGAGACCTACTGAATATGGATATAAAATTTCTTAAAAATCGGTCGAGCCGTTTCGGAGGAGTATGGTAACCAAGGTAACCAAAGATGATGGTAACTAACATTGTAACACGATAATTTTATATAATAGATTATTAAAACAGCGCCATCTCTGAATTATTCAACGTAACTCATCACAAAAGTTGCTTCAACATTGCCATCTAGACATCATTATTTAAACTACTTTATAAAATAGAAATTATACTATCTAATTTTATTTTATATTTTACAAGATTTTTTACTAATACAATGCATCGATTTTTTAATTATATTTAATTTATTAAAATTATAATATATAAAAAATGTGTTCTCAAATATCTGGATTTCAGAGCAAAACTGTCAGCTGTCAAGCTGATTCGAAGGCCAAAATTAAAATTTTTTAGTCTGTACTTAAAGTGATTGTATGCGCGACGGTCGTGTGTTCAGTTTTCTCAGAGCGTATTTAATATGAAAATAATACGCGCATTGTAATCGATTTGTTGTTAAAGCCGTGTCCTGTGAAATGTTTAAAATTTAAAGGTGTAAACAGTTGAAACCAGCAAAAATGGCAAAGTTAGTATGATTTGTTAACATAGACGATCATTAGAGACGAATAGCATGTTAGCTTGAAACATCTTCGCCGTCTGCGGCTCTACATAATATTATGAAATCCCATTACAATATGGTATTAATTATCCACACAAACTTTCAATATTTTTATTTAGTTTATATTATTGAGTTCGAAAATTTTAGTAGAAACTTACTGAAACTCTTAGTAGAAGGGTCGTTGATTCTTCTTATCTTGTTTTTTTTTTACAGAACGAATTGCTATTATTATTTTATAGTAATTATGATTAATGATCAATAAATTTTAATGTAATATTAACATTTACAAGTTTATCGTAATTTACGACAGAGATAAATGGTGAGAGATGAAGTTTCTCTAGAGCTCTTATTTTTTTAAAAATTACAAAATATCATTTTATCGAAATTCGCAGCATTGGTACAATGTAAAATGAAATTCAAGACGATAATTTTATTGTAATAATTGAGTGTTTGTTATGTATGAATTGTTATGCTATTCTGTATATAATACATACTTCTTTAGTACATTAAAAAAAATACTAAGATAATAAAGATTTACAAAATAAAACTAAAGAAAAAATATGTTTATTATATAACAAATCAAAATTGTATATTGTTGAAATATAATATTCTAATCTTCATTCGTTTAAAAAACTTCATTAATTTAATAGCAAATAATTTATTTGGCTTTCTGAAGGTCAATTGCTCAAATAAATAGATTAGTTATTAGAATATTATATTGTTATAGTAATAACCTGTTAATTATCTCTTGGTGGCTCTCCTCTATCAGTTAAGTAGACAGTTGTGGGTTTCCTAAAGAATATGAGGTTATAAAGATCATGTGGTTAGTCATTTATCACCACAAATATCGATATTAGTTTATGTTGTTCTTAATGTAAGCAATAAATTAACTTCATTGTTACCAGGGAAATGATGATTGTGTTCGTGTATGACACGCAATGCTGTGTGTTAGAGGAGGATGACCCAGCTGATGCTGTGCTCTACTTCCATCCTGGATGGGTCTCTGATACCCAGAGAATGGCTCTTGCTGGACAGGTAACTAAATCTAACCTCTCATCTAAGAAATCTATGCTAGGCTACACTTTAACATGTAAGTCATTAGTCATTTTAAAGCTTTTTAAGATGGAGAGACTCACATATTGTTTTGGTGAGTAGTGTCTGGAGCTTGCAACCCTTAGTGTGCAATGGATAAAACTGTGTTTGTGTGTATATATGTTTTACAGATCTGAAAGATTAAGTAAGTCTTGTAATGAGAGATTAGGCTTATAGTAGAATTATTCCATACTGGTTGATGTTTTATATTTGAAGATTAGTATGAACTAGTCTTCATTATTTTATTGGTTTGTTGTAAGTTAAAGGACTAGAATATTATGAATTATGATGTTATTGGCTTTTTTAATTTGTGGTTATTTATTAATAATAATAATAAGGCTGTTATTCTGAGCTTTGCAATCACAGTATGTGTGCCTTGCTGCAAAGGCCTCTTTTAACATCTTCCATTGTTGCCTATCCGTTGCCACCCTTAGCCAATGGGGACCCAAGGTCTCTTTTAATTAATCCTTCCACCTTCTCACTTGGTGACCTCGGCTCGTAGAACCATCTCTTGGATACCAGACTGTCACCAGTTTAGTCCATTTCATAAAGTAAATTTTGTGGTTATTTATGAATAGTATAATTAAATAACGGACATAGAAACGAAAATTCTCTGAACAGTTGTTTCGGCTTTTATTGGTGACTAGCCGACCCGCACAACTTCGTTCGCGTGTTGCTCCGCTCCTATGGGTCGTAGCGAGATGTTAAATAGCGTAAGTTACTCCTTGTTACATCAGCTATCCGCCAGTGAAAGTCCCGTCAAAATCGGTCCAGCCATTTCAGAGATTAGCCGGAACAAAGAGACAGACAGACAAAAATTGTAAAAAAAAAAAAAAATATTATTTTGGTATACATATATACCGTCTACCATATGCACTAAGTAAAAAGCGGTTATTTTAATATTACAAACAGACACTACAATTTTATTTATATGTATGGATATAAAACTGTTATATGAAGTTTTTTATGTACCTACAGACTTACAGACATCGGTTAGTTGCAATTTTATTTTATTTATAATTAAATAGTAATCTTCCAAAATGAAGAAACCGTTTTAGATACGACTGGTTATACTGATTTTCGTAATATATATTCGATAATGCGGCTAGACTGGTTTCTAAATATGCGAGACTATAAATGTTGATTTTGTGTTTGTCGATTTGCTATAATACGTGGGACTTGATATTTCTAAAACTTGTTTTGTAATGAGTAGACATCAAAACAAAGTAGTTAAGCGGATGTTTTTGTCTAGATATCAGAATTATTTACTCGTGCGAGTCGCGAGGTGAGTGTCTGAGCGGGGTCTTCCACCTCGTCTCACCACTCACTGCGCTCACGTTCTTGGCGGTTTTTTGGGCAGGAGTCAAAGAACCTCCATTATCAATGGTATACAACTGAACGCACTATGAGCAGCCACTCGTAGGAGCGAGGTGCGAGGCCAGGTTAGAGGCGAAGTGAGAGTGTAAATCTATACTCTATACTAATATTATAAAGAGGGAAGATTTGTATTTTTGTATTTTTGGATTTTTGTATTTTTGTATGTAACGAATAAACATAAAAACTACTGGACCGATTTCAAAAATTCTTTCACCATTAGAAAGCTACATTATCCCTGAGTAACATAGGCTATATTTATTACAAGAAAAAATTAGAGATCCCCAGAAATTCTCACTAAAACCAACCCAAGGTGTAAAAAAATTAGCCATAAAATATCTTTCATCGCATGCGCTGCGAAAAGTATTGATGATAGAACAAAAAAATGTTCTACAATATTACAGATTGTATCAATATCTACAAAAAACCTCGCGAGACCATATGTCCAACTATCGTAGTTTTGTTACTATAACTACTTTTTTACATTTTAAAAGTAGATAGAAATGCCTATCAAATTTAGACCATGTTATCCATACCATTGTATTAATCCTTATCCAAATAAACTATTTCATATTCAAGACTGTTTCAATACCTGTAAATTACGTTTTGAATTATTAAAATCAGACTTTCTATTCAAAAGATATTACGAAATTAAAAATATCAACATAAACAAAAAATACACGACGACGCGACGGGTCAGTGTAGTTATATACCACCGAAATGCGGGAGAGCCAAAATGTTTTAAAACAAAATATTCCACCCGTGCGAAGCCGGGATGGGCCGCTAGTCTTATATAAGACGCGACGTCAAAAATATACTTACATGCTAATAATAATTACCACAACCTCGCTCTGGCTCTGTAAGTTATTCAGCCATTTTGTATAAAGTATGTATAAATTATATACAACCTTCCTCATTTATCACTCTCTCTATTAGTGAAAACAATATCAAAATCTGTTGAGTGGATAAGTAGACCACACAAGCAGACGCTACATTCTGCAGGTGAACTAGTATCAGCGTTGCCATTTGGAACTTTTTGAGTGAAACAAGCGGGATTTTTTCGTCGAAAGCAGGTCATAGTAAATGTGATATTTTAAATCAGATTTACCCCTATCGTTGTCGTTCGTAGTCTTAAAAAAAACAGAAATCAAAATCAAGTTTTATTCATTAAAAAATATGGCGTTTCAAACAAATGTCTGGGGAGTGAATGTTACAAATTGCAATTTACAATAAGAGAATAATTATTTATAATAAAGTAATTCATGATATTTCTGTAAAGACTTTTCTTAACTACTTTTGAAGTTTCCTTTTTCTCTTTAATAAAGATAAAGAACTCTTCACAGGATTACTATAGATTAAATGGATTTCATTAAGCTTACGCAGCATTTGTTTTTGACATCAGACCATTTTAGATTCATCGGGGATAAACCCGTTCAGGAAAGCAGATTGATGTTGGGATACTTAATATGAAAGACACTATAGTTTAAACATATTTCTCGTATCTTTTTTTTAAAACTGAAAAAGCTGGTGACATTTCTGGGTGGTGGTGGCAATGGTGTTTTTTTGTCGCGCGGGTGGCCATCCACACTTGTTGGCTCAGCAACCCGCCCGCGCCCGCCAAGCTACACAGCACGCACGGTCGAGACTCGAGTTATCCCCGAAAAGCGGGACTAAACCTGTCCCACGCGAAACATTTAATTTTGATTTAAAAAATCGGGACGTCTCGCAACGCTGACTAGTTCTCCATAAATTTCATATTATATCATACCTATGTTGGTGAGTTTACTTCTTTATATATTAAATAAATATAAAAAAGTAACTCAGAATAAAGAAATCTAATACCACAAATTTCATTGATAGCGACCAATTATTCTGGAGTACTCGTTTCAATTGACATCTATTATTTTTTGCTTGAATATCGAGTACACATGCAATGTATGGTACTAGAAGTGGATGGGACAATAGACCCACTCACAACTCATTAGCTCAGTATTGGAGTTCAAGATCATAATTAAAAGTTTGAAGTACTAACTCTCCTACCTCATTACCTATAGTGCTTCCTGTCACGTTACATGCAAGCCAGATCTACTCCACTGGTTTGATGGTAGACTCATTCGCCTTACCATGTGGTGTTCTGTAAATAGAGGCTTTTTCTTTCTTTCCTAATTTTACAAGATTTAATTAACGAACCCTAGAATTTTCTAAAACCGATAACATCATCTCTCTTTTACAATGACCACATCGTTCTTTAGAACCACTTTTAAAAAATACAAATCTCATCAGGAACATTTTTATGTACTGCAAATCGCTTTTATAGGGACTGAGCATTTGTGGTATTTCTGATGAGATCATATCATACCAAACCAAGGGATGATCCACAACGAGAGGTATCTGGTATAGAACTATTCAGCCTGAACCGTTTAGATTAGATCTAGTAATAGCGTTAAGGATTCGTTCCGGACACATTCCATTAAACAAGTATGAGTTCTTAATGAAGAAGAAACTTTTGCCAATTTGTGACAAAGTGGAGGTGCCCAGAATAAAGCAGTAAGATTTGATATTTTCGACAAACAAAATCTTGAAGGAGCTAGGTGGTATAAACAGCATTCTATCCAATCCATTGTCGGATGTGGCTAGAGCGCTGTACTGACTTGTTGGCTGATTTGCAGCTGAGATGCTGCCCTGGTCTCCAGCTCAAGTCAATCACAAAACATTTGTGTGAGCTTACAGAGCGGTATAGTCGCGTCTTGTTAGCGGCAAAGAACTATAAATTAATTTTATGAAAACTTTCTTTAGATTGTTGAATTTCTACAAACATTTTCCTATACAAAAGATAAAAATTAAAATAATATCAAATATTGTGGCCTAGTTTCCGAGGCAATCTTCAAAGTAGCTCTTAATTTGTCGAGTATACACCCGTAAGCCTGCGCTGGTGCCGGCGATGCCAATTTCAATTTCCAGATCAAATGTATTCGTTTGAATATGAATATGGTAAAATATGCTTACGAATGTAAAATTTTACATTTATATTTTTTTGCAGTATTCAGTAATATTAACATTAATTTATGATACAAGTCCTTAAATATCAAAAAACTAGTATAACTAGGCTTCAACCTTTAAGCGTCTTTGGAGACTTTAAAGGATTGTATTTTATTGATCTTATCATCGTCTGTGATCTTATCTGTAGGTTAACTTAATATTTCGTTAGAAGAAAACATCCTTCATTTTGTGAAATCTTGTGAACCCCATCATAATTAAATCAGCCAAGCACGAGTTGGATTTGTTTAATTAAAGATATATGACATTTACGTATAACTGTTTTTATTTCAAAAACTCGTTGAACAAGACACATTAAATTTCAAAGCTACAAGTAAAATAATTAGAGTGCATATTCTGAATGCAGATTTACCGTATTATGTCGACTCGGCGCTCGAGGTCTAGCTCTCAATAGGCAGGTATTCGAATGGAGCTTTTATCCCGCCCCAGGGAAATACCATGTGATTAAAAACGTTTGCGGAATATTTTGCATAATTGGAAATGTTTTTGAAGAGTTCTGATGTTTTTGCACCGGCACAAAGGATTATGTAAACATCCTTTGAAGAGCTGAATATAGTCTGCCATTCTCAACAGATTACTGGGACTATATTTCAGTTAATAGTAGATATGAAAGGGGGGGAGGGGGTTCTAGTAGGAGCTTTAAATGCAGCCAAAGGGAATCCTGAAATCACGAAAAACGTTTTATCTGTTCCATACTAAAATGTACATTTTACAGTTTATACGTCCCCATCTTTATCCCCCCTCTCAGCTCCTCTTGAGCTCTCCTCCTCGTAATGAGGAGGGTGTTAGGCCATAATCCAGTGCGGGTTGGCAGACTTCAACTATACAGTAGTATAGGGAATACTCAGGAGTGCAGTTTTCCTCATGATGTTTTCCTTCACCGTTATAGCAGTCATATTTAATTGGTCAAATGACAAACTCAGCAAAGTCGAGGGTGTGTGCCTATGTGGGGGATCAAACTCGGACCTCCCGAGTAAGACATCAACCTCTTAACCACTGGGCTATCACTGACTTGGTATTTTATGTCTTATTTTACTCTCCAATTAACTTAGAAACTTATATAGCGCGATAGGACTCGTTTATTTTATCAAACTTAAATGAAGCATTGTATAAATGGTCTTGAAGCGTTTAGTAAATGTTGCCATTAGGGTATGATATAAATATCTCTTCTTAATGATCACTTATTACAAGAAGCTCTCAATACTGGGTTGATGTTAGATAGGTTCCTCTAGATTTTCAAGAAAATTATCAAATTTAGAAGTCACCCAATTTTTCATTCCCAAAATATAACATTAATTGGCACAAATATCGTAAACAATAATAAAACTAAAGAAATGCAAAACGTTGTATGAAAAACATTTAAAGTTTGCTTTGTGTTAAACATCCCGAACAATTTTATATTGTGTGCAAAAACATATTTTAAATGCTTCCGTTTTAAAATATTGTACAGTCTTTGTTTTGCATTTTCAGTTTTCTCTTCACTAGGCTTATTTCTTATAATTTTATATTATTTAGAAATAATAAAATTTGGATTTACGAGATTGATTTCTAGAGCAAGTTATTTTTTCCATTGAAAAAGCTATACTATCCTCTTGAATGACTTTTACCCTAAATCTATTAGTAAACTATAGATTAAACACTTTCTCCTATCAGGAATTAAAAGATTATGTGGGCTTAATAAGGCGGTCTCAAACTTCAAAGGTTTCATCTTTACCTTGGCTCTAAAATATATATGTCTTTTTATATAGATCTAGCGTTGTGGTGTTTATATTAAATATTGAGATTTGAGGATTAATTATACATTTGTTGTTCAGGTTGTTGGTGCGGCACATTGCATCAAGTCTCTCTTCTCCCAGCCACTCGCAATCACGTTACAGAGTGGCAAATTTATTATTAGAGAATATGGCAGGTATATTTTGGTAAGTTTCAAATTTAAATTTTACCATACCTAGATAGCTTTTCCCACAATAAATTATAAATAAAATTGTAGAGACATCATTAATATTAATTTCCCGTAAATCTCCAGGCGACGCGACGTCGCGCTGAGCTAACGAAATTTAAATAAATTATGTTCGATTTTATTCCCACGAGCAATGCTATGAATTCTTTATCAGTTAAACAGAATATTAAATAAATGCTTACTTTCAATATATTAGTGGATAATTATAAATCTGGATTTACTACAGAGTGAAAAGGACTAATAGTATGCCGTAGGAAAACTTACATCGCTTTTTGACGAGTTTGGGGGAATACATTCTTTGGTGATAACATTGATTCCACAACCACAGATTGCCATCTCTAATCCACAAGGGACCTCCTATCTTTTCGAATATAGTTATTCATTAGTAGTATACAGTCAAATCTTTTTGATCTACTTTCGAAATTAATACAGTCACTAAAAAAACTAAAACTGATTCTACAACTTTACTAATTTTTTATTTATTTCATCAGGCTATAGGTAGTGATCGTAACATACCCGATTGGGTTCTAAAGAACCGAGCCAGTCTCCTCACCTCCATGATCAGGGTCTACCATGGAGATCTGCAAGCCCTAGCCTCCTCGATGGAGGATCAGAAGCGCCTGGCGGAGAAGCTGTACCAAATATTTGAAACGTATTTACCCGTTCTGCAATATGGCTGCCATATTTTTCAACGTGTGCCAATGTTGAGTCTTCCTAAGGTAAGATATTAAATATAAATAAAATTTAATCGATTTCAAACACTTTTAACTTCTTGGGCTTATAATTCTATGGACTAAATATCTATTCATCATTTATATTTGGACTTCGGACACTTTCGTGGTATTTATATTATGAGCCAGTGTCCATAATATATTTTTTTAAAAGATTACTAGCAGTATGGATCACATACTACTAGTATTCCCTTTACCCCTCCTAGTAAGCTAATAAATAGTCCAATGTCCGGGATTTGAACCCACTACTTGTTGATCGTGAATCCAACGCCCGAACCACTGACTTACTGACGCTTCTTGATATTGCATGGTCATAGACTTATTATAATATGGGCGCTGGGGTTCTATTGTCATGGTATGAATTTTATCGTATGGTTTTAGGATGATATACTAAAATACATGTCGCATGTTAGATCCTTTAGATAAATTAGATCCATTAACAAAAATACTAGTTGGCAACGTACGAGTATATACCCATTGAGTATTATTCTAGAAACTGGAACAAACTCTTATAATAGGATTTGTAAATGTTATGTTCACACGATGAACACCTACAAGTGGCAACCCATACAAGTGTCACAATGCAACAATGTCCATTATTGTACTTTAATTTCAAGTGTTTATTTACACTGTTATCTTATCTTTGTAGATAAATTAATGTTAAAACGTGAAATGCTGTTTAATGTTTTGTCTTATATGATGTTTTCATATTCAAGCAAATATTTGACCAAGAAACCTGATGTTGTTTCTTGACTCCAAAAATCTACTACGAAATACAAAATAGAAACTAACTTTAAAGAATGATAAAATCAGAGTGAAGCAGCATTTGAGAAAATGCAGCTTTTCGTTGCTGCGTGAAGCAGAAAAAGAAATAAGGGACTATCTTAAGCAATGCATTTTCAAGATATATGCATACACTAATGGTGTAGCAACACTCCGGTTTTTTTTTTGAAGCAAAGTTGCCAAAATCTTTTTATTGTTATTATTGCCGTGATAAATAAAGTATCTTCAGACAAATTTACTGACCCACCTATTTTTTACGTGTCAAAAGTAAACATTAAACCTTGCAACTCGCATATTACTTTAAGTTACTCTATTTTTTTTATATCCGTCTTGGGCCGTATAAGATGAATCCATGAAAAAAATGCGGTTTCGATGTACCATTAAGATCATTATTATAATTAGATTATTAAACTGTAACACGTTATAGGGAGTTGTCGGGAATGTTCTTAACTATATTTGTTGAAAATCGGTCCAAGATGGCCGCCGCCACAATTTTTTTTTTAAGATTACTAGCAGTATAGATCACATACTGGTATTCCCTTTACCCCTCCTAGTAAGCTTATAAATAGCTTGTGTCAGGAGTGGGCCACGCCAGTAGTCTAATGTCCGAGATTTGAACCCACGATCTATCGACCATGAATCCAACGCCCGAACCACTGAGCTACTGACGCTTCAAACTGAGCTATTGACAAATTGGCGGATTACATATTCTTTTATAACTCACTCAATATGGGTATCAAATGAAAGAGTATAGTTGAATACTATAACACTATGATGATAAATTTCAAATCCAAGATGGCCGCCGCCACAAAATGACGGATTACATCTTCCCAACTCCCTCAATATTGCACAAAAAATTTAGCCAAAAATTAGACTTGTATGACTGTTTTGACACTGTTCTTGTTAGTTGTTGTTAGCTATAAGTATAGATCAAATTATAGTTATAATGATCAATCTTAGAAATAAATGATCAACGATTTTATATATTGATAAAAATACGCGTTATTTATAATAAACTGTAATACATATTTGGTGTGTTGTGCAAATGAAACATCTATAATTAAAAAAAATTCCAAGTTTTGACAATAATCCTATTTCAGAGTGCTACTTCAATTTATATGGAGTCAATGCAAATATTGGAACACTGTCGCAGAAGTAAAGGAGTGTTGGGCGGCGTCATACTCTACAATAATAAGTAACTATCGAAATCTTACCTTAACGATTTCCAGATGTTTTACCTATAACTTTATTACTAATAAAAGTTTTCTTTCAGGATCATTTCAACCCAACTCCCACCAAATCTGACATCATATCTAACAGTCGTAGACCCATATAGAATAAAGTCTCCAGCGGAAAACTTAGAAACGGACGTACCTTTACCGTTAGGAGCACAACTTTTAGTTGTATACGTCGGAAGGAAAACTTATAACAGTTTGCGGAAACAAGCCGACAAGTTACAGGAGTTCTATCAAAAAGGTGAAGAAGTTGTTGCTAAAATGAAAAAGGTAAACCTTTGATAGAAAATTGATTCCTTTCAGACTTCTTTAAACATAAACGATGCAATTAGTGATAAAATTAATAACATTGTTTTTAGTTACAAGAAGCTGAGAGAGAGAAAACAAGGGATCACCCAACATCAGGCATGAAAAGAGACAAATCACTTCTTTTCACTGCTGTACCAGAAGAAGACCACACTATGATATCTCCGCCCAATAAAGAAGAAAATCCAGGAGTCGAACGGAAACCGAGCATGCCCGATGTCGTCCCATTCACCAACAAACCAAGACCCCGACCAAATAAACTATCTTTAAGTTTTAAAAACCAAAAATCTTTAGAAGAAGACGCAAAGGAAAATGAAACTGTTTTCACTGGACAAACAAGTGTGTGTTCTACACCAATGATAGAATATAAAAGATTACACGGAAATATGCTTTCAATATGTCAAAATCCTGACAACGACAAATCTGATGTTGAACCTGACGTCCTGAAAAATATCGAAAACTGCGCAAACGTTACGGAAGAAAAGCGAGATACCAAAACAGTACTAGACAGCAATTGTATCGGCGAACACTTTATAAACAAGCCAGAGCCGATGCGTAAGCTTGCCAGTGTTACAGATTTACAAGAAACGTTTAGAAAAATATCAAATAGAACAAATTCCAAGACGAAATTAAAGACATCAGACAGATCGACCCCATCCCCTGAACATAAAACCCAAAACACAATGACAATCAACGACCCACTGTTTCCGGTATTTAGAAACGACGGCGTTGCGATTTCAGAATCGTTATTCAATCAATATCTCGAACAATACTACTCGGGTATCAAAAAGAAGAGTAAAGAAGAAAACATGTTCAATTTTAATCTTAAAATGTGCGAATTGGATAAATTTAAAGATTTTGATTCTGAGCTGATGAAATCACCGCAGCGAACGCCAAAGAAAGTCGCCAAAGAGAAAACAGTACAAACCGATCAATCGAGACGAAAATCGTTATCGTTACCATTAAAGTCTTTATCAGAAAACTCGGAGCAAACTACAGAATCTGAGTCGGTGAGTTTGAAAAAGAAATTGTCTGGCGTTCAATTGACTCCATTAATGGAAAAACTGAGTCATTTAGCGTTTTCTGATAAATCCAGTGGTTATAGTAGTCGTGTGATGACGCCGTTAGAGTTGAGGGAGTTTTTAACACCAGCACTGGAGCGACAAGTAACTTTTTCAGAAAGGTGAGGCAATATTTGCTAAAAAAAATTGTTTTTTTTTTATTCTCACCTGTTGTTACTTAATGTGTAACACAAACATGTTTTTCATTTCTTATTGGCCTAATTATTATTGACATAAACTTCTAAATTACGACCTTTAATTATAACTACCCACCCGCCCGGCTTAGCACGTTTTTTCTCTGCTATAATACACATAATATGCATAAACCTCCTCTTGAATTACTCTTCTATTAGTAAAAACTGTATTTAAGTTCCGTGCCTAGTTAAAAAGATCTACTCGTATAGACGGAAGCAACTTTGTTTTATACTATGTAAAGATAACGTAATTCGATTTCGATAAAAATCTTTCCTCAGAACAAAACAGAAAAAGCAAGAAGAGAGCGACTCATCAGATTCGTCCGACAGCGACATATCAGCGCTTCCTTCATACAGCTCTCGCGCCGTCAAGTGCGCCTTGTTCGTTAGTGGGTTGCACAACATGGCGCTGCTGGAACTAATAGACCTCGATGCTGCTAATGATACTGATACTATTAATGCCTTGGTGAGTCATATTACATAGAAAAGACGTAAAAGACTTCAATTTCCAGACCTTCGTTAAAAAAATTGTACTACTACCACGACTGCTTCTTCAACGCAGAATTATGCAAGAGAAGAAATAATAGGCGTGCACAGAGTAAAAATAAATCAAATTATAAGATTTCAGTCTGGGTCCTTTTATTCAATTCGATAATTGTTTATATTACTCGTAAATAATAGGTTTCTTTAAAAACTATATAACCTTAAATACCTCCAAAAATAAGTCTTTATACATCTAAATTTAATAAAAATCGATGTTCCTGTGAAATGTATGTGAAGTGAAATTGTTAAATAGCACATTTTATTTCAGTGGGAAACATCACTAAACGCACTAGGCCCAATAGAACAGAAATGCATGGAGCCATTAGCAGCGGAAACGGACACATCAGACTATAGTTATCTGGTCCTAGACCCAGACTGGGGCACAGTGAAGAAGGGCGGCCCGTGGGCAGCGTTAGATATCGCCACTATGGGTTTTATACACAATGAATTTGAGGAACAGCCTGATTTAACTGAGTTTATATTAAGGTTAGTTGTTTTTGTATTTGTACATAGATATTTTACAACCTGTAAGACGAAAGAAGAAGAAGGTCAAAAATCTCTTAAGGAATTAGAAAAAAATTGTGCAGATAGGTTTTTCATAAGCCGGAATAACATAGAGAGTATCATATCTATACATCCAGGAATAAAGCACATTGCCCGTGGGATAAAATAATAATTCTACTAATATTAATGATATGAATGTTTTTTTAATTTAGTCTGGACCTAATTCTAAAATTTCTGGGGACAGTCTTGGGCAGATACACTTTTACAATTTGTAATTCTTTAGACTCTATTATATGACATTTTCAGGAGCGAAGATAGCGTAGTCCTTGGCGCTTCATGCGGGAAAGCCCAAATATTCTACCAGGAAAACGGCGCCAGACAGGCTGGACCTCCTCTTCCTTCAGATATACTCGCCACAGCTCCACTCCGAGCACGACGCCGCTTACACAGAGACCATTCCGCATTACTATTATAAACTAAAACTACTAGAACTGAGCAAATCGTCCTTGTTCCAAAACTAGAACAATATTGACCATGTTCAAAATATTGGTATTACTCAGGAAAGGTGCGTATCACACTAAATCATACTCTAGACAAAAATGTCAGATTTGAATGTTTACTTCTACGCGGAGGTAGGGAATCCTAAAACTGATATGCTAATCGACATTGATATAGGCTTTATATTATTCGAATTGTCAATATGGATGTTGTCTTAAATTTTGGTACATTTTTGTCTATAAATTGTAGTATTTTATATTTATTGTACTAGGGTAAAGGTAAAGCAGGAAACTTAAGAAAGAACCAGTGATCATAACTTTTTTATATTCAATAAAAAATATCTATGATTGAAATCCTATTAACAGCCTTTTTGGTTAATACTCATGTAAATTATAATAATATTATAATATAAATTTCTTTTTTTTTCTAATTGTGTAGGTATTGCCTGCAGACAATATTGATTGCAAGGTGCATAAATATTAGACTTGAATTTGTATATGTATTTACATAATTGAATTTTAATCGAATATTCTAGTTCGAACGTCTTTTGGTCAAATAGTTACGTAGTAAATATAATTTCGGAGGTAGTTTTAAAATTTAACGTGTTAAAGGATTAATGCTAATTCATCATTCACCGTACAGCAATACCTAGCCAATTTATTTTAGTATTGCTATCTTCTCCCATGCTTTAAATCCTCTATAAAAGATTCTGAAACAGTTAGCTTATTGCCAACATTAAAACACCCAATGTTCTAATAACAAGATCATCCCATACGGGTCATATAATGTCGTACTGAATTTCATAATAACACTCAAACTCCTTCTGCGCCAAGGGTTTACTCAACAGACAGACACATACTTACTGCTCGACGCGCGACGCGTGGTATCTGTATGAATTTCAAAAAAGAACAGTCATTCACGCGCATTTCACTACCAGAACGCTGTGAAAAAAGTAGGTTATTCGAATCCCCGCCATTTTTCTTCGATATTTTTATTGTTAGGTTTACCAAAAAAAATTGCCTTTCAACATTAAAGGACATATTCAAGTTAATTTTAATAATTGCACTATTCAAAATGTTGATTACTACTACATACAATAAATGATTGTTTCATTAATACTTAGTTTATTTGTATATACTCAGTAATGGATGATGTTAGGTTACTAGGAGTGGCTGTTTCAATGTTAGCGGTAAACTGTTCTTCTGAGTTTCTTGCGCCCATTCTTCTCAGGTGTGGGTTAGGTCGTTTCCGAAAGGGTGGTAGATTCCGACGTTCAATAAGAGAATGTAAATTCCAATATTGAATAAAAAATTTTGACTTTGACCGTTTCAGAATCTTTTATAGAGGATTTAATCATGTGTGTAGAGTCTTGTGTGCAATTGTTGATAATTAGGTATTAAGACTCATGTGATAATTAACCCATATTCGTATTTTAATACCTCATATTATACAACAGTTGCATAAATAACTATTAAATCATAAACTTTATTAGTTTTAAGATTCAGATGAACCAAAGGTCACTTGTGCGGTTGGAGTCTTGACAAATAAGCATTGATCCTTACTCGTCAGCCTCACTCGAGGGTAGGTAGAAACAGATGTATTTTCAATAAGTAGGAGTAGTTTACCAATGACTTAAATAAATTTAACTTCCAACATTCCAATTAATACAATTAGTAGCTGTGAAAGATAGGTAGTTGTTTTAGGAATAAGTCTATGGCTTGTGACCTCAATGTAATTTTCAAAATGAAAACTCGAAAACCACTTGTCACAACTAATGTCATTGATGAGCTAATGCTTTATGCATTTTGTAGTCACCATGAGGAGGTAAAGACGGAGACCACACTTCGAATACCTACTTGAAGCTAACCTATGTATCACGATCTCGTTCTCAGTGGGCAGATCCTCTCTTTCTTAATAGGGTAACTTTTATTTATTTTTTTCAGGAAACTGTTGTAAGTAGTTGCTTTTTAGTGGTTTATTTATCTACATCTCAGTTTTCTACTAATAACCCCTAAAGATTGTTTAGAATAAGATATTTATGCGTAAAATAAGTTAAAAAGAAGCTATTTGTTAGTGTCAGAATGGATGGAATGGATTTTTAGTCAGTGAGATCTTTTTATCCAGTCCGCAATTATAATATTATTTCTATACTTATATCCGGGACTAATACTTTTTTAATAATAGAAACGGTAATACTACACTAAAAAGAGAGGTTTGCCCACAGAGAGTGAGATAGAGATACGTAGGTATTTGACTCAAGCTATTGTTCGAAGTGTGTCCTCCATATTTACCTATAACTTCATGGTCATCACGCGCTTATTAGCAATATGGCGTTGTCATTAACTTCGCATTACTATTTTGAAAAACTGAATAAATACGCATATAGCATCGAAACAGGTCACAGCCAAAATGGCTAACTTTTCTATATATAAATCTTATAGATCTAGTTATTTTGTATAATTTGTCACTTCCAGAAGTGTTGCCATTCCTAATTAGTCCGTAGTTAAAGTTTACAGGATCAGTACATATCTTTGAATCCATCTCGATAATTAAAATAGAAGTTTTATTAAGAGCTAAATATTATTTTGCTGCCAATTGCAGTTTTACGGCCAAATAATTATGAAATTGAACTTATATATTGTTTTAAATGTATTTTGTACGAACATACGTCTCCTTACTTTTAAAAGGTTGTATTTTTGTATTTACATTTGACCAGTTTTCTTATTCATTAAATGCCTCAATTTAAAATTGATATACAATCGATATATTAAAACACAATATAAGTTCAAATGAATTCAAATCCACCCATTTTATTGAAGTATGTAGTATATAGCAAAGATTATGTATGCTCATAGTATTCGCCACTAGGAGTAAGTTTCCGGCCACGTAGTCTGTATCGCTAGTCTATGCTCAATCTTGCCAATGTAGCTTCATAGATTATCTTTACAAGGGAGTATTTTTAGAAGATAGAAATTTGCTATCAATTCCTTCCATTTAATCGGAAAATTCGGCTAATTACGATCCATTTCATGGAAGGGCCGAAAGTAAAGGCCTGATCCCAAATTTAAATATTGGATCTTTTCCAGTACTTGTCTCTCTTCCTTCTGATACGCCTTTGTAAAATCATTAGTATAGTATATGGCCAATTTATCTTCGAAATTTTACTCATATTTATTATGCAAATACTATTTATAATTTTCTATCAAATTGTTTTTAATATTATTAGAAAGCATTTCAAATGTCTGTTAAACTATTTATTAATAACTAAGCTGTCGCCGTCTGACAGCGCGTACATAAACGTCAGTCAAAAATTATATATTTAAGATGTTTGTATGTCTGAGCGTAATGCTTAGTTAAGTTTTATAATTGCATTTTTGTTATACAAATTGTTTAGACATCGGATATACATCTACCCACCGAATATTATAGAAGTCCAAAAAGCTAAAAACACTTTTTGGACTTCTATAATTGAATAGTAACTTATATGGCTGTATCATATCCGTTGTCAAATGAAAGAGTGCTAATTCATTATTTTGGTGTCTGTTAATATTTAGTGTACTTTTTATACATTCCTATTTTTAATGTACAGATCAGTGCAAATACCGTCGCGTCCGAAGCCAAAATTATTTTTTTTATTATATATTTTTTTATCGCCGTTGTATTATTTATATTCTATATTTGTACTTTATAGTGTAAGTGCCAATGTTTGTGGTATTTATTGTATAGATGTTAAGGATATAGAGAAAATACATAAAATTCAAGGAAACCAGCAAGACAAGACTTCTACTCTGTGTATTTTCTCTATAGTTTAAGAATAACCCGATAGTGAGACTTTGTTAATTGTACCCCAGAATAAAAGATAAAGCATATATACTTGTATTATTTATGTACCAAATACTAAGCTACGATGATGTATAGTTTATATTTCTATATCAATATTACAAATACAAAACAACGCGTTATATGTGTCCGAACTATAAACAACCAATGGTTTATTCAACTTCGATCACTTATAAGAATTAGATACACAAGCCCACACAAAAATAAGATTGTAATAAAATTATTCAAAAATATATCAACATAGATTTCAAAGGGTTTAGACATTTGATATGACCCTGTGAAAAAAATTTTTTTTTTATCAAGGATTTAGATTTAGACATTTTCTGATAATATTTGGTGACAATTTTCAAAAACAGTCAAAAAAATTATTTGTTTCATTTATTTTTTTAAATCTGCTTAAAATCTAATCATTCAGCAAAAAATTCATAACAAATTCTTTTAAGTCTTACTATATATATATATGAGTATTATGAAAAAAATAATATAAAGCGTGTAAAAATGAGGTTTATTAAATTTTATTATGTAAAAAAAATAAAAACGAAAAATAATTTTTATTTGAAAATCTTGATAAACGTTTGAAGTAAAGAACTAAAAATTTAGGTGAAATATTTTTACATATTATTTCATTTCAAATAGACTGTTAATCGAAAAAGCTGTAAGTGCAGATTTACCTAATACCCCCTTTTTATCTTTATTTGCCATAATGTCATTTCAAACTTGTTAACGAGTTAAGAATTTGGATATTTAATGTAATATTATGTTTACTTATTTTCAACTCCCACTTAAATATCGACTAAGCTATTATTATTAATTTTTTTTATACCAATATAAGACAGTATTTAACATTACACATATAAAAGCCGTGTAGGTAATCGGAATAGTTTGTGTTTTTACTAGTGTTATCTTTATTGTAGTTTATTATAGAACTATCAGTATTGAAGTATTTACATTTTTTTAATTTTAAGATTTTGTTCAGAAAATAAATTATTGAGTTAATATTAGTTCTTAGTGTTTTAAGTTATATAAAATAAAAACGCCTTTGTCTGCTGATAATAGGTTGGCGGAATTTATGTAATCATATAGCAATAAGTTTTTTTCTCTATTAAATAAAAAAAAACTATGATTATCGGTGTAATGTTTAGTTTACCTTTCATTTAAATTTATATTAATTTTTATGAAATTATCTAATTTATAGCATTTTAGTATTAAAGCGCCCATACGTCCCTAAATTAAAGGAGTCCTGAAATGTCCAAATGGACGCTCATTTGGTCGGGACACTGATGTGTATCTAGTTCTTATTAGTGCCTCTAAATATTACTATACTTTAGACAACATACAACGCGTCATATCTACAGATAGGGGGAGAGAAACGGATAGTATAAGGTGGGACGAACAAAATGAATGAAGAAGAATCCGTGTGAATTTAAAAAACTATCAATTTATTAACAACAATCGCTCACAACACAAATCTACAACTAAATTACCGAGTTACGTACTATAATATATTTAATATACATACATACGGATAAAATGATTAGGGATCACCATGTAAACGTGTACCAAAATACTGTATTAGATTCGGTTTAGTCAAAGAATATGATACTTCTGTCTTCTCGGCGGTAAGATCATATTCTTTTCTTTTTTAGAATCGGCGTCTTCGGCAGCCATTTCGAAAGGGCTTTTCTAAACATTTTCAAAACTTCAACACAGTTAGTTTCAAGGAACTTCATCCTTTACTTCTTGTTTCAATACCTTTTTAAACAAACAAAGTCAAAATTAGATTTTAGTTAATTTTATTTTTACCTAGATCGCGTTACAGGCTAACTTAACTCTAAACCCTTTATTCTAAGAAACAATATCGACTCGAGGCCGTCAACGACGACCTTACAATGTTTTATAACTAGATTAGGTGTTATAAAGAAAAAAAATTGTGTTCCTTATAAACAGATTCTCGTACATTTACTTTAGATCATATTGATGTATAAAACGAGCTTAGTGTGTTAGCCATTTCATTAAATATCATTAAGATTTGTATTAAAGTAATGCTAATATTTGATAATAGATTTGTAGCTCCGCTCCTATTGGTCTTAGCATGATGATATATAGCTTTCCTCGATAAATGGCCTATCTAATACTGAGACGAACCAGACCAGTAGATCCTGATGAAACAAAATTAAAAATGAAAACACCCTTTTTGGCTAAAGCACATTTTTTAACAAGATAACACTAAGCTATCAAGTACCAAAACGTTTATTATTTATAACAAAATTATTTAGCAAATATATCAGTTTATGTAAGTCTGTTTGACAACAACGTAGTGAGCAAAATTGGCAAGAGACTCGTTTAAACACATAAAACTCGTTCAATACATCAACACGACATTTTTTTTCTTTATAATATAGTACCGGCCGTACAGGTACGTTTATAAATGCATTAGAGGCCGGCGATTTGGAGAGGCGTATCAAAATGTATACGTGGGTAGCTCAGCCGCAACTAATATCGACCTGCAAATCCAAACAGCGGAGTAACCATGGTGTATTAGCAGACACGCACATTACAATATCAATTAACAACAATTTGACTTTCCAACTCTAGAAGGTCGTTGCTCCATATCATTTTAAAGACATACAAAATTATTTATTTTCAATATAACTATTTTGAAAGACCTTTTAAAGATAGGAAAGCAATATACAATCAATCATCGCATTTCTGAAAATAATTTTAAGTCAAGAATAAATTAGTTTTCCATCCAAATAGTAATGTAGTAATTAATTAATGAGATGACTGACTGCTAACTGGAAATATAATGAATAGATGATCGATTCCATTAATGTCATTCTAGAAGTATTTCAATCACAATCGTTAAAGACGAAGTAAACCAAGCAAAATAATATTTTATATCGTCGAAATACATCAACAAAATCGATTACTAGCTCAAATACTAAAAACATTTTTTTAAATAAGAACTGATTTGGTAAAAGGTTAGGGGTAGTAAGAAACATGAAAAAATGAGAATTTTAAGTATTTTTTTTTGCCATAAAATCATTTTATTTTATTAAATTAATAACATGGCATCATTACACAATGTTTTGACTTGTTGTCACAAAAATTTGTAAAAAAAATTATAATTTCAAAGTTACAGCTGTTTGTGATAAAAATAGTTTTGTAAATAGATAATCTTGTGCCTGATCGAAGGATTTTATTTTTTTTTTAATTTCAATTTTTATAAACAATTAATTGTTCATTTTTTCCCGAAAATCTAGAAAAAAATCCTAAGGTTGCCATTTTGTTAATTTTTGGAAAAAAAATAACTTCGATCAGTCAAAAGATTATCTATTTATAAAACTATATTTTTTGTTCGATTGATTTTAAATTAATGTCCAAGGACTTATGATGGTTACTTCTGTTGCAACATTTTTTTTTCAAATTTTCGTGTCTTCAAGTCAAAATATTATATAATGATGCCATGTTATTAATTTTATAAAATAAAATGATTTAATGGCAAAAAAATTTTACTGAAAATTCTCATTTTTTCATGTCTCAAACTACCCCTGACCCCTTAATGCAACAAAAACTGTACAAATTCAATGTCACTACAAATAAAACCACTATAAACATATATTTCAACTATATAGCAATAAAAATATGTTACTAAAATATGAAATTCTATATATATTATGTGCATTATTTATAAAAGTAATAGAATAGTAACAGCTAATCAATAGGAAAATAAAATGTGTTTTGTATTGTTTTTTTAGATCCATCCATCAGACCATACATTTATTATATTATCAATCATTACATAGTACAGAAAAATGGTTTGACAAGTAATATTTAATACACTTATTTTATAATAGGAACTTTTGTGTGTATTTATAAAACAGGATGAAACGGTTGCAAATTTAAATAAAATGGCAAAAATGAGTAAAACGTGTATGCAGAGATCTCACCTTTGATAAGTTCTTTCAAAACATATTCAACTGTCAAACTTAAGACATGCATTTGTGATACAATATACAAAAAATAAAATTAGGAAGCACTTTTTTGAGAATCTTGTAAACAATTTTAAAAAGCTTTAAACAGCTATAGTCATGCAAGTGCCACCTAATTCAAGTATCAATGAGTAGCAAGAAACTTTAATGCTAAATTAAACTGAAACGTATTACTTCCATGTTAAAGATGACAGTGCGTTAATTGAGGTACATGGTATTGGTAAATAATAGAGTAAAGCGCCCTCCACATTCCTAGCACAGCCAAATACTAGACACACAGTGTAGAGACCCTATTCGGCAAGACTCGCCTATGTTCGTGTGGTCTCCACTTAGTGTCAGTATTATGGACCCGAATTAAAGGGCTCTCGTGTAGTTTTTTGTGTTTGTTCGAGACACTCCCTTCACATTCCCGTCACGTCTACTAACGCGTGATGCGACCATCAGCAACGATCCCGGTTGAGTCAGAGCAAAAGGGAAGGGCATGAGAACGGCGTCGTCATGACAAGTCAGGCAAATGTGCAAGCGCCAGTGTCGTGTTGTGACGCGTCAGAGTCCTCTGTTTTCATGTTGGTATCACTTTCAAGTATGAATGACTTAATTGAAATTGTATGACAATATAATGTGATTTATGATACAAAGTTTCCAACATCATAAATTTAATCTTCTTCATAATCTGAATCAGAATTGAAAACATGTCACCTTTCCTAGAGCTGCGGCTATATTGTTTCAAAATATCGTCAGAAGGCGTCATAACACGACATAAAAATGTGAAAACTAGCCATCACGTCACGACACGACACGTCACGACACATCAGACAAATATAAATCCACCTTTATCCTATTATATAGAATCCTAAACATCGACCGTAAAGATAGAAATAAAGTACATGATGGGTGGAATGAAATAAGTGAAATTTTAAATATATACATATATATTAATTTTTTTCGAATTAACAAAATATTGGAATAGGCTGCGCATTACGCTGCAGTGACAGACGTTTCTAACACGTCCATCTTATACGACTACCGAACGTACAACTGCGCGAACGAGAATGTGGAGAGCCACTCTCGGTATCGCCCTGTCTCGGGGAGACCCGAGACCGGGATATCTCGCCAAGAATGTAGAGCGCGATTTATGAATAAAAGGTTTTGGGTTGAATTATGCAGAAGGTGAAATTATACAAAACTGTGTTATATTTGGTTTTTATATGCACAAAACACACTGAGTACGCGATCTTTATTTTCGTTCGAATCTTTATACTCGATTCGTTTTATTGAACTTTAATATACTACATTAGTCACCAATGAGATAGCCTTACCCCCTTTATGTTCATGTTAGTTACATATTTGAGTATTTTTATGCCTTTAATGAATGATTGCAAAATAGTGATTAAATTTTCCAGGAATTTTAGATACACAAAAGGTTGAATTATAATTTTACGAAATATCCTCCAGGAATCCTATTCTTGTAGGGAGGAAGATATTGTTAAAATGACGAAACAGGTAACATCAGTGTGTTCTGCACATTACTGTCGCTACAGACACAGTCATGCAAGTATTGCGTGTGTGATTGTTTGTGGTGTGTCAGTTCAACACTCACGCGGAGAGTAGGAGCGCTCGCGTTCGTAGCGGCGACGACGGTAGTGCGGCGAGGGGGAGCGGTGGCGGTAGCGCGCGTAGTAGTCGCGCTCGCGGTCACGGTAGCCGCCGCCACCACGGTAGTAGTAGTCGCTGCAAACAAACATTTTCATTAATAATACAAAAAAACTCTGTAAGCCCACTATGGAGCACTGATCTTACAAATTGAGAGTTTAGGTTTAGTTTAGCAAGTGATATTTAATTTCTTAAATTAAAAATAACACCATAAAGGCACAAGACTGGACATCAAGATCTTCTAATAGAATTACTAAATATTTGATGTTAAATTAAAAAATAAAATCAATAGGTCGCTGGTTCATATCCGGCTCGAAGGACCAAAAAGAGATGTACACTCTTATTTGATGATATAAATGAAAGTTCTATTTGATAATAATTGATTATAATATAAAAAAACTAATATTATTGATACTGATATTTTATAATGAGTTGCGCGCCTACTATATATGAAGTAAAAACGTGAACTGATGAAATTATGTAAAATGAAGAGGTGCGTGCACAAATGACCTAAATATTATAATGGTCATATAATATCTATTACGTACGGTTGCTATGCACCGTATACTAGAGATCTAATACATTAATGAGAGATGAATCAAACTTACTCTCTGTCCCTGCCACCCCGCCTGTCGTATCCATTATCGCCTCTGACACTGCAAAATTGAAACAAATATTAAAACCACATTACAGAATGTATAGAATTATTTTTAATATTGAGATATTGTTCAAGTAAGCCTTTAGTGAGCCAGTTTATCTCATACACGGCTCACACTAAATTTACTTATTTATCTGCCAATACTTTATATGATAAAAATTGCTCATAAACACAGAAATATGAACAATTATTGTATTGGAACTAAACGACACTCTGTCAATGTATATCACATTTTTATGTTTAAAATCAATTCAGAACATAATCGTTTAGTTTCAAACCAAGATATAAGAAAGATCTCTTTCAAGATCAAAAAAGTTACGGTCTATCGACCTTACGTTACCGACGTTTAAAATAATGATTATTGTAAATAAAATATAAATAATTTATAAAACTAAAATTTTATTACTTTAGTATTCAAACCGGTTAGCTAGACAAAAATTGCGTTTCCACCTGAGATGTGCGAGGATGCGTAGCGAGGTATGTGATTGTTAAGAACCAATTCAAGATTCTATTTGTTCTTTAGTATAAGAAGACAAGTATTTTAGTCCCACTTACTGTGTAGGTTTGCCCATATATATTCCAGGAGTGGGCGTGTGGGCTCGCTGGGTGATGGAGTAGTCGACACGTATGCGACGTCCGTCTATCTCCATTCCGGTGCACTCGTTCTTGGCTACTTTAGCATCATCCTGGGACTCGAAGTACACGAAGCAGAAGCCACGGGAACGACCAGTCTGGAATTAAAGAATATTATTAATTACGTGGACGTGTTATTTACCAACCTAAAGTGACTACAAATTTACCCTAAAAAAATTTAAGTATAATAAGTATATGGTATATAATATTTTTTTTATTCTAGAATCAATTACATATTCAATTACCCTATATTATTTAAAACATACAATAACAAATTAGTGATTATTAATGATATACAAAACAAATCTATATATATAATTGTCATGTCACAGTGTTTGTAATCAAACTCCTCCGAAATCGCTTGACCATTTTTTATGAAATTTTTAGTGTATATTCATTCAGTAGGCCTGAGAATAGGACGTAAAATATTTTTATACCCCTAAGTGATAAGAGTGGGCCACTAGAAATAATTTATATTACAGAACAATCAGTGAATCTGCCACTTTTTGGAAACATACAGCTATGTGTATTTGTAATTCTCATGGTAAATCTGTAGTTTATTATCAACATAAATCTAAGGGTTCTTTGCCTCGTTAGTCTTGAGAGAGTTAGTTTAGGTTTCATCAACCTATTTGCTAATTCATTGTCATGATTTAATATACAGTCTCCTAAGTGCCTAAATACAGGCATAATTTTTTAATTTCTTGCTTTAGTGTGGGTATTTCTAGTTCATGATGTAATCTCTCATCTATACTAATATTATAAAGAGGAAAGATTTGTATTTTTGTATTTTTGTATGTAACGAATAAACATAAAAACTACTGGACCGATTTCAAAAATTCTTTCACCATTAGAAAGCTACATTGTCCCTGAGTAACATAGGCTATATTTATTACAAGAAAAAATTAGAGATCCTTAGGAAATCTCACGAAAACCAACCCAAGGTGCCAAAAAATTTGCCATAAAATATCTTTCATCGCATGCGCTGCAAAAAGTATTGATGATAGAACAAAAAAATGTGATGCAATATTATAGAACGTATCAATATCTACAAAAAAGTCCGCGAGACCATATGCCCAACTATTATAGTTACGTCACTATAACTACTTTTTTACATTTTAAAAGTTGATAAAAATGCCTATCAAAATCAGACCATGTTTTCTATAACTTTGTATTAACCCTTATCCAAATAAATTATTTCGTATTCAAGACTATTTCAATACCTGTAAATTACTTTTTGAATTATTAAAATCGGACTTTCCATTCAAAAGATATTACGAAATTAAAAATATCAATATAAACAAAAAATACACGCCGACGCGACGGGCCAGTGTAGCGACGCAGCGCAGCGAGTAACGCGGGCAAGAGAGTGGGCACCGAAATGCGGGAGGGCCAATATATTTTTAAAAATAATATTCCACCCGCGCGAAGCCGGGATGGGCCGCTAGTTAGTTATATACCAAGGTGCATCAACTATAATTTTTAAAATTTTTGATTGGAATCTCTGTAGTATTTCTAGGTTTTAATTTGCAGCAGTGCCCCACAATTGAATTCCATAGGTCCATGTTGGCTTTATGATACATTTGTAAATGTGGAGTTTGTTTTCTAGTGACAGCTTGGACTTCCTGCTTAGCATCCAATAATATTTCCTAAGTTGTACGCTGAGAGCTTTGCATGGTGAATATATGTTTTTTCCAAGTGAGTCTTCTATCTAGGTAAATTCCGAGATATTTAGCTTCCTCAGCTTAACATATGAACAAATAAAACACATTTTTATAGAATTGATTATAATCTCCACTTACGGGTTTAAAAAAAACTTAATTTAAATCAGACTGGTTATGTTTGAAAGATCTTGTGATTATACCCACAACATATACGGAAAATTTTAAAATAAATTATTTTTATCATAAAGTATTATTAATTCTATTTAGTCATGAAAATTAATAAATTAAATTAAAGGATAAAATATAATTTATCCTGTTTGTTCAGTAAATAGGCCATATTTTTTTTAATGTCCTATAAGATCCAAAAAGTATCTAAGTTTAGGACTTACCTTTGCATCAATAACAACTTGAACTTTATCAACGGGACCATATTTAGAGAAAATGTGATGAATCTGCTGCTCAGTTGTGTAGAGGCTCAATCCAAAAACACCGAGACAACGAGAAGGCGTCGGATTTTCCTGTTGACAACAGTGCAATATACAAACACGCTTAAATTTTAGCCACATTATATAACAGGAAGTATATAATGTAAAAATATTTTTTATCTAAACTAAAGGATGTGTCTGGGTACATTAAATTTTTAATTATAAAAATCAACTAAGTAATTCTGTCTGTCTGTCGCGCTTTCACACCAAAACTACTAAACCGATCTAAATAAAATTTGGTATACAGATAGTCTGGAGCCTGAGAAAGGACATAGGCTACTTTATAATGCGAAAAAAGGATTGTATGGTGTTGAAAAGGGGTGATGAAATATAGTCATTTTTAGAGCTAGAAACTTGTAATTTATTTTGTAGACTGTTGACTCGAAATAAAGAAATATGATATATCAAAGTTTGTAATTTAGCCTCAAGGCTGTAAAATAACAATATATTTAATTCAATTATGATATTAAATTGTAAACCTTGTTTATTAAAGCAATAAACAAGGTTTAGGTTTCAAACTAAGAATAGAAACATTATCTGGTTTGTTTCTTTTAATGTTTTAATTCAAATTAACGAAAAATTTAACTAAACCTTATTTCTAATAGTAACTACTCAAATGCGTAGAATTATATTAAAATACAAATTAAATATTAATTACATGAAATTATTTACATACAATAGTAATTGATGTAGGTATGTAACTACAGTATCTAATTTATAATTAAAAGAAATCAATAATATATGGAGTGACGAACAAAACAGAAAACTTGGAATATTCTATACTTTTACAAGGACCTCCTTTAATGAACAATTTCTTTAAAATATAACGTTAACATCAGCATTTTATGTAGTTTTATATCAACACTAGTCGACCCTTGCGAATTCGTCTGCGTGATGCTCCGCTCCTATTGGTGTTAGCGTGATGATAGCCTATAGCCTTCCTCGATAAATGGCCTATCTAACATTGAAAGAATTTTTCAAATCGGACCAGTACATCCTGAGATTAATGCGTTGAAGGAAACAAACACACGAACTCTTCAGCTTTACCGGTAGATAATAAAAAATCAAACACAGATATCCCATAAACAAGATTACTTAACTACAAAGGGACATCATTTTTTTTTATTTTAAATTATAAATTTTTCGTATTCCAGAGAAATTTTTAATTATTATTTCTTTAAAAAAAATTCAATAAAGTTTTTATTAAAGGTATAAAAATAATCAGGTTTTCTATTTTTTATTCATCCATCCTACAAAACAATTCTACACATAAAGCAGTACCATCTATATCTAACTATAAATAGTAATAAAAAGAAAACGATTGTATACCAAAAGTCTCACCCGATCACCTTGGTGCCGTCTACGGGAGGTCATAGGGCTGTGGCTCGGGCTTCTGCGGTACGATCCCCGAGGGGAGTACGACCTGGAGCGGCTGCGCGAGTAACGCGAGCGGTACCCCCTGCGTGCAGAGCCCGACCGAGATCGCGACCTGGAGGACGACCTAGTATCAGCGATATAAGATTTAGCATGCTTTTGAAATTAGACTATAACTAGAGGTGTTTTCGTGTCTTCTTGTTGATGATGGTGACTGATGATTTATACTAAGGATTTCATTTAACTAGCCGACCCTTGCACCTTCATGCCCGTGACTATCCAGTCCTATTGCTTTTAGGGTGATGATATATAGGCTATAGCCTTCCTCGATAAATGGGCTATCTAACACTGAAAGAATTTTTCAATTCGGACCAGTAGTCCCTGAGATTAACGCTTTCAAGCAAACAAACTCTATAGCTTTAGATATTAGTATATATTAATGCTAGTACCAAGTCATTTTTAGAATACGTTTGGTTTACTAACTGCCAACCAATTATTATTAACATGTTTTTAACAATTATTAACTCATTAATTAATAACATAAATGCTATTAAATACGACAAAAATAATTAAACCAAACAATATTCTTAAAACGCAGGTTGCAATGCATCGTAATATAATAGGATGGTGACCAAAACTAAATTTACTTAAAACTTCTTAAAATTACAATACTTAAAAAATTACAATCTACAGAGAATGGCTGTTTTGTATACTTTTAATGAATATGTAAACTCTATTTGTTCTTTCTTTTTTTTTAGAAATAAAAAACCGTAAACATTTAATTATACATACATTCTAAATACACTAAACAGCCACTAACAAGTAACTAAAATAACATAAGGTCAAATCAATAATTAAAAAACAAATATTTTACATAATCTCAACCAATATAAACTAATCAAACTAAAATAAAAATAATTACTATAACAATACAGAAGATATTTTAACATTTCTAATATAAACTCATACAAGTATATGGTATACATTTAAAAAAAAAAATACATAATGTGGTTTTATTTAATATAGGAGATCTACATTTAATAAAGAAATTTTATCATCATGTTATTTACTTGGTTTATACAAATAAGTTCTGTAAATTTTATATTATTTTATATATTTTATATTATTTTATAACATTCAGATACAGATAAAATATCTTAGTTGTAGGATTTACAATAAAATCCTGATAGGAATTTAATTATATTAATCAATACATTTACTGCTTTATTATGTTGATGATCATGCCAAAGGTCACGGACAAGTCGAGACTCAATGTCAAAACTTTTCTAAAATGTATTAAGATTCTGAAGTTGTTTTATATTATCCTTAGTTATATTACTATATATCTATATAGGCAACATTTAACTACTTATTTAGCATTCTTGTAGTATCAACCAATAACTGAAGTGCCCCTACAATTTATTCAATCACCATAAAATAGCTTATCAACTCATAAATGTAAATGTTTATTGATAAAACTGTTGCCTAGCAAAGTTTACTAATATTGACCAAACTTTCTGTTAGAATTAAGAGAAATTACTGGTGATTTATACAATACTGATGTTTATCTGTTGTTACAATTAAAGTAAATATATATGATAAATATTAATAAAAACAAAATACAAATGATATACTGACTAGGTAAAACTAAAGATAAAAAAAATAATACACTTTTTGGAACATTGGTAATAAAAGAGCAAAAATGTAACAGAACAAAAACAGATCCCATAAAACTAGGGAAACATTAATTTAAAAAAAGAATATTCAAAATCATTGCGCAACGTCCGTTGCCTTGACGGCGAGGTTATATTATTAACATTAAGTTTCCGAAAAATATAGCAATAAATAGCAAAATTAGAATACAAATAGTTATTTTATAATGATGTAAATAAATATACTCACGGGCTTCTGTACTTTCTGCTGGAAGCTTTTGGCGGCGGCGGCGTACGAGACCGGCTTCGGCTATTACCCCGCGTCATAGTAGCGGGCTTCGCTGGTGGCTCGCGAGACCCGTTGCGGGTCCTCGAGCGGCTCCTCTGAAATTAACAGGACCAATTTTCATCAATTTATGTCGCCTCCCGGCAATAATATCAGACAGTGAACGCGCGAGGCGCGAAACTATTTTGCATTGATAATTATAGTACCTCGCGGTCCGACATGATGACTAATTAAAATAAACAACAAAAGTGTAGTTAATGAAACACAATCAATCTAAATATAAACTGAGATTCTTCTACTTATTGTATTTCGCACGAGCACACCACAACGCGGTCGCGGTGAAAAACAAAATGGCGGTTATTAAAATTAGTGAAGCATGACGTGATGTGATCGACCGAAATGCCAATAGACGCTATTTATGTGTTGCCAACTGCTGATATTTGAACTGAATGTTAGCAGTGTCAGCAGAATCAAATTGTAGTAGAATATTGGGATCTTAGCCGAATAAGATCCACAATTTAGGGTCTAGCAGACTGTGCTTTCAAACTTTTATAATTTTATAACTTTAATGAAGATGATAAAGTACGCTCAAACTTTTAAAACTTGTCGGTCCTGTATAATAATATGGACAGAAATCATTTTTCCTCTTTTATTTGTAGATAGAAATGAGAACTAATAGAAGAATAATAAAAAATTAGCAGAACAGACTTTCGCTGAGATGCTGAATAATGATATATTATTATAATTTTAAATTTTTAAACGAAATAAATTTAAATAAAATGTCACTGTCACTGTCAGGTTAAACCCATCCACATCGTCCACAACTCCACATATTCTCGATCCACGAAATCCGTGATTAAACGATTCTGTATGTGATCTTTCTGTGAACACTCAATAACTTTTTTACCTAAAAGATGACTGATACCGAAAACCCTAATGGTCCGCCTGACGATCAACCGCAGGAAAAGACTGCAAAGCAGCTGGAGAAAGAAGCCAAAAAAGCTGCAAAATTAGAAAAACTTAAAGCCAAACTAGACAAGAAGAGCACTGTGCCAGCTGTCCAGAAAGATAAGCAAGAGGTTATCCATTTAGATATATTATATTTGCCAAATCTGTTAGGTTATCAACAGCTGGAACTCATGCATTGTTAGGATAGGTTATATGCAAGTGAAAGGGTTATTACGTGTATTATTCACAATATTGCATCATTTGTTGCATTAGAAAACTTATTTTGAACAGATTTTGGTATTTTGGAGCTTAATCTATATATAGTAAACGTTTTTAAAATACTTTTCTTTCAATAATAGGTACATCAATTTTCTTGGAAAGATTTAGAATTTATTTAATAAAACAGTTATTTCCTTTTTCCCAAAGTATTAAATTTTTACTGAAGTTCAATAATTTTTTTTAGAAAAAGGTTAAAGAAACCAAGGAAAGTATTTTATACACAGGTGAAACATCGCCTGGTGATAAAAAAGATCTATCAGGTTCTATGCCAGAGTCCTATAGCCCTCTGTATGTAGAAGCTGCTTGGTATGCCTGGTGGGAAAAAGAAGGTTTTTTCAAACCAGAATATGGAGTAAGAATAAATTTAATGTATTTAAAGTTAACAATTATATTCAAGATAAGGTTTAGTTTAGTACATGAATATAAATTATTTAAATCATTTGCAGAGAAAATCAGTATTAGAACCCAATCCTAAGGGTAAGTTTGTAATGGTAATTCCTCCACCTAATGTGACTGGTACTTTACATCTTGGACATGCTCTCACAAATGCTGTTGAAGATGCTATTACTAGATGGCATAGGTATGATTTATATGAAAAATTTAATAGTATGATGATTTATATTAGCTTTTGAACTTATTCTGAAATATAATTTAGGATTACTTATAAAATAAGACTAAAGAGATATTATATTCTATAGTTCTATTTATTAATATATGTAAATTGAAAATATTTTAGAATGAATGGCCGTACAACATTATGGAACCCAGGCTGTGACCATGCAGGTATTGCTACTCAAGTTGTTGTGGAAAAAAAGCTTTGGAGGGAAGAAAAGAAGACCCGTCATGAACTTGGTCGAGAAGAATTTATCAAGAGAGTGTGGGAGTGGAAGAATGAGTATGTATAATATGTTTACCTATATATTGGGTAATGTCTTATATTTATTTATTTTATACTTAATCTTTGCAGAAAAGGTGATAGAATTTACGAACAGCTACGATCACTGGGGTCTTCATTAGACTGGTCACGTGTTCGTTTCACAATGGATTCCAGTATGTGTAGAGCTGTTAATGAAGCATTTATTCGTTTACATGACTCTGGTGACATTTACCGAGCCAATAGACTAGTGAACTGGTCATGTGCATTGAAAAGTGCAATATCTGATATTGAAGTAGATAAAGTAGAATTACCAGGGCGAACCTTTTTGGCTATACCAGGATATGATAGTAAGGTATTATTATTTTACTTTTATACAATTAATAAGACAGAAAAAGAGAGATTGTAAATGTCTTCATGTTAAGTTAAAGTAATAAAGCAATGTTTGGAACTTGAACACCCAACCATCCTACCCTTTTGAGGTCCTTAGATATTATCCTAAAAAGAGTTTTTAGTATTTGGGTAATTTGGTATTATAGTTTAGAAAACAAACAAAAAAAAATATTTTCTATATAAATCTGCTGAATAGACAGAGATAGAGAGAGTTTACATGGTAGTATGATATTAGTGCATTATTTTGTTTTGTTTTGCAGGTAGAATTTGGGGTGTTAGTACTATTTGCATATAGAGTAGAAGATTCTGATGAAGAAATAGTTGTGGCTACCACCCGTGTGGAGACCATGCTTGGTGACGTTGCTGTGGCTGTACATCCTAATGACACTAGGTATGATTTAAAAAACAACTTTAATTCACCTTAAAATCTCACCCTACAAAAATTTTTCTTTAACTTCTTTCTTCAGGTATAATCATTTAATAGGAAGAAACTTAGTCCATCCGTTTGTAAAGAGGAAACTTCCGGTAATAGCTGATGAATATGTCGATATGAACTTTGGAACAGGTACATTCTTTATCAAAACTATTTTATCTGTTCTTTTTAAATTTATGTCACATACAATGCTTAACTTTATATTTGATAGGTTACATTTGTACTATATGGTAAAGATTCTAAAAATAAAGTAGAAAATGATAAATTTTATCACCTTTTTCATGCTGAATGTGACCTATGTTAGTGGTTACAGGATTGATTCTCGCACCGAGAAGTACAGACAGTATTATAGTTATGGATTAATAATAATCTTACTTATAGGTGCTGTCAAAATAACTCCAGCCCATGATCCCAACGACTATGAGATCGGAAAGCGACACAATCTACCATTCGTCAATATATTTGATGATGAAGGAAAAATGCTTGATAACTGTGGAGTTTTTGCTGTAAGAATCAAACTTATTTTAAACACTTTTTCATGGGCTTGTTATTTTATTAAAGAAAAAGTAATAATTTTTTGATTGGCGAGAACAATTTTTTAAATTAGTATGTACCAAAAGAATAGGGCTTCTTCCTAATTATCTTACTTATAGCGTGTGATTCATGGTAAGTGAGAATTGTATTATAAAGAGTATATTTTATTTTTATTTTAGGGTAAAAAACGTTTCGATGTGCGTTGTGACGTCATTAAGTCATTGGCAAACATAAAATTATACAGGGAGACCAAGGATAATGCTATGGTGGTTCCACTTTGCAGTCGGTCCAAGGATGTAGTGGAACCTATGTTGAAACCTCAATGGTGAGAACATTATCAACTACCACATCTTCAAACCAAATATATAAGCCCATAATTATATTAATCTTTTGCTGGCTAAATAAACGTACTCCTTTAAAAAATGAAGAACAGACCTAGTTAAAAAGTAGTAGCATTGGTTATAAACCATGGGGGCGAGTAATACGGATATTTTATTTGCATGAAATTAGATCTTATACTAATATATAAAGTTGAAGAGTTTGTTTGTTTGCTTGAACGCGCTAATTTCAAGAACTACTGGTCTGTTTGAAAAATTCTTTTAGTGTTAAATAGCCCATTTATCGACCAAAGCTATAGGCTATATATCATCACGCGGGTCGACTAGTCTTCAATAAAAAAAAATTAAACTTTCCTTTTTAAATGAAATTATAATAATATATAAAAATATGTGAGACCCTTTTATGTTGCCAAGTTTGCCAATAATAGAAAATAATTTTGTAATTAGAAATTAGATGGATTTTACCTGATCAAATCCTAAACGATATTAAATTCCCTTATTTCTTAATTGATTGATGATTAATTGATTGATGGTGGTTGTCGAATTTGTCTAATTATATTTTCAAGGTACATCCGCTGTGACAACATGGCATCAGAAGCCATCCAAGCTGTCAAGTCTGGGGAGTTAAAGATCATTCCAGATGTGCACGAAAAAGTGTGGTACCACTGGATGGAAGGCATCAGAGACTGGTGTATATCCCGTCAGCTGTGGTGGGGCCATCGCATACCAGCCTACAGGGTTGTGCTACCAGAAGCTGAGGTAATAATTTTATTTATAATTATTTTTGCGTTGTTGTTATTTTTTTGTAACTAAAAATATTTATGTTGTGAGTTGCCATAATAATGAAGACATGATTGTAAAATGTCCGGAATTGTATGACAATAAGAATATTCTAGAATCAGGCTGTGAATTGAATTACTGTAATAGTTAAAAATAAGGTCGCTGTTATTTTTATTAGTTCAATGAAATTTTATAGTAAGATTTTATTAGTGAAATTTCATGTATACAAGGAGATAAAGTAATAATTATGTTGCACGCTGCAAGGAAATCCATACTGTGATAAAACCGCGGCGACGACGCACGCGCAGTGGACGCAAGAAGACCACACGGAAACTGAAGATACAAAAGAGTCTTGTATGTCTGTTATACCCAATGCATGTATAGCATACTCATTTATGTGTTATTTCATTTTCGTCTTTTCATTATAACTGTTTACATCCGTTTTTGTAGTGAAATGGTTTTATGTTGAATTTTTAGTTGTTGGCAAATATTCAGCAGCTTCTTACTGGATGTAAGACATTAAATCCACTTGGAAAACCTTTTTGTGTTAGTGATATTGTAATTGAAATAAGTCTTTAATTAGTTGCTTGTTCTTTTAAGTTTATTTTACGGGTTTTGTAAATTTTTTTTTAAGTACCGGAAAATATACTTTTATGAATATACAGCCACATTTCCATAAACATCCGGATTACCCAAATTAATTAAAAATTATTTAGACAATAGATTTCAAAATCAAACAATATTTCATTAAATTAATCAATTTTTATTATTTAATGAGATTTACATATTATGTCGTAAAGACATTATGTAAAACAATAACTAGATATTGCTGTAATGAATTACATAATAACTGTCATTTAAAATTTTATTGATTTTTCACGTAATGAATGTTATCTTTTCAACCCGGCTAAGTCCCTGATGCGTATCAGTTGTAACAATTGCATGGGATCCAGTTTTTTCTGTTTTTGAAACCAACATACGGTCAGAGGCGGGAACAAAGTCGTGATAAACATGTTACGATGCATAGTCAAAATATTTTTTAATCGACTAATTACTCGATGATCGATGCTCGGATAAAAGAGGTCATACTGTACAATACTAAAGTAAACTTTATTGCTTGTTTATTATCTATATTTTTGTTTTTACAATTAGAAATCCTTTGTAACAGTTAAATACATTATTTTAACTGTGCATTGTCTACTAACGTGGTCCATATTATCCATTACATGCAACAGTAACACACAATAATATATAACCAGTGGTTAAATTATTAACTTGGATCCCATTACAATGTTGCCAACTTACAATTTTCCTATAATTATAGGGGTTAATAATAATGAATCTCTCCACTGGAATCGTACTAATATTATAATTGTGAAAGTTTGTATGTTTAGATGTTTGTTACTCAATCACGCAATAATTGCATTGCACACGGCTGAACAGATTTCAATTTAATTTGGCACAGAGATACCTTATAATTTTGTTTAATACATAAACTCATAATACATAGATTTCTATCCCGAAAAAGTCTAAGCCTGAGGGATAATGGTAAAATATTTTTACTGTTGTAATTTACTCGTAGCTATAATTTGTTGAAAATTAAATGTTTTTTTATTGATAAATCTAAGTATTGTACTAATATAATAATATATAAAAATAATATAATTAAGCTTGGCAACACTGCTTAGCATATCCTAAAACACTCCTTTATTTTATAAATATTTTACACAAACAAATAAGTCATATTAATATGAAGGTTTTTTTCAGAAAGAACAAGAAAATTGGGTGTCAGCTCACTCAGAAGAAGAAGCGTTATCAAAAGCAGTTGCAAAGTTCGGAGTACCAAGCGAAGATATCAAGCTGATAAGAGATGATGATGTACTGGATACTTGGTTCTCATCTGGTTTATTCCCCTTCTCAATCTTCGGATGGCCGGATAATACTGAAGATTTGCAAGTAAGTAAATGTCATTTTATTATTTCTCACAGATCACAACTACATAATAGATGCCCCATTCAGGGCAAAAAAGTATGTCAAACATATGTGATTCTTCACATATACGAGACGGCGCTCTTAAACACCAACTTTGTATCGACCAGTTATGAGAACTGGACGCTTCCTGATCAGATTTTCATATACTTTAACCCGAACCGAAATACTAAATTTGAAAATTATCCAAAAATATAACTATTTAATATAAATTTTACAAAAAAATGAGATGCGCTTGTAAACACAAAATCAGTATCAAACCTGTGCGGACGCGTCCTCGTTACCTTTTCTTTAGTCAAATAATGATTTTTTTTAAGAAATTTTTAAATGGTGCAGAAACTCATCCAGAAATTTTACTTTATTATCTTTTACGAACTTTTTTTTATTATCAATACATTGTCAAAATTATCGACATCAGCATAAATATTCAACGTCCCATCACTACAGCAAGTATGTTATTCGAATGATTTTTGAAGTGACCAATCAAATCGCATCAGTCCTTCCCCGCGCGACCCTCACCTTCCTCAGCGAATTTCCATACTTGACACGGAACACAATATTCAACATGCGGAATCTTTTATGTAGTTGTGATCTGTGTTATTTCTATATAGACTGCTTAATATTATTATATTGAAAGCTTTGGAATAACTATTCTGTCATCGCTTCGCTTATGAAAAACTGACTCTAAAGTAGGTGGAAAAAAACTGATTTTCCAAATTTTATTATCATCCACTCACTTTCAAATTTACTTACTCAATTACAATTTAATTCAATAACACAATTATCTGACTCAATAAATATTACATTAATAAAAATTACATTACTTTTAGTATTTACATTTTTTATTTTTTTTTTAAGATTAACTCAACAAAAACCACTGCATAGACAGTCCAAACAAACATACAAACCTTTTAGTAGCTCTTACAGATCTACTAGTTAATATTATTTTTATGGGCGATGAAATGCCCCTAGCGCCCAACGTTGCCAAGAACCTACTTCACATCTCTCAAAGCCTTAAGGATAGCCCAACTCAGGTTTCTGCAGTGGAACTGCCAAAGTCTTAACTCAAAACTACGCGAACTGATTTCAATTACTAACATTCATCAGCCTGTCATTGTTGCCATCTCGGAAACATGGTTGAGGTCTGGTTCCAGAGTTCCGGGTCTCAGGCTTCTCCTGTTTGCGGGATAACAGGAGGGATGGGTTCGTAGGTTGTGTCGTGTTAATACGACACAACACCCCTGCGTACCTGTATTGGCAGTGCCGTCCGTGACGTTCAAGGTCAAACTTATACTTACGTGCCGGTACAATATCGTAGCCAAAGGCAGCTAGAAATATTAAAATAAAATCCAATTAAAAGCTAATATATAAACATGTTTATGTATGACAATTTGTTTCAGGCGTTCTATCCTGGCACGTTATTAGAAACAGGACACGATATATTGTTCTTCTGGGTAGCAAGAATGGTATTCTTTGGACAACGTCTTTTAGGAAAATTACCTTTTAAGTAAGTTCCTCTTTCATACTTTAGGACAATCAGTTTGTTTGTTGATCTAAAAATGGTTTTATTTTTGTTCAGGAAGCGATTTGTTTCTACAGGTTAAAAATACAAAAGAAAAATAAAAGCAAAGGCTTAAATTGTTCTGTCTCAATAAATTAATTATTTAATCACTACAAATACTACAAATTATTGCTACTAATGATTACCTATAAATATTTTTGTTTCACAGAGAAGTCTACCTCCACCCAATGGTCCGAGATGCTCATGGTCGCAAAATGTCCAAATCTCTTGGCAATGTCATAGACCCAGTGGACGTGGTAAGAGGAATTACTCTGGAGGCTCTTCACGCTCAGCTGGCTGATTCTAATTTAGACCCACGGGAATATGTAAAAGCTAAGTTGGGACAGAAGCAGGACTATCCGAATGGTATTCCTGAGTGTGGAACAGATGCTTTAAGGTGAGATTAAGTCATAACTTATGTTTTTATGTCTGTCAGGTGTATGTATGTAGATATTGGTACCAGACAATTTAATTGAAGGTTTTTTGTTGTTGTCATGGAATAAAGAAAAAGTTTTTTTTCTTGTTTTAAAAAAATTAAAAAATACATTTTACTGTTTTATTGAAAATAAGTTTGAAATCGAGACAACAGGTTTTTCAAGGTTTTATGTTTTAGATTTGCTTTGTGTGCAATGACACAAGGCCGGGATCTGAATCTGGACATCCAGCGCGTCCAGGGATACAGATTCTTCTGCAACAAGCTGTGGAATGCCACCAAGTTTGCACTCATGTACTTCCCTAAAGACACTGTGTATAAGGTAAGTAAACACATTCTACAAGATATGTATTAAGACCATTGAAATACTTGCTACTTGCATACTTGGATAAAAAAATATAATATATATAACTCGGAGAAAAATTATGAGAAGGAGAAAGGAGAGGGGATACATTGAAAAAAACAACAAGGGAGGTGTGAAATTGAATGGACTGAACCGATAAATAACTAAACATCTCTTAAAATTACGACAGGTAACCCAATCAATGCCTTGGACTTGTAATTAAGGTGAAGGCTTAAGAACGTCCTTTATTCAATTAAAACATTCGTCTCCACTGCCCAGGTTCTATGTTTAAACCTAAGGTTAGGTTGACCCGAGACTTACTCGCCGACATGTTTAAAAAAAACCCAAAAAGTACAATAATTGTGATATAAATTTGTTTTTCAACAAAATGTATCTCTTCCAGGTCCATAGCCCCACTCTTCCCTCCGGTCTATCGTCAATGGATAACTGGATGTTATCAAAACTGTCACACGCAGTAGAGAAAGTGAATCAAGGCTTCAGCACATACGACTTCCCCTCCGCTACTACACACTGCTATAATCTGTGGCTCTATGACTTGTGTGACGTTTACTTGGTTGGTATAATTATTGATACCAAAACCTTTTTAAGCAATTTGAATTTGTTATTTGCATTCTTTTAAGAAAAAATACCACCGATTTAGAGTACCGTACACAAAGGAATATAATTTTAAAATTTAGAACATTTATCTATATAAAAGATTAATCATCATCATCATCACAACCCATTAATGGCTTACTGCTGAGCCGGCTCTCTTCCTTAGAATGAGGAGGGGGATAGGCTATAGTTCACCACGCTGGCCCAGTGCAGGTTGGCAGACTTCACACTTTGTATTATGGATTTGAGAATATGGAGAACTCTCAGGAGTGCAGGTTCCCTCATGATGTTTAAGTTCTCTAAAATATGCTTACTCTTTATAAGAACACAAGAAATGGTCTAAACGTTCCCATTTTCAGGAACACCTCAAACCAGTATTTGCTCAAGGTACTGAAGACCAGAAGTCAGCAGCTCGGCGTACTTTGTACACTACATTGGAGTATGGCCTCAAGTTGCTGAGTCCTTTCATGCCTTTCGTAACTGAGGAGTTGTACCAACGGTTACCCAGAGAAGATGTTAGCTGTCCATCCATTTGTATAGCGGAATATCCAACGGTACGTGATACATTTTTGTATAATTTTATTAAGGGGTTAGGCCATTCTAGAGGTCAAAAAAATAGGTCCACGACCGAACAAATAACTCCTGTAATTTTTGAATTATAATTAACCAATGTTTAATTTTATACATTAACTGCTACAGAAATACGTAGGATTTTTTTCCATATTTTCATTTTTGGCCAAATGGCGCACTTCCAAAGTGAAAAAAATTAGCTTGAAAAATCATCAGGTAATTATTAATAACAAATAATGTTATTCTATGCAATAAAAAAATCCTACATTTTTCCATAAACAAAAAAAAAATTCCAAGATATATTCAAAATTTCAAGTAAAAGGGTTGAACGTTATGTTTCCGGTCCAAAAATACTAATTTGAGATAAACGCGTTGAAATTTTGAGTAATAGAGAATCATGAATAATTTTTCAATCTGCGATGCCTGCACCATACAATTAGCCTTCCAGGTTATCGTCCTGCTCTTGCTGTTACCAGATGCCACTGTACACTACTTTATCACTCATTGTAAAAATAATTATTAAATACACAAGTGAAAATAATGACAAAGGTAGATAGAGGGCTTTGTACTAAAATTCAAAAACCATGTACTTAGAAATATTTTACCAACTATAATCTTTTGGCGCATCATTTTTCAAAAATTCTTGAATGGCCTTAAATGCTACTCAAACTGCTGTTTCATCACTTTTGTAGTGATTCGTTTTGTCTTTATGAAATTATAGAAATATTACAATATTTTCTAAAAACTGGCAAGATTTGCCTATTTTATCTTATTTTTTAATAAAATAATAACATAGTTTAATTTACTGTATTAATCTATCACTACTCGATTATACGTTACATGAAAATGTGACCTGGAATAAAAGTCAACTTTTTTTCTATAGTTTATTCAAAATAACTGCTTTTCCTTAAAACTTTTGAGATTAAAAATTCTATTTAATACTTCTTTCTAGGATGCCCACACACCCTGGCGCTCCGAACAACTCGAAGCAAACGTAGAAACAGCACTCAAAATAGTTCACCTCATAAGATCAACGAGATCCGAATATAATCTTACAAACAAACAGAAAACCACCGCTCACCTGGTGCTCTCTGATGACATGCAGGATATCAGGAAGTTGTTCGAGATGGTTCAGTCGCTGGCTAATAGTGAACTGAGTGATGAACAGCCTCCCACCGGCTGTTCCATTCTCACTGTGAATGATAAGATTGAAGTGCATTTGGTTTTGAAGGTAAGCCTTACTATCTGACAACAGCTAATACTAGCTGACCCGTCCTCGCTTCGCTGAGGTGTGTTAGACTACAGATAAAAGATTTATTAAAAACGTTTTATCGTTTCTCACCTTTTAAACCTTTCTTGGACTTCCACACATATTTCAGCAAAATTTCAAATTTCTAACCCTTATAGTTTAGGCCCTGCGTTGGTATGTCAGTCATTAAGTCAATCAGCTTCTCCTTTTATATATTCCTTTTCTCTTTCTCTAGCTAGTCTTGATCAGAGTGGACCAGCAATTTTTTTAATGTCATCAGACCATCTTTTGATTGGTTTTCCTCTCTTTCGTTTAGCTCTGTCACCCTTTTCGTCCACTTTTCTCTCTGATCTCGTAAAATATTTGATTGACATGAAAAAAAACTCTATTTAAATAACGTAAATAAACTTAAAAAGTTTAGTGCTAATCTTACATAACTTTTATAAAAAGTTTTTAGTATCTCGTTATACTTATTTAATTAAATTATTAATAAACGATAATGAATCTAATCTTTTTTTACTACCTATGTATTCTATACAGCTACATTTATTTTAAAAAAATATATTTTTATCTTCAGGGTCTCATCGATCCTCAAAAGGAAATCACAAAACTTGAAAAGAAGAAGGAAATTCTTTCACAAATAATCAACAAATTACAACAAACGATATCCGCAGACGACTATTTAGTCAAAGTGCCAGTGGATGTTCAAAAACTAAACACGGAGAAACTCACTCAGTCACAAGGAGAAATAGAGAGATTACAAGCCGCTATAGAGACATTGAATCTGATGTAATAGAAATGTACATTTTGTATCTTATTTATAAGAAAATCAAAGAATCATGGCAGAATTTGTACCAACAAATACGAGATGAAATGCTTTTTGAGGTCTAAAAATTCAGAATATTATTACGATATGGGAATCAATAAAACTATAAATCTTAAAAATATTTGTGAATGCAACAGATTGCTATAAATGTCATTTGTCATATTTTTTTTATTTATTTATTTTTACTCTTTATTGTACACCTACGGTCAAAAGACAACAACATAGACAAAAGGCGATCTTATGGCTAAATGGCCATTTCTTCTAGACAATATATATATACAGATATATATATATCATAAATATTTATAAGACATTAATTAATATCAATAAAAATAAACTTATTAAATACTAGCTTTTACCCGCGCCTTCGCTTGCATTGAAGCCATTAAATAAGTATCAGAGATCATCATCATCACGACCCTTCAATGGTCCACTAAGCCGGGTCTCCTCCTCAGAATGAAGAGGGTATTATGCCATAGTTCACCTCGCGGGCCCAGTGCGAATTGGCAGACTTCACACACCTATGAGAACTTTTTGGGAACTCTCAGGAGTGCAGGTTTCCTCACGATGTTTTCCTTCACCGTTAAAGCTAGTGATATTTAATTGCTTAGATTTTTATCAGAGATCATAACAATAGAAATGAATCAATATGATACCTCTATTTTATTGCTTAGATGGGAATATCAATTTTTTAAATCAAAAAAAAATTTTTTTTTCATAAAAAGTATCCTATGTTACTTCTAATACCCTCAAGAATATGTGTACAAAGTTTCATGATCATCGGTTAAGTAGTTTCGGCGTGAATGCGTAAAGAACAAACTTACATTCACATTTATAATATTAGTAGGAATACTATATATCGATTTTCCGATAGGAGATAAGTCTTTAAAGGATTTCTTAAAAATATATAAAGACTATGTTTAATTTTACGATAATAAATGGATTAATACGATAATTTATACTAAACTAATAATATTTCTTACATTTACTTATAATTCATAAAGTTTTTATAGCCTAAAAACAAGTAACTACATAACATTAAGAAATCATGTTTTGCACGTATAAATATCTCTGCGTTTCACTAAGCGATCTCAACGCCCACGCTCACGACCGCGGTTTTTCCCGTTCCACTTGTCCGCGAGCTTACGATCGTTAACTCAAGTGAAACGGGTAATTGAGCGTTTTGTTAAGAGGTTACGAGGTTAAGTTTACAATTATTGGTTAAACTAATTTTTATTCATATTTTTTATTGATTGTTTTTTTTAATATTTATAATTTACTTTTAGTATAAGTATAAACTGGCTTGTTTCCGCATCTCGACGTCCCTGTGCGCCTATTTTGCGTGAAAGGTGGGTGGCTAATCCTGCCATCCCAGCTCCTCTAAGAAGTTCATCAAACCTCTGGTGTCACCAATAGCCTCGGGGAGAGTCCTCGGTGACCCCAAGTGTTTGGCCCGGTAGTCGGTCACGCTTGTGCATTCCAGAACAATGTGGGCGGCCGTCTCTTCTGCCTCCAAGCAGGCTCTGCAAAGGGGGCTGTCAGTAACACCTAGATTAAGCAGATGTTTGTTGAAGCGGCCGTGGCCCGTAATTTAGAGTAGTAACTTGGGACTTTAGAGTAGGAGAGTTAGTAACTTACGAGACAGTCTCCGGTTTATGCTAAGGAGAGCTTGTTTCGACTGCTTACACCCCCTACCTATTTATAGTTTAATTGAAACTAAAATTAATTTTATGTAAATATGCGCTGCAGAAACAGTCTCGTCCACTAATAAATCTCTATCCTTATCAACTAAAGTTATTTACATCGTCGCTATTTTTGTTGTTTTAGAAAAGGCGCCAATTTTGCAACCACAGATCACTAATTTTGCAACGCTCACGTCGACCCACGATTTGACATGGGTCGTCGTGAGCTTCGAGTGAGCACAAGTCATGACGTCATTAACGCCGTTTTAGCCGCTACCACAACGCCCGCGATTGTCAAGTGGAACGGCTAAATGAGTGTTTAGGTCGTTGAGATTGCTTGGTGGAACGCGCCTATATAAAACTTGTTAAATGAATGTTGACTTATTGACAGATGCAAGTGTTACTTTGATAGTTGACATTTTTATTTTTTAAATATCAAATATGGAAATAGAAAAATGTCAGAATTTCAGTATTTTTAGTTTAGATTATTTAATGGTTGCTATCTGAGAAAATTTATCCTACTTCCTACTAATATATAGCTCACACATCAGAATAACACATAGGCTATAATTTATAACGATATAGTGTAAATTATCCGAAATATAGCGGGTGAAACCGCGTGGCGCAGCTAGTTATACATATTACCAGGATCCCTATAGTATAATCTAAGCAATGGAAAAGATTAATTGCTCTCAAAATTTTCTGTACAAAAATATATGAAACTTGCCATGATTCTTTAAAGTTAAGCACCTCTAGTATGAATTTACGTTAATCGTTCCATAGAAGTACTTATAATTGAATAAGAGATGGCGTTGTTGCAGTGGTCTCGAACCTACCGATTTTTCGGTATATCTGCCGATATTGAGCCTTTGCTACCGAAATACCGATATGTAACCATTTTTTCACGATTTCTGAGAATACAAGGACATTATCCCGATTTTTTACTGAATTTGCAACCCCCCTCGTTTCGTATCAAATAATCAAAATATTTCCTGATTACATTGAACTATTTTGGAAAATTATTCTAAAACGTGGTGATGAGGATCAAATGTTTCCGTTGTTGTCTTATTTTGTCTTTACCATTTTATCACTGCCCCATGATTCAGCTAATGTTGAGCGTATATCCTCGCATATTAACCACTGAATCCATTACAAGTTTGTTACATACAGAACGACTAATTAAAGACGCCAACTGTTATGAGTTCCAAATTAGTTCAAAAATAACTGCGGCTATAGCTAAAGAATATAGTATGATACTAAGGATAGTAATTAATAGATTTAACATAATTGTTTACTATATATTGAACGCACGGGCGGCGGGAGTGTTAGTTGCGCCGCCGGAAGAGGCAGTCGTATTGAAGAGAGCGGCGTACGTGCGCGGTATACATCCCCTATGATCCCTTTATTGATTAATAATATCCAGAGTCCTGTGTGTGCTTTATCTTTTAAACGATAGTTAATTGACCCTTCCCTGTCGAAAACCGACTGGTGGTGAAGTGTGAACTATTTAGAACTATTTTGTGTTATTGTGTGAAACGTGTAATGGGCATGCCCAAAGAAGATTAGAAAGAAGATAAGAAATCATCAAGAACTTGTGAGTACTGTGTGCCTTTATCACATAACTGACAAATAGATAACCCTTAATTTAAAGAAGCTGAAACCGGGCCCAGCCAGCTTCCACGTGTGTGGGGTTTTGTACGCCCCAATAATTTATGTCTTTCACTAATTTAAGTACCGATAAGATATCAAATTAACATTGTGTTGAACTGCACTTATTTCGTGTTCAATACTTGATAAAATATACCACTACAATTGTTTGAAAATGGTTTTTTTTTCATATACCGATTTTGGATACGAATCTACCGATATTTGTGAGCAGCTCTACCGATTTTGCATTTTAACGTTCGAGACCACTGCGTTGTTGTCACAAAAGTGGACGAACTAAAGGTGGTTGTGAAGATTTGTTTTTGTAAAACGTCAGTCCAAAGCTTTTAATTAAATAAATTTAATCTTGATATTATTTTACAAAATTGTAAGTAAATGTTAATTTTTTTTATCATCGTCCAATCATCGGTGATGATGATGATGGCAATTAAGTTACACAAGTTTTGGACCGACGCGACGCTGATATGGTCGACTACAGTGATCTCTTCTGTTCTGAACTAGTGGTTCAATTTTATTGTTGCATTTGATTTTATTTAGTATTTTTTCATTTCAGACTGAATACTTTATTTTGTGTGAAATATATTACCTCTGTAGTTATTTATTTCTTTTTGCAATAAATCTTAACTCCCGATAAAAAGTTTTATTTTCCTATACAAATAATTTGTTATAAAAGTAATTTATTAGTGATAATCCTACTAATATTATAAACGCGAAAGTTTGTAAGAATGTGTGGATGTATGTTTGTTACTCTTTCACGCAAAAACTACTGAATCGAGTTTGATGAAACTTTACAATAATATAGCTTACACATCAGAATAACATATAGGCTATAATTTATAATAATAATAGCGACCCGCTTCCGGCTTCGCACGATTTATTCCTATACTTATAATATGCATGTCGGGGATTTTAAACGATGAGAAGGGAATGGAAGGAGGAAGATGGGGATCATAACACTCACCTCCACTGCTAGGCTCTGTGTTTAAACCCAAGGTTAAACGCACATAAACCTAACCTAACATAAGACGAGGTAATTACATTGTAAGGTGCTCACGTGACCTTGATCGGACAGCACTCCTAGCACTAACACAACACTATCACTATTCAGACACTACTTCACTTCTTGAGAGACCGGGCACGACTAAGACTTCAGTTAGACTGTCGATGGCATATATAGGGTCGAGACTGTCAAAACAACGGAAGTGACTACTACCCTATTCCAACGCCATAGACAGCGATAACGATTCGATTATTCGATAGTATTATACATATAAACCTTTCTCTTGAATCCCTCTATCTAATAAAAAGAACCGCATCAAAAACCGTAGGGTAGTTTGAAAGATCTAAGCATACATAGGGACATACAGACAGACAGAGACGGGAAGCGACGTTGTTTTATACTATGTAATGATAGTGTGAATTGTCCAAAATATAGCGTGTGAAACCGTGGGGCGCAGCTAGTATAGTATATAATTATAAGTGATAACGCGAAAAAAGCTGAAAATTTGGATGAACGCGCTAACACCAGGATTCAGGAACCACTGGTTCGATAGCATTTGTCAAAGAAGGCTATATATTAACATATTATATATATATATATAACTCTTTGATATTAACACGCTAACGAAGCGAATACGGCAGTAAGAGCAAAGATGATACCTATATAAAAAGTAAGAGGGAGGGTCTTTATTTTTTTTATAATCTCCCCGTATGCAGTGTTACCTACGTGCGAAAAATTAACCATTTTCTCGGGTAAAACGTGTAATTATTTTAAATACCAATAACTAAATCTTTTATTTTTCATAGTAGTTCAGGAGTAAGAAGGATGGAGTGCACAAGAGATAATTTTAAGTTGAAATCTCATCTATATAAGTGTATGTATTCAATTAAAAGTAGTCCAGTATATTCTTAATACTAACACATTCTTCATCATCACGACCTTTCAATGGCCCACTGCTGAGCCGGGTCTCCTCCTCAGAATGAGGAGGGTATTAGACCATAGTGATATTTAATTGCTTAAAATTCACACATTCTCAGATTTGATCAACTGCCGAGCTTTACGTGAAACAGACATAGTCTATGAAGTTGTATGTTATAAATTGGGTAAAACAGTGTCCTATTACTGATAACACTAACCAGTGAGTTTATTGATTACAGCTGTTATTGATTGGTCATCTCTGAAAGATGTCTGAAAGGCACTATTCGTAGAATTTGCGCTGAACATTTTGCCGGTATTAGCTTTATAATTAGTAATTGTCTAATTCATCTTGATAAATCAAATATCTTAAAAACAATTGCTAGTAGTGATTTATAAATTCATAATGGAGTTTCCTTCACTCGGCGAGCACTGCCAGAACAAAGACTGCAACCAGGTCGACTTCCTACCTCTTCAATGCAAATGTGGAAAAGTTTTCTGTCGTAATCATTTCAATGACCACTGTATATCTGGAGACTGCGAGCTGGCCCCGAAGCCCAAGGAAGTTAACTTACAAAATGACGATCAAATATATAGATGTTCATACTCTGGTTGCAAGAAAGGGAACTTACATGAAATGCTGTGTAATAAATGCAAGAAACATTTTTGTATAGAACATAGGTTTCACCCGTAAGTATATTTAAGGAGTTACTTCTATTACATAATCTACTACTAGTCTCTCTTTCGTCTCATTGATGCTGCCGTCCCAATGGAATTTGGGTTCTTGCTTTGGGTTCACTAAGTCACAGCATTCCTCTCTCCACTCCATTTACAAAGCAGCAAATTATCACTAATACAAGAAACGGTTGTATCACTAATGTCCATGGGCGATGGTAGCCACTTACCATCATGTAGATCATTTACTCGTTAAACTTATCTGTTATTAAAAAGCTTCATTTTGCTTAATTATAACACCCATGCACATAAATTCTTATTACTTGAGATTAGTGTATTTCTTATATATTAGTGTAGTTGTGAAAATATTATCAAAATTGAACCATTCGTATGTGTCATTGCCATGCCAAAGGACTATGGGATTAATTTTTTTTAATTACTAGCAGTATGAATCACATACTACTAGTATCCCTTAACCCCTCCAAGTAAGCTAAAATGCTTGTGTTAGGAGTGGGCTACCCCTGTAGTCCAATGACTGGGATTAGATCTCACAACTTATCAAGAGCTACTGACGCTTAAAATTCTAAAATCAGTATGTTATTAGTACCAAGGATTAGCTCTATTTGGTAGTAATAGTTAATGTAAAGATACTTCCAAATTAAATTGATGTTTTAACTTTACGGAGGAGTCTACCTACATATTGTTTATTCCTTTTTTTACAAAGAGCATCAGTTTTTATTTGTATTACTCAAGAAATTTAACTTTATAGTGTAGTTGTAAATTTTATTTTATTATTGTGCTATTATATGTTTCATACTTGAATAAAATATTTTTTTATGGTTTAGGACCTGTCCAGAAATAGATGACGAGACAATGGCAGCAAAGATCGAGCAGTTTGAAGCACCAAGACGTCAATTCCAAGAGGCAAACAAATTTCTTCAAGAGAAGGTAGGATTTTCTTAACTAATCTATCTATTTATTTTATTATAATTTTATTTTTTATTTTTTTTTTTATTTATTATATATTTCTTTCAACAGATAACAGAGAATATAAGGAAAGCTCTACAATCATCAGCTAAAGTGAAAACAGCTTCAAAAATTCATTTAATGAGGATAAAACAAAAGGCTTTAGGCCCTAAATCAATTCCTATTACTGATAGAGTATATTTTGCTATTAAAAAACCTCTTACCACAGAACCAAAATCAGTAAAAATAGTTCAGGATATAGATAATATAAAACAATTAGAATCAATAAATTTAGAGCCTGATTTAAAAGATACTGTACCTATTTTTACTTCCAAAAAATGGAGTCTCGGTAGAGCTATAGATTGTATTTGTGATACTTGTAATATTAAAAATGATAATAATAAAATGGGGGACACAAAATTAAGATTATTTAGACAGTTAGATGGCTATTGTATAAGTCCTTTAAAGATGGAGGTTGAAATATCAGAATTATTAAAAGTTGAGGTTTTGTTAGAGGGTGATAGGTTAGTTGTCGAGTATATTGGTAATAATGTATTAAATAATTTAGAAAATACAGCACAAATATTTTTAAATTAAGTATATATTTTTTATTTTAAATATATTTTGTTGAATTTTTATTTTTTTTTATTTTCTTATAATTTAATTTTTTATTTATTACTGCAATTTTAAAGTAAAAATGCATCCAAGTTTTGTGGAAAATCTTTTCAGAGCTTTTGCCAACTACAGTGAAACCTAGACAATAAGACATATGTACCAATTATTGAGGGTTTCGTTCGTTTCGTGGAAATGTGTCGTTATTCCATTTTTAGAGGTGGAAATGTTAATAAAAATGCCTATTTTTGGTGTTATGAATATAATGTAGGTATGAATGTACATACATAATGTATTGCGTCGAAAAAAGCAATACGGTAAAGTTAATGACTTAAAGTAATCGGTTATGTTTGTTTGTACTTGATTGCTAGTTGCTGAAACCTGTTTCTCGATAGAATAAATTTGATCAAAAATATTAGAATTATCAATATTTGACATTTCGAAATACTTGTCTCATTTATACAGGTAATTGAGCTACAGGGTCTTTGAATTCAAATCTCATTTAACCAGGTTCGAAAAGTCCCATTAACAGGTAATTTAATGAAAAAGAACCGGGACCTCATTGCAACTCTCAATAATAGAGGTTTCTCACTTATCTAGGTCCCACTTAACTAGGTTTCACTGTACATATGTGTAACTTGTTATAATTATATTTTTTTATTTATTACTGAAATTTTAAAGTAAAAATGGATCCAAGTTTTGTGAAAAAATCTTTTCAGAGCTTTTACCAACTGCATATTTGTAACTTGTTATAATAGTAAAAATCTCTGTGTGTGCCGGTTTGGTTTTTCTTTTTGCATCGGAGGAATAATTTAATTATTCTTTATAAGGATACAGGAGAATAAAAAAAATCAAATCAGTTTATTGCATTTAACATAAAAATTTACTTTATTATGAGGTATCAATCAAAACACAGTTTGAATAAATAGTTATTCCTATAAAATAATATTAATAGTAACTTATAACTACAAAATCTCTGCGTCGCCATTTTCTTTCGTGATTTGTGATGTCGATCTCTTATACTCTACTAGAGGTAATAGCGGTGGAGCTGATGGATTTGTATGTCCTGTGGGAGGCGGAGTAGCAGCAAGCTTGTATCTTTCAATCAACCAATTACATTTTCCTGTCCTCGCGATTAAAGTTATGAGATCTCTACGATATTGTTTTGTTAATATCGCATAAAGGAATGGATTTGCGCAAGCGTTTAAAGGATAGAAGAATACCAATAATACTTTTCCATGACTGACATCTACCAGTGGAACGCCGGCCAAGGCAGTCACTCCAAAGAATGCAACTGGTGCCCAGCATAATAAATCTGTGCCAATTAGAAGAGCCATTTTATTTGCTATTCGCCTTTCTGCGGCTGCGGCGGCCCCTCTCCCTCCGTATTTCTCCCCTCCTCCTCCTAAAGATCTATATATCTGAACATAACAAATTACTATTGTGACCCAAGCGATTGCATTTGTCATAAACAGACCTCCTTGATAGACAGCGTCACCGACGCCTTCACTTTCCACTGGCAAACATATAGATGTAGAAGAGTAATCAGAAACACCAGCTAATGGTAATCCTGCCATTAGAATAGAAAACATCCATCCTCCAATCATTATTTTCGCTGCCGCTCCTAAAGAGATCCGTCTCTCCAGGTATATAGCATACGTTATAGCGAACCATCTCTCTAAAGTGACTATCGTGAGAGTAAAGACTGATAACTGCCCGGAGAAAACTGATAAAAATCCTGCAATTTTGCAGCCAACGCCATATTGCCAATCGTATGCATAGTTAAAGAACTCTCCGTAAGAGCGTAAATCAACGACTGCCAGCATGAAGAGATACAGGCCGGTGCATAAATCAGAAAAGGCCAAATGGCACATAAGGAACCTTGGTACAGTTAACTCCGTGTGATTCATCAAAAGGACCAATAACACAGCAACGTTGCCAACAACAGCTGCAGCGATGACGAACCAGACGCTGGCTCTGAGCCAGGACCAGCCCATGACGTCCTCACAAGGATTGAGGGCATCTGGCTGAGGTGTGCAGTGGACTTGACGACGACTGGAACAACATAAAATTATTTTAAAACATTCATAAATCTGCAAAATACAACATTAGGAGCAATTAAATGTGATTAATTTGCCGCTATCTTGCTAAATAAAAAAAAAAGAATATTAAAATAAAAATATGTAGTTACCTCAAACTAAAATTTCTGCAATCTGTAAAAATGGTAACGCCCAACGTACTGTTAGCTGGCTCATGGAAGTCTCCATCATAATCTTCAAAGCTGCCGGAATCAGAGAAATATTCTTCACTCGTCCAAGAACCATATTCTTCACTTGTCGCAGTGGGCTCATCGTAAGTACTAAAATGTAAATACGATGATAATATATGTATGCAACAAGTAACCCAGTAAAATGGAGCCAAGATCTATAATTTTTGCAACGAACCTGACAGTAGTTGACTTAATTTCGTCAGAGTTTGTAGATCTACGCTTCCTTAATTCTTGTAGTTTTTGTTCGTTTTTACCGCATTTCTATAAAAAAAAAAACAAATTTTAAGTAAGTACTTATATTGTCAAAAAATTAAGTGTTTATTAGTATTCAGCTATTTTTTCTGCTTATAGAACTTCGTTTAAAACAAATTTCCAGTTTTCAAGCAAAGTAATAAATCAACGCAGCGCTATAAATCATATCACCAGTTAGCAGGACTCTCAATACCTAGGAGATTTTATTGATTTTCCGCCCACCCTTGGCGCAGGACGCGGGACCCGCCCGATAGAGTCCATTTCAATCAGTTTAAAATAGGTTTTGCACCTGAGCACACGGTGATGCTACTTGTAATTGTCCATTAACATTATGTAATTATTATTAACTTTTGAGCATTCGGGTTATGTTCTAGTGTAATATTGGTAAGTTTAACTGATAGTTTTGAAGTGGATGTTGTCATCTTTAGAGGTAACCTATTTTTTATATATTGCATATAGGTAATATAAACTAATGTATTTAAAATTTCAGTAGCTTTTACAGTAGTAATCTTTAGTTTATTGCTTGCGTATGCTCTGTATGTATTTATTTATTTATTTACTAAATTTAATTAATTATATGTTTTTTTTTGGCGAATTTACTTTTGCACCAGATTATTTAGCCACAGCGATATCGATTATATTTCAAATTCTATAAATCAATTCGCTAAGTATTACTATCTATTTTTGTCTTACGAAGAACCTATTTTTATCTTCCGTTAAGGAAAAATAAAAGGTAAGATATATTGGAAACCTACATGTCCACTTGATTTTTTTTGGAAAAAAATTTCTTTTAACTGTAGACAAAGGATGCCATCAAAGCATTTCATCATATTATCTGACGTACAGCGCATGTCAGATATGAGAAGGGAGGGGTAAGGGGAAAGATGTTGGATTGGGTATGAAGGTCAATTATTGCGTGTATAAAATATATTATAGATTTACACTTATAATCATTGAAAAGATGGAGCTGAAGTGAGAAGACGGGAGATCAAAATCTGGAAAATACAACGGCATGTAGAATAGTATTCTGCCATTTTATTGTTTTCCATAAATACTATAGCTTAGTTGCAATCGATTCAAAATTTTAAAGCGCAACTGCGCAGTCAGATGAGGAAGGAGGGAGACCTGGTTGGGTGGCATCTGCCCCGATAATACACCCCACAATATTGAATTTTAATTTGAAGAGGTCGAGATATTGCCTTGGCAACAGTTAAGGGGTGGAGACAAAGGTCAATTATTGGGTTTAATATATAATATACTAGCGACCCGCTCCGGCTTCGCATGGTTACTTTCTCTACTATAATATGCATGTATTATAATACAAACCTTCCTCTTGAACCACTCTATCTATTTAAAAAAAACCGCATCAAAATACATCTAAGCATTCATAGGGACGGACAGACGGGTAGTCGCTTTGTTTTATACTATGTAGTGATTGTGATATTTTAGATTTACATTTATAAACACTTAATAGATAGAACTCAAGTAAGAGACGGGAGATCAATAATGCAAAATATAACGATATATAGAATTGTGTTCCGCCATTTTATTGTATTCCATATATATATTATATAGTATAGTCTAGTTGCATTCGATTCAAAATTTTAAAGCGCAAAATCTGCGCAGTCAGATGAGGAAAGAGGGGGAGACCTGGATGGGTGGCGTTTGCCCCGATAATACACCCCACAATATTGAATTCTAGTTGGGAGAGGCCGACATATTGCCTTGGCAACGGTTAAGGGGTGAGGACAAAGGATCGTCATTTAAATTGATTGAAAATGGTAGATAAGTTCAGTTTTATCTCATTTGGATGATACGGAGTACAAACCTTAATGGCATAGGCGTAGAATTTTTTTTTCTTAGGGGGAAAATTCTGGGTTGGGCCACATCCACTTGAATTTTAAAATATATAATAAAAGAAATAATATTATACTACCTCTGTCAAAATAGCGAGTTGTGTTGTATACAATGCGTGCCTCGCTGGATTGTGTCGCTCGGGAAACTCAAACGCACAGCAGTGGAAATGGTGTGTTAAGTGCGCCTTTTCTAAATGCTATGGGAAAAATTCAGTTAATAAGAAACTTCAAAATTGTATGTACAAAACATCTCGTGCAAGCTTACTGCCGTATATGCCACGAATCTATATACCTTCTTTTGTCAGCTTCTTTTTGCCAGGACACTTGGTTAATTAAACTTTTAATTTTTTGTGTCTTCAGTTTTATTTAAAATTATTAAATAAAAACCAAACTTACTTGAAATTCATATATGGAAGGAATGTATTTTAAAGATGGCGTTTTTTCTATTCTGAGCACTTCGAGCTTTTCTAAACCTTTTGTAGGTAGTGATGTTATGGCTGTATTGCTTAAATCTCTGAAATGTACATTTTTATTTGAATAATAAACAATCTTAATTGGTAAAACCTCTTAAAGCTAAAATATATATAATATTTGTATAGAAAAATTATATTATTAAAATGTATAAGAAAAACTTACAGTTGTCGCAGTAGTAGATTTCCAGCAAATGCCAAGTTATCCAACTTTTTAAGCTTCGTATTTCCTTTAAAACTTCTGTAAACAATTTTTTTAGCATTAGAAAAATATTTTTTTTTCAAGTCATCCTTTAAATATTAAATTTAAATATAAATGTAACATAAACTGTAACATGTAACAATTAAATATAAATATCTTTAAAAAATTTATGGTTACTACTTTCAAACATACCTAATAGTTCTAAATACTTACAATTTTGATATCTGGGAATTTTTGAACGCATGAGCTGGCACTTCCTCAATTAAATTGTAGTTCAACGAACTAAAATCAGATTATGAAATTTGATAATACGTTTAGTCATTCTTATCTTAAGAGATATAAAAAGATATAAACATACACTGCAAAATATAAAGAAGATTCACAAAATAAAAATTTAAAGAAAATTAAATCTTCTAATTAATAAATAAATGTTAACAATTACAGTGAAGGTAGAACTTGGCTCACTGCACTATCATGCACCTATTAATCAGTAAGAAATATTTTTTAAATCCAAATATCACTTATGGAAAAATCGGACAACTCATTAATAATTAATAAAAAATAATATAAAAGTAAAAATAATAAAAGTAACAAAATAGCATAAACGTATGTACCTGTACTTACACTTGGTCAGCGCGGACGCGCAATGCGTGGGTCGGTATGCGCTTTATATGATTACCTTCGAGGTCTCTGGGGATATAATATTATATCAAATTAGTATTACTTTATAATTATACATAGAAATATTTATCTCATTTTTAAAACTACTGCTTGAGGGTAACTCCATACTTCAATCCTATTTCAATGGGCGCCATCAGAGTGCAAGGAAGTTGTATCCCCCATGAATTACGCAATTTTTTTAAATTTAGTTACTGTTTAAAAAGAAAAACAAAATGCAACACATTTACTATCTAAATTTTTAATTATTTAAATTTACACTACCTCCACTCAAAATAATAATTAAAAAAAACTACGTTTAAAAAACCGACTTCAAACTAAAAATGCACTAAAAACTAAGAAATAATTCCGTTATTTATTATTCTCTCTTTATTAAGACAATAATATATAATAATTGTTATTTTTAAAGTCACACGTCACGGTGTATATAAATTTTAATAAAAAACATAGCAATCGAATTGAGAACCTCGTCCTTTTTGAAGGTTCATAAAATTAAAACTACTGGGCTAAACTATTATAAATTTTTATGGGACCAAATGGCAACGATTCCGCATCAAACAAAAGAAGAATCACGTAAATCGGATCATAAATCTCAGCGTAATTAATATACATACATAAACAACAAAAAATATACCAATCGAATTGAGAACATCCTCCTTTTTGAAGTCGGTTAAAAATAGTATGAACGTAATTCATCATTTTGTAGTGGCAGCCATCTTGGATTTGAAATTTATCATAATGTATAGTATTCTACTAGTCAAGCCCTTTCATTTGAAATTGTGAAAAATATGTAATCCGCTATTTGGTGTCGGCGGTCATCTTGGACCGACTTACACCTTTCAAACAAAATCAAAATCGGTTCAAAAAAAAACAACGTGTTAGTTACCATTTAAAACTTTTGATGCAGAGTTAGACTAGAGCTTTACGCCGAAAAAAAGCTTGAAGGGGTTGAAAGTTTGTGTAGGAGTTCGTCATATATATAAAAAAAGAAATTGAAAATTTAACATAAACACGTGATAAATTTCATCCGAGCGTAACCGGGCGGGTCGGCTAGTATATTAATAATAAACATTTTATTAGTATTGCTACACACTACACACAGCAAATGCACCCTCCGGATTATCAACATGGCAACGTAGCCCCATGTAGATGCACCCCCTTGTCACCTTGACGACGCCCATGCTTACATATTTATAATTAATTGTATTGAACTTATACTCTAGTAGTCGACCCGCGCGATTTCGTCCGCGTGTAGCTCCGCTCCTATTGGTCTTAGCGTGATGATATATAGCCTATAGCCTTCCTCGATAAATTGGCTTTTGAATACTAGAAGAATTTTTCAAATCGGACCAGTAGTTCCTGAGACAAGCAAACAAACAAACTGTTCAGCTTTATATTTTAGTATAAAATTACGCAGATAAAAGGTAAACATTGAAATCAATGGCGACTATAACCGAAAAAAATATATACCTACGTATTATTTACAATTTAACTTGGTCGTGTAAAATTTTGAAAATATTAAGCTTCTTTATATGTAACTTTATAAAGAATAAAAACTTGGGGAGTGCCGGCAGAAGTGAAAACTTGAACATAAACGTTATGCATTTTTAAGTATACCCAAAGAACAAGATTCAAAAAACCGAAACGTATTATTGAGTTTGAGATCTGAAGCTTACGTATTTTCGATCAGGTCACGTGTCCTGACGCGAGTTTAACATTTTTTACCCATCCCAAAAAAAAGTACAACTAAACCAAATAGGTGTAAAATTTCATCTATTATATAAAATTCTCGTGTCACAATGTTAGTTACCATACTCCTCCGAAACGGCTCTACCGATTTTTATGAAATTTTGTGTGCATATCGGGTGAGTCTGAGAATAGGTCAACATAGGTTTTTTACACCCGTAAGTGACAAGGGTGGCCCACCCCAATTTTTTTAAACTTATAAGGCAAAACAACGTTTGCTGGGTCAGCTAGTCTATTATATAAAATTCTCGTGTCACAATGTTAGTTACCATATTCCTCCGAAACGGCTTGACCGATTTTGATGAAATTTTGTGTGCATATCGGGTAGGTCTGAGAATAGGTCAACATGTGTTTTTTACACCCGTAAGTGATAAGGGTGGCCCACCCCAATTTTTTTAAATGGAAAGATCGATTATTATGGAAAGAAAGAAGAATAAATAAAGATTATAAACAAGATAGAGATAATAAATGTCATACTCACATAGCCAGTAAATAAGATAGAGATGAATTTCCGTTGTTTTTGTCGTGGACATGACTCAAATTCGGTACTTCAGTTAAACCCGATGTCGTGACGATGCTAAAACAAATTTGATGTAACTATTAAGTGTATACGAAAAATATATTTTTGAATAATATAATCTAACGTAGCTTTTTCGAATAATGTATTAGTATTTTGTTATAAGGCTATAAATCCACCAAGGACGCGTTTTCACCGAAGATACATAATTTTGATTGACTGATGATTCACGTTAGAGGAGCCGTAGCCAACACGTAGAGGCCCTTTAGACATTTTAATTTAATATAACTAAATATGGATGATACGATGGCGCCCACTCGACAATGTTTTTATACATTTGAAAATGGGCAGACGGAGACTCGCCAACTCATCAAAGGGCCCCCGTACGTACGTATGGCTTAAGGGTAGGGATGTGGACCCGGTGTTCTACCCGATAATTAGTCCCTCTCGAGGGGAACCTTACGTGCTAGCTAACCACTTATGTACATGATACATGTACCTCTGTCTCATCTCTCTCTACCGTAAAATTCCTCTCTGATCGGCCGGTTAAGGCAAGTCGGACGTAGGGCATCTGTCCTTCGTTAGTTTTCACTTGAACCAGACAGTAAAAGCTAGCTTGAGATGAGTGTGTGATTATTACATATAATAAAATAGAAAAGTACATACGTACAATGTGCGGAGTTCAGGCAACGCTGGTAGAGGTGCGATTCTATGTAACAATGGCGCTTGAGTAATGAAACTGAAAACGAGAGATAATAAATATTATTTCATTTGTTAATTGAATGGCAGGCTTGTCTTGCTTGGCTAGGGTAGGCTACCACGTTATAGAACAATTAAATAGTAGTTAATACCTAACTATATTTTCGTAAAAAAAAATTATAGTAATTGGTAAACAGGCGTTTCGGAATTCTATAAGATTTACTAAAACGAACAAGTATTTTATGTCAATACACGAGTCTATTATTATAATCAATGGAAAATTTTGTGGTAAATACAAACAAATAACTTTTACAATAGCGCAATAAATTATAGAAATATAAAATGATTATATTATCGATAAATCATATTATTACTGTTGAGTTTCTAACCTGAATTGATACAATTTATTACTAAGCTTTATGTCTTGTCTCTGTTTCGCTTTTGTGTAAATAAAGCTGCATTTTTCAATATGTTAAATATTCGTTGAACCCGACTAATAACAAAATTGTCCTACTTTGTTTTACTATGTAAGAATTGTATGTACAATTTAACTTAGTTGCATAAAACGTTAAATTCGATGGAGTTTAGATACTTACAATGATTTGAGATTAGGTATTTTGGTCAGATCTTCAACAACAACATGCTCCAGTTCAGGCGCGTCCATTACTGTTCTGTAAATGTTAATAAAATATTATGATTAATAATATTGTTTAAAAATTAATTTTAACGTACATGAACATACAGACAATTTTATTTATTACTTACAAAACTTTAAAAAAAAAAAAAAAAACCACTTAATCGATTTTGTTCAAATTTGGCACAGAGATAGACTAGAACTTGAGGAAGAATATTTTATTTAATAGATTGATAAAAATGCATATCGAACGGTGACACACCGTTTGTCTTTGGGATTTAATCATAATACAAGTAGCCATAATACCAAAAAATTTTAAAATGTAAAACTAAATGGTAAATAGCACCTAGGCGAGGCCGGGGCGGGTTATATATAAAAATATGAAACGTATCGTAGGTACAAACAAGTGTCAAGGAGTGTTCTTCCGAGAACGTGGGTAGGTTAATCCATTTTATTAATTTCCTCGTACTGTTTATGTCAATAAATTGATCACATTTTTTACTTATTATTATTAGCAGACGCTTTAAACGATATTGAACAATCTAATAAAAAAATACTATTGTTTAATTTATTATTAAAAAACCGAATCAAATAAAATGTGAGCCCCTAGTACGTAGAAAATAAAAACAAACGTTTTAAGCCTCAACCATACATTTGGCACTTGCCGCAAACTCTACACAAAGTTTGCCTTGATTTTGCTAAACAAACCATCCATCCACACGCTTGCTCATTTCGGACATTTGACTCATGTCGGCTGCTATACTTTAATAAGTTATTTTTACAAAAACACAAAAAAATATCATAAATAATAGTAATATTCTAGGAACTTTAAAGCCATTTCATTTGAACAGTCACTAATTTTTCATACAAAAAGGACGTAAGTCTGCACAAACGAGACTTACTGCGCACAAACGTGTGGTCGTGTGGCAAGCGCTTATGATTAAACCCCTTTGATTTATGACGAAAAACCGACACCGATCGGAGCCTACAAGCGCTTGCAAACCTACACAAACCAAGCCAAACGTTTTATCCTAAATATAGGTCATTCCATCCCCTTTGTTTTCGTTAAAAATTTTCTATCGTTTTCTACCCCCCGAAAGACATTTTTCAGATTTATTTTAACGAACGTTACGAATTTTTGAAAAAAATACCGCTTTTTTTTGAAAATGCTAGAACTTTTTCAAAAATTGACCGTTTGGGACCTTTTTTTTGTAATTTTTGTTTTCAAATCTAGTTTAGAAATCGTAGGGGGTCAGTTAAAAAATTTTTCGATTTGGCATGGAATGACCCATATATTTGAATTTGTGATGGTTTGTCGAGGTTTCGGCAAGCGTGTGGATGGCGTATTATAATTACAACTGTATAAAGTAATTCTGAGTCAAAGAGGTGGAGATGTGTAATGGTGAGTGAGAGGTGACCCTACTGAGTTCAATTCAAATCATTACTTTTTTATTTCTATAATATTTTTTAACAGAATGAGGTACTTCTGACACATTATGATATCATTTGTATTTTATTTTTTATATTATTATTGTTACTTTATTTATATATATTCTATTGTGTTGTCTATTTTAAGTACTAACAATAAATATCACATACTCCAAAAGTTAGGATATACAAGTTAAAGTGTAAAATTCTTTCCTCTACCGAACACGGTCTCTTTGACTGCTTTCTCCATTTCACGTGACATTGGCGGAGTTAAATGTGCTCTACTGGCACGCCTAAAAGCCATACACCTAAAATTGCTGGGAAGTTAACAAAAAAACAGTTGCTCTTTTTTGAGAAAAAAAGTTATTTTTAAAAAATGAAAAAGGATGTGATCCTTTATTTTAAATCCCATGATATTTTAATCTTCGTTTTAAAACAATGAAAAAGAAAATCGAATATAGACACTATGGAATCATAATACATTATAAACACTAACACCAAGCCACCTAAAATACTTTTTTTTCAAAAAACCTTTTCAATGAATGTAAAATAAGTAGCAAAGGTATAATCTTTGTTACATGTTTGAGTTCTTATTACTAAAACGCAAAACAAATAAGCCATTATTTGCTTTAGTTTATTGTAAGTGGACTGTTAAGGCTAGAGGCTAACGGTAATCTTTGAAGTCAGAAAATTAATTGACAAAACCGCCGCGGACAAATTTGTAATATTTGTTATATGAGTTCATCAATATTATTAACTGTGTCCATATTTCATACGTACAAATGATCCATTTGCGCGTCGAGCAGTTATTTATCCAATAAGCTTCTGGACATACCTAACTGCAAATAGTTTAAATTAAATGCTGTCCAGTCTGTCGTTATGTACGGTATCTTACTTATCCAGAGATCAAAACGAAAAAATATTTACTCAATCGCATCATAAAGTCACATCAAGAAATTCCAAAATACCAATCGTCTATCGTTAAAAAAGATTGCAAAAATATCGTTTAAAAATGATTGCTTACGTTAGTGTTGTTACTTTACAAAAATTTGCTTCATTTCAGGGAAATTTACAATAATTACATTGGAAAAAGTATATTTTTATGAATATTTTATACGTCGTGGAATATAAAGCGATACGTCAGTGTCAGTAGCAATGTCTTTCCACTGATGGGGAGACGTAAATCAACAAATAAGAAATATGACGCTAGCTTCCCGATTAATCGATAATCGTTTGAGAGTTACAAATCGTTGAATATTAAAATGACGCGACGGAAGTGATAATTAATTTTTTTTTTTATTATCATACCCCAACTATACCTGTCTCATTTTAATTCATTATACGTCGGGATCTTTAATTATGGTCTATAAATATCAATAGTGTTACACCTCTAGTCGTCAAGGCTGATATCGGCAATAATTAATAAAATATGGTCTCTCTCTCGTCTCTGGGTTCTCGTTCTGTACTGAAACCGTTGCATTTTACTCTTCATTATCGGTATCTCTTGAATGCCGATGTCCTTGGGCGACGGTGGCCACTCACCATCAGGTAGGCCGTGAGCTCATTTAGACCCTGAACTGCCATAAAAAAAATCCACTGTAGGTATACTCACAAATGTTCTACCAACTGCAAGTCGTATCCCGCGGCGCGGATTGCCCGCGCGTTGAGCCGCGTGATATTGGTATGAACCAGCAACACCGACGCTGCTCCCGTCCCTTGACTCGCACTTGATTTAACTGTAAAAAAATATTTATATGACATTATAAAATCTAAAGATTTACAAGCACTTTGACATAAAATAAAATAATTTTTTTCTGGGTTTTAACATTGGTATATTGCAAAATTTAGAATCCACGATTTTTTAAATTAAATTATGGCTTTGGGGATATGAAACTAGTATTGTGTTAGATTAGATAGAGAGAGAAATATGTGAGATTAAAAAAAAAATAGGTATTAACCGTGTCTCATAAATAACACGAGATTTAGTAAGTCTGATGACAAAAGTTCGACTGAGCACTTCGTGTTATCAAATGTTTCATATATTATGCATTTGTTGCCATATACTTAAATCTAATTATATCCTAACAATATCACAAGATGCGGGTACTTAAAATAATGAAGTGACTGACTCGTTGGTTAAAATATTCGCGTATTCGCATAATGTTTCGTTCGCATAAATTTTTGGTAGTGTTAAATCAGTAAAATGACCTTCTAGTCCATCAGCTGAGCTGGACGTACTTGCGTTGACCAGGTAACCGAATTTTTCTATTATCTCAGCCCATAGTACTTATATTATTAAAAAAAAACAATTGGATATTTTGTTTTCGATCGCTTACTAAGTCGAGACTGACATGACTGATTGATAATTTATCAAAATAAATATTGCGTGTCAAGTAAAATGTTGTATTAAATTATCATTGGTAGGTACTTTGGATGCATTAAGGGGTTAGGGGTACAGGAACATGAAAAAAATGAGAATTATTTTGTTTTTTAAAATTAAAAACATGGCGTCATTACACAATGTTTTGACTAATCGAAGAAATTTTTAATTATTAAATTGCGATTTTTTATAAACAATTAACTGTTGAATTTTCCCGAAAAAAATATACTTCGATAAGGCATAAGATTATCTATTTATAAAACTATTTTATTGTGTCCGATTGATTTTAGATGAATTTCCAAGGACTAATGATGGTCACCGCAAGGACCTTCTGTTGGAACTGGGTCATCACAAACAGCTATAATTTTTGAAATTATAATTTTTTTTTCAAGTTTTCGAGACTTCAAGTCAAAACATTGAGTAATGATGCCATGTTATTAATTTTATGGCAATCAATAATCCCTTAAATGAATTTCTTCTGCGCTCCGCTGTTTGGATTATTCACACTATATAATAAATTATATAGTCTATGTGTTATTCTGATGTGTAAGCTACATTATTGTAAAGTTTCATCGAAAACCATTCAGTAGTTTTTGCGTGAAAGAGTAACAATCACACATCCATACATTTTTACAAACTTTCGCGTTTATAAAATATTAGTAGGATAACTTAGGGTTAGGGTTAAAACATTTTAAATGGCAATAACTTTATCTAACTAAACTAAAGTAATGTATAGATTTATATGTCACTAAAAGGTCTTAAAGCAATGTATATTTATCTAATTTTATAGCCCCAAAAATAGTTTCAGTCTGGCTAAGTGAACGTTTGTTTTACAGCCCGTAAATGTGGAGTTCAAAGAGAGTGAGATCCATGTCATTCTTGTAACATAAATTATAATAATTTACTAGGATGTTTAAATAAGTTTTATGAACTTTATAGAGGTCATTTCCTTTATGGAATGTTTTTATGACCATCATTTTTATGTTACAATTCTATAACATTACTTATTATTGAAGCTTCGTTGTCAATATGTCATTTGTCAAATTAATCTATTTATCCGAACTGTTCGAATCTTCTTCTTAAAGATAATAGTAGGGGAGGCCATGATGCTAAATGGGGATTTACTAGAGCGTCTTAGGGACATATAACATTTTGTAGATTAGATGATAGTGAGAATAAAAGGTTATATTACGTTTCCCATTTTAATGTTCCGAAAAACATCTATAGCTTTTCAAAAATTGTAAAATTAAAAAATTACATGAAGATAATAAGCCAGAAGTCAGATATTGATGAAGTTAAGATGGTCCGACTAGTCACTGATGTGACGATATGTTCTTCTATCGATTTGAGTTGTGGGGGTGGCCATCTATAAGGGTAGAAAAGCGCCAAGCGCCGTCAGATATTCAGAGGGGATATTAAGTGATACATACATACATAAAATGAGATGAATGCGTTGTTATGTGATTATCTGTGATGATGTTATGACGTCGGAAAGCGGTGTGGTGATGGTGCGAGCTCGTCCGCGGTCCGCCACGCCCATATCGTCAGATTTTCAAAATACACGCATTCTATCATGCAATTAACTCACCTTACCTTAATCAGACGCGCTCGAGTAAAAAAAACCCTCTTGGGCTCCCATACTATAAAAGGTAAATTCCGCTGTATAAATTATTACGTATATGTATCTGTCATTCAATGAACGCGCTAGTCATTCAATCAAATAGCAGATTCAACCAGATGACTGCGATATATATACTATAAAGCAGATTTTTTTTTTTAAATATTGTTGACCATAGAAAAAGTTGTTAAAAACTTAACTATGATAAAAAATATTGTTATTGAGCCAATTAACGGATATTCACACAATAATTATTTTAGATAATAGTTTGTAGCAAAACGAAGAGGGACAATTTGTATTTATATCAAGATATATTTTAATCTCAATAACTATTTTTATTCAAAAGCTGGAATGTTTTAAACTCTGCGTAAATGATCATTTACGTTTAGAACGTCGTAATGTTATGTATATGTGATTTAAATTATAAAACACTAGCTGCGCCCCGCGGTTACACCCGCTATATTTTGGATAATACACACTATATCATTATAAATTGTGGCCTATATGTTATTCTGATGTATAAACTATATTATTGTAAAGTTTCATCAAAATCCATTCAGTAGTTTTTGCGTGAAAGAGTAACAAACATACATCCATACATTCTTACAAACTTTCGCGTTTATAATATTAGTAGGATAGTAGGAAATAGGATTTTAAAGCTACCACGCAAGCACGGTACCATAACTGCACAATTACAATCAAAAAACGGAAGCCGAGCAGTGCCTGGGGCTTGCGATACAGGTGCAGAATTAAAAGGCCTTTCTACTACCGGTAAACACTCATCAACACCGCTCGACCTCCTGACTCTAATATTTAACACTATTTCACCAAATAGCCATCATATATACTGAGGGGATCATTCTCATTATAATGACAGGTGCGGTCTTAAGCCTGTGTTGCCAAATGAATATTTAAATCTCCCTTTAAATAATTTAATAACGCTTAATTGATCCAATTATTCTAATTATATTTAATATCGATATTTTATAGTATTAATATTTTAGTAAAACATTACACATTATAAACTTAAATTGATGATATAGTTTAAATTTTAATTTAATTATATTTATTACTTATGCACGTTTACCTGTATCTTGATTAATAAAATTGTATACTTTATACTCACAATTGCATACAGATTAATGGTTTATCCACATTTCCATATAATATAATCTAAATAAATGTCATTTCTATTTGCTGAAGCCAAGATAGCAAAAATCAATATTGATTCCAATGCACTGGTCATTATAGTATTTGTACACAGTGTAAATAGATTAAAGTTGAAACGTGTTCACACAAGGGTAGATAAGAAATAATTGAATAGTCCAATCGACCTACATACAGACCATTTTCACGAAATAATATCGTTTAGATGATATTGCACATCGTTTGATATTTAATCATCTCGAGGCGGCACGCGGTGCGGTGTTGTTTACTAGACTATACAAACAATTTGCCATATTGGCGATAATTGAACAAGCAATGCTTAGATTATTTTATAAATATTTGACATATCACGTTCCGTACAAAGTAGAATATTATACTTGTGTCTGTTTATGTCATTATTTATCTATGATAAAGACTATTCCATATTAAGTTGATTAAGGCGAATAGAGTCAAGATAAAATTCCTTCCACGGTTGTTAGAGAGTTATTGTTTTTCGGTGATTATTCTTCCTCTTTTTCTTTTGCTTCCTGAAGAGGTTGTACGCTAAGCGATTGTTATATCGAAGAGGGTTATTTGTCAGCCGAAATTTGGAGTAACAATTACAGTTTAAGGTTCAGAGTTTTGGTAATTTTTTAGTCGTCATAGCTTTAGGTTTCGGTTTTATTTATACAGAGGGTTTGGCATAGACACCTATTAGGGGGCGTCCATAAATTACGTGAGGTGTTTTTTTTTAATTTTCGGTACCTCCCTCCCCCCCTGGTGAGATGTCGTGAGATTTTAATCAACCCCCTCTCCCATCCCCCAATCTTACGTGAGATTTTTCACAATGTGGGTTTCTTACATAGACGCGTTGGTATGTTATTGAAAAAAAAAGGTGCTTTTATTTACGACTAGTTACGACTAGTAATCAATATTGCCGAGAATTTAATTATAAGTGTAATAAAAATTTAACAATAGAATACTTAAATCGTAACTACTGTGATTAAAAAAAGAATATCTACTCTAATTCAGTCCATGGAGAATCATGCGCGGTCTCAAGAGAGACTGTTAGAACCGACATGTCCATATGATTCTCCTTCAACTTCGTTCTGATCTAGCCACTCTAAGCCGTAACTCATTAGCTCGTCTTGTGACAATCCGTGAGGGTCGGTTGCTTAGCTGGTGTAATGTATAATTGCTGGACAAAAATAGTATAATTTTTTTTTGTTTCAATCAGAAAACAAATTGCGTGATATTTGCCGAGACCCCCCCTCTCTCCAACGTAAGATTAGATGACATTTGACTCGACCCCCTCCCCCCTTAAACATTTCACGTATTTTATGAATGCCCCCTAATCCTAAAGAAGCTGAAACGTAGCGCACGCAACGGAAGCGAAGCAATTTCTCCGTTTTTGCAACATTTTCTGTGCTCTTATGGATCGTAGCATGATATTATATAGCCTATAGTCCTCCTACATAAATGGGCTATCCAACAATAAATTATATCCGGAAAGCTATGGTATTTTTGTAGTAAAACACTTAACGTTAGTGTTACATGAGCTGAGCCTTCTTCAAATGAACAGTTAATGGAAGTGTCACGTATTGCTAAACGAACGTGTCAACATACAATAAATGCGATCACGATTTTTAGTTTTCTTTATTTTGCTATTCTCAGAGATTCGATGTTATTGATTTCAGGAAATTAAAAATATAAATATATTGCATTCTTATGAGATGAAAGACTGATAGATCTGTAACCCTAATAATTAGTATGATTTTTTATTAACATCTCAGTTTTATGAGGATCCTAGTATATACATTTTCGTAACCTAAAAAATAATTCCTTGTTTTGAACGTAAGAGTTAATAAGTGTTAATAAAAACTGTTTAACATTTATAAACCTTTGTCTATTTAACAATTTATTTAAATTAGGTATTGTTTATTCTATTGTAACTACTGACTAGTTAAATATTTTAAAACTCAAAATATTTCCGTGTGATTTAAGACATGTTTTTTGTTCTTAACAGTAACCTAAGAAATTAGGGCTATCATTAGTATGTCATTTTAGGGACTATTTTTTTGTATTCTGAGAGAATTTTTTAATTTTTTATAAAATCGAAATTAAAATAAAAAATATAAATTTTTTCACTGACAAATATGTTGTACTATTGTACAACTCTTCTTATCCATAATCAGGATTAAGTTATTTTGAACAAACGAAACCGATAAAATATTGATACATTCGTAGTTCCGTGTAGTAATATAAAAAATAAACAATACTATTCGATAATTTATTTTGTATCCGTTCGTTGTTAAATATTCGATTTTGATAAAGATCTGTGCAACGCGAGGAAAGGTAATGTGATTATATGTATGTTTGTTTTAATTTTTCTTACATCCATATTGTGAAATATAGAAGAATTGAAAATTATATTTAATGTAGTATTTTTATATTTTTATTTACGACTAGCCGAACCGCGTGACTTCGTTCGCGTGTTGCTCCGCTCCTATGGGTCGTAGCGAGATGTTAAATAGCCTAAGTTACTCCTTGTTACATCAGCTATCTGTCAGTGAAAGTCCCGTCAAAATCGGTCCAGCCATTTCAGAGATTAGCCGCAACAAACAGACAGACAAAAATAGTAAAAAAAAAAATGTTTTGGTATATGTACCGTGTGCGTGTCTACATCCATATGCACTTAGTAAAAAGCGGTTATTTTAATATTACAAACTGACACTCTAATTTTATTTATATGTATGGATGTATGGACTAGTCATGCCACATATAAAGACTCTCTCTTCTTTTGCCTAAGCAGTTTTTTTTCTCCCTCCCTGAATGAATATTCAAATTACAGTTAAAGTTGAAAGTTCAGTAGTTCACACGAGTTTAATAATTTGTATTTGTGAATTGCGATTTTATTTATCGGCTAATACGCAATATACGATCGAATATACGAATCGTCCAAACAACGGAATGTATGAATAGATTTAAAAACTTGGAAAATTTCAGGAAAAACTTCAAATAGATGCAACAATGAACATTCATCACGGAAATTCAGAATAAACAAAGAGTACGTTTGTAATGAAGTCTGTAGTCATAATTTTTATTTTTAAAACAGTTCTATGTATATCTGATCTCCATAAAGCATGGTACTACAGTTCGAATAATGAACATTTTATGTATTTTTTAAAATAGACGTCCTACAAATAGATGTTTTGGTAAAAAGTACAAGAATTTGGTGGTAAACAGTTACCTACAGGTGTTAGTCAAGTTCTATCCGCTCTTGTATTACATTTTCCATATTAATATCATAAATATATAAGTTCCCTACTTTCTCTTAACCATTCAAACGAAACGTGTATGCAAAACTCACATCACAAAAGGAAACGTGGTTTAAAATTAACAAGACCAAACATTTGATATTTTGGCAAACAGGAACTTCATTAGATAGAAAAGTTAATTTATTACTGTTATTAAGAAAATTAACAGTATTTTTCCAAGAAGCGTATGAAAAGGTTATCTTTGTCGCGTAACATGAGCACCACTTAACCTAATTTAATGTAATTTCGATCAGCTTTTATAATGACTCATTCACTTGGGTCAGGATTTGAAAATTCGACCAAGTGTGAGTTGGACAGGCGCAACGAAAGTTAGGGGCCTAACTTACATCGACATCTATATTTATCTATACTAATATTATAAAGAAGTAAGATTTGTATTTTTGTATTTTTGTATGTATAATAAACATAAAAACTACTGGACCGATTTCAAAAATTCTTTCACCATTAGAAAGCTACATTATCCCTGAGTAACATAGGCTATATTTATTACAAGAAAAAATTAGAGATCCTTAGGAAATCTCACGAAAACCAACCCAAGGTGCCAAAAAATTTGCCATAAAATATCTTTCATCGCATGCGCTGCAAAAAGTATTGATGATAGAACAAAAAAATGTTCTACAATATTATAGAACGTATCAATATCTACAAAAAAGTCTGGGAGACCATATGTCCAACTATTATAGTTACGTCACTATAACTACTTTTTTACATTTTAAAAGTTGATAAAAATGCCTATCAAAATCAGACCATGTTTTCTATAACTTTGTATTAATTCTTATCCAAATAAATTATTTCGTATTCAAGACTGTTTCAATACCTGTAAAATACTTTTTGAATTATTAAAATCGGACATTCCAGTCAAAAGATATTACGAAATAAAAATATCAAGATAAATAAAAAATAATCCCTGACGGGTCGCGGACGCGGTGTGGAGTGCCTCGCAGCGCAGCGAGTAACGCGGCGATAGAGGAGCGACAGAATGCGGGAGCCAAAATGTAAAAAAAAAAATTATCCACCCGTGCGAAGCCGGGACGGGCCCCTAGTATTTCATAATTCTAGGTCAACGGGAAGTATCTTATAGATGCAGCCGTCGTTCGTCAGCCAAAATACACATCAGTAAGGTTAACTTTGACAAACTGACCGCATTACCTGATTTGTAAAAATAGAGTTCAAAGATGTTGAGTTGTTGTTGGCAAACCAAATGTAAATAAATTGTGAAGAAGCATTTTTTAATGTTAAACATTTTGAGATGATTTTAATTCAACTTTTGAAAATTGATCCAAATCTCTCAAGCAATTTACATCTTTTCCTTTCACTAACTTACCAAATTGTTGCCTTTATAAGCACCTCATACAATTGAATCGCCTATTTTTTTTTATTAAAGGTAGGTGAAGGTAAAAAGGTTGTAAAAACTCGAGGGAAGTACTAGATGGGGCAATTTACGTGCTTTCCCTCGAATTGATATCGTCAACTAGTACCGATATGTTCTATATTGTGGCGTTGAGGCTAACATTTGTCTTGTGACGCTTACGTTTGCTTTATCACAAACTGACCTTCAAAATGATTGTTCGTAAGTTTATGGTTTCACATGATTTGACTGACGAATTATCCACTAATTGGGTTCAACAAAGTACAAATATTACGTCGATCTACGTCAGAAAGTCGATAACAAAGTATAGACGCTAAAAGCTGTAAATTTGTCTGTCAATTTCGTTAAATCGCACTTTAATAATAATTTTCAGAATAAATCACAAATAATAATCTTCTATTCAATTGTTGTAGAAAGGGACTCTTCCAAGGGCCTTGACTCTTATTAAACAACCCAGGTAGAAAAATGTATGGTCTTACTTTTCAAAAAATTGCTGATCAAATAAATTTCGAAAACTAAAAATGGTGCTAGCAACTTTTTTAATTCTAAAATAGGCCTTGAAAAAGATTATTACTAACTAAGATTGCCATTAGATATATGTATCAAGAAAACCGTACTGATCAATAGCCATATGTTTAGATGATGAACGATTATCGATTGTAAACGTAGCTAAAGATAGTTCTAGGCATCCATTTATAGACGTTCACATGCGTTCAATGGCATGTAAAATATTTGGCCCTATTCCTGGATTGCTTTCAAGTGAGCGCCTATGCTTTCCATCTTATTTTGATTTTAGTCATATTCTTCATATATTGAAATATGAGATATTGGAAACAGACGTAGACATAAATTATTCGATGCGTACCGAATAAGTATTAGTATCCTAATTGACTATAATAAAAGCTATATAAATATCTTGTGAAAATGGCATATACTTTACAAGCTTTCTAACCAATATATATATATGTCTGCGCAAAATAAGGGAATCTAGGCTAACATAAACCAAACCTTACACAAGACGTGGCAACTACATTGTAAGGTACTCACGTGACCTTAATCGGACAACACTCCAAGCACTTAATGCTGCACAACACTAACAATATTCAGAGACTACTTCACTCCTTGAGAAACCGCGCAAGACTAAGAATTCAGTCAGACTGTTGATGGCATATAAAGGCATATAATATATCAAAACAACGGTAGTGACTACTACCCTAATCCAACGCCATAGATATCGATGACAATTCAATTATTCGATAATCCTTTATTATTCTCCGACATATACTGAAAACACTAAAAACATTTTAAAAATTTAGCCGAATAACCTCCTATTCTCGAGTCAGTTGAAAAGCGGTGTGATATTGAATCGACTATTGGGTAAACGCAACTTAACCGATAAATAACTAAACATTATGATCTCTTACAATTACGACAGGAACCTCAGCAGTGCCTAAGTTCAATTGAATAGGACCCTATATTCAATTGAAACGCCTCCACCACCCAGTTTAATTGTTAAACCTAAGGTTAGGTTAACTTAAGCCTGAATTATGCGCCGACATATACATATATATCAGTTAGATATATCCAGTTGTATCTAAAATATTGACTAAACAAGTGGTACATCCTATAAACAGTGATATTTTTACGAGTCAGTAAAAACCGTTGGTGTTTAAAAGTTAGGATGAAAACATCAGTTTTATGTATCGGAATGGCAATAAAATCAGAAAGAGCTATACGTAAATAACACGGTGTTTTATTACCTCGTAACTCTACCGGTATCTCATTCTCTAATGTAACGTTGATAGACGTGATAACGTTGAGTACTCGCATTCCTTACTTTTTGGGATTCAATTAATAAATTACATTAGTATAATCCATTATTATTGACTGTAAAAAATGGATCTCAATTTGATTGTATATGTCGGATACAATTAAAAGAAGGTATGGAATGGATGGCCTATCATAAAAGCTATACGGTCGCAGCACGGCCAGGATATAACTAAACGTTACGATCTCTTTACTATAATGACAGGAACCCAAGCAGTGCCTTGGACTTGTGACCAAGGTGTAGGCTTAAGGAATTCCTTTATTCGAGCGAGACACTCACCTTCACTGCTTAGTTTCACTGTCTCAACCTAAGATTAGACTAACACAAACCTAACCTAACACAAGGCTAACTTAACCTAACATTGTGTTTACTTAACCACGTGGCAATTATATTGTAAGGGCTTACTTGATCTTAGTCGGAGAGCACTTCCAGCACTACACTGAACTTGACACTATCACTAGCACTACTTAGATAATATTCACTTCTTGAGACCAAGAGTAAGACTGAGTTCCACTGTCTAAGTACGAGAATATATAGGGACGAGACTAGCTAGAATTCCCCTGCACGGGTGGGGCAGACGGAAGTGATTATTATTCTACTCTAGCGTTGAAGCCGATGACGATTATTCGATTATCGTCTACTTGTTTGACAATATTTTTAAATGACGCGACGGAAGAGATAATTAATTTTCCAATAATGCCGTAGATGGCGGTGACGATTCGATTATTCGATTAATCTTTTTATATATATTTTTATAGCTGTTTGGTCATCATTTCTTTGCGATTTATATTATTACTAGTCGACCGGCTTCGCCCGGGTGCAAGTTAACACGTGTATATAGCCGTAATCGCTATGTCCCTGCATTTTGAATCTGTAATATCTTCAAAAATAGTCGTTTAAATTTCATGCTGTGTGGCCATATTGATCTATATTAAATGTACAATGTATTTAAGGTACCTAATTGGATAAGGATTAATGCTGTATTGTTTAAAATCGCTTCGTAAATAAACCATTATTTTTTGTAAAAAGTAAAGGATAATAAATGGTTATTGTGGGTTATCCCTAATAATCCGATGCGTAGTTTTAAAGATTTAAGCATACATAGGGATATAGGGACAGAGCAATCGAATTTGTTTTATACTATGTAGTGATTTTATGTTCTTAATATAAAGTAGTATAGGTAATTAAATTATTATGAAATATGAGCTGACCCAGCAAACGTTGTTTTGCCATATAAATTTTAAATATTTGGGGTGGACCACCCTTATCACTTAGGGAAATAAAAAATAGATTACAACCTATTCTCGGACCTACTGAATATCATATAAAATTTCATTAAAATCGGCCATGCCCTTTTGAAGGAGTATGGTAACTAAAATAGTGACACGAGAATTTTATAAATTAGATTGATAAATTGCTTTTTTATGCTTGTTTATATTATTTGTCTTGTCCAATAAATAGTTTTTTACTCATTATTCTATTCAGTTTGGGATGGGACAAAAATGTTCTTTTATTTTTTTTAATTTTCTTGAAAAAGAAAACATTATCCACTTATTCATTTCATTTATCTCGCTTTAACCTTTTAATGCAAATTAATATAAATACTCAAAATCATCAAAATTTAACGTTTATAATTAATAAATTATACTTTTAGTTATTAGTCAGATTATAGCAGCCATTGATATCTGTTATACCTTTTTACCTTTTCTCTCACAGACTATTCTTGCGTAGGCATTTATAACTTATCAGGTAACAGTTATATATGCATCGAGTCTCTAGAGAAAAAGATAAATACGGAAACTCGGAAATAGTACAAAGATACAAAATATGTGTCATTTATTAATTAATAGATAATTATTACTTAACCTTGGGTGACTGTTTTAGATCCTCGTCGTTGTTGTTGTAAGATAATGATAATTGATAAGATGATAACACTTTGATGCGTGGGAAGCCGGTTTCGGCACAGTTGTCTTTAAGTGATAACGAAATTGAAAAGTTTTATATAGGAGAAATGTTTAAATACTATTTATTTGAGGAAACACTAGTATAGTTTCCTGTAAAAATTCATGCGATATCATATACCTTCTTGAAAATTCTCGTGTCGCGGTGTTTATTACAAACTCCTCCGAAACGGTTCGACCGATGTTTATGAAATTTTGTTTTCATATCGGGTAGGTTTAAGAATCGGTTAACATCTATTTTTTATATCCCTCAGTGATTATTGTGACCCACCCCAAATTTTTCAAATTTATATGAAAAAACAATGTTGGTCGGGTCAATTAGTATACCTGTATATTTTACACATATATTTCAATTTTCTAAATAATTAAATCTATTTTGGAACCATAATTAGTAGGACACAGTCGAAAAATCTTATATGTTTTATACGGAAAAACAAATTTTGATTTCACTTTCTAGCTATATTTTAAAAATAGTTTATTATAAGAAAAGCGGCAGTCAGAAATATTCTTCATATCTATAAGCTTACTTCTTATGTTATAATCACATGTAAAATACGGTATCTTATCTAGTTTTATTTAGATATAGACCCAACCAAGCTAAAAATTTGAGAACTCATTTTAAAGAAACATTTATAAGAATAGAGATTTATCAAAATTAAAATTTATGAAACATTAAAAATCTATAAAGTAAAATGTAAGCTATAAAATATACAACAACATTTTTTCATAATAAACTATTTATGTGAGTATGTAATAATTCTCGAAAAAATATTACATATACAAATATATACAGGTATCGCATATTTTATATTATAAAATATTTATAATAATAACGAATAAGATATGAGTAAGATTGGTATTGTATTAAAATTTACCACGTCCCTATACTACCATAATATAATTTTATGATTACAATACATTTTATGATTCCTACAAATGAAAAGCGATCATCATAAGTAATGTTTCAGTTGTCATAAATTATTTATTATGATCAAGAAAAAAAAGAAATTACAAAATACTTTCAAAAATAAATATAGGTACATTCTGATAGTTTAGCACTTAATGTTTCATCTAATATATAACTGGCAAGTTATAATAATGAGAAATATGATGAATATGGAATATTTCAAATGTGTTTTTGTTTATTCAGCAATTTGGGTATTCGCCAAGTCCTTTACAAATTAAGACGCAAAGATATATCAAGTAAACAAGATGTATTCCACATGTTCAATGAAGAAAAGTTCGCCTATTCAAAAAATACAAAATACAGAGAGTAAGTAAACAAAAAATCAATGGTGACTCTAACCCGGTTAATAAAAAAACCGCCTACTTGCACATAACATGTGCAAATTTTGTTCAATTCAATAAGGTAGTATAAAAGTCAAACTGAAAATTTTAACGTAAATTTTATTTACAATTACATTTAAATTTCGTTTAAAGATTTGAAAATAATTTAGATTAAAATTATACACTAGTTGACCCCTCCCGGCTTCGCGCTGGTGCAATTTACAATATTATAATAGCTTTATCAAAAAACTAATTTTTTTAATTTTCAGTATATTGTATTGGGTAATATTTTATTTCTTATAAAACAAGACACATAAGGGACCTTTTTTATGATTTATGTACATTTTTTCTTACGCTTAGCTTAATAGAGTGTATAATATTCATCATAACTTTGAACGAATTAATATTAAATTACAAGCAATAGAACCATAACAGCGTACATAAACTTCAATCAATCTGACAAACAGAATTTTCTTCAGAGCCAAATGGAAAAATTAAAGCCGCGGTACTTATAGAAATACTAGCTGACCTGGCAAACGTTGTTTTGCCATATGAATTTGGGTTGGGCCACCCTTATCATTTAGGGGGATAAAAAATAGATAGTAGTAAATTCTCAGACCTACTAAATATGCATACAAAATTTCATAAAAAAAGGTCAGGTTTCGAGAATTTTATTTAATAGAAGATTGTTTAGTGTGTAAGTTGATTTAGAAAATAAAATCTGAACAGAGATGTTTTAAAATATAATAATCGTGTGCAATAAAATCGTCACATCCGCTCAATGAAAATAATATTTTGAAACCAGACGTCAATAAAGAAATAAGAATAATGTTATGTTTACATAATTAATTTAGGTTAAGCTACCTTTACGAACAGAATATCTTACTAAAACTTATAAACATTCTCTATATGTATATAATTTAATCTTTGTTTCAGAAAGTGTTTGTGTTTACAAAGTTTTATTTGAACAACGGCTTCGTCACATTATACAGCCAACTTCAAGTTTTGGTAAGCAATAATTATAATTATGTGTTTTATTAAAATTTAATTAAATTTTCTTTGTTATAAGATCTGCTCCTGTTTGTGAAACTCCATCATTAACAAACAGACGCTGAAAGACTAACTAAAGGCATGGTGTGACTACGTTTTTTTAAAATTAGTTTGTTTTCTAACTTTCAATAATGTAATATGAATTATATGAAAATACTTTATTAATATAAAGCGGCGAATGATTAATAAATTTTGTATTATATTGATTGGAAGTTTGGTGATTATTAAAGTAGTCAACCATACAAACGACTTGTATTCGAGCTTTTATTTTATTTTGTTTTGACAATATTACAGTGTGAACGGCGGTCAAGAGATTACTTGAGATCGAGGTGTGATAGTTTACTTCAGTCTTGAATAATTTCTTGGCTCCTGTTTTACTGATCTACATGAGAGATTTTTAACTGCAAGATTTATATTTTCAAGCATACGGTATCAAGCTAAGGAATTTAATCTTTTCGACATTTTCAAAGGACCTACCTTCACAATAAATGTATTATTTTGGTAATGTTACAACACTCGAAACTGTTTTTACTTCACTGCATTTTGAGTAATCGAAGGACAATATGTGGTCATAGATCATTTATCATGATCATTTTTTTCATATTTATCTATACAACAATCCATTTCAGCATTTTTAAATTCAAGGAGGAGTTATATATTGTGTTTACTAATTTGTTATTAATTTATATAATGTTTCATGATCGGCAGTTAGAAGGTTTGCTAAAGGTAAGGTGTGCCTATCGACTTTGCCTTTACTAAACTTTCTACCTTCCAGATCAACGATCTTCAGTCCTTTTAGTTTTAGAATAAATAGCATTTATAATTTTACGTTTCATCTATTTATTGCAGCATACTCACAAACAAGAATAGTTACTAATTGTTATTAGTTTATGCAACGTTTCATGGTCGGCAGTTAGAAGGTTTGCTAAAGGTAAGGTGTGCCTATCGACTTTGCCTTTACTAAACTTTCTACCTTCCAGATCAACGATCTTCAGTCCTTTTAGTTTTAGAATAAATAGCATTTATAATTTTACGTTTCATCTATTTATTGCAGCATACTCACAAACAAGAATAGTTACTAATTGTTATTAGTTTATGCAACGTTTCATGGTCGGCAGTTAGAAGGTTTGCTAAAGGTAAGGTGTGGCTATCGACTTTGCCTTTACTAAACTTTCTACCTTCCAGATCAACGATCTTCAGTCCATTTAGTTTTAGAATAAATAGCATTTATAATTTTACGTTTCATCAATTTATTTCAGCATACTCACATACAAGAATAGTTAATAATTGTTATTAGTTTATGTAATGTTTCATGGTCGGCAGTTAGAAGGTTTGCTAAAGGTAAGGTGTGGCTATCGACTTTGCCTTTACTAAACTTTCTACCTTCCAGATCAACGATCTTCAGTCCTTTTAGTTTTAGAATAAATAGCATTTATAATTTTACGTTTCATCAATTTATTGCAGCATACTCACAAACAAGAATAGTTACTAATTGTTATTAGTTTATGCAACGTTTCATGGTCGGCAGTTAGAAGGTTTGCTAAAGGTAAGGTGTGGCTATCGACTTTGCCTTTACTAAACTTTCTACCTTCCAGATCAACGATCTTCAGTCCATTTAGTTTTAGAATAAATAGCATTTATAATTTTACGTTTCATCAATTTATTTCAGCATACTCACATACAAGAATAGTTAATAATTGTTATTAGTTTATGTAATGTTTCATGGTCGGCAGTTAGAAGGTTTGCTAAAGGTAAGGTGTGGCTATCGACTTTGCCTTTACTAAACTTTCTACCTTCCAGATCAACGATCTTCAGTCCTTTTAGTTTTAGAATAAATAGCATTTATAATTTTACGTTTCATCAATTTATTTCAGCATACTCACATACAAGAATAGTTAATAATTGTTATTAGTTTATGTAATGTTTCATGGTCGGCAGTTAGAAGGTTTGCTAAAGATAAGGTGTGGCTATCGACTTTGCCTTTACTAAACTTTCTACCTTCCAGATCAACGATCTTCAGTCCTTTTAGTTTTAGAATAAATAGCATTTATAATTTTACGTTTCATCTATTTATTGCAGCATACTCACAAACAAGAATAGTTACTAATTGTTATTAGTTTATGCAACGTTTCATGATCGGCAGTTAGAAGGTTTGCTAAAGGTAAGGTGTGGCTATCGAATTTGCCTTTACTAAACTTTCTACCTTCCAGATCAGCGATCTTCAGTCCATTTAGTTTTAGAATACATAGCATTTATAATTTTATGTTTCATCAATTTATTTCAGCATACTCACATACAAGAATAGTTAATAATTGTTATTAGTTTATGTAATGTTTCATGGTCGGCAGTTAGAAGGTTTGCTAAAGGTAAGGTGTGGCTATCGACTTTGCCTTTACTAAACTTTCTACCTTCCAGCTCAACGATCTCCAATCCATTTAGTTTTAGAATAAATAGCATTTATAATTTTACGTTTCATCAATTTATTTCAGCATACTCACATACAAGAATCGTTACTGATTGTTATTAGTTTATGCAACGTTTCATGATCAGCAGTTAGAAGGTTTGCCAAAGTTAAGGTGTGGCTATCAACTTTGCCTTTGGCAAACTCTTCTACCTTCCAGATCAACGATCATCAGTCCATTTATTTTTAGAATAAATTATTTTATTTTACGTTTCATCTATTTATTGCAGCATACTCACATACAAGAATAGTTACTAATTGTTATTAGTTTATGCAACGTTTCATGATCGGCAGTTAGAAGGTTTGCTAAAGGTAAGGTGTGGCTATCGACTTTGCCTTTACTAAACTTTCTACCTTCCTGATCAACGATCTCCAGTCCATTTAGTTTTAGAATAAATAGCATTTATAATTTTACGTTTCATCAATTTATTTCAGCATACTCACATACAAGAATAGTTAATAATTGTTATTAGTTTATGTAATGTTTCATGGTCGGCAGTTAGAAGGTTTGCTAAAGGTAAGGTGTGGCTATCGACTTTGCCTTTACTAAACTTTCTACCTTCCAGATCAACGATCTCCAATCCATTTAGTTTTAGAATAAATAGCATTTATAATTTTACGTTTCATCAATTTATTTCAGCATACTCACATACAAGAATCGTTACTGATTGTTATTAGTTTATGCAACGTTTCATGATCAGCAGTTAGAAGGTTTGCCAAAGTTAAGGTGTGGCTATCAACTTTGCCTTTGGCAAACTCTTCTACTTTCCAGATCAACGATCATCAGTCCATTTATTTTTAGAATAAATTATTTTATTTTACGTTTCATCTATTTATTGCAGCATACTCACATACAAGAATAGTTACTAATTGTTATTAGTTTATGCAACGTTTCATGATCGGCAGTTAGAAGGTTTGCTAAAGGTAAGGTGTGGCTATCGACTTTGCCTTTACTAAACTTTCTACCTTCCAGATCAACGATCTTCAGTCCATTTATTTTTAGAATAAATAGCATTTATAATTTTACGTTTTATCAATTTATTTCAGCATACTCACAAACAAGAATAGTTACTAATTGTTATTAGTTTATGCAACGTTTCATGATCGGCAGTTAGAAGGTTTGCTAAAGGTAAGGTGTGGCTATCGACTTTGCCTTTACTAAACTTTCTACCTTCCAGATCAACGATCTCCAATCCATTTAGTTTTAGAATAAATAGCATTTATAATTTTACGTTTCATCAATTTATTTCAGCATACTCACATACAAGAATCGTTACTGATTGTTATTTGTTTATGCAACGTTTCATGATCAGCAGTTAGAAGGTTTGCCAAAGTTAAGGTGTGGCTATCAACTTTGCCTTTGGCAAACTCTTCTACCTTCCAGATCAACGATCATCAGTCCATTTATTTTTAGAATAAATAGCATTTATTATTTTACGTTTCATCTATTTATTGCAGCATACTCACATACAAGAATAGTTACTAATTGTTATTAGTTTATGCAACGTTTCATGATCGGCAGTTAGAAGGTTTGCTAAAGGTAAGGTGTGGCTATCGACTTTGCCTTTACTAAACTTTCTACCTTCCAGATCAACGATCTTCAGTCCATTTATTTTTAGAATAAATAGCATTTATAATTTTACGTTTTATCAATTTATTTCAGCATACTCACAAACAAGAATAGTTACTAATTGTTATTAGTTTATGCAACGTTTCATGATCGGCAGTTAGAAGGTTTGCTAAAGGTAAGGTTTGGCTATCGACTTTGCCTTTACTAAACTTTCTACCTTCCAGATCAACGATCTTCGGTCCTTTTAGTTTTAGAATAAATAGCATTTATAATTTTACGTTTCATCAATCTATTTCAGCATACTCACATACAAGAATAGTTAATAATTGTTATTAGTTTATGTAATGTTTCATGGTCGGCAGTTAGAAGGTTTGGTAAAGGTAAGGTGTGGCTATCGACTTTGCCTTTACTAAACTTTCTACCTTCCAGATCAACGATCTTCAGTCCTTTTAGTTTTAGAATAAATAGCATTTATAATTTTACGTTTCATCTAATTATTACAGCATACTCACAAACAAGAATAGTTACTAATTGTTATTAGTCTATGCAACGTTTCATGATCGGCAGTTAGAAGGTTTGCTAAAGGTAAGGTGTGGCTATCGACTTTGCCTTTACTAAACTTTCTACCTTCCAGATCAACGATCTCCAGTCCATTTAGTTTTAGAATAAATAGCATTTATAATTTTACGTTTCATCAATTTATTTCAGCATACTCACATACAAGAATAGTTAATAATTGTTATTAGTTTATGTAATGTTTCATGGTCGGCAGTTAGAAGGTTTGCTAAAGGTAAGGTGTGGCTATCGACTTTGCCTTTACTAAACTTTCTACCTTCCAGATCAACGATCTCCAGTCCATTTAGTTTTAGAATAAATAGCATTTATAATTTTACGTTTCATCAATTTATTTCAGCATACTCACATACAAGAATCGTTACTAATTGTTATTAGTTTATGCAACGTTTCATGATCAGCAGTTAGAAGGTTTGCCAAAGTTAAGGTGTGGCTATCAACTTTGCCTTTGGCAAACTCTTCTACCTTCCAGATCAACGATCATCAGTCCATTTATTTTTAGAATAAATAGCATTTATTATTTTACGTTTTATCAATTTATTTCAGCATACTCACATACAAGAATAGTTAATGATTGTTATTAGTTTATGTAATGTTTCATGGTCGGCAGTTAGAAGGTTTGCTAAAGGTAAGGTGTGGCTATCGACTTTGCCTTTACTAAACTTTCTACCTTCCAGATCAACGATCTTCAGTCCTTTTAGTTTTAGAATAAATAGCATTTATAATTTTACGTTTCATCAATTTATTTCAGCATACTCACATACAAGAATAGTTAATAATTGTTATTAGTTTATGTAATGTTTCATGGTCGGCAGTTAGAAGGTTTGCTAAAGGTAAGGTGTGGCTATCGACTTTGCCTTTACTAAACTTTCTACCTTCCAGATCAACGATCTTCAGTCCATTTAGTTTTAGAATAAATAGCATTTATAATTTTACGTTTCATCAATTTATTTCAGCATACTCACATACAAGAATAGTTAATAATTGTTATTAGTTTATGTAATGTTTCATGGTCGGCAGTTAGAAGGTTTGCTAAAGGTAAGGTGTGGCTATCGACTTTGCCTTTACTAAACTTTCTACCTTCCAGATCAACGATCTCTAGTCCATTTAGTTTTAGAATAAATAGCATTTATAATTTTATGTTTCATCAATTTATTTCAGCATACTCACATACAAGAATCGTTACTAATTGTTATTAGTTTATGCAACGTTTCATGATCAGCAGTTAGAAGGTTTGCCAAAGTTAAGGTGTGGCTATCAACTTTGCCTTTGGCAAACTCTTCTACCTTCCAGATCAACGATCATCAGTCCATTTATTTTTAGAATAAATAGCATTTATTATTTTACGTTTTATCAATTTATTTCAGCATACTCACATACAAGAATAGTTAATAATTGTTATTAGTTTATGTAATGTTTCATGGTCGGCAGTTAGAAGGTTTGCTAAAGGTAAGGTGTGGCTATCGACTTTGCCTTTACTAAACTTTCTACCTTCTAGATCAACGATCTTCAGTCCTTTTAGTTTTAGAATAAATAGCATTTATAATTTTACGTTTCATCTATTTATTGCAGCATACTCACAAACAAGAATAGTTACTAATTGTTATTAGTTTATGCAACGTTTCATGATCGGCAGTTAGAAGGTTTGCTAAAGGTAAGGTGTGGCTATCGACTTTGCCTTTGGCAAACTCTTCTACCTTCCAGATCAACGATCATCAGTCCATTTATTTTTAGAATAAATAGCATTTATTATTTTACGTTTTATCAATTTATTTCAGCATACTCACATACAAGAATAGTTAATAATTGTTATTAGTTTATGTAATGTTTCATGGTCGGCAGTTAGAAGGTTTGCTAAAGGTAAGGTGTGGCTATCGACTTTGCCTTTACTAAACTTTCTACCTTCCAGATCAACGATCTTCAGTCCTTTTAGTTTTAGAATAAATAGCATTTATAATTTTACGTTTCATCTATTTATTGCAGCATACTCACAAACAAGAATAGTTACTAATTGTTATTAGTTTATGCAACGTTTCATGATCGGCAGTTAGAAGGTTTGCTAAAGGTAAGGTGTGGCTATCGACTTTGCCTTTACTAAACTTTCTACCTTCCAGATCAACGATCTTCAGTCCATTTAGTTTTAGAATAAATAGCATTTATAATTTTACGTTTCATCAATTTATTTCAGCATACTCACATACAAGAATAGTTAATAATTGTTATAAGTTTATGTTATGTTTCATGGTCGGCAGTTAGAAGGTTTGCTAAAGGTAAGGTGTGGCTATCGACTTTGCCTTTACTAAACTTTCTACCTTCCAGATCAACGATCTCCAGTCCATTTAGTTTTAGAATAAATAGCATTTATAATTTTACGTTTCATCAATTTATTTCAGCATACTCACATACAAGAATCGTTACTAATTGTTATTAGTTTATGCAACGTTTCATGATCAGCAGTTAGAAGGTTTGCCAAAGTTAAGGTGTGGCTATCAACTTTGCCTTTGGCAAACTCTTCTACCTTCCAGATCAACGATCATCAGTCCATTTATTTTTAGAATAAATAGCATTTATTATTTTACGTTTCATCAATTTATTTCAGCTTACTCACATACAAGAATCGTTACTAATTGTTATTAGTTTATGCAACGTTTCATGATCGGCAGTTAGAAGGTTTGCCAAAGTTAAGGTGTGGCTATCAACTTTGCCTTTGGCAAACTCTTCTACCTTCCAGATCAACGATCATCAGTCCATTTATTTTTAGAATAAATAGCATTTATTATTTTACGTTTCATCTATTTATTGCAGCATACTCACATACAAGAATAGTTACTAATTGTTATTAGTTTATGCAACGTTCCATGATCGGCAGTTAGAAGGTTTACTAAAGATAAGGTGTGGCTATCGACTTTGCCTTTACTAAACTTTCTACCTTCCAGATCAACGATCTTCAGTCCATTTATTTTTAGAATAAATAGCATTTATAATTTTACGTTTTATCAATTTATTTCAGCATACTCACATACAAGAATAGTTACTAATTGTTATTAGTTTATGCACCGTTTCATGGTCGGCAGTTAGAAGGTTTGCCAAAGTTAAGGTGTGGCTATCAACTTTGCCTTTGGCAAACTCTTCTACCTTCCTGATCAACGATCATCAGTCCATTTATTTTTAGAATAAATAGCATTTATAATTTTACGTTTCATCTATTTATTGCAGCATACTCACATACAAGAATAGTTACTAATTGTTATTAGTTTATGCAACGTTCCATGATCGGCAGTTAGAAGGTTTGCCAAAGGTAAGGTGTGGCTATCAACTTTGCCTTTGGCAAACTCTTCTACCTTCCAGATCAACGATCTTCAGTCCATTGATTTTCTCGAAAAATTTCATTTATAATTTACGTATACAAAAATTCATTTTAGCATACTCACATTCAAGAAGGATTTATATAACGTGGTTACTAATTGTTATTAGTTTATGTAACTTTTCATGATCGGCAGTTAGAAGGTTTGCTAAAGGTAAGGTTTGGCTATCAACTTTGCCTTTACTAAACTTTCTACCTTCCACATCAACGATCTTCGGTCCATTTAGTTTTAGAATAGGTAGCATTTATTATTTTACGTTTCATCAATTTATTTCAGCATTTAGAAGAGACATTCAAGAAGGGTTTTTATATTGGTTACTAATTGTTATTAGCTTACGTAACGTTTCATGATCGGCAGTTAGAAGGTTTGCTAAAGGTAAGGTGTGGCTATAGACTTTGCCTTTACTAAACTTTCTAACTTCCAGATCAACGATCTTCAGTCCATTTAGTTTTAGAATAAATAGCATTTATTGTTTTACGTTTCATCAGTTTATTTCAGCGTTTAAAAGAGACATTCAAGAAGGATTTTTATATTGCATACTAATTTTTATTAGCTTATGTAACGTTTCATGATCGGCAGTTAGAAGGTTTGCTAAAGGTAAAGTGTGGCTATCGACTTTGCCTTTACTAAACTTTCTACCTTCCACATCAAGGATCTTCAGTCGATTGATTTTCTGTATAAATTTCATTTAAAATTTATCTGTACAATAATTCATTTCCGCGATTAGAAGAGACATTCATGAAGGATTTTTATATTGGTTACTAATTGTTATTAGCTTATGTAACGTTTCATGATCGGCAGTTAGAAGGTTTGCTAAAGGTAAGGTGTGGCTATCGACTTTGCCTTTACTAAACTTTCTACCTTCCAGATCAACCATCTTCAGTCCATTTAGTTTCAGAATAAGTAGCATTTATTATTTTACGTTTCATCAATTTATTTCAGTGTTAAGAAGAGATATTCAAGAAGGATTTTTACATTGGTTACTAATTGTTATTAGCTTATGTAACGTTTCATGATCGGCAGTTAGAAGGTTTCCCAAAGGTAAGGTGTGGCTATTTGGCAAACTCTTCTACCTTCCAGATCAATGATCTTCAGTCCATTCATTTTCTGTATAAATTTCATTTAAAATTTATCTGTGCAATAATTCATTTTTGCGTTTAGAAGAGACATTCAAGAAGGATTTTTGTATTGGTTACTAATTGTTATTATCTAATGTAACGTTTTATGATTGGCAGTTAGAAGGTTTGCTAAAGGTAAGGTGTGGCTATCGACTTTGCCTTTACTAAACTTTCTACCTTCCAGATCAACGATCTTCAGTCCATTCATTTTCTGTATAAATTTCATTTAAAATTTATCTGTACAATAATTCATTTTTTCGTTTAGAAGAGACATTCAAGAAGGATTTTTATATTGGTTACTAATTGTTATTAGCTTATGTAACGTTTCATGATCGGCAGTTAGAAGGTTTGCTAAAGGTAAGGTGTTGCTATCGACTTTGCCTTTACTAAACTTTCTACCTTCCAGATCAACGATCGTCAGTCCATTCATTTTCTGTATAAATTTCATTTCAAATTTACTTGTACAATAATTCATTACAGCGTTTAGAAGAGACATTCAAGAAGGATTTTTATATTGGTTACTAATTTTTATTAGCTTATGTAACGTTTCATGATCGGCAGTTAGAAGGTTTGCTAAAGGTAAGGTGTGGCTATCGACTTTGCCTTTACTAAACTTTCTACCTTTCAGATCAACGATCTTCAGTCCATTTAGTTTTAGATAAGTAGCATTTATTATTTTACGTTTTATCAATGTATTTCAGTGTTTAGAAGAGACATTCAAGAAGGATTTTTATATAACGTTTCATGATCGGCAGTTAGAAGGTTTCCCAAAGGTAAGGTGTGGCTATCAACTTTGCCTTTGGCAAACTCTTCTACTTTCCAGATCTATGATCTTCAGTCCATTCATTTTCTGGAAAAATATCATTTGTAATTTACGTATAGAAGAATTCATTTCATCATACTCACATTCTAGAAGGATTTTTATATTGGTTACTAATTGTTTTTAGCTTATGTTATGTTTCATGATCGGCAGTTAGAAGGTTTGCTAAAGGTAAGGTGTGGCTATCGACTTTGCCTTTACTAAACTTTCTACCTTCCAGATCAACGATCTTCGGTCCATTTAGTTTTAGAATAAATAGCATTTATTATTTTACGTTTCATCAATTTATTTCAGCGTTTAGAAGAGACATTCAAGAAGGATTTTTATATTGGTTACTAATTGTTATTAGCTTATGTAACATTTCATGATCGGCAGTTAGAAGGTTTGCTAAAGGTAAGGTGTGGCTATCGACTTTGCCTTTACTAAACTTTCTACCTTCCAGATCAATGATCTTCAGTCCATTTAGTTTTAGAACAAGTAGCATTTATTATTTTACGTTTCATCAATTTATTTCAGCGTTTAGAAGAGACATTCAAGAAGGATTTTTATATTGGTTACTTATTGTCATTAGCTTATGTAACGTTTCATGATCGGCAGTTAGAAGGTTTGCTAAAGGTAAGGTGTGGCTATTGACTTTGCCTTTACTAAACTTTCTACCTTCCTGATCAACGATCTTCAGTCCATTCATTTTCTGTATAAATTTCATTTAAAATTTATCTGTACAATAATTCATTTCAGCGTATAGAAGAGACATTCAAGAAGGATTTTTATATTGGTTACTTATTGTCATTAGCTTATGTAACGTTTCATGATCGGCAGTTAGAAGGTTTGCTAAAGGTAAGGTGTGGCTATCGACTTTGCCTTTACTAAACTTTCTACCTTCCTGATCAACGATCTTCAGTCCATTCATTTTCTGTATAAATTTCATTTAAAATTTATCTGTGCAATAATTCATTTCAGCGTATAGAAGAGACATTTAAGAAGGATTTTTATATTGGTTACTAATTGTTACTAGCTTATGTAACGTGTCATGATCGGAAGTTAGAAGGTTTGCTAAAGGTAAGGTGTGGCTATCGACTTTGCCTTTACTAAACTTTCTACCTTCCAGATCAACGATCGGCAGTCCTTTCTTTTGCTGTATAAATTTCATTTAAAATTTACTTGTACAATAATTCATTTCAGCGTTTAGAAGAGACATTCAAGAAGGATTTTTATATTGGTTACTAATTTTTATTAGCTTATGTAACGTTTCATGATCGGCAGTTAGAAGGTTTGCTAAAGGTAAGGTGTGCCTATCGACTTTGCCTTTACTAAACTTTCTACCTTCCAGATCAACGATCTTCAATCCATTCATTTTCTGTATAAATTTCATTTAAAATTTATCTGTGCAATAATTCATTTCAGCGTTTAGAAGAGACATTTAAGAAGGATTTTTATATTGGTTTCTAATTGTTATTAGTTTATGTAACGTGTCATGATCGGCAGTTAGAAGGTTTGCTAAAGGTAAGGTGTGGCTATCGACTTTGCCTTTACTAAACTTTCTACCTTCCAGATCAACGATCGTCAGTCCATTTAGTTTTAGAACAAGTAGCATTTATTATTTTACGTTTCATCAATTTATTTCAGCGTTTAGAAGAGACATTCAAGAAGGATTTTTATATTGGTTACTTATTGTCATTAGCTTATGTAACGTGTCATGATCGGAAGTTAGAAGGTTTGCTAAAGGTAAGGTGTGGCTATCGACTTTGCCTTTACTAAACTTTCTACCTTCCAGATCAACGATCGGCAGTCCTTTCTTTTGCTGTATAAATTTCATTTAAAATTTACTTGTACAATAATTCATTTCAGCGTTTAGAAGAGACATTCAAGAAGGATTTTTATATTGGTTACTAATTTTTATTAGCTTATGTAACGTTTCATGATCGGCAGTTAGAAGGTTTGCTAAAGGTAAGGTGTGCCTATCGACTTTGCCTTTACTAAACTTTCTACCTTCCAGATCAACGATCTTCAATCCATTCATTTTCTGTATAAATTTCATTTAAAATTTATCTGTACAATAATTCATTTCAGCGTTTAGAAGAGACATTTAAGAAGGATTTTTATATTGGTTTCTAATTGTTATTAGTTTATGTAACGTGTCATGATCGGCAGTTAGAAGGTTTGCTAAAGGTAAGGTGTGGCTATCGACTTTGCCTTTACTAAACTTTCTACCTTCCAGATCAACGATCGTCAGTCCATTTAGTTTTAGAACAAGTAGCATTTATTATTTTACGTTTCATCAATTTATTTCAGCGTTTAGAAGAGACATTCAAGAAGGATTTTTATATTGGTTACTTATTGTCATTAGCTTATGTAACGTTTCATGATCGGCAGTTAGAAGGTTTGCTAAAGGTAAGGTGTGGCTATCGACTTTGCCTTTACTAAACTTTCTACCTTCCAGATCAACGATCTTCAGTCCATTCATTTTCTGTATAAATTTCATTTAAAATTTATCTGTACAATGATTCATTTTAGCGTTTAGAAGAGACATTCAAGAAGGATTTTTATATTGGTTACTTATTGTTACTAGCTTATGTAACGTGTCATGATCGGCAGTTAGAAGGTTTGCTAAAGGTAAGGTGTGGCTATCGACTTTGCCTTTACTAAACTTTCTACCTTCCAGATCAACGATCGGCAGTCCTTTCTTTTACTGTATAAATTTCATTTAAAATTTACTTGTACAATAATTCATTTCAGCGTTTAGAAGAGACATTCAAGAAGGATTTTTATATTGGTTACTAATTTTTATTAGCTTATGTAACGTTTCATGATCGGCAGTTAGAAGGTTTGCTAAAGGTAAGGTGTGGCTATCGACTTTGCCTTTACTAAACTTTCTACCTTCCAGATCAACGATCGGCAGTCCTTTCTTTTACTGTATAAATTTCATTTAAAATTTACTTGTACAATAATTCATTTCAGCGTTTAGAAGAGACATTCAAGAAGGATTTTTATATTGGTTACTAATTTTTATTAGCTTATGTAACGTTTCATGATCGGCAGTTAGAAGGTTTGCTAAAGGTAAGGTGTGCCTATCGACTTTGCCTTTACTAAACTTTCTACCTTCCAGATCAACGATCTTCAGTCCATTCATTTTCTGTATAAATTTCATTTAAAATTTATCTGTACAATAATTCATTTCAGCGTTTAGAAGAGACATTCAAGAAGGATTTTTATATTGGTTACTAATTTTTATTAGCTTATGTAACGTTTCATGATCGGCAGTTAGAAGGTTTGCTAAAGGTAAGGTGTGCCTATCGACTTTGCCTTTACTAAACTTTCTACCTTCCAGATCAACGATCTTCAATCCATTCATTTTCTGTATAAATTTCATTTAAAATTTATCTGTACAATAATTCATTTCAGCGTTTAGAAGAGACATTTAAGAAGGATTTTTATATTGGTTTCTAATTGTTATTAGTTTATGTAACGTGTCATGATCGGCAGTTAGAAGGTTTGCTAAAGGTAAGGTGTGGCTATCGACTTTGCCTTTACTAAACTTTCTACCTTCCAGATCAACGATCGTCAGTCCATTTAGTTTTAGAACAAGTAGCATTTATTATTTTACGTTTCATCAATTTATTTCAGCGTTTAGAAGAGACATTCAAGAAGGATTTTTATATTGGTTACTTATTGTCATTAGCTTATGTAACGTTTCATGATCGGCAGTTAGAAGGTTTGCTAAAGGTAAGGTGTGGCTATCGACTTTGCCTTTACTAAACTTTCTACCTTCCAGATCAACGATCTTCAGTCCATTCATTTTCTGTATAAATTTCATTTAAAATTTATCTGTACAATGATTCATTTTAGCGTTTAGAAGAGACATTCAAGAAGGATTTTTATATTGGTTACTTATTGTTACTAGCTTATGTAACGTGTCATGATCGGCAGTTAGAAGGTTTGCTAAAGGTAAGGTGTGGCTATCGACTTTGCCTTTACTAAACTTTCTACCTTCCAGATCAACGATCGGCAGTCCTTTCTTTTACTGTATAAATTTCATTTAAAATTTACTTGTACAATAATTCATTTTAGCGTTTAGAAGAGACATTCAAGAAGGATTTTTATATTGGTTACTAATTTTTATTAGCTTATGTAACGATTCATGATCGGCAGTTAGAAGGTTTGCTAAAGGTAAGGTGTGGCTATCGACTTTGCCTTTACTAAACTTTCTACCTTCCAGATCCATCATCTTCAGTTTATTTACTTTCAGAATAAATGTCACTTATAATTTTCGTATACAATAATTTATTTCAGCATACTCACATTCAAGAAGGATTTAAATATTAGTGTTACTAATTGTATTATGTAATGTTTTATGATCGGCGGTTAGGAGATTTCCTAAGGTAAGGTGTGAGGTCTATCTTTTGCCCTTAATAAGGAAACGTTTCAACTGCCAATCACGAAACATTATTATTTAATTATAAATTTACGAATAGCACGATGTATTTTTTTGTGTTCTTAATTTTACGGACTAGACTTGTATGAAAAGAAATATTTGAAACATAAATCTAATTATTTACGGGAGAAACCAGGCTTGTTGCTAATTAATTTTTATTTTTGATTCTGCAGGTACGTGATTGTTTTTATGTTAATACATCTACCGGGTTTCAGAAAAAATCCTATTGATGCAAGTTCAGGTAACAATATTAAGTAATATCAATGTTAGAATATTGTACCAACTATAAATGTAATGTGTATGTTATTTATTTCTATAAATATACTAACAGAATTTCATGTCGTGACAAACAATTTAGTTTTAAAAGTAAAGTATATGAGACTGATTAATAATAGGTATGAATCCCTATTTCCCGTGGTTGGTAATTCTTAATTTCCGGACAAGGCTTTAATGTAAGAAAAAAAATAAGGAATAAATTGAAAATTTAAGAAAACTATAACTTTTCTAATATAACCTTGTCGCTATTGACACTGTAAACTTTTCTATGGCGCGTTCCACTAAGCGATCTCAACGCCCCAAACGCTCATTTAGCCGTTCCTCTTGACGATTGCGAGCGTCGTGGTCGCGGCGAAAACGTCATTAATGACGTCATGACTGGTGCTCACTCGAAGCTCACAAAGACGTTGTTAGCGTTGTTAAATTAGTGATCTGTGGTTTCATATTTATAAAGAATTAATTTTAGTTTCAATTAAATTTTAAATATAAAAAAATCAATCAATATTAAATATGTATATAAAATAATTTAACTAATAATTATAAACTTAACCTCTTGAAACTATTGCTTTATAACTCGCTATTTGAATTATTTACGTTAACGCTCAATTACCTGTTCCACTTGGGTTATCGATCGTAACGCTCGCGGACAAGTGGAACGGGAAAAACCGCGGTCGTGAGCGTGGGCGTTAAGATCGCTTAGTGGATCGCAGGCTAATATAACTTTATGGCGTTTGACACATTAAACTGGTTACAAAATGTCAGACGTCATTAAACTTAATAATAATATTTTTTAACTATTAACCAGACGAGGTTTGCGAGGCTTAAACATTGTAAAACGGCAAATACTTTTATCCTGGCATCCGATTTAAATTAAACCTACATTTTATTTGAGACCCGCAGTTCAACTTTGAAAACCATATTAAATTTTGTGCAGTAGTTTAGTGAAGATGAGTGAATCTAATGAAGAAATTCGATACATTTTAAAATTTTACTACAAAAAGGTAAAAATGCAACGCAAGCCGCGAAAAAATTTGCGATGTTTATGGAACTAGTGCAGTTTCTGTGAGAGTAGCACATATTTGGTTTAAGCGTTTTCAATCCGGAAATTTTGACGTCAAAGATGCACCTCGTTCTGGTCGCCCTATTATGGATAAAATGGATGCCATTTTTGAAAAAGTGGAGCAAGATCGGCATATCAGTAGTTACGACGTAGCTGAAGAACTGGGAATTGACTACAAAAGTTTTGGGGCATTTGAAAAAAAACTGGGTGCACAAAAAGCTCGATGTTTGGGTACCTCACGAGCTCACTGAAAGAACCCTAATAAACCGTGTACTCATTCGTGATTCCTTATTACGACGTAATGAAACCGAACCATTCATGTCCCTACCTACAAGATGGCAAAAAGTTATCGAACAAAATGGTACCTTCATACTTTAGTTAAATGTAAATATACTATATTAAAAAATGTTTTGAATTTTCTTAAAAAATGCGAAGAAACTTTCTCCCCAACCTATTATATTCGACAAGTTATATTTTTATTATATTATAAAGTATACATTGTTATTATACAGACTGGATTTTTTAGATGGGTCAGTAAGGGCAGGTACCTTAACCGTTATACATAGTTACAGGAAAAGGTTTCTAGGATATCATCTATAGCTTTTAAAGATATTCTGAACTGCATTCACACACAGATTTTCTCAAAAATCTGTCAATCAGCGAAAAAAGTGCTAAAATAAAAAAATTTCGTAGATCACCTATTTTTAAGTTCGTGTGACATGTTGTGTCGTGCCGTAGTTTTTGTATTTAAATTTCAGTTGGCCTTAAAGAATCTTTTAATCACAGTAAGAAATAGGATTGTTTGGCAATAACAATATTACGAGTTAATTTATCGTTTTCCAGTACAAAATGTATGGAAAATGATTTTTGGCGATTTCAGACATTTCTAGTACTCATACCTTAAATGGTCCCATAGTGTCTTTTGATCCCCATACGAAGTAGAATTGATAGACATAATTTTAGCACTTTTTTCGTTCACCGTACATTTTTTCACAAATCTGTGAATGCAGTTCAGAATATCTTAAAAAGTTATGGATGGTCTCCTAGGAGCGTTTTCCTGTAACTATAACGGTTAAGGTACCTGCCCTTACTGACCCGTCTCAAAAATCCATCCTGTATATGTAGTTAACTGATGTATTAAATAAGATATTAAAAGATATGATGAAAGGATATAAAAAGCAACAAATTTATTTTAACAATTTGTATTGTCATGCCAACTATAATCAGGCGGTATAACACTTTGTGCGTTATCGTTGAATTATAAACTTAGTAATCCGTCAGCCACGAAGCGACAACAGAGGATTTATTGCTAAAATAAACAGACTGAAAAATTTACTCTGCGCAATAAAGATGGCCGGCGTTCCAAGTATTTTATTCTTGATATTATTCTTTAGGAAGACGTCGCGAAACTAAACTAAATATAAAGTATTTTTAATTGATAATTTTAGTATTAAATGTACAAACTCGAAATTAGGTTTAATTACGAATTGTTTCGCTCCAATTCATAGTCAGAAATATTCTATGTAATTTCATTTTGGATTCGGTTAGGTTCTTTTTAAATATTTCTGCACTACCACTACCAGAGAAAGGGAACTGATAATATAGTGAATCTAGCTAAAAATGATTGTGATTTCGTTTGTAGGTACTAGTGAAAGCTGACGAATATACTTTATTTTTCACTCGGCATGAAATCCTACTAATATATACTATATTTCTATTATACCTAGAATAAAAATTACACTACGAATAATTTATTATTATAAGTAGAACATAATAATAATAAGTTCTTATTGTATCCCAAATTAAATGCTTACCTTTAATATCTTTAATATAATAGTATGTAATGTAATGTACTAAGTATAATAATAAAAAATTAACTTTATGGATGTTTTTTATTTTTAAGTTAATTTAATATCGCAATTAACTAACCTACACTACATACTGATATCTATAATATTCAAAATAAAGTCATTGAATACAAAACGATTACTATAATAATAACTTAGATAGATAGATAGATATTGCATACATAAAAGTTAATGAAATAAAAATAGAACAAGTAATATTAAGCTAAAAACTTAAAATGCATGCAAAGGCAGCGTTATTGCTATAGCAATCTCTTCCAGAGAAGCTTCTGGGAAGCAATTGGTACTTATATATTTAAAATATTTATACTACATATACTTTATACACACTATACTTATATGCATGCATTATATAAACTAACAAATATAGACAACCAAAGGATAAATAGATAAGAATATATGTCGGTGGTGTGAGTTAAGTTTAGGTTAGCCTTTTGTTAGGTTAGGTTTATGTTAGTCTAATCTGTCAGTCAGGTTTAGATGGTGAAACGGTGTGGAGGTGAGTGTCTCGATCGAATAAAGAAATTCCTTAAGCCTACACCTTGGTCACAAGTCCAAGGCACTTCTTGGGTTCCTGTCAGAATAGTGCGAGATCGTAACGATTAGTTATATCCTAACCGTGTTGCGCCCGTAGCTTATATTATAGGCCATCCTTTGTGCACATCCGATGCTTATTAAATGATTGTTCATTCCTTTTTAATTAGTTTCCGACATATATATCATAAAAGTTAATAAGAGACGCCGAATGACGGACATTCGGTGGAAAACATAAGATAACAGCCTTGACAGTAAAAGAATCTCGATAGTAATGAGTGTTTCTGGTGAAAAACTTATTGTTTCTGTAATCAAATAAATTAATACTAAATGTTAAATGGAAATAAGCGCCTAATATATTATCTAATTACGCTAACATCACTCCTTTACTGACTTTTATACACAGTAAAAAAAATATATTTTCAATTTTGTTACATTTATAAAACAGTTCTTTTATATCTGCATTAGGATTGATTAGGTTCTAGTTCTAACATAAAAGAAAGGTGTGTCTATAGACTTTATCTTTAATAAGTTCGTAATTTACATATCCGAGAACATCACTCTATTTATTTTCAGAGCAAATAGGATGACCAATAATGATTTTAAAACAGTAAGACGTTGATGTCTACTCAAGAGGTCCGAGTTCGATCCCCACACAGGCACACATCTCTAATTTTTCTGAGTTATGTTAATATAACTTGCTATAACGGTGAGGAAAACATCGTGAAGAAACTTGCACTCCTGAGTTCTCCATGTCCTCAAAGGTGTGTGAAGTCTGCCAATCCTAAGAACTGTGGCCTAAGCCTTTACTCATTCTGAGGAGGAGACCTGGCTCTGCATTGAGCCATAACGGGTGACGATGATGATGATGATCAGGTTCTATCATAATCATAAAGGCAATGACATAGCCTTTAGTAAGTTTCCTAACTTCCATTTCAACGACCTTTAGCCTATTTATAAAGATTTTCAATTAGGTGGGTTATTATTAAAATAAAATATAGATTTTTTTTAATTCGATACTGTTATACTTGCAAAGGTTGATTAGGTTCTATCACTGTAAATAAAATTTGTTTGTAGGCTAGCGACCGAAATAGTTTGAAAGCTCTCTTACAGTCGATCCAGAGTGGTTGTGCCTAAAAGCTTTGTACACTGTTAGTGAATCAACAAACATTCTCTTTTATATTGTCGTTATGCAAATATTTATCCGAGATCTAATAAAACCCTTCAATTTGTCTGCAATAATAATATTGTTCTAGGCTTTGCTTGCGATGGGGTGCCGTAAAACTTTAGTTAGGTTAAGTAATTAGAGGGAAGGTCGTAAGTCAACATACGGACACTTTTACATAGAGAAATGTTTATAGCATTTGTTTCTACACCTTGCATCTCCCAACAAGTCTACCATAGACAATTACAGGAAATATCGCCTTCGTTTCTACTTTTAAAAGTAGCGAATAGTCTTTCATTTTACCCCATTAGGTAAATGATTCTAATATATTTCTTAGTGCTCATTTATAAGAAACTTTTAAAGGATTTTAATGATGATGAGGAGCTAGTCCTAGCGCTTCCACACTACTGCACTTAACACTCGCTGACATTATCTAGAGACTACTGCACTCCTTGAGAGTAGAACTACAGTCAGAATGTCGAATGAATATACGCATTCGAGACTGTCAAAACAACGGAAGTGACCACTACCGTACTCTAACGTCTTAAATATCGATGACAAGTCGATTATTCAATAATCCTTTATTATTCTCCGACATGCTTATATGAACTGTTTGTATTAAAAAAAATGTATTTTAAAATTTTAGTTAGTTAGGTTAGTGGTCACAGTCGTATCGAAAACATGCCTTTTAAACAGAATAAGGAAGAGGATGAGACATCGCAGAACTAAAGATGAGAGAGAAAGTTTAACATTTGGCGGCCGGATTCATGTTCCAGTGAACCCGAACGAGTTAGAAAAAACATCCCATATCCTCTAACAAGAAATTTAAATTTTAGAAAATACATCTATTATGTAGAGTAGATAAAGTAGTACTCAAGATTTTTGAAATTAAAAGAAAAATGATTGTCTATGACCTTACTTAACGTTAAATTTCATAATTCCATGTTGAGATAAAGACTGCAGACTTGAATATTTTTTATTTTTTGTACTGCAGAAGAGAGCTATTCGCGCAATCTATGGTCTCGGCCCTAAAATATCTTGAAGAGATAAATTCAAAGAAATTAGTATATTGACTGTTGCTCAACAATATATTTTTGAAAATGTTATGTAAGTACGTAAAAATATTAATGATTTTATTAGAAATAGAAAATAGAAAATGCATGACATCAATACTAGGAACAAACACAAACTTGTTATTTCTACTACTCGATTGAGTAGAATTAGTAATTCTTTTGTTGGCCGATGTGTATGCTTCTACAACAGGATCCCAGAAAACGTTCAAAATTGTTCTATAGGAAAATTTAAAAAGTTAGTTAAAAAACGTTTGTGTGACAAAGGCTATTATAACATTAAAGATTTTTTGGAAGATGTCACGCCTTAGGAATGATGCGTTGGCTCCAGGCTTTCTCAATATATAAATATATTTGTTATATAAATTGGCGTTAAAAAAAAATCAAAGTTAAAAAGTAAAATATCCAAAAGAAATAGTCCCGCTGAGTTTCTTGCGCCCACTCTTCTCAGGTCTGGGTTAGGTCGTTTCCGAAAGGGTGGTAGATTCCGACGTTCAATAAGAGAATGTAAATTCTAATATTGAATAAAAAATTTTGACTTTGACTTTAATTTCATTTTGATATCTCTACGAGTTCTTCAGGTCCTTTTTTAAGAGCCTGTGTCAGATAAATAAGGATAATGAAATATATTATAGTACCTCACAAGAAAAGATCTTAAGCGATTCGTGTCTTATCCTTGGAAGGTGTTATGAATTTGTAACCTATCGATATTTGGATAGGATAGATAAACATTAAATCTAATAGTGTAAAAAGTGTCTCTGTTAAACCATGATAATTCCTTAGAACATTTCTATAGATCCATAAACACAAGTCTGAACCATATAAAGGTAAAGCATCAATCGTCATAATATGCAGTTATAGTATTGTTATACGTACTAGTAATAAAATAGTCTTGCCTATATACGAGTACTACATGACTTCTATATTATTAGTGTCTCTTGTTGTAGGTATAAATTGAATAACGATGTGTACATTGTAGTTTACACTGGCGAGTAGCAGCGACCTGCACTCGCCTCGCTTCGGTATTCATAATAATTTCGGTATTATTATTAATACCAAAGGAAAATCGCGCTCACACTCGGGATAAGAGAATCTGAAACCCTTCACAGGTTCAAAAGATCAGTTAAGGATCACTATTTAAATAAAAAAGACGACACCTATATGTAACATCTATTTATTAAATCGATTTATTTAGATGTAATATATTTTATTTTCAAATATTTATTAGTATATTATAATGTATGTATACATATTGCATATATTACTAGTGTCTTGTTTATGTATTTGGTTGTAAATTATTAGTATTAGTATATCATATAGCTCCACCACCTACTCTAATTCAAATTCCTTCTCTTTCCAAGACTGGGTTGTCTGGAAGAGATGGCTACTTAGCCATAAGACCGCCCATTGTATATCACTGTAAATTTTATGTTGTGTATCCTTTATATTATATGTAAGTTATTTGTGGTGTACAATAAAGATATATAAAAAAATATAAAAATAATTCGTGTCCAAAATATAAGGGAGGAAGCTAGTTTCGAGGTGAGATAAAGATGAATGTTGTAAGCTTCTACTAGGAGGTTACGATCGTATCACTATATTTTCTACTACCGAAAATTTCGATACAACATTAGAATCACTTTAAAATATATATGTTTTACTGTCAGATTATTAGGTTCGGACTTATGTCCCTGCATTTTAAATCTGTAATATCTTCGAAAATATTCATTTAAATTACATGCTGTAAAGGGCCATATCGATCTATATTAAATGCACAATGTATTTAAGGTTTAATGGATAAGGATTAGTGCTGTATTGTTTAAAGCCGCAAATACGAAATTATTTCTCGTAAAAAGTAAACGATAAAAAATGGATATCCCTAAGAGATAGACATATACCATCGCGGAATTTTTTGTAGACCTTTTTAAGGTGTACAGTCCCATAGTACATTATTTTGATTTATCTCGTAGGTTTACAGTGTAAGCACAAAAAATGTGTTTATTTACGACATCACATTAAAAACCTCTAAAATTATCAGTGTTTCTCTACTATATTATGTATGTATTATACATATAAACCTTCCTCTTGAATCGCTCTATCTATTAAAAAAATCTGCAACAAAATCCGTTGCTTAGTTTTAAAGATCTAAGCATACATAGGAACAGACAGACAGACATATTGGCAGTTATATTGGTTATTTTGTCGTAGTAAGCTCAAGGCTAACAATTTTAAACTTTTAACTATCGGTTATTATGTAAAATCGCGCATATCCGAAAAAAAATTTGAAAATCTATTTCAATTTGAAATATTTTACTTTCAGATTATTATCAATAAGATACTTTTTAATAATGATTATTTCATCCTATGATATCTGGTATATTTGCTTAATATTGGTCTGAATAATAATGCAAAATTCAAAAGCGAAAATTTAGAGCGCTTTAATTTTTTTTAAATCAAATATAAAGATAATTTTGAACTTCTGCACAATTTGACTGTACAATATTGAATCGAAAAAATGCTCTTAAGATATTTAGTTTTTTGTGATTGGCCTCTATCTGGTATGTGGTTTTTCGTATAATTTTTTATACTGACTTAATATAAAATTAAATGAAACTAAAAAAACGAAAACTATTCTCATTGTCTCGTATTGCTTGCGGCTATTTTGCCGTATTTAAAATTTTTAATTTAATCTATTATAAATTGTAAATGTCATAGTTTTTATAAGGTTTTGGTATCGAAATTTATCAATAGCCAATCCTGGAGAGTTTTTTTATGATTTAAACATATTATTATATTGTTTTATATGTAACTTCACTCACTTCACTTCCAAACAGTGAATATTTGACCCCATAATTTGAATAATTTTCTATCTATCATATTAAAAACCACTCGGATGATAGGTTCTGAAAAATTGATTGGCTTTAATTTTTGTTAAATCTTAATTTTTATCTAACTACAAAAAGCAGTCATTTATTTTTATAAAGAAAAAATTGTCCCTTAATATATTTTTAGAAGTCTTTCGTGTGCAACTTTCTCCATAATTTCTCATACGATCAGAAAAATATTTATCCTATCCAGATGAGTATTGGAAAATATACTTTCACACTCTTCAATAATAAAAACTAGAGCTAAACCAGAAATTTCCTAAACTTCTGCTTAAACTGTACGTTAAAGTATAATAAATCCATAAAGATAAATTCATTAATTTTTATTGAGCTGTTTTATTTAGACAATTAATTCAAGTATAAAAAAATTAAATTTCACCACTAAGAATACATTATCTATTGACTTTAAAGATTTTTGCTAGTTACCTAAATAAATAATCTTTTTACTTACCCATCAGAAAGAGACACGCCAAAAATTGGTATTTTCTTCGTGTAAACATTTCAAACAAATTGTTTAATAACATCACTTTACAAATCAGTTTATGTACTATATTTTCATCATTATTTTTAAACGCAGTCATCGTAATGACAATATTTAAAATAATTACATTGTTCTAAGCTAATAAAATTATTATTTAATCTACACGTACTTTTTTAAACCCAATCAAATTATTATTTATTTGTTAAAACAACCACTTCACGTACATTAAATAATATAAAATTAATAACGAAGTATTTTCAAGATAAGGCGGGAGACAAGCACTCACGACAAAGTTACGCGCCAAACTGCTATGATTATTTTTTTTCCACACTGAAACGGATCTAGTGCGGACGCGGTAGAGCCATGAACAAAGAGTTTTAATATTTAAAATAATTAGACATTTTCCATCCTACTTAAAATTATTTAAATACTAAAAAAATGTGTAGTAGTGCACACTCATTTGCACACTAGTTTTTTTTAGTTTATTTTATTATGCTGATTAAAAGTTATTTAACATAACTGGCAATATCATATAGCTGGCGTCCATTTAAAAAAACTGTTTTAAAGTTCAAATATTTTAATAGAGGATTAATATATCATTATTTTACAATATCTTTAATAAAAAAAATCTTATTACATTATTTTTACAACTAGGACTAAAAAGTATAAAATATTATTACAGACTGTTTTAATACGATTAAATTTTTTTGTGCGCAATTTTTGGATTTTTAACTGTTTTTTGACACATCATTTCAGGAACATTGAAAAGCTCTTTATGTTAAATCATTTTACATTAATAACTTTTAACAAACATTAATAACTTTTAACATATTTATTATGTGTTCATTTGAAATATTTGTAAGTTTAATATCTATTATTTGTGGGTGAAGCGTGTGGGTGCCTCGTAAAAATGTAAACCTTGGTTATGAGCACAGATTTACTTCAAAATATTTAAACTATCGGCTAGCGTCTGGCTATTATTTGTAAGGATATTTTTAACCACTTAAAGAAAAACCAATACATATTGAATTTATTTAATTTTTAGTAATATGTGATTAGAATCCTATTGTGCTTGTTGAAGAAAGTTACGTTCTACGAAAATGTCACTCTTCAAGCCAAAGAAAGGAAAAGAAGTGAGATTAACGACGGAACCGCAGAGAATAAATGCTTTGACATATAACATATTATACGTATGTGAAGATGTAATCATGAAATTACGAACAGAGTGCAATAACTCATTAGGACTCGTAGAGTATTTTTTAATTAAGGTTAATAGATCGTCGTGTCGTACACTGATTTGTAATGATTACTTAGCCATCCATTAACTTCAGACTTAGACAAAGTACCTAATTTAATTTAATTATACAGTATAGTTGTATACATTTGAAAGGAAGTTTATATAAAACACCATTCTGTGTTAGCTGTTGAATTTAAAAATATATAAAAAATAAATTAAATAATTAAAATTAAGAAAGTAGATCGAATTTACTAGATGCACTACAATATACAATGCTACATAGTGCAATTATATATATATTTTTTTACTATTATAGCCATTAGGTATTTCCTTAACATAGATATTAAGTTAACAATTTATAAATATTAAAATTCATCCAAAAATTCACTACAATTTTTTTTAAATAAGATTTTATAAATATTATTTTGCGTACAGTCCTTTTAAACTTAGAGTCAGTGGCCACCGTGGCCCATGGACATCGCAGAAATAATGGAATGGAATAGAGAAGGAAGTCTTGCCCACGTGCAGCGCGACCAAAAGGCGTTAAAGACACTTGGAGGTCGGGGAAAAGGTCCCTTACCTAAGGGGATGCTGCGTTATCTCTTACTTGGAATTGTATTCTAACCTGGTTGTTAGTTTCCCTTGTAGTTAGACTAACAACCTTTTTTAACTTTAGAGATAGTTACAGCTTTACTTTATATTTAGTTTATTAATTAGGCATCAATAATAAGTAGTAGGTATAAGCTCAATTTAAAGTAAAATAAAATCCAACATAATCTAGTTGCAAACAAGAATGAGTGCATTAACAATATTTTTTGTGTGAACAAAGAAAGTAAATAAGGTTAGGATATTAGTTATATCTAGATATTTTGATCATGAGTCCTATGCATGCACAATATTACTGATAACTCTATTGTTATATTGAATTGTTTTGATCGTAACCAGCGTCATTACTTTGGTATTTAATCCTATAGTAAATTATTTTTTTACTGTATAAAATCTGATAATTATCACCTTGGTATCTTTACTGCAGCAGTATATTATTGATTGGTATATAAATTTAGAAGTATTTATTTTTGAATAATAATTTATAGTACGTAATACCTAAGTACATATTTCAGAAGAATATTCGTCTTGTTATGGCTACTTTTATTAATAATTCGGCCAAATGTAAGTGTGGAACTCGCGCTCTGGGGGTTACGTTACAATTTCAATACAGGGACAAATACTATCAAATTTTGATTTTCGTATGTGGGTTAAAATATTATCAAAAATAGTTTTGGGGGGCATTTATTCCCAATAATAGTAATGCGTATTTTAATTGACATATTTATAATTACTTACAAAAAGAATATAAGAAAATATGATAAAACATTTTTAACAACAAAATGCGTCACATATAGAACCTCCTTCTTTTTTGGAGTGGATTAAAATATTTTATAAGTTGTCATTTAACAACATGTCATATCGTCAACAGCCGTTGCGAAGATACGATGACAAAAACGTCGATGTTTACTGATGCTTGATTTTACTAACATTCGAATATGTTATAAATATACACGTCTTCGGAACAGATTTATTCCCTGATGAACGTTAAGCTTCGATGGCCTTGAAAAATATTGCCAAAAATCATGGTCCTAGGTCAAAAGACTAAAATCAAAATTACAATACATAAGATAAAACGGGTGTATCTTTTCATTAAATTGACTTAGCAGTTTGATATTTTTGAGGAACTAGAGATTAAAATATTTTGAATAAATTTTAACTTGATATCTTCACGAATTTTTGAGAAAAAGGGTTTTGCGTGACAGTCAAAAAAAGTCCTGATCAACGCAATCCTGAGAAAAAGGTTCTTAGACAGACGGACAAAGGGACAACGGATAAAATTATACTACATTCAGTGATACATAACAATAAAGAATTAACATTACAATCCAGCCCGCTGTAACATAGTTATTTATGGCTAGATTATATACCCCTTCCTATTTGATACCCCTTCGTAAAGATAAGACGATATTTTTGTCTTCATTTTATATGTAGTCGTAATAAGTTTTAGATGTTTTCTTTATTGTGTTATCGATTTAAATATTTTATGTTCACCCTATGATAACATTTAAGAAAGTTTTATATGTTACATCACTATATAGTATAAAACAAAGTCGCTTCGCACTTTCTGTCTAAATATACGCAACGGATTTTGATGCGGATTTTTTTAATAGATAAAGTGATTCAAGAGAAAGGTTTATTTTTATGTTACACTAGCGGCCCATCCCGGCTTCGCGCGGGTGGAATATTATTTTTAAAAATATATTGGCCCTCCCGCATTTCGGTGCCCCCTCTCTTGCCGCTTTACTCGCTGCGCTGCGTCGCTATACTGGCCCGTCGCGTCGTCGTGTATTTTTTGTTTATATTGATATTTTTAATTTCATAATATCTTTTGAATGGAAAGTCCGATTTTAATAATTCAAAAAGTAATTTACAGGTATTGAAATAGTCTTGAATACGAAATAATTTATTTGGATAAGGATTAATACAAAGTTATAGAAAAGATGGTCTGATTTTGATAGGCATTTTTATCAACTTTTAAAATGTAAAAAAGTAGTTATAGTGACGTAACTATAATAGTTGGACATATGGTCTCGCTGACTTTTTTGTAGATATTGATACGTTCTATAATATTGTAAAACATTTTTTTGTTCTATCATCAATACTTTTTGCAGCGCATGCGATGAAAGATATTTTATGGCAAATTTTTTGGCACCTTGGGTTGGTTTTCGTGAGATTTCCTAAGGATCTCTAATTTTTTCTTGTAATAAATATAGCCTATGTTACTCAGGGATAATGTAGCTTCCTAATGGTGAAAGAATTTTTGAAATCGGTCCAGTAGTTTTTATGTTTATTCGTTACATACAAAAATACAAAAATACAAATCTTACTTCTTTATAATATTAGTATAGATATAGATATATAGATAATATAGTAGAGAAACACTGATAATTTTAGAGGTTTCCAATGTGATGTCGTAAATAAACACAATTTTTTTGCGCTTACATTGCTGACGCTGGCTGAACCCTACAAGATAGATTAAAATAATGTACTACAGTATTGTACACCTTAAAAAGGCGTACCAAAAAATCTGCGATGTTATATGTCTATCTCTTTGGGATAACTTACAATAACCATTTTATGCCACATGGCCAACTATATGTCGCTCTTTCAAGAGTAACCTCTAAAGAAAACATGTTTGTATTGTCTAATGACAAAAAACGCTGTGAACGTTGTATAATAAAGACAATGTGTATATTAATTATCAGCATTAGACTCGTGTAAAGCCGGAGCGGGTCGCTAGTTTAAATATAAACATAGATTTTCACTTGAAAAATTGTTAACAACAAACTATCATATTTATGGTTATTTAATAAGAAAAGTCTTGTTGTGTATTTTACATAATATGTAACTGATTTTCTATGAGTAAACAAAACAGCAGTATGAGAGCCGAATAAACTAAAGCTTTGATTAGAATTTTTAATATAAACTGCATTGCTATGATAATAGACTTGTCGTGTGCATTTTCCGGTTTCAAGTTCCTCTACATATTTTCTTACGTAGCAAAACATTTTATACTAGCTGAGCCCGCGGTTTCACCCGCTATATTTTGGATAATTCGCACTATATCATTATAAATTATAGCCTATGTGTTATTCTGATGTGTTAGCTATATTATTGTAAAGTTTCATCAAACATACATCCATACATTCTTACAAACTTTCGTGTTTATAATATTAGTAGAATGGGTCATAATTTTGATTACAAATAAATTCTGATTCTAGAAAATATTAAGGAAAATTTTCTGGAACTTCTGTGAAAATCTTTCGCTGTCACTTTATTGTTTAAAACTTTAGGTTACACTAAAAAGTAATTTCCGATTCATCATACGTTATCGTTTTCTCTTTCTTTTTCATTCACTCTATTTCTCTTTTTCAGCACTTTGTGACTAAAGTCGACTAGATGTTTACGTATAATGACGAGAGTAACGGATTGTATATGGTCTCTTGTTTTGTCGGTGAGTTGCATCCTCGAAGAATGAGGAGGGGAAGGCAAAAAAAAATGCTACGGTTTCAGCGGATCCGGAGCAAGAGCCCAGAGTCCACTAGATCCGCAGCATTAATGGGATGGGAGAAAGAGGGAGTAAGTCTGGCCCATATGTGGTCGCAAGCTAGTCGGGGAACAGATCCCTTAGCACCAACAGGGTGCTGGGTTACTCTACTATTTGACGTAACATCATAATTACCACATGATTCACTTTACAGTTGTGCACCAAAGTAATGGTAAACAGGAGGATTGTAAAAATAGAACTTAATAAAGTACGTGTACCGTGAGCGACGAGTATAACTAATGTAACTGACACCATGTTTGTACAACGGCGTAATTGAGAATCAATGCTGATGGGCCTCTGGAGTATGACATAGATTAATTGCTTCATGACGTAAAATACTTTTATACATTAACGTCTGGCCACTGTCCACGATTTCATAAGTATAAATATGGATTGTCATTTTATTTTTAATAAAAGGCGATAAGCTACTTGTAAGTTGCATTTCTCGTTGTTAAAAAAAATAGTATAATTAATTAAACTGAGGTAGGGCACAGCAGGAAACTTCCTGCTCAAATATGGAGCAGCCCAACTGGGGTAGCACCTCGACCTTACAGAAGATCACAGCTAAATAACACTACTCTAATGCAGTGTTGTGTTCCTGTTGGTGAGTAAGGTGACCAGAGCTCCTGGGGGGAATTGGGGATAGGGTCGGCAACGCGCTTGCGATGCTTCTGGTGTTGCAAACGTCTATAAGCTACGGTAATCGCTTACCATCAGGTGAGCCGTACGCTTGTTTGCCGACCTAGTTACATAAAAAAAAAAAAAAAAATACACCTTCTGATGAGCAATCTAATATATAATATTCTCGTGTCGCGATGTTTATTACCAAACTCCTCCGGAACGGCTCGACCGATTTTTATGAAATATTGCGTGCATAACTATTTTTTATATCCCTAAGTGATAAGGGTTTTTATACCAATTTTACTGTGCCTAGATAATTGTACCTATGTAACAGAATGTATAATATTATACTTTGAATAATAAATGGTTTTAAACAAAAAGAGTTATTTTTTATACCGAAGCTAAATTAAGTAATCTCCTCTACATAAAGTCTGTATCTTTACCTTTATGTAGAGGAGCTATATAAAGTCTGTAAGGCCTTAAAAAGTTTCATTATATTCATATGTACATAATCGTGATAAGGCAGTGGGTGTCAAAAACTTAGTCACGTTTAATGATGTGCTAAACATATTATTTGCAGTCCTTCAAAACTTGGTACCGGCTTGTTACCAAAAAACTACGTAAACGTTACGCCTACTCCACTGTAGAAATTGAAAATTATTCAAAATAGCGGTTTTGTGTTGATTAAAATATATTCTGCCATTAAAACAAGCATTTGTTTAGGTCTTACGCGTAGTAATAGTTCAGGAGTATTAAGGGTTTCACTTCGGAATGATAGATAGTCGGCTATAAACATGTATAAACCTTTGTTTTGACGCCCTAAAACTTGTATCAAAACCTACTTATTGTAGGGTGTCCGCGAATACAGATATTCCAAGGTAAAAGGTCAAAAAATCGATTATCTTTATCGCAAATATCTCAATTCCTATGGGTTTTATGCTACCTATTTGTATTTATTATTAACTACGCGCGACTTCGTTCGCGTGTTGCTCCGTTCTTATGGGTCCGAGTTAGATGTTAAATAGCATAAGTTACTTCTCGTTACATCAGCTATCTGCCAGTGAAAGTCCCGTCAAAATCGGTCCAGCCATTTCAGAGATTAGCCGGAACAAACAGGCAGACAAAAATTGTAAAAAAAAAAATTGTATTGGTATATGTACCGTATTTACATCTATATGCAATTAGTAAAAAACGGTTATTATAATATTACAACAGTAAAATAATAAACAGAAAATCCAATTTTATTTATTTGTCCATATATTGTAGAGGATAAAATGCTCTACAACTTTTGTTTGAACATTTTTTTATAATCGCAAAACACCCCGAAGCGAAGCGAGTGGCGGGCAGCTCGAGTTGTTTATAAATCGTACTATATAAAAGCACGAAAAATATAATAACAAATCAGTCAAATAAAGCGATTAGTACAGTAATTTAATTACTTAAAAATAAATAAAAGAAAAACTATATTTTACTATAATAACTATATTAACTATATTAAAATAAATGTAGGTATACTTTTTTCTAAAATTTCTCAAAATTTTGTCATCTCTTCATTCATCTTCGTATTTCTTTGTAAAAATAATATTATTTTTATGATTGGGCAAAAAATTGTATAGGATGGCAACCTTAAAATTAACGATCCTAAATTTGCTATACCTAGATAATATAAATATAAGAAATAAATTAGTGAATATTGGGCTGGAACTAGAAAACACATAAACTAAGACATTTATTGTCGACTGTAAATCATGCATTTTATTAAGATAGATCAGATAAAAAACAACCACTAAAGATTTTAGTGAATTTAAATAGCTAAGTAGTTACGTCAATAAGCTTATCATTTAAGAAACTATATTTTTAAAGTACATGTAGATCAAGTACCGTTAAATTACACTTTTTTACTGATAAGAATATATAGTAATTCTAATAAAATACCAATTAGCATAGCATATATCTTATTATGTATTCGTGCCTGTATTAGTGGTTACTATATCATCTTTGGCCTTAAAAATATAATACTCTATACAATTAAATTAACTATAACTATACAGTACTTAACAATTAACCGTAAAGCAATATTATATTAGGATTTATATTATTTTAAAATAAACATAGTGTGCAAGCACCATCTAACAAAAAACTGAAACATTAAGCGATATAAAAATAATGTAATAAGTGCCATCTAGTGTTATTACCAAAACTACAACTTTGTTTTATTCATTCTTCTTTCTTCTATATTATTTGTAATTATTAAATAAAATATATAACACTAAAGGTGTGAATGTATTTTATTAGAATAATTTCGTTAAAAATAAATAATAAAATTTGGCATGATTGTTGGGTATAAAGCAAAGACTTTCCAAACAATATGTCATCTTGCTACCATTTTGTCTATGCTTTGCTCTATTATTTTGCGCCTGCGCACTTGACTGATGGTCTACGCGACGTACCTATAATCATATAGTGGAAAATTTGAAGTTTGTTGTTTTAGTGACAACTTATCCATAATTATTTATGAAAGCTTCGCGCTAATTACCATTCCAGGCGCGAGGCAAAGTAATTCCGTGGCGGCCGAGCTGGATGCGCTCAGTCAGTAACAGCTCGAGCGGTGTACGGTAGCCATCTTGGATTCGAACAAAGCTTCAGATGTGTAGTTTGTCTGTTTATCAATAATTTTTGTGCATTTCCCTGTAAATAGTTTGTATGTTTAGGATATGTACGGAACGTTCGTCCACATGTGTAAATAGCTATGGCTGCGACAAGAAAATTACAAGGTAATTCACAATGTTATCAGGTTAGAGATTGATTGACCCCAACCTATGTAGATACGTGTTCTAGAGTTCTATTGTCCGTCCACTGAGACTTCGGCTTCGCAGCCGCTTCTGCAGAGTGCCTGATACTATCTAATGTATCTCAAGGGAAACGGATGCAAGGCGATATTCCGATCGAACTGTGCGTCCGCTGACTACGTGCTTATTTGACGCAGATTTTCTTCCACCGTATCAATAACGTGATATTTTATAAATTTTTAACGCGCGGACGATGAAATGCTGAGTTGTGTGTTTCGTACAGTGTTCAGTGAGAATAATTACGCGTTCGTGAAACAGGTTTCAGTTTATGTGTGAAGTGAATATGTTTGTTGCAGGTGAGATAGACAGGTGTTTAAAAAAGGTGACAGAAGGGGTGGAGACGTTTGAGGACATTTGGCAAAAGGTTCACAATGCGACGAACAGTAATCAGAAGGAGAAATATGAGGCAGATCTCAAGAAGGAGATTAAAAAGCTTCAGAGGTTACGAGATCAAATCAAGTCATGGATCGCCTCGGGCGAAATTAAGGATAAGAGTACACTTTTAGAATATAGGAAACTAATAGAAACGGTGAGTTAGATTCACTCACGTCATTGGCCAAGTGTATATTGACCAGTATTAATTATCAAATATTTGCATTCTACACATCTATGGTGCAGTACCTTCCAAATTATATAACTTTCATTCACTATTTAATTAAAAAATGAAGAAGTAAACAATTATATTTAATTCAGTGATTTTAATTGCTTACCACATAAGTCTTATTCTATGCCAAAATCATAATTGAATTTCGGATCTCGGACCAACCTAAATCAGTAGACTGTCACTGCTTTTCTACCAATTTGTTTACATTACATATAAAATTAATAATTTTTATGCACAACAATGTTGTAAAATAATATTCAAGTAATTTTGTCAATATCAAAATTTGACAATTTTTAATGAGGTAAATTGTAAACTGTTTGAGCTACAGTTATTTACTTTCCTGTATACCTCTTTTTCAACTTTGCAATGCTTATCTTACTCCTAATCTTATTGCTGTCTAAAAGTTGGTTCCCCTAACATAAGCATCATATAGATATATTGCATTGTTATAGTTTTATAATCAAAATCATCTATACTGACTCATTACAGAAAAGTTTCAAAACAAATGTATATTGTATATTTAAATTCATTTAAACAATTCAATAAATTACGAAGTCTTATTTTTAATTGGGTTAAGTAGAATTTAAGATGTTAATATTATGCAGGTTGCAATAATTGTAAATATACATTCAAGGTGCACTTTCATTTATCGCTGACTAATATTATAAGATTTACCTTATAATAATTTATTTAACTAATTTGTAATTTTGTTTGTTTGTCAAATCATAAATATTGTAGGTCTGATGTAGACTTTATAAGAAATCCATATAAGAGGTTTACTTGTTTAGTCTACAAAAATAAATTAATGAATAATATGCTTTTATAAATAGTAAGTCCAGGATAATTCCATTTTATTATAAACTAGCTGCCCAGACAGACTTCATTCTATCAAAAGTTATATATATATATATATATATATATATATTTATACAAATAAAAATTAGCCAAATTGTTTGAGCCATTCTCGAGTTATGCGCTTTTAGCATCATTCATATTTATTTATATATAATATAATATAGAAGTAGAGATAGATATATATAATAGACTAGCCAACCCTTCCTCGCTTCACTGAGGTCTATTCAAATCGTTCACTCTCTCACATGCACATTGAATTTCTAATCTATAATGCATAGTATGTCACGGATTTACAGTGGACAACCCATTATCACTGACTGTCTTCTGTCACACTCGCTTTTTTAGTTATACAAACCTTGTCCTGATAATAATTAACTCAACAAAAAAAGAATTATCTAATTTGGTGTAGTCATTCGGAAGTAATTTATATAAATGATTTATTAGATGTTATTTCTACTATTGGCGTTGTCTCTCTTTTTGTCACAGTTCGGTTATATATTTCTTATTGTATATTGTTATTAACTCCTAATACATTTTTTATGTTAGGGCTGTTGAGACAGATTGCTTTATTACACATAAAAAATGCATATATTTTTCTTTTCACCTCAATACATAAGAAAACATAATTTACATAGATCGTCATCACAACCCATTAATGACTCACTGCTGAGCCGGGTCTCCTCCTCAAAATTAGGAGGGATTAGCCCATAGTCCACCACGCTCGCTAAGTGTGGGTTGACAGACTTCACACACCTTTGAGAACTTTTAGGGAATTCTCAGGAGTGCAGGTTTCCTCACTATGTTTTTGTTCACTAAGACACCAATGTCTTAACCACTGGGCTATTACTGCTGATCAAATAAGATATGTATATTTAAATAAATATGTATGGATCCTTGGAAATGTTTTGACATTTTGTACTTTGTAAGAAGAATAAATGTAATATTTTATTCATAAACAAATTAGAATTTGAACAAAATGTATTATAGAATTCACATACTTAAAAACTTTTGAATTTCCATATGAAACTATTGTTTGTATATTTCAATATCATGATAAAAAGCTTATTGAAATCTTCATCAAATTTAAAAAAAAAAGTTCCTAAACTATTAGTCAATTGTTCCTTTATCCTCCTGTTGGCTACATCGTCAGATCAGCTCCAGGATAGTATTAGGATTTGTCACTTTGACATGAAAATTAGAAGTTGGTTAAAATTTACTTTGTAATTATTGTATAAGTGAAGCTTATATAAATTGTACATCAGGATTTTTTCTGAAAAATAGAGTAATAAAATAATTATATAATTGTACATTTTTTATATGTATGTTTTTGTACACAGAAGAGTAATTATTGTAATTTGCAGAATATTATTAGTATCTACTATTGTTCTATTATATTCCTTATAGTTGAAACTATAACTAGCTTTTCATACCAAACAGTTACTCTCTAATTTCCATACTTTTACTGAAGATACATGTTAAGTGTGATATTATGTATGTTTTCATTGAGAAAGCTGTCCAAATTGTTGTAATTCACCAACAGGTGGTGTTGCAAGTGAAAATCTATTTCCCTTAGTTAATTAAATATTGATGAAATAATTCTTTTTAAATATTAATAGTGCAATATTTTGATATTCCAGCAAATGGAAAGGTTCAAAGTAGTGGAACGAGAAACAAAAACAAAAGCATACTCTAAGGAAGGGCTCGGGGCAGCACAGAAACTGGACCCTGCGCAGAAAGAGCGAGAGGAGATGTCCTCGTGGCTCATATCTTCAATTGATGCGCTTAATTTACAGGTATTCTATCATAAGTTTTGTTAAGTTATCAATGTTAAGATATATACAGACTGCTGCAGAGTATATTATATGCTGCACTACTGTTTAAGGTCCGTAAGGTAGTATCCGGATTATTGTATATGGTCTTGGATTACCCAGCTCGACCAACATATGTGTATAAATAGAAATTCATAAATTCTATTTTAATCATCAATCAATCAAGAAAGAATATTCTATCTATATTGTCTTCTAATCCCATCCATATATAACTAGTCGACTCTTACGACTTGGTCCGCGTAATGCACCACTTCTATTGGTCTTAGCGTGATGATATATAGCCTATAGCCTTCCTCGATAAATGGGCTATCTAACACTGAAAGAATTTTTCAAATCGGACCAGTAGTTCCTGAAATTAGCACATTCAAGCGAACAAACAAACTCTTCAGCTTTATATATAAGTATAGATTTATAAAAAAATATTGTTTGCTAATTTCAGATTGATCTTTTTGAGTCTGAGGTAGAATCACTGTTAGTGGGTAAGAAGAAAAGGTTGGACAAAGAGAAGCAGGATCGAATGGACGAGCTGAAGTTAAAACTGGAGAGGCATAGGTTCCATATAAAAAAACTTGAAACACTATTACGAATGCTAGACAATATGTCCGTCGAAGTTGAACAGGTCTGTGAAGTTAGTTGCTATTTATATTATTTATTATTATTTTATTTGTTTTAATACTAATAAAATCGATATTTCAAAAACCATATAAGTCATTAAAAAAATATTTTTAATCATGTCAGTTGTTAATATTAATAAACTAAAAATTATTTTAAATTTATTCCTTTCAAGGTAAAAAAGTGATTTTTAAATTAATTTATTTATGTGACTTATAAGGTTTTTGAAAATAAAGCACATGCAGACTAACAGACGCTTATATTAACATACATTCTCATATGGTATAGATCAGAAAGCATGTCTATTCAGACGATCTGAATACAATTGAGTAGCTATTGAGATAACCTTGATGTAATAAACAAAGTCATACATGTATTTACTTTATTATTAACTATGTCATTTTTATTGCAGTTATTAAGGCTACTTATTGATTTTGATTAATTACACTGGTCAACAAAGTTTTAGTCTTTTTAAATGAATTATATATTTTTAAAATATAGAGTCAATACTACAGCTGTCATAATTAGATACCCTTTTTAAAAAAATGTGAATTTTTATCTAAATGGTAATTTTTATTTAGACCAGTGTTAATGTCATTAAAACTTATTAATTATATATGTTATTGATAACAGTTTCATTTTCATTAAATTACATTTTTCATGCAATTCTATAATTATTAACATACGCTTCATGCTATTCTATCGGACACTCATGTAAGTCAACACACACCAAGTCATTGCAGAATGTTTAGGCAGCTTTTGTATCATAATAAGTCAAAATATTGACCATTTGTTAAGTGATGGCCCAGCGGTGGAGACTTCAATGTCTTACTCGGGAGGGCCGAGTTTGATCCCCCCACACAGGCACACACTTCTGACTTTTCTATGTGTGTTTTAAGCAATTAAGTATCACTTTCTTTAACGGTAAAGGAAAACATCGTGAGCAAACCTGCACTTCTGAGAGTTCTCCATGTTCTCACAGGTCTGTGAAGTCTGCCAACCAGCACAGGGGGCCAGAGTGGTGGACTCTTGCCTAATACCCTCCTCATCTCAGCAGTGGGCCCATTGACGGATCGCGTCATGATGATGATGATTGACGATTTTGCTCCGTATTGTATTAAAAATTGTAATACTTTATTTGTTGCAACATGTAAATCTACAAAATCCGTTGAAATTTCCAGATAAAAAGAATAAAAGAAGATGTGGAGTACTACATAGCATCGTCACTAGAACCAGGGTATGAAGAGAACGAGTACATATATGAAGACATCAACGGTTTAGACGAGATCGAGCTGAGCGGGGTCGGTCTACCGTCTTCTGCTACCACCGACAGCAATAACAGCAATGACTCACCCGGATCTCCTTCTAGCCTACTATCAGGTATGAGCTTTAACTTTTAAGCCAATTTCATTGTAACGTAAGTATCAGAATGATTATCCTCAACTTCAGAAATTACTTCCAACTTAAGCTTTCATCAAAATAAATCTGTGCCCTCCAGGGTTGCAAATAATGCATTAAAAAAATCATTGAATTAACATTAAAATTTTAAAATAATATAAATATAATTTTAAAAAAATATGTTGTAATCCCGAAAATTTGAAATAAAAATAGTTTTTAAATTTCTAATCCCAAAAATCTGATTCAAAATTTAATCCTAAATAATTAAAAATGGGAGTAAATTCCCAAGTACAGAATAAAAAAAATTTAATCTCAAATACGGGATTAAAAATTAACTTTTCGATTGTGAATTTTTGAGTTATCAAAGTATTTTAAATTTCTAATTAGGGATAAAGAAGCAACGTAATTTTTTTTTATTCCTTACATAAGTCGATTTTTTTAAATACTGTAATCAATAGTTCCCAAAGTTTTTAAAGTGAATTTAACAAAATAATTAATTAAATTAAATCTTAAGCATCTTTAAATACTTGTTATCCTTTTAAAATAAAAGCTAGTTTTATTAAAACCATAAAAGTTTAACACTTTTTGTCTCATTTTCATTTAAAAACTCAAAATTCTAGCGTTTGAGTTAATAATGTTTTACTTTTTTTTATCCCAACTTTTGGTATAAAAAATATTTTTATTTTATTTTTTACTCGAATTTTGGAATTAAAAGCTAAATTTCCAATTTTTTAATCCAATTCTTAGATTACAAATTAAATTTCAATCTTTAATTCCGATTTTGGGATTAAATATTTGAAAATATAATTTACCATAAATGTAATAAATTCGTTTTTAATGTTAAACAATAAATATATTCTATATTACTACTAGCTGACCCGGTAAACATTATTATGCCATATAAATTTTAAAAATTTGGGGTGGGCCACTCTTAACATTTAGGGATATGAAAAATATATATTGACTGATTCTCAGACCTACCCTATATGCACACAAAATTTCATAAAAATTGGTCAAACTGTTTGAAGGAGATTTGTAACAAACTCTGCGACACGAGGATTTTATATAACGCAATGAGCACTGTTTCTATGAATATAAAATAATACAATTATCTTTTTATTTAAGGTACAAGTCCAATTACGTCCCCGTCGTTAGACGTCCACAACCACGCAGACTCCATAGATGTAGACAAAAAGAAAAAAGACGACATCACGGCGAAAGTAAGCAATTATAAATCCTATAACATCACCCAATAACGTAATATTAATTTCATCATTAATTCTACATATCTATTATAAAGTTGTAGTTGTGTGGAGTATTGATGTGGAAATTCTAAATTTGATAACGCTTCGTGCGGTTAGTTTAAGGTTCCAAAACAATTTCTAATTATTTCCTCTAAGCCTTGCAAAAAATAGTTCTTCTTTAGTATCTAATTCCTCTTTATGTTTTCTAAATTGATTACTCATTATCTGTAAACTATTACCTACTATTACCCGATAGAAAGACTATTAATTGTGAAAAGGTAAAAGTAACTTCATATTTTGGCCTCAACCGATCTTTTAGTTAATTCATACTTAAGTTGATTTTTTATTCAGTATCTGTCTGCTTCTCTAACTAAACTATTTATGCTTGATACAAAACCAAAAAGACTTCAAAGGCAAAAAATATGGAGTTTGCAAAATGTAAATTCTTTTCAATAATTCTAACGTATTCACAAAACAAGAAAGATTAACTGCCTTCCTTGTCTTTGTTGTTAAAATTTTCTTTTTAATGTAATAAATTTCACATCTCTCATTAAAAAGTATTTCAATTTTGCGATTTTATTTATTTATTTGACGGATAAAATTTATTTTTGCAATTATCTGTAACTTAATTAAGCGCTTGAGCCAATCCCGCGCATGGTAGATGCCCTTAGCAACGTACTATGAAGTATATAAGCTTTTGTATGAGATGTGAAATTTGTAGTAAATGTATTAAACGTTTGGGAACCTGAACCAACCGTGTATATTTGCAGCCGGTCAAACCGCTGCCGCTGCGGGTGTCGTGCGTCGGCAGCCCCACCGTTAGTTTGCTCAATCACTCCGCCGCCTCCACCAATAGGTTAGTTTAGATTTCGTTTATTTGCCTAGTTGGTTCTGCTTCATCTGTTTAGTCTACCTCGGTGGACTTGCCATTGGAGAGTACCATGACAAGATTAACGTCTCGGTCTACTCGGTAGACCTATCTTTGAAGCACGAAAAGTTGTATTTTCTCATCAATAATCCATATCATTTTGCCTACTGTCGACCAGAAGTATTTATTTTGTCTTAAGATAGGGCAAATACTAAACTCTCCTTTGCCTCTGGAGAAATATCAATTCCAAATATCGTAGGGTCCACCCAGGTTGACTAATAAGGTAGACCTCTACCAACAGGCCGTTCTATTTTATGTGTAAATAAATCGCATATTCAGAAACATTTAAAATAAATATAATCAGTATCATTTTTATTTTAATAATTATTTATTTAAGATATATTGTTTAATTATAATGTAACAAAATATAATAATATGAATTTATTGCTGTGCATATCATGCAAGTTTTGCGAAGGATGGTACAGAAGTTTATAAAACGTAACATGTATAAGATATATGTAACAAATGATTAGATACGAGTATATATTTGCAGTATAAACAATACGGGCGCGTCAGGCGCGTCTACACCTATCAAGCAGCCCGCGCCGCCTTCGCCGCATCTTACCAGGACAAACGGTTAGTAAAATAAATAGGATATAAAACTAAGTATACTAAAAACTAACAAAAATATTAGCCTTTTAAATTTTTATAATATACATTTTCAAGCGAAATACGTTTACATTTATAGTTCAACATGAATCATACTGTGAGTGGCAAAAAAGGGAAAAAATTCTCAGTTTGAATTTATTTTCGGGCGTAAAAGTGTTGCTATGTTACCTACCTGTACACCATTGATCAGTGTAATTGATGTCATCATCACGACCCTTCAATAGCCCACTGCTGAGCCGGATCTCCTCCTCAGAATGAGGAGGGTATCAGGCCATAGTCCACCACGCTGGCCCAGTGCGGGTTGGCAGACTTCACACACACCTTGGAGAACTTTTTGGGAACTCTCAGGAGTGCAGGTTCCCTCACGATGTTTTCCTTCACCGTTAAAGCAAGTGATATTTATTTGCTGCAGTATGTTGCTATACATTTTAGTCAAAACAATAATGTTAGTGTTGTTATATATAAATGTAATAACCCCGAAATTTGATGAAATGATTTGTGCTGGCAACAACCTTAGTAATCTGACGTCCACAGTGACGCCCCCACTCAATCACAGATCCTTGTCGCACTGTACTAAATTAATGCTTTCTAACACCACCATTACGACGATTAATATTGTTACGAAACTTGTGACACACAGTTTCTTCTCTTTTCTACCGCTTTTGATAGCAGTAATTCTGCCAATGTCAATGTAAAAATGTTCTTCAAATTTGATGCTTGACACACACTTTAAAATCAGCATAAAATATACAAGACACAGTAGAAGACATGAAATTATTACAATTTAAATGTTTAAATAACATCTATTAAGTAATATAATACATTAATTAGGTAATCGTGATGAACGATAGTTGAATGAAAAATAGAGAAAATAGTAAATCGCTATCTGGTTTCTAGATAATCGTACAACGCTTTGTTTACAAAACAAACACGCTTATCAAAGAATGAATGGAACAATCGGGCGGCGTTATGATTACGCTGCCTTGGACGAACTCCAATTTTCTACCGCCGACCCTGAACGACTAAAACTCCTAAATTATAATGTATAAGAACTAAAATCGTGTGTATTATAAACTAACACGTTTATATTGCAAAGAATAAATTGGCATTTACCCAATACGATGACACAGCTACTTCGTTCAGTCGTCAAACCTTATCTGAGGCAACCTGTGCCTGGAACTAAATAAAAAAAAAAGTAAATGTTTTCCCGCCCAAATGTTGGATAAACATGGACGATGGTAATCAACTTGAGTGATTTTAAAGTTTTTTCGCGTACAAATCTATTGTGTTATTGCGTTGTGAAGTTCATTGGTTATGTAATTTGTTGATGTGTACGTGTATCGTTTGCTCGTAAATATTCGTATGTAAGTTTATGATTTGGTTGTCCGGAAATAAGTTTGTTGTTATCACGACGTTTGAAAGCAACAAGGTCTACTATATTTAGATTGCTTTACACGAGATGAGTCGTTGAAAATAATGATTAGATATTGTGTACTATACATACAAATAATAGTATTTTTATGAAATGTTTGTAAATAAAGTATTATCTGTTTCACGATCCATTACTTTTGTTATTTAAATAGCGTGACTAATTTTAATTATATCGGTGTTTTGTGGTCTGTTAGGCTGCATAAATAATAAACCAATTAAATTTCATACCGATAACGATTAAATCAAAGTTTTAGTATTAATTGTAGTGAGGTTTTCAAGTTTTGTTTCTGTGGTAAGGTATATATTGATAAATACAAAATGGCGTCTATTTTATTATAATAAATTCTTTATTATTGTAAACTAAAAATACATTATACATTAGCTGTATATAATAAATTATGAAATTTCTGCATTAAAAAAATAAGGATATAATAATAAATTCGCTTGTAAATAATAATCGTTAATATCCTTAAATGTGTCAATGACCTCTGGTCTCGTGAGTCACGTAACATAGTGTTATAGACACGTGTCTAGACCGGTTGCAGACGATTTATATTACCTGACTACTTTCACATGATTCTTATTACTTAATTCTAATTCTAATTTATTTTATCTTGTAGAAAAACGTTTTGATGATAATTTCTTAGGTAACTTAATTATATAATACATATTAGATTTCATGTAAATATACTAATTTGATTATGCAAATATATACAAAAATATTTTTGTATAAATTATAAATTTTATTATGGTTTTAATATAGTATAATATACCCGCAACTTCGCTTGCTACATTGAGGTAGTTATGTTAGCCTACAGATACAGTAGATCGTCTCTAGACATATTTAATATTTTATGAGGTAATCATACTAACTTTGCACCCCACTTTTACCCCCTAAACGGATGATTTTCGAAAAAATATTTTACATGTGTTTCATGACTTTCAATGAAGAACCTTCATACTGAATGTCATTTGAATAACTTCAAAAACGGCAAAGTTTCATACTATGTTTGCACCCCCGTTTTACCCCCTTAGGGGGTGAATTTTCAAAAATCCTTTCTTAGTGCTCCCCTACGTTATAAAAGGAACATCTGTGCAAAATTTCAAGTTTCTAACCCTTATAGTTTAGGCCCTGCGTTAATATGTCAGTCAGCTTTTCCTTCTATATATATATAGATTAGTTTTATTTATGATAAATATATTATATAAATGATATTTGTATATCATAACATTGCGTAATCGATAGATATGTATATTAAAATTAGCATAAAGATAATTAGAATTCAAGGTTACAAATAACATTTATATTCATATAGAGCAGCATTGAATGGCTGTGGTCTAATTTGACAGCGTGTGTCTGTTTGTTTAACATAGTTTGGACTAGAAATAGTTTACCTTTAAGGCTTTTTTAAAAAGAAAAATAAAAATAAAATTTAAATATAAGTGAAAGTGAGGTGAGTGAATGAAAAAAATTATTATAATGTAATATGTTTCCGGTCTCATTTTCTTTACTGTTAGACTGGTGCGAAACCAGGGATGGATCGTATGTATGTATGTATGTATGTGTGATATATTGAGCTTGCTTCCTGTTTGTACTAAGCATAACTTCAATGTCAATGCCACACGCGTCGCGTAGTAGCAGTGAGTCACACGCGACACGACGCTCTCGTGTTATAAATACATCGGAATAGACCGACACACGGGGCACGCGACATTGCTCCATGGGATAACGTCTAAATTGCTATGAAATGACTTATTACACGAAAATGGAAAACTATACATGATGATGAAAAATTGATGACTGAATTTAAATAACTCAAACGGAATTATAATTTTTCATTACTCTAATTAAGTCAGTATAGAATATTATGTTTATTTTTGTTTGCTTTTCTTTCTGTTCCCCCCACTCACTTTAATACGGTTAAGTAATGGGGGCTAAAAGAGATGAGACCTCAATTCGACACCGAAAACCTACTCTGGATGTTAGAACGGAACTCAAGGCTGTCTCTGGACAATAAGCTTCTTATATATAATAGTATACTGAAACCGATCTGGATGTATGGCATTCAATTATGGGGCAGTGCGAAAGACACCAATATGAATATCATACAAAGAGTACAAACCAAGATCCTGAGATCAATAGCAAATGTACCTTGGTATGTTACCAATGCTGAAATACATCAACACTTGAGAGTCAGTACAGTGAGGGAGGAAATTCGAAGCACCTCTGCAAAATATAGGAAACGACTTTTAAAACATCCCAATGAACTAGCTCAGCAGCAGACTATCGACCACCATACTAAACGGCTCAAACGATTTAATATATTAGAGCTAGAAAATCGTCAGTAGCCAGCCTACCAAATATGAGTAGATGCCCTCGCTGGAGGGCACACTCGACACGCCAGTACCATGAAGCATCACATCTGCTTATAGTCCTAGGACTGATTGCCGATCATAGCACACAGAAAAAAAAATTGGCTGAGGATTGTGACCTCGTGGGTGCTCTGTCTGTAATAATTCAACATTACTGTCGCAATAGCTGAGTCACCTTACCTTTATGATAATAACTTCCACCAGCATTACTGTAGCAATATTTCGAATATGTGTCCTAAATAACATAACGGTGTAAAATTACATCAGATTTCTTCAATATTTGTAAATTATTAGACTTTATTTTTTTTATGTGGTCCTTCCACATTAAAAAAATAAATAATTCCTTAAGGTGTTTTGTTTATGACGATGTTAACTATGTGATTAATTGATAACAGAAGTAGTGGAGAATGGGCCGGTGTCGAGCGCGCTGCTGCCGCCGCTCGTGCTGTCGGCGCACGCGCACAACGCGCACACGCCGCACTCCGCCCAATCTGCGCCTGTGAGTACTGTTCAATATTTTTTTTAGCTAAAGTTGAGTGAGAGTATTTTTTTTCGTCATCACTGTGGTAGGGCAAAACATTAATAAAGTAATGCTGAGAACAATTTCTTGGACTGTTTCATGTCTATTCACTTTACACAATTAGTAAAGTACTGTTACATATTATTATGAAGTAGTTTACCGTTTACGTAATAGAATAAATGTCACAGTACTATACTTTATTTCTCCATCTTTTAAGGAGAGATATGGTGTATGATATTTGTATCAATGTGATCCAATCTTTAACAATATAATATTTAATACACACATTATCATATAGATCACTATTGTTCTAGTTGAAGTCTTCAACTGATTATTATTAATGTCTTTTAAAATCACGGGTCAACAGTGACCCCTCGCACCTTTGGAAGATTTGCACGGAGCCGTAAACAACGCGTAGAGGCCCTTTTGGGCAATTTAATTTAATATGAGATGTGACACAAACCGGCGAGTAACCCTGTATGCACTATGAGAATGCACCCAAGGACAATCACCGGCTTGTGTAGGGCTATGGCAATATATATAAACTAATAATAACTAAACATATAGCAACTATGGATTGGGGTGATAGTGGACTTGGTAACTAGTGCTATGGATGACCTATGGCGTCCACCCGACAATGTTTTTATACATTTATTAATGTTATTTTTACATTCAATGAATTTAGTTTAAACAAAGTCTAATTGCAAGTTATATTGTTTGTTGATTGGTTTCAGACATCAAAAAGCGCGTCATTAACGACAATTGCGGGCGTTGCGCCGCTCCCCCCTCTACCTGCGCCTCCACCGGCGCCCGCGCCTGCGCCCCCCTCCAGTACGTCTTCGCCGCTCACCCTCAACGGGCCCACGCTGCACGCGTCGCATACCCCACACAACCCCCACACGCCACACACGGCGCATACGCCACAGCATGTAGTTAATAAGTAAGATTGGTATACTCTCATTTAAAAAAAAAATTCAAACACCTATGAGAATAAAATTAAGATGGTATCTCTACCCCAATAAGATAAAAAAACATCGTTAGTTTATTAACAAAGAAGTTATGCCTAAAAACATCTATAATGAAAGACAAAATCTTCAAATGGAGAAGTTTCCTATTTTTTTTTAACATATTAATTGTTAACATTATAATAAAATGAAACAAAAGAAAAAGTCATGGGACTTTAAAGTGGCGCCTGTAACAATAATTTTGTTTCATGTGGCAGACCAGCGTGTGACGTCATTTCACCTAGTCTACACGCGGCACGTATACACTTAACTGTATTCGCAGCTCGTGTCGTGTTTTGTTTATTATAATAATGGCTAAGGCTATAAAACATGCCTAAAATATTGTATTGTCCTCATATGTTAAAGCACGACAGTTAAAAAGAAAAAAAATCCATCACAGCGTATATATCAATTTTAGATAAATTATCACTTTGTCCTTTTACGAAACCCTTCTTCCATTATGCTAAAATAAAAATTACACTACTTTTAAATATTCAACAAACAGCTGTACGTAAAATATCTACAACCGGCGCTAGCGCTCTGGTGCGACTATAGGTGAGATGACGTCAGAGGCCCACAATCGTTCTGTCCTAAAATACGTAAACTTAAATAATGTGTTTCTCAATCATTTATTGACGGTTTTCAAAAAAATTTTCAACGGGTGTAATAGTTTCGATCAATATTTCAATTCTATTCAGTTAAATATAGCATTATCAACATCATGAAACTTATTCTACTACTTATTAGAATGAATCTAAGTAGGTAAGAAAAATCTAACTTACGTTGCTGATATATCAAATAAATTGATTGAAAGCGTTTACTTCATAAATACTTTTGTTCAGTGGCAGAGTAAGCGAAACGCCGAGCACGCCCGCGTCGCTCAACCTAAGCGCAGCGGTGAGCGCGCCCAACGCGGTGAACGCCAACGTGAGCGGGACTGCGTCGCTCAAGAGCATGGCACAGGAGGCCGTGCAGCGAGCGGGGCTGGACCATCAGCACACACAAGTAATACTTTCAACCCATGTATTTTTTATCTATATTAAGTAGGTCGTCATTTCTAATAAATCAAATTAGTAAAATATATATATCAATATATTTTTTGTGTATTTTATTTTTGATATAACAGCAGTGATAGCCCAGTGGTTAAAATGTCTTACTCGGGAGGTCCTAGTTCGATCCCCCACACTTCTGACTTTTCAGTTATGTGTGTTTTAAGCAATTAAATATCACTTGCTTTAACGGTGAAGGAAAACATCGTGAGGGAACCTGCCTTCCTGAGAGTTCCCTAAAGTTCTCAAATCTGTGTGTGAAGTCTGCCAACCCGCACTGGGCCAGCGTGATGGACTATGGCCTATCCCCCTCAGTCTGAGGAGGACACCCGGCTCAGCAGTGTGCATTTTTGGTTTTAGAAAAATTACTTTTGGAAATATTGATGTTGTGGAGTTCTACGTTTCAGTGTATGATATCAATGTCAATAAGTGTATTTGTTGACAGAAACCTTATTTTTAATTACTTTTTGGTGGTTTTCCATCGTGTAGCAGTTATAAAATGCTATTTTTGTATAATTTCCAGGCTGGAATCACAATGGGTGCGGGCAACACCAGACGGAACATAGCGCTATCACAAGCCCACATTCCACCGTTATTAGGCGTTGCGCCCTTAGGACCTTTGCCTCTTAATGATGTTAGTAGCATACTAGTTTCTATAATCATGATAATCAACCACTATTAAAAATATTTTAGATTACATCAATTTGTCTTTGTACTAAAAATCTCTCTAAGACGCTCCGTTGTTGTGTGAGAAAACGCCTACTAATAAAGCAGTTTCACATGTATAATATCATGTGTATACTTCCAGGAGCACCAAGTGCAATTCCAAATGATGGAGGCTGCGTTCTACCACATGCCGCACCCCTCCGACTCCGAGCGCACGCGAGTCTACCTGCCCAGAAACATTTGCCAGACGCCCGTCTACTATAACCAGGTAATAACTATATGAGAATGGAAAAAACAAAGAAACTGTGGAATTCTCCGAAATCTCTTCCTCAGAGGTTTGTATACTCCGTTTTTTACCATTGTTTCGAGTTCCAAATTTATTGATTATGAAATCAAATCACTATCTAATAATATAAATTATACATAGTATACGTATTTATGTATTGACCAGCCGACCTGTCCGACTTTGTTCTCGTGTTGCTCCGCTCCTATGGGTCGTAGCGACATCTTAAATTTATTTTTGAGTTGTCCTTTGGAGTGTGTTCTTAGAACATCGAAAACTAACATTTTTTCAGTCGACAAAAAAAATGTAGTATATATGATCAGAGATTATTCGATTTTCTTTTTGATTACTTTACAGTTAAATTTAGTTTTAATTATTTCGGATTTCTCACGTTAAAAATCAATTTTCCTTTAGCAAAGCGAGAGCAGCCTAGTTGTTAATAAAAAAAAACATTTGTTGTTATGAGACAGATTAAATGAATTAATTAAATTGATCGATATCCAATAGTACTAGTGGTCATAGTAATAATAAAATATATAGGTTGAGTATGTATTTCCAGGTGCTGTTACCCCACTCAGATTCAGTGGAGTTCTTCCAGCGGCTGTCTACGGAGACGCTATTCTTCGTGTTCTATTACATGGAGGGTAGCAAAGCGCAGTACCTCGCCGCCAAGGCGCTTAAGAAGCAGAGCTGGCGGTTCCACACCAAGTACATGATGTGGTTCCAGAGGCATGAGGAGCCGAAGGTGATTAACGAGGAGTATGAGCAGGTATGTATCGAACATGCGACAGTGTCGGCAATCACCTGCATTTACATAAGAAGTAAATGATGAATCCTATTTCTCAGGGCACATACATATACTTCGATTATGAGAAATGGGGCCAGCGGAAGAAGGAGGGCTTCACGTTCGAGTACAAGTACTTAGAGGACAGGGACCTCAACTGAGCGCCTACCGCGCCCGCGCCTCCGCCCCGCGGTCCATCAGTCTCTGTGATGATCAATGGACCGCAGCCCCGCACCGCCGCACCTTCGGAGCCGGCTCCACTCTTCCGGCAGTCTGGCAGTTCGACGCGAAAGATATCAAGTGATGCAATAAGTATAGTTCAAATTGTGATATCGATATAGGAACCCGTAGCGTACTCGGATCGACCGTTTTTACACTTTATTGGACCTCGCACACCGCGACCGTGACCGGGTGCGGGTGATCGTCCTCCGATCATGTTTTATATAGAATCTCATTTTTATAAGATTTTTTCGAGAATCGCTATGTAATTTACAGTTAGATTCGGCTAGAGACTTAAGCGTCGAATAGTTAACACACATCGAATGTATTTTATAGGACGTCACGTGACACGAACCGCGCTGTGTTGCGAATAAGAGTCCAATAAACTTTATGCTAGTCATAGTATTGAACGCGGCAGAGAACCGGTGCGACCATCCGAGAGCGCTTCGGGCGATTTGTTTTAACTTGTTTATAGCGACTGGATTAGTTCGGATTTATTTTAAGTGCGGAGTAGCGAGTGCCGCCAGCTACTAGTACTAGTATTATGATTAGTGAATAAATCGAGGTGCATTTAATGCCTACAACGTAATATTTTTTTTAATTCTTTTTAAATTTCTCAATTGAGTATTTGACGTTTTATATTTGATACTGTAATAAAGTCCAGCGTACCAGAGTGTGTGAATCTAGAGCAGCTGTGTCGTGAGGGAATGTCATTGTGTAGATAGTTTGTGATGATTTCAATACAAATGTTTTGTAGAGACTTAGTCTCTTTTTAATTAAATTATTTCTATCTATGTATGTTACTTTTATATATTATTTATAAGGATTTTTTTATGTAATATTTATTTGCAGTCAAATATTCAATTGACATGTTATTTGTGTGTCTGTTACGGTGCGATTTAAACAACTTCCAAAACAGGATTTTTAAAGCTGGGAACGGGTATGTCCAAGTGCCTAAAATTGTACATTGTCGAGAATCTGGAATGTCTCCAACCTGTTACAAGTGATAAAAAATTGTCGACAGAACTAGAGGTTAATGAAATGTTCGCGGCACTCGCGGCTCGGAGCTAACCGTAGCTGAGGATCTCCGGGATGATGGTACTGGTACACTCCCTCACTCGCGCATTACCGTAACGTAACTATGGTGTATCGATCGTGTATTTAGTGCATTTAAATTGAACAGAATTCGACAAAAAAATATTCGAGCGTGTATATAATCACTGCCATGAGTTTATTTATATAATGTGTATCGGAAAGTGAATAGGACCGCTTGGATTGTACTTACTCGCGGCGGCGGGGGAGTGTGCGCTGTAGTCTGTGACTGACGGAATAGTGCTGCCGGAGCGTAGTGCGTTGTGACGTCAGCGGGTCACGTGGGCCGGAGGCGAGCGGAGCAGCGCGCGATCTCGTTTATTCCGTGCGTGGTGTTGATAGTTTTCATTTTTGTAAAAAGTCTATCGTGAGAGCAGATGAGATGTGGATAATATTAATTTAAAAAATTATCTGTACAGTTCTATTTGTATAGAAATAATAAATAACGATTAAAAATTAAAAACCATGTTGTGATTTCCTCTGACGTTTAGTGTTAGTGCGTGTGCGCGTGCGCGTGGATATGTGTCGCCGCCCGGTATTGGGCCGCGTGCTTATCGCATTTCTTTATTTATTTTTTTATTTGACAGACGACTGTTTCCTTTGTAGAATAAATTTTAAGAAAGCATTGATACACTTTGTTTGCTTTGCAAATCACAAGTTTCCATTCACTTTAAAATAATTAAGTTATGGATAGAATTAGTCAAAAAACAAATTTGAAAACTTGGTTAATTATATGCCTAAATATCTAATTTATCCCAAAAAAATCTATATTTACATTACGTATTTTGTATTTAAAAGAAGCAATTTAGATTTCCCTCGAAAACGCTGAATCATGCTACAACATGCAATCAACGCTGTCACGGCGTCTTGGATGACGTCACAGTCTGCGAAGTCACCTGTTCTTTTGTATGAAAACGTCAACAACAACAATGATGTTTTGGCGTGGCGTGACGTAACACTTTCTGATTGGTGTGCGCTGTCACGTGATTTAATGCCTATTTTTTTTTAATTAATTTTCTAAAAATATGAATGTTACTTTTATGAGAAATAGACTGGATTTTTCTTATCTTTTCATTTATAATTAGAAACTATAAACCAAGTAATTCATTATTAATGGACACGAACCATCTTTTCTTATATGAAAGAATAAACCATAACTTTAGGGAAATGAAAGCCTCAATCAAATGGAACGTGTATATTTAACGTTTTTTCCTCTTGCCGCCATGCTTGTTGGGCTTGCCCTTGATGCGGCGCCGCACGCCGGCAGCCTCCTCCGTGTCGTCGTCGGAGTCTCCTCCGCCGCGCTTTTTGCCTCTCCCACCTTTCTTGTCTTCCAATTCTTTCATTTCCTGTAATATAATAAAAAGTATGAATTATATTTTTACGAAAAAAAATACTTTATATAGATTTTTGATAATGACTTACAATTTTCGTAAGACGCTGCGCTTCCGCGACTCGCTCCTGTAGGACCATCACTTCGTTTTCCTCTGTTTTATATAGAGGGAGCTGTTTGCCGATCAGCTGTTCTATACGCTGGTATAGTTCCACGTCATACTGGAAACAAAACAAAAATAGACCAAATATGACTTGATATATTAGCTTATTTTATGAGGTAGTCATACTAACTTTGCACCCCCCTTTTACCCACTTAAAGGATGATTTTCAAAAAAAAAATATTTTACACGTGTTTAATGACTTTCAATGAAGAACTTCATATTGAATTTCATTTGAACGATTGATTCAAAAACGGCAAAGTTTCATACCAACTTTGCACCCCCGTTTTACCCCCTTAGGGGGTGAATTTTCAAAAATCCTTTCTTAGTGCTCTCTTACGTTATAAAAGGAACCCCTGTGCAAAATTTCAAGTTTCTAACACTTATAGTTTAGGCCCTGCGTTGATGAACATAATATATTATTTGATCAATAAGAAAAAAAAGTAAAACTGATTAGAAACTAAACATACCTGTGTAACAAAAGTGATAGCTTTCCCAGCACGACCAGCTCTGGCGGTGCGGCCCACGCGATGTATGTAGTCCTTGCTGTGGAGCGGGATGTCCAGGTTCAGGACTATGTCTACGTGTGGAATGTCTAGACCTCTGTAAATAAAGGATTAAAAAACAATCGTAATTTAAAACATAAAAGTGAGACGCGCGACCCGAACCAGTACACACCACACAAGTAGCTCGCGATCGACAATCGACGTACGCTTCGCTCCGTAACCGAAGCATCTTCAGGAGGTGTTGACTCTACAAGCGTCACTTGCTAAGGCTCTTTTATGTGCGCAGGGTGCTCTTCTGGGTTGTGCCATACGAGTCTGGTAGTTCAGATTGCCGCGGATTATAGCAAGGCAACCTTTTGATTCCTTTTAAATCCTGAATTTCCGCAAAGTAACGCCTGATTCAATTCAATATAAGAATCGTAATATCTAGATTACGGATTGAAATAGATTCGAAATTCAATTTTGTGCCTAGAAAATTCAAGTTTGAAATATATTTAAAAATTTTGTATTACAGATTGAAAATAGATTTCAAATTTGAATATTGTATGCAAAATTTGATTTTGGAATCTATTTTCAATCCATAATCTATAAATCTTGGATTTGGTTGTATACTAAGTATTTACTAAAGTAATTTTATTTTTAGTCCGCCATTTTTGGCCGATCGCCATATTGGATTTAGAATGATATCTCAATCTATTGGAGAGTTAATTAGACACAAACATTTCAAGTTAAACAAAACCTTGGAAAGAAACAATTTAACCTACCTAGAAGCTACATCAGTACAAATAAGAACGGATCTGTTCTTGCTCTTGAACTTATTGAGTGCAGCAAGTCGCTTGTGCTGAGACATCTGTCCGTGCAGCGGTACAGCGGCGACTCCCAAAGATCGCAATAGTAGAGCAGTACGTAGGGCTCCTGCGCACGTCGCCACAAAAACTATGAAGGAGTTGCCGGACATCTCGTTGAGGATGTGGACGAGGTACACGTCCTGAGGATAAAATTATGTTTCAATACTTTCATATCATCTCTCTCACAATCCTAACATCATCATCACAACCCTATGAGCAGGGTCTCCTTCCTTAGAATGAGGAGGGGGGTTAGGCCATAGTGCACCACACTGGCCCACTGCGGGTAGGCAGGCTTCACACACCTTTGAGAACTTTAGGGAACGTTCAGGAGTGCAGGTTCCCTCACGATGTTTTCCTTCACTGTTAAAGCAAGTGATAATTAATTGCTTAAAACACACATAACTGAAAAGTCAGAGGTGTGTGCCTGTGTGGGGGTCGAACTCAGACCTCCCTAGTAAGACACCAATGTCATAACCACTGGGCCATCACTGCTTTTTTTTGGCCCTAAGATACAGTCAAAAATAGCTTTACAGGAGAGAGATAAAACTGCACGTAAATTTAAAAAAAAATTGTAAATATTTTATAAAAAAAATTTGGAAAACTACAAAACTTTAATTTTGGAAAAAAACTTTTTTCAAAAAATCGAAAACGCTATCGGCCATGTTCTTAATATTATCTGTGCCATGACGTCATTGAGCTTGTAAACAAACAAATATTAATTAATATTCGAGGTTATGGCACGAACAATTTATAAGTATTGATCACATACTTCTTCGCAATCATTTCTTTGTTTTATGTCTATTATTATGACAATTTGCCAGGATTTTTTTTTTTTTTTTTTTATACTAGCAGTATGTATCACATACTACTAGCATTCCCTTTACTCTCCTAGTAAGCTAAAATGCTTGTGTCAGGAGTGGGCCACGCCAGTAGTCCAATGTCCAGGATTTGACCCACGACTTATCGATCGTAAATCCAACGCCCGAACCACTGAGCTACTGACGCTTCATTATACATACATATCTTAACATTCTAGGTTTAATGCAAAGAATTTAAAAACCAACCTACAGCTTCTACAAATCCAACGTCCATGGTTAATCTTATTAAAATAGCGAAAAAGACAGTAACGTCTCATTTAGCTTTAGAGATACTAATAGTGCGTTCGACTAAGTGATCGCAACGCCCAGAACGCTCATTTAGCCGTTCCACTTGATGACTACGCGCGTTTGGTCGCGGCGAAAACGTCATTAATGACGCTCACGAAGTCAAATTGTGGATCGATGTGAGCGTTTTAAAATAATTGGCGGCGTTTTAAACAAAAACGGCGACGATGCAAATAACTTTATTTCATACGGATTTAGATTCAATTAAATTATAAATATAAAAACAATTAATCAAAAAAAAATATGAATATTAATTAATTTAACCAAAAATTATTGAAAATTATTCTTAAGACTTAAAAATTATAAACTTAACCTCTTGAAACTATTGCTTTATATCTCGCCATTTGAATTATTTACGTTAACGCTCAATAACCCGTTCCAATTGGGTTAACGATCGTAACGCTCGTTGAGATCGCTTAGTGGAACGTAGGTTAAATAATATGACATTTGTTTACAAATTGTATGACGTCACGACCATGGCGAATAGCGTTTTCGGCGTATGAAAATAAAGATTAAAAAACTTATTTATAAATTGAATTTTTGTAGCAATACTCCATAATTTTATTTCTCTTGTACGAAACTTCATCTTCATCACGACCCGTCAATGGCCCACTGCTGAGCCGGGTCTCCTCCTCAGAAAGAGGAGGGTATTGGGCCATAGTCCACCACGCTGGGCCAGTGCGGGTTGGCAGACTTCACACACCTTTGAGAACTTTTAGGGAACTCTCGGGAGTGCAGGTTTCCTCACGATGTTTTCCTTCACCGTTAAAGCAAGTGATATTTAATTGCTTAAAACACACATAACTCAGAGTCAGAGGTGTGTGCCCAGGATCGAACGCGGACCTCCCTAGTAACGTTGTGCGAAACACTACATGAAATAAACATTTTTTTTAAATATATTTTAACATGAGTACTTATTAAGGTGTTGAAATGTATGTTTGTATGTAAACTGGTTTCGGGGTTCCCAGTTGTAGTCTTATCAAAGAACAAACCTTATATTTAACAGGAATGAAGATATAGTACTGTTGCAACTTCTCCACAGTCTGGTATTTAGTGGACACCTCAACCTTGACGGGGTCCTGTAGGGAGGCTCGTTGCAATTTCTGTACTTTCTTAGTCATCGTCGCAGAGAAGAGATATGTCCGTCGCTCTCGAGGAATCACGCGAAGTATTTTGTCCACTTCTACTTCAAAATCCATGTTTAAGATGCGATCAGCTTCGTCCATTACCTGCAACAATATAAAACATCTAGTTTCCCCAACTCTAACCAATCTTATACACAAACTTCTCTCAGAATTTTGTTGACCTTAGAAATAGAATAGTTTTTATCGCAAGTTTCTTTTAGTAATGTAGACTCAGTAAAAAGCTTTTTAGTTTAAATCAGATCCAAACCGCCTAAAATATTTGTTAGGTTTAGACTGAAAATGTATAAAATAAATTTACATTAACTTCGACTCCCATTACAAATTCCATAGATTCTTTGTTACCCTTACATGAAGACTTGCAAAGTATTGTTTCGCATTATTATTAAGATTATAAATGAATGAATGAATATGGGATACCATCTTCCCCTGGAGATGTATCTTTTAAGTCATTTAGAGCGATCATAAGCTCAGAAAAGGAAAAGGGGCATCCATCTCGTTGATCTCGAAATTGAAAACATGGTGCCAAAAAAAGTGCTCAAAATGTGGTGCCAACCTTTCAGCAAAACCATTAATCCATTCTGAAGGGTTGTTGGAACTAAGACACTTGGAACTGTTAAAAACTCAACGAAATCTTATAATTTTCGTCCAGACTAAAGAACATGGTTTCAAATTCTCACAGAAATTATTATCTTATCTTCTCTTTTTTTCTTTTTTAAAACCTTTTTAAATTTTGACTTTATATACTGAGATACTGTGCAAAAGATTGATTTATTTTAATGAATTTCATTAGTAACTGATCCTGACCTAAATTTGGTTTTTGGTCTTCAGACTTGTTAAAATTAAAAGGGTCTAATATATAATATAATATATATTGTTGATGCGTGGAAAAGTTGTCGATGAGAGAATTGAGTTTGGGGACTGGATTGAAGCATCTTGTTACTTACCAAAAACTTCAATGCCTTTAAATTAAAACCCTTAGTGTTTTCAAGGTGATCGACCAATCTGCCAGGAGTAGCTATGATGATGTGTGGCTTCTTGGAGAGGGTAAGGGCTTGTGCTACCATGTCCATTCCTCCGACAATCACAGCACATTTTACTCCTATACTTGCACCTGTATAAAGATGACAATATAAAATTAAATGCTGAGATTAAATTAGCTGAACTGTTCACAACCGTCAATGTCAATCCTTTTTCACTACTCACATTATTCTACATTTTTAAAATCTAAAATAAGCTATTATTTGAATATTATGGATATATCTTGTCAATTCAAAATTTTTAATTAAATACATTGTTTTATTTGAGGTGAGAGTTTACCGTATCAATGGGATGAACATTAAATGTTTGACAGTTATGAAACCCATCAACATTTGTTCAAACAAACCTAACTATACATATATATATATTATGTTACCAGAAATGTAAAATTCCTAGGAAAAATATATACAATTCAGAACCTATTTAGGAAACATAAAATCATCTTAATCAATAAATAATCTTTCAAATAATACAAAGATTATTTAATACACATATGTATGATGTTCCCAGGAATTGTATAAAAATCTAAATAATAAAATGTAAATTATATAAGGAAAAGACCTTGTTAAACTGAGAATCAAAAATTTTAAGGCTCTCATTGACACAATTAAGTCACAAAAGTTTATAGAATTTACAAATGTATAAGAATTTTGACAATATGGATACATTTTTGTTCTTCTAGTGAGAACAGATGCTCCTGCTTTTAGGAATTATATAGTTGGGATAGGATAGAAATGAAGGAGTGCCGGGCTATAGTTTTTTTTTTTATTATTATACTAAATTGTTACACATTATTATAATTCTTAGTCGGGTTATACAATGCAAATTGTCGCTGTAGAGAACCCAATTCCGGTGGCTGCAATTTGGTACGTTTGTCGGAAGTGAGTTCTCTGGCAGTGAGTCACGAATAGCCGCACGCCGTAGCGTTTAGAGCAGGCTTTTAGTCGGGCTATAGTTAGGGTAGGATAGTAATAAAGGGGACATGTTGTTAGGCCCTACATTGTATTTAGATGTGCTAACACAACCTTAGGTTTAGGTTAGGTTAGCCTTATGTTTACCCAACCTAAGACAAACAGTGAGACTGCCCAGTGGAGGCGAGTGTCGTGATGACTTAAAGGAGCTCCTTAAGCCTACACCATGGTCACAAGTGCAAGGCACTGCCTGGGTTCCTGTCCAAAAACTACAGAATCGTGATATTCGATTATTCGTTAATTCAAATCGTCTCTGTTCTGACATATATATTTTGTAAAAATTGTATAAAAAGACGGATTTCATACATTTCCATTGACATATATGTATATACAAACATAAGATAATGTACAGTAGATGTAATTTTTCATCCATATTATAAATTCATTAGTGTCATTTTGTTTTACACAGAAATAAAATTCTGAAATTAATTTTAGCTAAAGATCCCAAAAATTATATGAACTACTTTTTATTCACTCCCGAGGGATAATATTATGTCTGATTCAGAAGTAAAAAAAATATTATAAAAAAATTTCTTGTCTGTGTGTGTAAATAATCTGTAATACATACATGTTCACTTAACACAAGAACAAAGAATTACTTACTGTAATGTTTTAATATCAAACAATTAGTAAAATCCTAAAACAATTAATCAAAATAAGTTCCACTATTTTGGGGTTTATTACCTTCTTTTTGTTGTGGATTAGAAATAATTTATATTAATAGAAATATTAAAATTAATAAAAAGTTACCAAGAGCTTCAAACTGTTCAGATATTTGGAATGCCAATTCTCTTGTTGGTGTCAATATAAGTGCAAAATATCTTTGTGGGTTCTCTAACAATGCTTGCAATATTGGTAGTGCAAATGCTCCTGTTTTTCCCGACCCGGTTTCTGCCAGCCCAATGATGTCTTTTCCTTGCAAAGCTACTGGAATAGCTTCCTTTTGAATTTTTGATGGATTCTTCCATTTTAATTCTGCACATGCTTCACAGAGTACATCGACTACACCCTGAAAATAAGTTGAATGCTTTAATTTTTATGGGATACTAAATTTGTGTCCACCAAGCTATTGTGCCGTGACAGAATTAAGAAAATTCAACAAAAGGTACTTTTACTACTGTATTAAACTATTTGTGTGTTACACTGTGGCATAGCGTGCCTTGGAGGGGCTCTGTATCAAAATTAGTTGGGGGGCCTGGCTATTGAGTGATTCCATTGTTTAAGCCATTTACTTATACCACAAAAAACAATGTAGGATTTTGCTAACTTATGGATGCACGCCTAAGCTGACAAAATAGGGATTACTTTTACTTCTGTCATTTCTGAAGTAAAAACTCTATAGGTATGTATGACAACTTTTTATTATTTGTTTTTTCTTTCAGGAAGCATAAGTTTAAGTGACAGTGTGGATAACATTGGCCTCTGTAGTCTGGGACCTCCATATCATTGATACGGCAGTAGCTACGCCTCTGCTACAACAGTTTTGAATTTTTAAGATTTATATTTACCTTAAGGAGAACAGCGATGATTTATGTTTTAGTCTCTATAGATATCATGAATGATCATGTTTTTTTCATTAAGTTTGTGAATAGGAAACCAGATGGGTGAGGCAAAAGGTTACAAGTTAAATCGATTATTCTATTTATTAAATCGACAAGTTAATCGAGAGGCATGAACCATTGCAGATTTAAATGTCTTATATTTACTTTGATTATGAATGTGATTATGTATAAAACATTCTGCCAAACTAGCGCTGACATAAAAATAATTATTCTTTACTAAATTATTATATTATATATATTAAGTCACATAACCTCAATATTAAAAAATATTTCGTCAAGATGATTTTTATCAAGCAAACACAATCTGGCGAGAAGTTAAAAATGTAATATTAATATATTTTAATATTTACAAATCTCCTATACAATTTCCTTACAAAAAAACGTTATCTATAAAAATCAAATGTAAGGACTTACTAAATCCTTAAATGTCACTGTTTCTTCATTATCCTGAGCTTTCTCTTCGTGTTCTACTTCTTCCTCTTTCGATTCTACACTTTCATTATCACTTTGATCGCTATCAGCCGTCATTTTTCAGTTTTTAATAATTTCATTAAATACAAGTTAACAACACATGTCCATGCTTTAGTATGTATCAAACTCAAATGACAATTAGGGATGAAAATTATCGATTATATCCCAATATTAAAAATCGATTATATTACAACTTTTTAAGTAAAAAAGATAAGTTATGCGTTATTGGATTAAATCAATGTAGCCACGCTACATTAAAATCCAATTTTGTCAACCAATTTGGTCTAGTAAAATGATAGATTATCCTAGACATCTGTGTTAAAATTCAAATTTGACATTTAAATAAAAACTTTTGTATTTCAGTTTTGAGACTAATATGTAGTTATTTCATTCTTTGTCATCCATCGTTTTGTTTTATATACATTTGAATAAAATACAGGGCCGGATTTAGAGGTCTGGAGGCCTCGAGGCATAAAAGAAGTAGAGGCCCCCGTGCTCAAAATTATTTTCCAAATGAAATGAACAATTTTTTTCAGTCGAGTTTTTCAATAAATAATTTATTTCGCAACCAAGTAGATTTTTTTGAATTACAAACATATATAAATATGATCGGAAACAAGAATTATATGGAATTAAATCTTAGTGTTAACGAACGGAACCCTCCGAGCTTTTTTTGCCGAAAAATCGTTGATGATGAAATCCAATTCCCGAAGCAAATCACTTTCTTTGCTCAGGAGAAAAAGCTTTGATAGACTCGTCTCATATACATTTATATAATTTCAAAAAAAATAAAGCAGAAACATGGAATCGATTAGCCAACCTCCGAGGCTGTGGGCAAGTACCACCCAACTTAGCCATTGAGCCATTGGGATACTCCCACAAGATAAGTAGGAAATTGCAAGTGCTTATGAAAGCCATTTGACTCTTCGAGATTTGATATTTTACTGATTGCCTGATTGGAGTGATATCAAAGTAAAATATGTTTACTAGTGTTTACTAGTCGGAATTTGATAAAAAATAATTTCCGTAGGTCTTAGTAATTTTATTATTAGTACAAAAAATTCAAAAAATTGTTATAAAAAAATGATTATTTTTTAGTTAATCGATTTTTTGCAAATCGATTTATTTTAAAGAGAGAAAAATCGATTATCCATCGGGATCCATGTTGCGTTCATTATTTATTAATCGAGCTTTCCCCCTCCAATTCACCAACTAATGACAAAAATTGAAAATTCAGACTGAAAAATATTATTAATTTATTATATTTTATACTAGCTGCGCCCCGCGGTTTCACCCGCTATATTTTGGATAATTCACACTCTATCTATATAAGTTATAAGCCTATGTGTTAAACTTTCACGTTTATAATATTAGTAGGAAGTAGACGTATATTAAACAATAGAATCTACTGTTGTTTTTATATATATATATTATGTTATAAATTGTTTAATACTGGGTTAAAGATCGAATATTTACGTATAATAAATTACGACTTGATAACACATCAAGTTGTAAATGATTATACGTAAATGTCTGTAAATCTTATTATCTTACTGATATTGTTACCCAATCACACAAAAACGGCTGAACGGATTTCGATGAAATTTGGCACACAGATACTTAATAACTTGATTAAACACACAGGCTGCTTTTTTCTGGAATATTTATACTTTTTGCGGGATGATAATAAAATGTTTTTAAATAATAGTGTATAGAAAATAAATGCTTTTTGTCAAATATAAGGTACACGTTTAAATTTCACCCGTACGAAGCCACGGACCCACAAGTTTTTAATAAATGTAAAACATAACACTATTTATATTAGTTTTACTGTGAAGATATTCCTCAATCCCATCTTCGTTTTCTTTTCGAAACGAGGGTTGTCTGGAAGAGATGGCTAATTAGTTAAAGACCGGCCGTTGTACTTCACAGTTAACTCTTTAAAATATGTTATATCTAGTTTATTAAGTTTTGTTAGTGGTGTACAAAGAAGTTATAAATAAATAAGATATTGGAAACTAAAATTGAGTGTCAGTCAACCAGTAGAGAGACAAGATACGAAGGTTGAATAGGTAAGTAGGTAACGTGAGAATTCAATATTTGTTAAAAACTTTTTTAACGCACGCTCGTAAAGTGGCCTTTATTTCACTGTTCTTTTGAACGTAAACAGCTCCATAAGACAAGCGTGCTTTTAATTAATTTTATCTACAATAGGAGTAGAAACAGAGGAGTGTTATTATGAAATTCAGTATAACATTATAATATGAGGTGTTTTAACGTTAGCAGTAAACTAACTGTTACAGAATCTTTTATGATTTAATGATGGGTGTAGATAAAGTCTTGTATGCAACTGTTGATACTTAGATATTAATAATACCCCTTATCATACAACAGTTGCATAAATAACTATTATCGCGTTTGTGGGGCGATAGATTTATACAAACGTTACGCGTGACTTATCTTTATAAAAATTCTTTGTGTGTTTGTAAATATGTAAGTTAGTTTACATGGTTGGTTCTTTCTATATTTGTATGGTTTTATGTGGCTTTATATTGTTCTCTCAAGTTTTTGTACGTTTTCTTATATAATACTCTCACTGTTAAAACTCCAACGAGAAAGAAGAAGTTTTTATAATTTTATTATTTAGAAGTATAATTTTACTGACATTGTCATGAGAAAAAAAAGAAAAAACCTATGACAAAGAAGTCATAAGAGAAAATATAATATAAAATAAATTGCTATGATGTAGAATCATATGATAATAAATAAATATAATTAAATATTGCTCCTCATTTGCCGTTTTTGCACACTCACGTTTTTTGATTAATTGAGTATACTAATACACTGATTTTTTGACTCGGGCTGCAACACCCCTTCACCTCAACTGTAATGACCAACTTAGCACACTTGTACTATTGATTCTTTTTTTTTTTTAAATAAAATCGATATTTTTATCAAAACCCGTTGCTGTTAGTAAGGGATGTCGGTAGTGAAAATAATCAATATCGACTTCGATATATGATTCAAAAAAGTCATTTTTAATTCAAAAGTCATTTTCAAAGGATTTTGCGTCTTTAAATAAATAGTGTATTTAGCTCAATATATTATATCAATACAATTTTTTATACAAAAAACTCACTAAAAATGTATTTTTATCAGTTTTCCTTTATTTAGGCAATAATTACAAAAATATCAAAAACTAAAAATCAGGCAAAACAGTATTTGTCTGTTAGCGAACGTAAAAAAACTGCTCTTTACATGCTCCGCTGTCTGCCGGCTACTGTACAGTTACTTTTTCCGTTCGTTTCTATTCTTTACAGTTTTCGATTCTAGTCACTTTAGTTAGATAAATAAAAAAATATATATCCTTTTTGATATAATTTTCGATATTGGTTATTTTGTATTGATATATGTTATCAAAATACAGAATTTAAAAAAAAACCTATAATATATCAACAAGCCTAGGCACTAGCTAGTGTCAGTTAAGTTCGGTGAAGTTCATCGATGTATTTTGCAATGCATTAATCGGAAAGTTTGCATCGATGTTTTTTGATATATCGAATTGAAACATCGATGTTTTCGATTCACCGATAAAAAACATCAATTAAATTAAGAACGGTAATCAGAAAAATAAGACAATCAAAAATTTTTGTTAGTTCAAATTGTTTATTAATTATTTATGCAGGGCTGAAAGAGACGCCTTGAATAATTGCAAAAAACTTTATTTGACTAGTTTACGAATAAAATTAATTTACATCTTTGATTTATGTATGAGGAAGACGTATATTCGATACATTGAATAAAATACATGGATGTATCGTAAAAAACCGACTGTATCCGATTAACGAACGGATTCGATATATCGAATGGTAAATATCGATGTTTTTGATGCAATGATGTATATCAAGCAAAATTACGGTGAAGTGTCAATTAAATGTAAAATGTTAGTTGATCTTGATACTTAATATTTAGACGCGCCGATTGTTTATAGGTTATATTAGTTTAATACTTAACGATACAATACGCAACAATAATAAATAATAATGGCTAAGCATCATCCTGATTTGATATTCTGCAGAAAACAACCCGGTGTTGGTAAGTTTAAACTATTAAAACAATAATGTTTAAGAAGTGTTACTGTTACTCTTTAGTTTGTTTTCCTTCACTTTTTGTTTCCAGCTATCGGGCGTTTATGTGAGAAATGTGATGGGAAGTGTGTGATCTGTGATTCCTATGTACGACCATGTACATTGGTTCGTATTTGCGACGAGTGTAACTACGGCTCGTATCAGGGGAGGTGTGTGATTTGCGGCGGCCCCGGTGTGTCTGATGCTTACTACTGTAAAGAGTGTACTGTGCAAGAGAAAGATGTAAGTTGGTATAATAATTTATATTTAAAAAGTTATATTAATGTCGAAAATAGACTGTAATAACAACAACATATATAAATGAAATTTATTTAAATTTTTGCCCAATTGTTACGGGGTAGTTGGTTGCTATATGTTAGAGTTAAGTATTTAGTGATTATTAGTATAGATCTAACAGTATAAGTAATTTTATCTTATGAGTATTATCTGTATAATAGAGTAGTACTAAGATCAGACCAGTAATCAGTTGTGCAGGGTTTAGTGTGGCTATAGGCAAGGTTGTAGGTCACTAATGGGTCAAGCGCTATGTTATCAGTTGGCTACCAAATCAAGGCTACTGTAATAACTAGGACGAAAGCATGCTATTATTCAGCAAATGCTACCTACTAGTGTGTGTGTACACTGACATGCTACTATTATGCATGCTTATTAGTGGCATACTGGATAATAGCATGCCCCGCTATCTTGAAGCATGCTTGTTGATGTGAGGGAGGGAGGGGGATAGGTAATAGGCAAGTGTGAACGCGTTTGCTCAATGAGCATGCTAGTATCAATCTTGTTTGCAAGGTGCACACGCTTCCTATTCCTTTTTTTCCTCTTCCTAGCTGAGAGAAGTTCTTGGATGCATGCTCAGTAAAAGTATAATTTTATTCAGCTCCATGAGGATGGCTGTTCAATTTTCCATAGTTCTGTTTGAATTGGCAGCATGCCATCAAATGGCATTTACATGGTGATTTAGTGTTGCCTAATACGCCTCTCTTTCTCTTATATACCATTCCTCTCTCTTTTTTCTCCCTTTAATTTTTATATCTATTCAGAATTGTCAGTCTCTTTTTACTTTTTTTCTTTAGATTATATCTCTCTCTCTTCTTTATCTATTCAATTTTATTTTTGCTCTGTCCGAGAGAGAACCTCCTTTTATTATCTTTTATTCTTCTTCTTTCTACCATTTTTTTTTATAACTTTTTCTCACTCGCTTTTTTCAAATAATGAAAAACTACACAATTACAGAGTGACAATTTAGGGACATCAATTATAATATTGCTTTAAATACCCCTCCGGGTATTTTTCGCTTAGCTCCCGAAGCGAGGGCAGGCCGCTCATTAGAAATAAAATAACATAATTTGTTTAAAATTATGAAATAAATGGATTTCAGCATATAATTAGTATGGGTTCTGTTGACCTTTTACCTTGTGTCCGGTATAAAATCTAATTGTTTTCTATTTAAAAAGTCATATCTTGGAAAAGATTTCAATTAAATATGTTAATTTCAAGATTGTTTTAACACAATTCAATTATTATTTACAATTGAAGCGTACATTAAAAATATTCCCAGAATCCATTTGGTAATTTTTGCTTCTATTTTTCAGAGAGACGGCTGTCCAAAGATTGTGAACTTGGGAAGTTCTAAAACAGATCTGTTCTACGAAAGGAAGAAGTATGGGTTTAGACGGCACTAGCAGTAACTTCATTGCCTTGATGCAATAGCAGGAGGCAATGAATTTTAAGATTTGTGAACTTTGTGTGTGAATGTGGACGATAGGATATTATAATGCAAATTTTCATAAACTAAGATGTATTTTGAAGAAGCTTTGATAACAATAAATATAGGATAATACAAATAGCTTAGTGTTTGATTTCAAGGGCGTCGCTACTGATGGGAAGTAGGAGAAGTGGAAGGATTAAAATCAGTTAAAAAATGATAAATAGATCCACATTGTATTTTTAAGTAATGTAAGAAAAATTGCTATAATAAAATATCACCACTACTAATAACTTTTATTTAAATAAATATCATATATTTTATTGACAAAATGTGAAAAATAATGCTAAACATTTTTTCTACAGCTTTTTATTATTGTCAACTTCTAATTTATTAGTTTATTATTACATATATATGGTATTTATAATATATAAATAAATGTTTATGTATTAGGTTGTAGTTTATAGCTGCACCACCATATACTCATCTCGCAATTTTCCTAACCTAAAGGTAGTCTGGAAGAGATGGCTAATTAGCCATAAGGTCGCCGTTTATTTACCATTGTTTTAATATTAAATTAATGTTATTGTGCCCCTTTATGTGGTGTACAATAAAGTGTTAAATAAATAAAATAAGGTAATCTTACTTAGAATTAAATTAATAGTAAGATATGTTATTTTTATACAGTTTCTGGTTTTAACTGCTTTTACTAATAACACTATTAGCGGATGAGGTGGCGGGGTTGGTCCAAATGTTGGCGTCGTTGGAGCCAATGTCTGAATAAGCTGGCCTTGCTGGTATTAGTGGAGACCGAGTACATACACTGAAAATGAAAATAAAAGATATTTGCTTAGAATACAAAATCATTTTCTACAATTTAATTTTCTGTCTGTCCGTACGTTTGTATGCACTCGAAATTCAGTAGCTCAGTGGTTCGGGCGTTGGATTCACGATCAACAAGTCGTGGGTTCAAATCCCGGACATTGGACTACTGGCGTGGCCCACTCCTGACACAAGCTATTTATTAGCTTACTAGGAGGGGTAAAGGGAATACTAGTAGTATGTGATCCATACTGCTAGTAATCTTTAAAAAAAAAAAAAAATTGGTATTTAATAGATATAAAAAATAATAGTTTACTGACAAAGAAGTTTTTGTGGTGAAATACATTGACGCCATGTTTGTATATACTGTCTAAATTGATTTTTTGTGAAAAATTGATTAAATAAAATAGGGGATAATATGTCATGCATGCATAATCTAATACTATTTTAGTTTGTAGCCTTTAAAATAAACGAAATATTATACACTTTATTTATTTATTTATTTAATTCTCATAGTATTTAGGTTGTATTAGTTTTAATGAACATGCTTTTAATACTATATTTAATGGCGGTGCGGTATCGTCTCGGACTGACCTGTTAAATCAGCTGTGTCCAAACATTTTCCTATAAAAAGTTACATAAATAAACTATCACGGTTTGAAAATACAATAATTATATTTAGATTATTTAGCATCTGGGTTCAGTTGTAACATCACCTTTAATTTTATTTTAAACATAATAAAAATTAAAAAATAAAAATATATTCAGTCCCATAAACAATAGAAGACAAAAATATTAAAAGAAGTGAACGCTGTCATTATGGCGCTCTAAGCGTGACGTCACAATTTATAATAACAGTAATTCTAGGTACACACGTAGCGATATATTTCATCGTTGTCAATTACTTTTGCACAGTTTTATCGTCGTGTGTGAATTGCAATACTTCATTTCAGCAGTACTTCATGTATCTCGCTTGTATGCGCACAAAGCACATGCGGATCGCTGTTGCAGCAAGACGGAAGAAGAAAGAGGTGGACAACGCGAACAACTGCAAGAGTTCATAGATAACTACAGAAGCGACTTGCCTTTGGAATATCAAATCTAAAGATTACCATGATATCGACAAAAAAACATATAAATTATTAGGGCTTAATATCGCAAGTGCGTCATCATTTACCATCCCGGATGATATGTTTCTCGCGTAAGCTGCTGCGGAGAACAGACGATTGACGCCGATGCCCGCGTGTGGACACTAGGAACTTTCGATTTATCTGCACAGTCTGAAATCGCTACGATATATCGTTTCAATATGTGGATAATTAACCGTGGGTTCTATATTGATATTGATATCACCTATAATGGCTAATGGAAACTAGAAACTGTCTGTAAGGTGGCATTAAGATCATGAATAAAAGTAGAAGTGCTGTGAGAAGATGGTGATCGATATATTGCTACCAGGACAATATCAAATGAGAACTTAATGATTAAGCAGTTTGCTTCTGAGAAAACAGGTTCTGAGACAGAAAAGTCCAAATAATCTCTAACGTAAGCAACTACTCCGTCATTCTGGTTGGAATGCTTAGATTTAAAAGCGCTAAAACCTGGTAAAACAGGTAGAACAGTTATTTTACTTAACCAGCATTCTGATAGGATTATTACATCCATCTGATAATTTATTCGTTTCAATAATACCACAAGCCGATCAAAGTTGCAACTTAGACTTCGTATGTTAACATGAAATACTTTCAGCCCTGTTGCATTATTCAAAGATTGTTGACATTGCTCAGGAGTACAAATAATTGACTCTGAGGAAGATATTGCTTCGATATTTTCAGTTAAAATATTTCTATCATCCATACTTAAAATTTTTAAATATAACGCAGGTGCATATACACGATTTCCCATAATATTGAGTAACTATCGTTACGTGTGTAGCCGGCTTAAATAGTGGAGTGGTAATATTTTGCCCTCCAAGTAAATTTTTTTTCTTCTTAAAACTATTATAAAGGAACAACAGCTTTTGTTGGTATTGATTGACATTATACTCTACACTGTGACGTCAGATCTATACATTTTGAATTTCACACACATCTTATTCTTTATTTTGAACTTACGAGTTAACATCTTCTAATTTCTTCAGCAGCCGCTCGTTTTCTCTGCTCAGCAGCTCCTGGTCTCTCAACAGCTGGTCCCTAACCACAAATAATTCCGTATTTTCTTGCCTCAAAGCAGAATTTTCCGCCATATGCAATTGGACTAGCTCGACCAACTCTGCTTGGGGTACTTGGTATAGCTTATTAGCTTCTATTGGTGGAGTGCTGCGGTTTCTTTGACCTGATACAGATTTATAATAAATAGCGGTGTTGCGTCTGGTGATAATAAGTAATAGCAACACTAACGATATCAGACTGATCTTGTTTATCTAACAAATATAATCTTGCATGTACATCGAGAAGTTTTCATATTCTTTTTTTTATGGCAGTTAAGGGGCAAACGATCAGACGGCCCACCTGATTGTGGTCACTTTCGTCCATGGACACCGGCAACACAAGAGAGTGACTCTTTTTTGCCGATGCGTTGCCATCTCGAAGATAGAGTGAGGGAGGCGAATGAAGAGAAAAATGCTACGGTTTCAGTGGACCCTGAACGAGAATCTAGAGTTCACTAGAACCGCAGTATTATCGGGATGGGAGAGGGAGGCGTAAGTTTGCTCCACATGCCACAATGACACTTGGCTGTCGGATTCTCATAATGGTGGTCGCAAGCCAGTCGGGGAACAGATCCCCTACCACCAATGGGTTACTCGGTTCTTACGAGATGTTTTCCCAGCAGCAGAGGGGAATTGCATTCTATCTCGTCTTCTCATGGGCAAAATTCTAAAAATCTCATAAATATTGTCATTACAATTGCCGCACGTGTGTCGCAATGTTTTCTAAATCCAACATGGACTATCAAAAATGGTGGATCAAACTAATTTTTTTTATTTCAGTTAGACTTTTTCACGTAAAAATTCTTCAATTTGTTATCGCCATAAAGAGTTTTGTGTGAAAACAAATTTGTGGCTTTCGCAGTGTTGCCATCTTTAGCTAAGTGTGTAAATCCAGATCTAGCTACAAAGATAATGGTTCAGTTGGCAACACTGGGCTTTCGAGAAAGCGATCACAGGAACAGCTAGTTTATATGGATATTATTTAAATACTTACTATACGAATCAGCACTATAATCATTGTGGACATGCAGAGCAGCTCTTAGATGATGGTTTTCAGCTTGAAGAGCTTCCACTTCTCTCTTCAGACTTAGAATTAGGGCGTCTCTAGCGTCCTGAATATGGAACATTTATTATAAAAACTACAATAGACATTTAGCTATTCTACTATTTTGGAAAAACTCCATCTCCATGATACATTATATACTTGGGCGAAATACATTTTCTTTAATTGAAATACAAATTACAAAATACTTATTCGCAAGTATTTAAAATACGAAATACAAAATACTTTCAAGTCATGTATTTAAAATACAAAATACATAAAATGAATTTCTTAAAGGTCATTCCATAAGAAAACATCTGAAAATTAAAAAAAATTGTCGCCGACCCATTTTACTCATAGTTTTTGATGTAACTTGGAAACACTCTTCTTTAGGGTCCAAAAAATAAAATTTACGCAAATACTGTTATCATTTTTAAGCTTTTTTAAATTTGCCTCTAAAATTTTCTCTCTAAGATATTTTGCTTAAGATAGCATTTTGAAGGCTCCATTGAAAAATAACAGCCTGCGAAATATACGTGTTTTTTACTAAATTTTAGTCGACTGACGGTTTAATAGCTTAGACCTTAAAGCAAGCAGCTGACGTTACCCAAGAATTAAGTGTACACACCAGACGAAGCAGTACAGCCGCAAGTTGACCTCCTTATAGACAAAAATTTGAAGTTTGCTTCAAGTTTTTGTTGCTTGAAGCAAACTAGCGATTAAATTTTTATTTCAATGTACTTGCAAAGTTGTTTAAATTGATCAACGATCAATGAGGTCGCTAAATGTATTTTGTTAAAATGTATTTCGAAGCTAGAAGTATTTCAAATTCAAATTACAATATACATTTTTAGGAAGTAATTGAAATACAAATACTAATTTGAATCAAATACGTATTTCAATGCAATTTTCAGCCTTGCTTACTACTTACCTCAAACTTGTCCTTATATTTTGGAGAATTTATAAATTATATTAACAGGGTTGGAAAAAAAAACAGTTTTTTTTTAATTTTATAAAACGAACATTTCAAATTGTTTTAAACTTGTTAAAAAATGTTTTATTTTCTTTTTAGTTAGTAAATACCTACGAGTATCTCTAATCCGTACTAAACTCTACACTCATTCTGTATGTTCTAACTAATGTTCATTTTTAATAGGGGAAACCCCAATATTTATATTATTCTATATTTAAATAAGGGGAATACCCACTAGTCGATTGAATTACTTTCTTTCGACGGCCGAATGCCGACATATCTTTGTTTTTAAACACGTTATAAAAAACAGTGATTTAGACAAAAACAACTTGTTTTAATCATGTTAAGATCCATATTAGTAAATATGAAATTAACTTACCATTTTGACTATAGGTTTTGATTTTATTTTCTTAGCTCTTGCTGCATATCGTAATGTGTTTATTGTTTCACTCAAATTTGATTTTGTCGGTGCTATACAGGCTATCTGTTAAACATTAATTTCATATAGTTAATTTTTTATAAAGAATATTATACTACTAGTATTCCTTAACCCCTCTAACTAAGCTAAATACCACTGAGTTGCTGACGCTTATGATTGTACAGTATTGCAAATTAAGAATTAATCATAAATATTTTTTATTTATGTACCAAAAAAATATATAATTACACAATCTATTACAGAAAATTTTAAACAGATGTCTCTCAGGTCGATGTTTCCGATTTTAGAAATATTTGAGTATATTCTACCTATACATGTTATTGATACATGTACCAAATATTTTTGTAATATAATGACTAGTTGAGGAGTTATGGGACTTTGAAATTTTCGACAACCGAATGGCATGCAGAACTTCTCACTTACTCCATTTACTGAGCTTTTAAATTGTATTTTTGGAAACGAAAAAAAAATTTTTTTGTTGTTTTTCACAAAGTTAGACCATTTTTTTTATAGTATATGGGGGCAAATGAGCAGAAGGCCCACCTGATGTTAAGTGGTCACCGTCGCCCATGGACATCTGCAATACACTGAGGATTGCGGATGCGTTGGCAACCCTACTTTCTGAGGAACCTGTACACTCGGCGCTTGAAGACTCCCATATTAAAGCGCTCTGGGAAAACCACTGGTGACAAATTATTCCACAGCCTGCACGTGCGTGGAAGGAATGATCTAGACGCACGTACATTGCTGGTATGCCAAGCATCCAAGTGGTGTGGATGAAATTTGTCCCAGCGGTGGAGTGTACGATGGCGGAAAAGTGTCGGGGGCACTAACTCAAATAGTTCCTGTGAACATTCCCCATTGTAGAGACGGTAGAGAACACACAGAGATCCAACGTCTCTCCGGAGACTAAGTTCGTCTAAACCTTCTGTGAGTATGGGATCGTCGATAATACGAACAGCTCGTCGTTGGATGGAGTCAAGAGGGAGCAACTGGTACTTAGGGGCACCAGCCCAAAGATGCGAACAGTACTCCATATATGGACGAACCTGGGCTTTGTAAGCCAGTTTGGCTTTGCTCTCCAAATGGCCCCGAAATTTGACCTCGTTCGATATATCGACTCCAAGGATCCCAATACTATTGCTGTTGTAGAGGGGAATGTTCTGGAATTTGGGCGCTATAGGGATATATATATAAAGGGAGTCCTTTTCGCGGTAAACGCGCAAACCTGGGTCTTCGTAGGGTTAAACTGTACAACTTTATGTCTTCCCCTTTCAGAGACCCTGCTCCAGAGACGTCGATTTCAGACACCAGGCTTTCTCTTCTTTCTTCCACCTCGATGCGAGGAATGTTTGCTCGGCCAGTATAAAGAGCATCGCCAGTACTGTCGTCCGCATAGCAACGAAAGTTGCTGATTTGCAACATATCGTTGATATGCAGAATAAACAATATTGGTGATAGTACTGAGCCTTGGGGTACTCCAGCATTAATGGACGTGGTGCTCGAGCATGTACCATCGACAACGACCTTAATGCTCCGTCCACTAAGGAAGCTGGATACCCAACTGCATAATTCACACATATTACTAAAATCGGAAACATAGAGTTTGTTTACCCGTCCGCTTCACGTGGAATGCCTCACATATACTAAAAAAGCGTTAAACAATTTTTATATAATATATTTACATATTTAAGGGTAGAAATGTTGCTTCTGAATGCACCTCATTGCTTGTGTGCTCATTACTATTATTTTTAAACATCTTACCATTAACGTGACTCCGTTTCCAGATAAGCTATCAGCTAGTAATTTTGTCAGTTTGCTATCCCGATATGGGATGTGACCTTTCTTTCTGCCATCACTTAGTTGTGCTATACAGTATCCTAAAATTAAAGATAATATATTATACTAGCTCACTTGACAGACGTTGTCCTGTCTTAACTATGAATATTGATTTCGATTTGGCTGTCAAAAGCTTTCTTAAATTTTCTAATTTTTCGCGCAACTTTTTAAATTTTTTCTTCCATAAGGACTTTCTCCTGATAATAACAAGCACAACAAAAAAAGAATTAGCGAAATCGATCAAGCCGTTTACGCGTAATGCCGTGACCAAGGGAAATAGGGATTCATTTTTATATATAAGAAGATATTCATAATATTTAGAAGCATTAAGCGTATGTGATCCTTGCGAGTTCGTCCGCGTGATGCTCCGCTCCTATGGGTCTTAGCGTAATGGTATATAGCCTATAGCCTTCCTCGATAAATGGGCTATCTAACACTGAAAGAATTTTTCAAATCCGACCAGTAGTTCTTGAGATTAGCGCCTTAAAGCAAACAACGAATAAATAAACTCTTCAGCAGCAGGCAGCAAAATTTGTTTTCCTTAAGTTTTTCTTTAGAGTAAAATAAAATCTAGGGCTACCTAAAGTTATAACCTAAATCTTTTTAAGCAGAGGGGACAGAATTATCTACCTTATTGCGATTTTCTTGAGTTCATAGTGTGTTGTACCATATTCATTATTTAAAATACAACTTGATTTATTAATAATATAATAAAATTATGATTTTAAAATCATATATAATTTAAATTCTTTTATATCGTTTTCTAGTTATTAAAGTAAGTTTAAGTTTTATTTTTTTATGTATTTGATAATTTAGGTTTGTCACAACATAGTCTTAAAAACAGGACTTTCTGGGCAAAGAAAGGGTTTTGAAAATAAAGTCTGCAAAACGAATCAATCCAGATTCTAAAGTTTTAGTAATCAAAGACTTATAAAGTGAACTATAATACCTAAGAGAAGCGAGGGTGAGTCGCTAGTTATGTATAAAGCCTCTCATAGTGATTTCGCGCATTCAAGGTCAAACCTATACTTACGTGCCGGTAGCTATACTTCAGGAACATTAATAGATTAGAGTCTTATAACGCTCTTAGGGTAAAATATTTGAATTGGGACCACTTACCTAATACCATAAGACTTCTATTAATATTATTTGCCTCTTCCAAAGTTTTGCCAGTACTATTAGTCCGTTTAGTCATTTCACTCCCCGCGAGATCAACAAAGTTAATTTTCCCGTGTGTAGAGCAAGTGACGTCGCGGTCGGAGCCTATGTCGCGGCGGATCCGAACACTCAGTAAAGTGTGAGAGCGAGATGAGTGCGCGTTCATTGAATGTGTACCGACTGCTCTATTACGCATACCTGCAAGAAAGAAACAGTATTCACTTAGGGGCCATTCATTTATTACGTACCAAATTAGAATAGCCCGACCCCCTCCCCCCTAGTTTAATATTTATTACGTAAGGATCTAAAGGAAAAAATTAATTCACTTTTTTTAATGTTAATTTTTCAAGTAACAACAAAGTTTCCCGCGCTTTTTCAAAGTATTAACTGCGCATTTTTGTGATCTTACGTCAAAACTAACGAGACTCCCTCCCACCCCCCTTGTAAGGCCATTTATATGTATATTGTAATACTCATGCAAATCCGATGATTAAGTGTAGTGTAAGGATTATATTAAATAATCAGCTTACATATTGTCTGAAAATTCAAATTTAGAATCTATTTAATCTGTAATTCAAAGATTATAATTAAGATTGATTATTAATTTCAGCCGATAATTAAAACCTTCATATCATAAAAGAGTAAGTATTCAAATCATACTAAAATTTTATAAGGGTCTAAGAATACAGACTAATCTTTAAAAAAAATAATTTAATTAAAAGCGAAGATATATAGATAAGTATTCATAATAATAATTCTAAGTTTACTTTTTCGTAGCTCCTTGCTACGACGAGACGCTACGATGGTACAAGATACTACGGCCCGTCCCAACCTCGCACGGGTGGACATTGGGGAGTATGTTTACATTTTTAATTTCGTAATATCTTTTGAATGGAATGTCCGATTCCAATAATTCAAAAAGTAATCGACAGGTATTGAAACTGCCTTAAACACAAAATAATTTATTTGGATAAGAATAAATACAAAGGTATGGATAACATGGTCTGATTTTGATAGGCATTTCTATCAACATTTAAAATGTAAAAAAGTAGTTATAGTGACATAACTACAATAGTTGGACATATGGTCTCGAAAAAGTTTTTTGTAGATATTGATACGTTCTATAATATTGTAGAACATTTTTTTGTTCTATCATCAATACATTCTACAGCGCATGCGAGGAAAGATATTTTATGGCTAATTTTTTGCACCTTGAGTTGGTTTTAGTAAGAATTTCTAAGGATCTCTAATTTTTTCTAGTAATATATATAGCCTATATTACTCAGGGATAATGCTTTCTAACGGTAAAAGAATTTTTGAAATCGGTCCAGTAGTTTTTAAGTTTATTCGTTACATACAGAAATATAAATCTTTTTTTAAGCATATCATACTTCTTGTAATTTCTTAACTATATTTTATTTATATACATACCCTCTTCTAGAACAGCAAATAAATCATCTAGTTCCTCGCAGTCTACAGTAAACTGATTTTCCACGTAAAAGCTCCTGCTTTCCTTCGACCATCGTACTTGTAGTGGTTTTCTTGAACTTCCTGGATTTAATAAATCTATCACCTAAAAAATTATTGATGTTATATTGAATGGATTATTGGGTAAACGTAACGTAGATACTACGTTATTGAACCGTTAAATAATCAAACATTATGACGAGAGGAACCTTAGAGTGCCCGGACTTGTGACCGAGGTGTAGGCTTAAGGAATTCCTTTAAGTAATTACAACACGCGCCTCCACTGCTCAAACCTAAGGTTAGGTCAACCTAAGCCTAACTTACGTGCCGACATATACCATTAAGTTAATTCACATTTTTTTGATGTCTCGACTTGAACGACTAACGGCCAAAATTAATAATCAATCTGGATTACAAATTGAAAATAGATTCCAAATTTGAATTTTACATACACAAATTTGAATTTGGAATGTGTATTCAATCCATAATTTAAAGATTAATACTGGCCGTTAGTAAATTTATTTATATGTTAAAATCTAAAAAAGTGTTTTATTTAAAAAATCTATCTAGTCTATAATCTATATAAATAAAAACGAAAGTTTGTATGATTGTCTTGAAAAAATTCACGAGCTTGCGAGCGAGTTATTTATTTAACAAGTTTCATCAAATTTGATACATTATTATGATAATTATCAAGATATGAATACGAAAAAGTGAGTGATTCAATAATATTGTTATGGAAAATATTCCTTTTACCTTCTCATTATATATTTCCAAGAAGGAAGCTTTAAGGATGAAATGGCAGTCCGGTCTTTCGTGTATCAATTGGAACAGATACACAAACGATCGCACTACTAGTCCGTGTTCTGGTGCATGAGGACTCGTTCCACTCTCCACCTATAGACAAATAAGAATTTGTTAAAATAGTGTATTATTTTTGACTATAAATTAAATCTCGACCACTATCATGTGAATAATTTATTTATAAAAGCGTGGTTTTTTTATTTTTCATAATCATTATTATGAACTTATAACCCCAAAAACATCGAACCCCCTCCTTCTCCCATCCCAATACTGCTGCGGTTCCAATGAACATCGGCTTCTTGCTCGGGGTCCATTGAAACCGCAGAAGTCTTCTCTTTGCTCCCCCTCACTCCATCTTCGAGGCGCAACGCATCGACAAAACAAGAGATACCCTCTAGTTTTGTCGATGTCCATGGGCGATGGTGGCCACTTTCCATCAGGTGGACCGTCTGCTCGTTTGTACCTTATCTGACATAAAAAAAATATAATATAAGGGATGATTTTCGAAAAAATATGACTTTCAATGAAGAACGTTAATAATGAATTTCATTCAAATAACTTCAAAACGACAAAGTTTCATACTAAATTTGCACCCCCATTTTACCCTCTTAGGGGTACTATTATTAATTTATCATATCAAATTAGGTGTATTGTCATCGATCCTCGATAAATCTACAAGATTTGAATGAAATCTGGCCGTTTAAAGTGGGTTAAAATCGCGCTCAAAGGAGTCGGTTACAAACATACAAGTGAAGCTAATATAAAGCGTGTAAAAATGTTTTAGCCCTTAGCTAGGATGGGTCGACTAATTATTTAATAAAACGTATAATTATTTACTTATAACAAATCAATAAAAGTCAATAATTTAGAATAAACATTTTCCACACAATCGTGATATGTGGACGACACAATGTGTTACGTCACGCGATGTTTTATGGTCATACTTCATAATTGATATTACGTAGGTTTTCCATTATCATTTTATTTATTATATTAAGTAGCTTAAAAAAATACTTCAATACATTTAACTTATAGTTGTTTAAATATATTAAGAACTCTAAATTAAACTGGCAAATGTTTCATTTACATGAGAATCCTTCCCTTTCTGTTCCTATTCTATTATCTATACTCTATAGTCTATACTAATATTATAAAGAGGAAAGATTTGTATTTTTGTATGTAACGAATAAACATAAAAACTACTGGACCGATTTCAAAAATTCTTTCACCATTAGAAAGCTACATTATCTCTGAGTAACATAGGCTATATTTATTACAAAAAAAAATTAGAGAACCCCAGATATTCTCACTAAAACCAACACAAGGTGCAAAAAAATTAGCCATAAAATATCTTTCATCGCATGCGCTGCGAAAAGTATTGATGATAGAACAAAAAAATGTTTTACAATATTATAGAACGTATCAATATCTACAAAAAACTCCGCGAGACCATATGTCCAACTATTGTAGTTAAGTCACTATAACTACTTTTTTACATTTTAAAAGTTGATAAAAATGCCTATCAAAATCAGACCATGTTTTCCATAACTTTGTATTAATTCTTATCCAAATAAATTATTTCGTAATGAAGTCTGTTTCAATACCTGTTAATTACTTTTTGAATTATTGAAATCGGACATTCCAGTCAAAAGATATTACGAAATAAAAATATCAAGATAAATAAAAAATAATCCCAGACGGCCGCCGACGCGGTGTGGGTGCCTCGCAGCGCAGCGAGTAACGCGGCGATAGAGGGAGCGACAGAATGCGGGAGCCAAAATGTTAAAAAAAAATTAAAAAAGTATTATTAACCCTTTCAACTAAGCTAAAATGTTAATGTTAGGAGAAGATCAGTACCACCACGTCAGTACACCAATGACTGAGATTTGATCCTACGACCCATGATCGTGAATCCAACGTCTGAAAGACTGAGATACTGACGCTTTTTTTATAGACAATATTGTATACATGTCGAATCATGTTCGCAAGAAAACAAGGCTTTCTGAATCAAAATGGCGATGGGCAGCAAACCTAGATAAACTGGAAGATGGTCAAAAGGAACCACCACATGGACAGGGTCCCATGGGAAGACGACTTAAAACAACTAATCAATGACCAATGGTTAGAAGGAGCCTCAAATAGAAAACAATGGAAAAGCTTGGTGGAGGCCTTTACCCTAGAAGGGGTTCAAAAAATTATAAAAAATTCTGAAATCTCCTAAACAAATAAAAAAGTTTTAAAAATTTAGTATATAAGTAGAAAGTAAGATACAATCCATACAAATAAATAAAATTGGAGTGTCTGTTTGTAATATTAAAACTTTAACACGACACGGTACATATACCAGAACAACATTTTTTACAATTTTTGTCTGACTGTTTGTTCCGGCTAATCTCTGAAATGGCTGGACCGATTTAGACGGGACTTTTATTGGCAGATAGCTGATGTAACAAGGAGCAACTTAGGCTTTTTAACATCTCGCTACGACCCACAGGAGCGGAGCAACACGCGAAGTCGCGCGGGTCCGCTAGTACTTCATAAATTTATAATGTTTATTAGCAAAGTGAGAAATAAAAGGCTTTTTTTATTTAATCTAGGAATCTTTTTTCTCCCTAGAATATATGTGAATCAAGCCATTTTAGTGTAGTAATATAAAAATCAAATCAATATGTTTTCATAGCGTTAATGACGGACTAAATTGACGCTTAGCGGACGAAAGTCGGGAAATGACAGGCTTTTGTATGCAATATCTATATACAAATGTATAAAGAATCGATCCGTCGGCCGTGAGGTTATGGTGTTTACATGATTTTTTAATGGCTGTATTATTTGTAAAAGAATGAATTCTATGGCGTTTTTCACTAATTAACAACATTATATATTAAGAGAAAGATGATGATTATAGTTTTTTTTGGTATCTACATTGCTTTTCTGCTTTCTTCATACTTTTATTTTTCTGCCAATAATCTAATCAGGTTTGAATCTAATAAATTAAGACAAAATATTGTAGTTTTTAATATAAATATATATATATGTCGGAGCATAGTAAAAGATTATCGATTAATCGAATCGTTATCGTTGTCTATGGCGTTGGAGTGGGGTAGTAGTCACTTCCGTTGTTTTGACAGTCTCTACCTTTTATACGACCTTTTATATGCGATCGACAGTCTAACTGAAGTCTTAGTCGTGCGCGGTCTCTCAAGAAGTGAACATCATCTAAATAGTGCTAGTGATAGTGTCAAGTGCAGTGTAATGTGGAAGTGCTGTCCAACTAAGGTCACGTAAGTCCTTACAATGTAATTGCCACGTGGTTAAGTAAACACAATGTTAGGTTAGGTTAGCCTTAGGTTAGGTTAGCCTTGTGTTAGATTCGGTTTATGTGCATTTAACCTTGGGTTTAAACAGAGAGCCTAGCAGTGGAGGCGAGTGTCGTGATCACTTAAAGGAATTCCTTAAGCCTACACCTTGGTCACAAATCCAAGGCACTGCTTAGGTTTCTCTCGTAATTGTTAGAGATCATATTTGATCATTTATCGGTTCTGTAGAAGTATCTACGTTGCGTTTACCCAATATTCCATTCAATACCATCACCCCCTTGTAGTGTTCCCCAATATTCCCCACCTTCCTCCTTCCATCTCCTTTCACATCGTTTTTAAAATCCCCGACATATATATAATCTAAAGGATAAATAAGGTAAACTGAAATTGAATTGAATTTTTTTTTCGTTTTCATCCAATCCCAACATAAAACTAGAGAGGTTAGGTTAGGTTTGTTACTATTAAAAATAAATAACTCACAAGTCCTGGGGGTCCAGTCAATGTGTGCGTTTTGCCGCTGCCTGTCTGTCCGTAACAAAAAGCAGTACACGAAAACCCTTCTACTGCCATTTCCAGTAAACGCTTGATACCGGAATATTCTAGAACATCTTCCTGTTTGTAATAAAATTATTGAATTAATTATAGAAAATAATTAAAATAAAATATGTAGAACAATTTGAGATCTTCACGAATTGACATTTGAAGACGAAGCAAAATCTTATATATAAACTCGTGTCACAATGTTAGTTAACATATTCCTCCGAAACGGCTCGACCGATTTTTATGAAATTTTTTATGCATATTCAGTAGGTCTGAGAATCGGCTACTATCTATTTTTCACCCCCGTAAGTGATAAGGGTGACCCACCCCAAATTTATATGGCAAAACAACGTTTGCCGGGTCAGCTAGTCTAATATATAAAATTCTCATGTTGCGGTGTTTGTTACCAAACTCCTCAGAAACGGCTTGACCGATTTTTATGAAATTTTGTGTGCATATAGGCTAGGTCTGAGAATCGATCTACATCTATCCCTTAAGTGATAAGGGTGACCCACCCCAAATTTTTTAAATTTATATGCCAAAACATCGTTCAGCTAGTAACTTAAGACGTAACTTAGTATACAGAACTCTGAAAAAATATAGGAAATAAAGGTAATGTTAAATATTAACAACATAATATTTCAGTGACTTACTTGAGTGGCAGCAGGTTCAAATACAACATTGTAGGAAAAAATCTTGGGTTTCTGACCCGATGCTCCTCCATTACAAATAATTTGTCCTTTGCCAGGAAACTCTAGCATGTGTCGCTCTCTTAATGCACGTTCTGTATCGTTTGTTGGCCTTACTCTACAAACTTAATATTAATATTATTTGTTCTTAACACTATAACCAGGGACGCGTCGTCGATATGTGCGGCGCACGACGGCGTCAGAATGAAGAAAGGCTCCGTGAAGGTTTCAGGGAGTTCCAAAATATACTATGATAAGAATAAAATAAAGTTGGTCCAAAGATCGCGTCTAGTAAAAGTCATATTTATAGTGATTTAAAGTAAGTAAGGTCAGGGGCGCCAAAAAGCACTAGTGGGGGCGTAATCATTATTATAGGGCGGGCTAACCCTAACATTTTTTTTTGGTCTTCAAATATAGGCGTCATGAGTATTTGGCACGACGGCCAGGGCCGTCTTAGACTATGCTGAGGCCCTGGGCCACACAAGAATTCGGGGCCTTTTTGGAGTGCAAAGAATGCGAACTATAAATTTTTTTTTCATTATGATCTGCTTTATTAATCAAATATAATTTAATTATAATAATATAATTTGTTATTAATGATCTTAGTATGTATAATAATAATTTCTTTCTAGGTTTTTGTTGAGCAAAATCTTCTGTTAAATCCTCAACCTCAATTTTCTGAAGAATATCACTTTCTATGCTCATAATTGACAAATTACTTCCGCCGTTCTTATAACACTGATGTTCGCAATTCATTTTTTATTCTGTTAAGATACGAAAATGAACGCTCCCCACTACAATTAGGCAAAGGAATATATATCCTTGTAGCAACTTCAACATTTGGAAAAGTTGAAAAAAAAAAATCAAATAAGTAATTTGAAAATAGACATTATAGAGTTTAGATTATAAACATAAATGGTAACTTCGAATCACTCAAATTATTCATATAAATGTAATGGCTCTCTGAGGATGGGGGCCCTGGGCACTGCCCTTGGTAAAGACGGTATTGACGACAGTGCAGAAGATGCTAGGCGCGTCCCTGAATATAACGAAGCAACGTACTGTATGCTATTAATTAAAAAAGAAAAAGAGAGAGTTGTAGTCTATATGCAGACTAATGTTACTCAAATTATAAGTGTTGCCAACATCATAATTAACAATACAGATAGCTTCTAAACTGGAAAAATGTAAACTTTCAGTTGATGTAAGTATAACGAAATATATTTATCAAATGGTATATCAAATAATTTATAAAAATAAGTTGGAACTACAAGAGGATACGATATTATATTAGGATTGAAAGAATTTAATTTATTAGTGGTTGAACTTTAAATTTACTAATAGTTCTAGTAATTCTTACCTGACAACAACATTTATATTGTCCTCATCAACATTGAGAGTGTTGGTAGAACCTTGGATGCTTCGGTCCAGGCTCCCAGCTCTACTGCTGCCACTATTATATAAATACATAATTTATAAATTTAATAATATATTTATAAAATAGCAGCCGGCGTTGCTCGGGTTAAAATACATCGCATGCATATGGTATAAAAATATATAAGGATACATTTTTTAACATAGATATTATAGATTTTTATTTTCGATATTGAGAGACTTATTCAGCCATTAAACATGCGGCGTATATAGAGTATATATAATAAAAAATTCATGTTTTATTTACATATTTATAGAACTTCCTCAAATATTCTATATCGATTATAATAGTTTGCACTCATTTTAGAACTTTCTAGAACATTCCAGATCAATTATAATTTTGAGATCTTTTCAGAAGTCCTCATGCATTACAAAAGGACAGAAATATATGTTTAACATTTTCGCCCTCCACAACCACCCACCGTGCCCAAACTCCCTTACTACCACCTGGAGAACTAGGGGTATTTACCACCCCAAGAGGTTGATTGAGGTTGGTGGTGATAGAGAAAACTGCGTATTTATGTACTAACAAAAATTTCGTATTGTATTGTAATCTTACAATACATACAATACTTGTTCAAATATATCGAGACTTACAACATCGGCGCCGTGGCTTAGTTGGTTAAAGCGCCTGTCTAGTAAACAGGAGATCGTGAGATCGAATCTCGCCGGGGCCTACACAAACAACTTTTTCTACTAACATTAGTCTTTTGGATAACTTAAGTCAAATTCATTTATTTATCTCTTCACAAACATCCATTTAATATTGTATACAGTTTATCGAGTCGTGAAACATATCTGCAATGTTTGTGAGAGACTAGATGCTGCACTAGGAGACCTGTATGACAGACATCCAGGCTCCCCCCACCCCTAAACTAGTTGCAATTCAATACTCAAATAAACTGTTTAGAAAATAACATTAATTACAAGCTAGATGAAGTTGTGTGTTAGTGTATGAGTTTGTGTGTCTTAATATATAAGTTTTAGTGATACACAACAATTAGTAAAATATTTTTTTTTGGATAGACAAAGGGGGCATAGACAAAAATTTCAGGGGATTCCTATAAAAATGATAATACGAAAATAAAAAACTTGAGGTTTATGGGAAATAATGAAGGTATTTCCTTTTTTTTGCTTTTTCAGATATAACCAGATTGAATATTAATTTTCATATTTTGTAAACAATTTTTGAATTTTAAGTAGGGCAGTACCAAATTTATTTTGTCTTACACACACAGGAACATTTTATTTTACACGAAAAAATTTATGATTCTAAAAAGATTGTTGTGTTTATTTAATTAATAAAAAAATACTGTTACTGATAAACATTGACATTGGTGACATTTTAAAGAACGGTGATTACGATTGATTGTATTTCAAAGACATCATAACAGCCCATTAATGGCCAACTGCTGAGCCGGGTCTCGTCCTCAGAATGAGGAGGGGGTGGGGTTAGGCCATAGATCATCTCGCTGGTGCGCGTTGGCAGGCTTCACACACCCTGAAAACATGGAGTACTCAAGGAGTGCAAATTTCCTCACGATGGTTCCTTCATCTTCAGTAAGTGATATTTAATTGCTTAAAACACACGTAACTCAGAAAAGTCCAAGGTGTGTGCCTATGTGGGGGATAGAACTCGGACCTCCCAAGTAACACATCAATGTCTTAACCCCTAAGTTATCACTGCTTTTTTTCAAAAAGTAGTTTGTGGAATTTAAAATTCTATAAGCATTTTCTAAATATTTCTTGCATGGTCTGCCATAAATGAGCATATAAATTCTAAGCTTTATGTGTTTTCCAAATTTTTGTACCCCTACATACACATAGACATACCCATCAATATCGTATTTAATCGCTATTATGCACTATAAGATAATGGCGTATTATTATGGCCATTTTATTACTGTCTACTGAAATGTTAGCAACCCCAGACCAGAATTCTGAACATGCATGTTCCAATTTGTTCAACAGACAGTTTCATCATTTATGCAAAGTGTCAACCATTTTAACAATCGATTTTGCGAGTTTCTTGCTTGCAAGTCTCTATTGTATTTGATGATACTTCGATTCCCTAATTCAAGTCCCTAGATTCGTAATAAGTTAAGTTTCAGTTTAATAGGATACAGGCAAGTGGCTGAAATAACTGGCCTGACGTCATGGGGGGTCCGCCATATTGCATTTTTAGACGTTATTTAATGAATCATTGTGATGGGACGGATAAAATTCTTCTCTGCCGCTAGGAGCACCTTGCATCCATTGGAGGTAGGGGATTTGCTCCCCGACTGGCTTGTATGCTTGCAAGTTAAATAAAACCGCTCTAAGAGTTTCTGGGTCTTGCAAGAGGACAATAATGCCATCTCTTGGACTTGACAATTCCCTAATACGTAATACTACATCATGACAGATTGCAGTTAAAACCCCCTAATTAATTATCTAATTAAATTAAATGAATAAGACAAAAGAGCAATAGCATTACAATAAATTAAGTTCTAGATTGAAATCTTTTGTAGTATTCCAAACAGCTCATTGAATATTCAAATAGCTTCCCGCGGCGGAGTGACAGCTTAACTTCGTGTTGTTCGATTACAAAATGGCCAACAAATGTCAAGGTTTTCACTAAATAAGAATAGGGCTATTTTATATAACACAGGGTAACTCTGCATTGCCCAAGTTTTAATGACTCACCATATAGTATATAATCTATATAATTACTTTGATGGTAAAGTTCTGGTTAGTCTGATTGTCTTCCTAATCTCCTATAGTTTCATTTTAAGTTCATTTCATTTCATTTTTTTTCTATTACCTATAGTTTTTTGTAATCTGTGGTTTATAAAACAACACTATAAAAATGAAGTTTCTTAATGTTCATAAATAAATAAATAAACATATATAATTTTTTTTTAAAATAATGTTTGATGATATGTAGTCAACTATTATGTGTCGTCCAGGAAATAATTGCATTGCATGATAATGACGTCACAACTACATTTTATTTTTAAATCTTCCGAATATTTTATGTATATGTTGGGAACGACTTAAAAGATTAATCGAATAATCGATTCGTCATCGGAGTCTATGGCGCTAGAGTAGAATAATAATCACTTCCGTCTACCCCACCCGTGGAGGGGAATACTAGCTAGTCTCGACCCCTTATATGCCATCGACAGTCTGACTGAAGTCTTAGTCGTGCGTGGTCTTTTAAGAAGTCCCTGGATAGTGTTAGTGTTAGAAGTCCTGTCCGATTAAGGTCATGTAAGTCCTTACAATGTAGTTGTCAGGTTTAAACATGAAACTAAGCAGTGGATGCGAGTGTCGTAATTACATAAAGGAATTCCTTAAGCCTACACCTGGTTACGAGTCCAAGGCACTGCTTAGGTTCCTGTCGGAATAGTTCTAATCAGAGTATTAAGAGATCGTAACGTTTAGTTATATCCTGACCGTGTTGCGCCCGTATAGCTTTTGAGATAGGCCATCCATCTATATCCTTATTTTAGTTTCCGACATATTTATATATACAAATCTAGTAGAATAACCTTCGAGCTATACAATACATGTCTAGCTTTTTGTATTTAAAAAACAGCTCAAGGCTGTAGACAGTGTTTTTTGAATTGTTTCATATTGGTACTTATTGTACCAGCTGTCTGAAAAAGCTTACTAAAATTATAGCTTTTTCTAATCTAACTAAACATATAGTAGAAACTTATAAACTTGTAGCTATTGTCCGTTCATTTGAATAAAAAATATGATGAATAAATATTATTATGAAGAGTTTAAATTACTCTTTTTCTTAGGACGTCCCAAAATATTAACGGGTTGCACTGGGGGAGTGCAGGCAGAAGTGAATACTTGAACATTAACGTTGTGCATTTTTGAATATTCCCAAAGAAGAAAATTCAAAATAACCGACGCGACGCGAGTTTAATATTTTTTACTCATCCCAAAAAAAAGTAGACAACTGCACAACGCCGCTAACGAAGTTTTCACTTCAAAAATCTCCTTTATTTAATAAAAATAGCTAGTTATTCGAGTTAATTTGGAACAATTTAATGCTTACCTTTGTTATTATTAAATAAAGGACTATCTAGAATTTTCCAACAGGAAATTGCGTAGGGTGTAGGGCGAAGTAATTAGCAATATCAATAATTATATTTAATTACGATTTCGCCGGGGTCCTTCTACTAGTAAATGAATGAATGACATAAATACTACAATATTTTTGGTTAATCAATGTGGTGAGTAAGCATTAAGTCACTAAAGCCAGAAATTCTCATAAGTTATTGCGTGTAAAAATCCTGTGCTGTGATTCATATTAGAGTCACCAACATTTAACTAAGGTTACGAGAAAGCACTTTAATTTCAAGTGGCAGTGTTAATCTATTATGTTTTAGTCAAAACATTAAAAAAAATTAAATTTAAATAATAATAATTCTTTATTTGTTTCCAAATTACACATATCTATTACATTTTTGAGACCTTCTATTAAGTATAAAAATATCTGTGCCAGGAGGCCTCGCTCTTCCATTTCATTGAGTTGTCTGCCTATGGAAACGTAATACTAAGACACTGTTTTAAACTTAAATTACTTGCTAACAATACAATGTGTGCGTGTGTGCGTGTGTGTGTGTGCAGCGTTTACTCTTGTGGTAGTAGCCTCTCTGTTTCGTCATAGTTTAGACCTTTTAGCCATGTACTTAAAACCTTTTTAACTTCAAATTTTTTTATAGGGTATATGTTTAATATCTTGTTGATTTTGTTATACAAGTAACACGATAACGTTAAATATTGATGGCTAGCAAAGATAGTTTTAGTGCGAGGAATCTGTGCTACTGCATGTTTTCTTCTTTTGCTGAGTACTGTAGGATCATAGGGTGTATTATTGTGCTTTCTCAGTGTCACGTTGAGAATATATAACTGTCGAACAGTAAGAACTTCACATGTTGAGTACAGTGAAGCCGTGGGAAACGTTTTAGGTCTGCACGTCATTACTTTCAGGAGAAACCGTTGTGATCTCTCCAAGCTAATAAATTTTGACTTAGTAGCTCCACCCCACACTGAGATACCATAAGTAATCACGGACTCGGCTAAAGCATTATATATTTTAAATAATAAATCATGTGGTGCAACACTTCGTAGCGATTTAAATATCCAGGTGAGCTTTCGGATTCTATTTGCCAATGTTTCGATATGCACGGTCCAAGACAAACTCTGATCTATCATAATACCTAGATATTTGAAGGATGCTACTTTTTCAATTGTAGGACATTTGCATTTATTATCTTGGTCGCTACAATTATGTAATTTTATTAAAAAATCCTCTTTCGGTTGTGAGTTTCTATATATAGAAAAGCACATGCAGTTTGTTTTCGTGGCGTTTAACGTTAGAAGATTTGACTTTAGCCAAACCGCAGCTTTGGCAAGTCCTTGTTCGGTTGATCGATGCACGTCATCAAAGAGGAACCCGAAAAAATCATAGCAGTGTCGTCAGCATAGGACAGAATCTTTCCGATTCGAATTATCAGGTTACAGAGATTATTTATATAGCCAAGGAACAAGGTCGGTGATAAGACGCTTCCTTGTGGAGTGCCGTGGGTTATGTGAGTCTCCTGACTAATGTGATCTCCAACCTTCGTTCTCTGTCTACGGTCACTTAGGTAGTCCTTGAAAAGTGCTAAAGGAGTGCCTCTGATACCTATTTTCTCAAGTTTCTTTATAAGAATGGGAACAGAAACGGTGTCAAAGGCCTTTTTTAGATCTAGGAAGACACATATAGACTTTTTTCCTTTATCGAGACTATCAACAATTTCAGAGCTTAATGAGAGTACCGCGTCCTCAGTTGATTTGCCACGTCTGAAGCCGTACTGTGAGTTTGATATGATGTTGAAATTGTTAAGATAATTAGTTTGTTCATCATTTTCTCTAACAGTTTCGAAATTGCAGGCAAAACGGAGATAGGTCTATAATTGTTAACGTCATCCCTGTTTCCACTCTTATAAATTGGTGTTACAATAGCTAGCTTTAGGGAATATGGGAAAATTCCTGTATTAAAACATAAGTTTGTTAAATGTGTAATAACCGGAACAACTTGGTTTTTGGCATGCTTTAAGAACTTTGTCGAAATGTTGTCCCATCCTGGAGCACTGTTAGTCTAAGCTTTCAAGCACCTCCAAAACTTCCTTCTCAGTGGTGTTCATTAAGACAAAGGATGAACGAACTGATTGTAAATTAGAAGAGTCCGCTATTGGTTGTGAATGGCTATTTGCTAGAATATTTTCTGCGAGTTTTTTTCCTATATTTGCGAAATACTCATTTACAAAATCAACGGATTCAATGGGAGACGATTTAAGATTTAGTAGTGTTGATCTTTACTTGTATTAGATGAGTAATATCTTTAATTTTTTTCCAAAGTGTTTTCGAGTCTTTTGTAGATTTTACTAATTGATTTCTATCAAATTGTCGTTTTAGTTTTTTAATAAGTTTATTACAGAAATTGCGATATCTTTTGTATGTTATTTTTAAAATTTCATTGTGTGGATCGGATCTTAAGTTCTGTTGCATTTTGTTTCGGTTTTTTATACACCTTAGGATACCTGGTGTAATCCACGGTTTTATTGTGCATTTATTTTTGGGTACGTTAATTATTTTGATATTTTCATTCAAAGATTCTTTAATTTTATTTATAAGTTTTTCGCTTATGAAGTCAGGATTATCACTAAAAAGTAAGGTGGAAAGATTTTTTGATGCAAGTGTTTTGAGTGCCATGTTATAGTCAGTTATAGTTTTAGTTTTACAAATAATTGTTGTGGATTTAATTTTTTGAAGATTTAATAGTATCATATGATGGTCTGTTATGGTAGTATTTAAGATGGCTATGTGCGCAGAGGTGTCTTTTTTGTCAATTTTTATAACAAAGTGGTCTAGGCAACTATTATCTCTAGTGGGAAATAAATGTCCTGGTAGTAGACCGTGGGATGTCAAAACGTTTAAGTAATTTTCCCGGTTTTTGCTCTCATAGTAATTTTCGTTTCCACTTTCTATTAAATTTATATTTATGTCACCAGTTATAATTATGTTTTTATGTCTTTCTCTTTATTAAATGCACTAGGATAAGTGCATTCGTCAAAAATTTACGACTATTTAAAAGAAGAAATAATATGTAATAGCACTGTGATTATATTTTCTACATAAATTTCCTGTAAGGCGAAAGAATAGCGCGATCTAAAAATATGTGTAGCGCCATCTAATTATTGATTCTGGCTTTTCATGAGGGTCGTATTTAGTACGAGCGGCGTGCCCTCGATGCGCTCCGGGTATTTGAAGCAATATTATAATTGATGTCCTTAAATTTTCACTCTGTAATAGTTTAGCTTTTCATAATTAGAAAATATAGAGAGAGAGATAAAAGAGATGGCTATACAATAGACCTCCTATGTCCCGTTTTGAGCAGACTTACTATTATTTATTTTAATAAAGCCGATATATCGAAATATTGATATTTAAAAACATATCAACAGGCCTAATTTATGAGACTTTGATGAAAGATATTTATAAAAGTAGAGATGTATTTACTGCGTGTTATATGGGTAACAATAAAGTAAGGTAATTGCCCAACTAAAGTCTAAACTATATTAATCTTTACTCTTTAATAAATGCACTAGAACAAGTGCATTCGTCAAAAATTTTATATAGATGAACATAAGTGTGTATTTAAGGAGTCTAAATCGGCGGTTTTAATAGAAGGTGATCGATAAATACCAATAATTAGACAATTTTCTAACTCCACTTGTATGCACGATGCATGTTTCAAAGTCATTTACATCAGCAATAATTGATTTTTTAGTGTATATGACTACTCCATCATTCTGGTTTAATTGATTTGTAGTAATAAAAGACTAGTATCCTTGTAATTGTGGTATAGGCTTTTCAGCAATAAGTCGACATTCTGTTAAAACCATGACATCCACACTCATGTTTAATTTTGTGATATTTATTTGAAGATCTTCTACATTTTTGTATATACTCCGTATATTTTGCGAAATGATTGTAAGATCGTATGGTTTAGGAATAATATATTTTTGTATGTCGTCTATGTTGCACTGGTATGCCTGAGCAGTTACTGAATTGTCTATTTCCTGTAAGCTGGATCGAATGTTATCCATTTTCTGAGAAAAGATTTATGAAGGCGGCAACTAAAAGGGCTAGGTGATATATAATGAGAATATCTGTATAAAAGGTTCTTGTAGTAGTAGATATATAATTTAGCTGGCTAAGAATATTTTTGTGAAAATGTATATATTTGTATTTGTGAATGTATAGATTTATATTTAAGAAAACAGGATTTATTGTATGATAGTGTGTAGTGTGAGTTGGTGTTTTTGTGTGCAATTGTGTGTAATTTGATAGTAAGTATGTATTCGTAGCAAAGTAATTAACATTTTTATATAATTGGCTTAATTCTTTTTGGTGGTGGTTAGGTACAGTTATAGTTATTATATTAATATCGTAAGAATTTGACTTTTTAGGTTTATACATAATACTAGTAGTTGGTAACAATTTAAAAAGTTTATTACAGTAAGGGGATAGCAAACGACAACGATTAAATGACACATCACATTTCAGTAAATTTTTTTAACTGCTACACTTCTCTATCTTTCCACTATTTAATTTCGGTTTGGAAATGTATCAAATGAATGAACGATTTTCCATTTTCAATTTCCAATATATTTCATAGGTTCGCCATCTTTTTTATGGGTGTTTCTCTGTAAACTGGGCAACTCGTTCTAAGGAAAATGTCTGGGCAACTTTTTTGCTCATAATATAATAAATTTTATTTAGGTTACAAGTATCTGTCTATTTATTAATATATTTATTTATTTATTTATTTACTCTTTATTGCACACCACAAGATACAGGAAAATAATAATAATAATAATAATAATCTTACAACTAAAATAGTGGCTAAACAATAGGCGGTCTTATGGCTAAATAGTCATTTCTTCCAGACAACCTTTAGATTAGGAAAATGTTACTAAAGAAGGGTATAGGGTGGTGCAACCATAAACTACATACAAATATCTAAATTCTAATACATAAACATAACTGCATATATATATATATATATTATAGATATCATAAATACTTATAATACACTAATAAATATCAATACAAATAAACAAATTAAATATACTTAAAGATCAGATACATACATAAATAACTTAACTGTCATCATCGATTTTCCGACTGAAAATAAAAGTCTTTAAGGGATTTCTTGAAAATATGTAAAGACTTTAATAACCTTATGCTATGTGGTAAATATTTCCAAAGTGTTATGGCCTGTACAGTAAACGACTTTGCAAACATTTTGGAGTTATGAGCAGGCGTTTTAAGCATAAGGCTACGTGTTGGTCGTAACTTAGTAGGGGAACCAGCAAATTCAAATTTCTCCTTTAAGTAAGAAGGAGCGTTAGGGTTAAATAACACACAGTACAGAAGTGAAAGAATATGCATATCCCGGCGACGGCGTATAGGAAGCCACTTGAGCTTAGAACGAAACTGCGAAACATGGTCATATTTTCGGAGCCCGAAAATGAACCGAATTGAAATATTTTGAAGCCGCTCAAGCTTATTAAGTTGATCCTCAGTCAGATTAATAAAACAAGCATCCGCGTAATCGAGAATAGATAATAGGAGGGAATTTGCGAGCATAGTTTTGGTAGGAATTGGTAAAAGATTTTTTAAACGACGCAGATGACTTAGCGATGCAAATGTTTTCCTGCTAATCTCCTTTATTTGCTCCGACCATGACAATGTTTGATCAAGTTGTATACCAAGATCTTTAACGGTGGAGCAATAAGGCAAATTAACACCGTTGTAATTGATTGGTGGGAGATTCGCACAATCAACCTTTGAAATTAGGCTTTTACTACCAATTGCAATGGCCTGCCATTTTGCAGGATTAATACTGAGGCCGTATTGTTTGCTCCATTCATAAATCGCAACAAGATCACTGTTAATGGCAGCCACTGCTTCGTGTAAATTCTCAAGACTAGACTATTTTTAGACGATAAATTTGAACATCGTCTGCATACATATGGTAGAGAGAAGAAATTATATGAGTGATTGAATTGATGAAAATAGAGAATAGTAAAGGAGACAACACGCCACCTTGAGGTACCCCAGACCGGACGTCACACCACGATGAGAATGTCTCATCAATCCGTACACGCTGCCGGCGTCCCTTCAGGTAACTATGAAACCAATCTTTCACTGATGGAGATATGTTAAGGGAACACAACAAGCTCAACAGAATATCATGATCAACGCAATTAAACGCGTTGCTGAAGTCTAAGAGTGTTAAAACTGTGAGCTGTTTGTTGTCCATAGCCCAGCGAATGTCGTCTGTGACTTTTATTAGTGCAGTGACCGTACTATGACCAGAACGAAAGCCAGATTGGAGGGGATCGAATAAAGAATTATCGACAAGGAAACAATTCAATTGCTGAAAGACTAATCTCTCTAGGACTTTCGACAGGAAAGGGAGAATGGAAATGGGTCTAAAATCGGAAGTAGTTAAAGGATTTCCCCTTTTAGGAAGAGGAGTAATTTGAGTATATTTCCACGCATCAGGAAATTTATTACAGGAGATAGAAAAGTTCAGGATATGGGTTATTATGGGTGCAACGATATCGAGGATAGGAATGATCATATTACGGCTAATGCAGTCAGTTCCAACAGCATTCGAGGTTATAGACATAATATTCTTCTTAACATCACATTCAGTGAAAGAATTGAAGCTAAACGGGGGAATGTTAGGAGACGGTAATGAAGAAATTATATTAAGAGTGCTTTGCTTATCAGCACTATGAAGTGTGTCAGGGGATGAGAAATGTTTATAAAGAATTTCAATATCAAAGTTTATAGGATTATTATATGAAGATTTACCGACTCCAAGTGATTCCAGAAATTTCCATGTTTTTGCAGTGTCGCCGTTTTCGACTGATTGGAAAATGTGGCGTCGTTGTGCATCTCTACACGATGTATTGCAGCGGTTTCGAGCTTTGTGATATTTAGCCCGATTTTCGTCCGGGTCGTTAAGCTTATACTTAAGTTTCGCCTTATTCTTTTTTTCCATAAGAACTTTAATATGGTCATTTAACCACGGTGCTGGAAGATGCTTTCTTTTTATAGGCCTAATAGGTGCGTGAGTATCGTATAACCGTGTGAGTAATGAGTTAAAAATATCTCCTTTATGGTCTATACTTTCTGCAGTAATAACCGCAGACCAATCCAATAAATGGACATCTTCACAAAGCCTGGTTTTATCCATCCTTCCAAAACTACGCTGCAGAAGTATTCTCGATTTCGCTTTAGGAGGACGGATTTTATATGAGAGATAAATCAAATCATGATAGGAGAAGGCGTCAGCAGAGCATTGACCGTGTTTTGATACAAAGTCAAAAGAAGAGACCATTATAAGGTCGAGAAGTGATGGATTGTGACCCGGAGAATGGTGAGTAGCTGTGAGAGGTAAAATTCTCAAATTACAAGATTCGGCCACATCCGAAAGTTTCTTACTATTAGTGTCGCCTTTAAGCAAACAAGTATTAAAGTCTCCTATAATAATTGAGTTTTTATAAGTGGGTACAATATTTTCAAGTAAGTTTTCAAAAGATGAGTAATAATCAATAGCAGAAGAAGGGTTATAATAGACACCTAAAAGAATTTTGGTATGGGATAAGATAATGTCAATTAACAAATGTTCGGCCGAATTGGGCGGGGTGGGCTGAGCAGACGAACTAACTATCGTGAAGGGAATATGAGATCGTAAATAGATCGCTACTCCACCTCCACCCCTACCAACGCGGTCATTGCGAATAAGTCTAAAACCTGGTAATGAATATGAAACAGAGGGCAAACATGGTTTTAGCCACGACTCTGAGACAAGTATAGCATGAATATTGCGGGAATCAAAAGACGCAAGCATATCAGGATAATGAGCCGGAATACTTTGGGCGTTTATATGAATTATATTAAAATTTTTCATACAGTTTGAGAAGTAAGAATCGATGGAGACATTCAAAGGAGGGGAGATTGTACTGTGGTAACTGTCATCACTGGTCGATTCATCCGTAGATGACGGTTCCGAAACGATGACAACGACTTGCATCTTCCACTGAAAGATCTGGTATTTTAAGGTGTTCTTATAGTACCTTAACCACAGCCGAAGTTGCATCCTATTTTTGTCCTCAATAACTCCATGGACCAACAAGATTTTCCTTCTACTTCTTATCTCAACTTGATCATACTGATTGGATAATAATTGAACTTGTAGCTGAAGATTTTCAAGCGCAGTCATCACAAAAGATCTAAATGCACTGAATTGGGCAGCCAAGTGAGAGGTTGGACTAGTTGCTGGTATAGAAGAACTTAGGTTTTGTTGGAATTCAGCCATTGTGATTGTGAAGTGCTGAGATAGTGCTTGAATTGAGTGCTTAATGGATTCCATAGTGACTGTATATAAGTAGTGTCAGTGTAGTAAATTTATACTCACAACTTTAGAAATGATAGTTTAATTATGGAGATTTATGTAGGAAAGTTCACTGGCAGGTATTGTAGCTTTTATTGCATAATTAAATTGTTGAAATAACTTGAATTTTTATTTGCACTTTTTTGCACCTACCCACCGAGTTTTATATGGCAGATGAACCACAAATATTCCCATTACTTTAGAATATATTAAGCATTTTCTGAAAAATTTATACAGGGGACTGTTGGCAAAGCCAGGGGACTGTAAACTTAAATAAAATTTTTTTTTTTTTTTTATGTAACTAGGTCGGCAAACAAGCGTACGGCTCACCTAATGGTAAGCGATTACCGTAGCTTATAGACGTCTGCAACACCAGAAGCATCGCAAGCGCGTTGCCGGCCCTATCCCCAATTCCCCCCAGGAGCTCTGGTCACCTTACTCACCAACAGGAATACAACACTGCTTTAGAGTAGTGTTATTTAGCTGTGATCTTCTGTAAGGTCGAGATACTATCCCAGTCGGGCTGCTCCATATTTGAGCAGGAAGTTTCCTGCTGTACCCTACCTCAGTTAATACAATTTAAGTACCGAAATTAAATGTTTTTTATTATTATTACAACCTTTGGAGCTTAAGAATTAAGTAACTGAACAATAAAAAATTAAAGAATCAACTATCTTCATTTAATATTGTACTTAGCACTGTAATTTTAATATTTACTTATTAATAAATAAAATCACATATATTGAAAGGACTTTCAATACTTTGAAACTTACACTACAGAATCAGTCTCGCAAAATAATAAGTTATTTCTAAAATATAGCAAAAATAGGTAAAAAAATATTATTTAGTCTCATTTTTTCTCGAAAACATCTACAGTTGAATATTAGTTTTAAAAACTATATTTGGGTTAGACAGCTTCTGTACCACTTGGTCCATTGTAATGTCTACCACATCGTCATCATCGTATCTAAATAATTATCTTTTTGGTCGCGACAAATGTTTTTTGTACTTTAATACTTTCTTCTGCAGTTCTTTAATTTCTTCATCTTTTTATATCTTTATTTTTAATAATTATTTCAGCAACTTCAGGTGTTGACATTTGACTTGAAGTAAATACATCAGAATCTGACGTATTTTCTTTAATAAATGAGTTAGTAATATTTGCTAATCCTTTTTTTTTATTGCGATACTTGGTCCAATTCTCTTTCCACTTCTTCTTGGCATATCGACGAACTCGTCATATTCTCAACAAGTTTTCTAGTTCCCTTTTCTTTTTTCTTAAGGTACTTAAGGAATTCTTTTTCTTTAAGTTCTTCCTTTTTAATCTTCTTATATCTCTTTCGCTCTGCTTCTCTTTTTTTGTAGAATCTCTTCTTTAGTGGCTTTTTTTTCTTTGGCGCTATTCTCAAAAAAAATCTAAAACAATAAAGTCCTGTAGAGAGACAGGGGACTGTTGCTAGGGGACTAATTTGATTTCATTGATGAATAGTACAAAATGCAATTGATCTGTGCTATCTTGCTGCACATAGGAAATATGTATCTATTGTAACAATTTAAATATTCGAAGGAATCATTCAAATACGTAAATAGAAGTAAAATAATCCTTACCAGAGGACTGTTGGCTGTCAGGTTACAACGCGCCTTTCACGGAGGGACTCTCGCACATTACTTAATAAGATGGCGTCCGGGTCGTCATGGCGGCAACCGTGCAAACTTCAGACTTGTTGCGATTCGTTACAAATTGTAAAATAATATTTATATAAAATATATAGGTCTCATTAACAATCAAACAATATTGATTTATTAATACAACAATTCGATTAATTCCAATAGATACTGTCTCGATTAATTTAGTCCGCAGTAACTAAACTGTCTTGGTGACATGCCAGGGGACTGGTTTTTAAGAACTATAAAGACGTTTTTAGTATAATAAAGTTTATTTTAATGGATTGTTAATGTTGAGCAGCGGCAGATTAAGGAATTGATTTTTGGAATTAATCACGAAATATTTACGATATTTTATTTTTTAAACAAAATTAGCCTGGGACAATGAGTTGCCCAGTTTACAGAGAAACGCCCTTATATTCATTCATTTCTAGATTAAACATAACACAAAACACAGATTATGTACACTTATCTCTACCTTGTTAATAATAGTTTAGAATCATATAAAGTATTGACAGTGTTGCCAACAATAAATTCAAAATTCCGTTCTGGTATTTCCCATTAAAAATCTGTCAATTTATAAATTTTTCCGTCAAATAAAAAAATACGTAAATGAAAGCGTAAATAATTATGACACTGCAGGCGCGGAAGATATTTGTTGGTGAACGACCTTTTTTTGCTCTTCAGGTATTTGAATGTCGCCAAAATAAAGAAAAGTTTTGTATGTGAATATTTTTTTGCTATTAAATATTATTATATTTCCGTCAACAAATTCGTAAGTCTTTAATATATATTTTATTCCGTTAGTGCCTGACTCTAACGGAAAATCTGTTAAGTTGGCAACACTGAGCTTTTATACTTGATAGTTGGTAGCACTGTTTTCGCGCCATATTATATAGGTAACTTTTTTATATGTCTTTGAATGTGTTTAAGCACAAAACATTCTGCCAGTGTCACGTATAATAAAAAAATAACGCGGAGGAGACTGAGCGGTAATTCTTTCCAAAGAGTTAATGATATAAGCGCAATTCATCGTATCCTCATTGGTATAAGTTAATAGTGAAAAATCCTACAATAACACCCGCAATAACCTATTAGGCAAATTGTCGTGTTTGCGTGTTGATGCCCGAAGTGATGGGGTGAACTGATTGCTTCTATTAAATATTTACTTACGACTCTCACTTGATTTCCTTTTCGTAATAGAGATTGATTGAACTGAACTTCAAGAACCCTAACTTAACTCTTTTAAACAAATACTATTTAAAGTCAAATTTAGTGACAAAATAACAGTTTATAAGTTTCTGGATCCTTTGCAAATGTAAAGGATCTTTGTCTAATTAATTAATGATGTTAAAATTATTAATATATTATTAAATAAAATATTGATACATTTACTTTATGTATATTATATACGTGCTCACACTACATAGCTTCTATGAGTAAAGTAATAATTTTATTGATATGAGGTGTAGCTAAAATGTAGGTTGATATGGAATATTAGTTTTCGAAAACAAACTATCTAGTCCCGGTGTTGGTTGTCCCAGGACTAGACAGCGTCTCAGTCTCAGGTCAGCGTGAAATATAGGTTCCTTTTTTGCGTCAATTTTTCTACATTTTATAAAACATTGTAAAAAGCCATGTAGTTTAACAGGAAGACATTAGTGTAAGCTACACGTGAGCTTCACTGCACCTTAATACACAAAAGACTTCAATTACATACAATCTAGACGGAGGAGGAGTGCCTGGGGCTTACGACCCAGGCGCAAGATTAAATAGCTCCAGCAAAATATCTTTAAGAACATAACACTTTGAAGTTCCCAGAACGTAAACCAACCTTGGATAAAATCATTCTTTATATAATACAAAGTACCCTCCTCATATCTTCACTACAACGACCGTACGTCTGTGTTGGCAATTTAATATTCAATACTTCCCTTTAAATAATTTTTTAAAGTTAAGATTACAGAGAGAACCATAAAAATAATTAATTTTAAATAAACCTGTATATATGTGTTAAGTATATAGGAGCTATACTGCGCAGTAACACTCAAAGACAACATTAACATATAATCTAGTAGGAAGCCGAGCAGTGCCTGGGGCTTGAGACCCAGGTGCAGGTTTAAAGACGACCTCTACTATGCACAAACTCTCACCTCGACCTCGCTACCTAAGACTGGACTTTCCAAGTGCTGACGTAACGAAGGGGGGTGAGGGGTGGTGATTTGGGTAGGTGGGGGTCCCCTCTATCGATCCCCCCATTTTTTGCCGCTGACTCATATTTTAGGAATTATGGGGGGAGAAAGAAAAAATTATTCCTGAACTTTCCAAGTGCTGACGTAATGATTTAAAGAAAACTTTATTGGAGATAGATCTAGGTTTCAAGCTAGCTTGCAAGATCTTGTGAGTGAGTGAGTGAGTCTAATAGGCCTCACCCCCCTCGCCCACCCTTCGTTACGTCAGCACTTGGAAAGTCCTTCCCTACCGAATATTAAAATTATAAAGAATGTAACTCACGTGCTCCTCGATAACGGAGGCCTAACATGACACTATAACACTAACTTCCATGTACACTGCGCGAAAACACCAGAGAGACTGAGACTAATCTATCACACTAACAGTTTTATATTGTCTACCCTTCGATATACTTGTCATCACATAAAATAATCTACCCGCATACTACGTCATACTATGAGAGAGATATGATACCCATTACAGTACAGCAATATACACATGCAATTTAGACTGAGGCGAGCAGTGCCTGGGGCTTGAGACCCAGGAGCAGGTTTAAAGAGCTCTTTATAATATATTAACTTTCACCTCCACCACTCGACCTCGCTAACGACATTAGATAATAAAGTAAACTTACGTGGACCTCGAGAACGGTAACCTTAATCACGGTACTATAACACTAACTTCCATGTTCACTGCACGAAAACACCAGAGAGACTGAGACTAATCTATCGCACTAACAGTTTTATATTGTCTATCCATAAAATAATCTACCCGCTTAAACTACTTTATTCTGGAAGTGAATTTGATACAGTACCGGAATTTGAGTTTTTTCGAAATTAGTCGTTCTTCGGGTAAGAAAAATTGTTATTTATTGTACGTACAGAATATACTATTTCAAATCATTTTTTTTTAATTACGAGCGAAGGTGTGCAGGTCTGTACCTTATTAAACATTGATATGTGCAAATTAACGTGTCTATCGATTGTACCTTTCAGTAGCAATTTATCATGCCATACAGGAAACTAGAGTTGCGAAGTTCATTCAACTACAACTATATAGGGTGTTTTGTAATTTATTGTTACGGTAATGTTGCTTTTTAACTGAAGTCAAGGTAGCACTTTCAATTAATTAAATTAATCAAGGGTGTTACTTGCAAGGTTTCTATTATGAAGAATACAGTAATATTTGTTTGCTGTTCTTTACAACATCCGATAATGACCCATGACCCATCCCTCAGTCAAAAAAATAATTTTTATTTTTTTTTATTTTCTAATTTTAAGAGCTTTGTCGCTATTGCGACCATGTCGCTCTGTTAGGCTGCAAACTAACTTTTAACTTTTAGTTATTCTGGCTTCAACCAATTTGTATAAATTTCTAGCCGATAGTGCATCAGGACAACATAAAATACTATTACACTCTCCTATATTATTAACAAAAAGTTTATCAGGATACAATTCACATCAAAATATGGTATAGGTCATCCATGGTACCACACACTTCGCAATTAGGCGAATTGGTTTTTCCCATTAACCGAATATATTTGAGGGAATGTGTCCAGATCTAAGTCTCAAACAGGTAACTAAATGTTTTCTGTTCAAGTTTATTGTGTTAATCCACCAGGTTTATTTAAAGGTTTGAATTGTCTTAAACCAGATACCCTTGACTTTAGACCTCTCATCTAAATATTCTTTTCATAATAGTAAACATTTATTTTTAATTATATATGTCAGAGGAGAAAGCCGATTAGGATTAATTAATTATCGAATATTACGATTCCTTAGTTTTTGAACAGGATACCAGGCAGTGCCTTGGACTTGTGACCAAGGTGTAGGCTTAAGGGATCCCTTTATGTAATTACGACACTCACCTCCACTGCCCGGTCTCACTGTCTAAACCTAAGGTTCATCTCACATAAACCTAACCTAGCACAAGACGCGTGACATTGTAAGGTACTTACGTGACCTTAATCAGGCAGCACTCCCAGCACTAACACAAACACTGACTTTAACACTATCCAGAGACTACTTTGAGACACCGCGCACGACTAAGACTTCAGTCAGACTGTCAATGGCATATAAAGAGTCGAGACTAGCTAGTATTCCCCTCCACGGGTGGGGCGGACGGAAGTGATTATTATTTTACTCTTGCACCATAGATGCCTACTCGATTAATCTTTTACTCGTTTGAGACTATTAAAATTCGTTGAATATTCAAATGACGCGACGGAAGTGATAATTAATTTTCTTTATTGTTATCAGAAGTAAATCTACAAATAGGAAATATGGCGCTGGCGTCGCGACCAATCGACAATCGTTTACTCGTTTAAGGCTGACAAAAATCGTTGAATAAAACTCGCGACGGAAGTGATAATTAACTTTCTTTATCATCATCCCACCCCAACTACAGCCCAACACGGCCTTCGCTATTATCCTACTCCAATTATATCCAGACATATACATATACTAATCTTAAGATATAATAAGTTCGAATATTTTAAACGAAACAAAGGCCATTGCCTTGTTTATCAAACGTTACAAGTCTACCAGTTTACAAGTACACAAAAATTTTACAAAATATTTATATTTCATGTTGTTGTAAATTAAGGTTATCAAATCCACTAATATTTTATTAAAGTTTACAAGTCATTTAAGATTATAGAACCTCAAATACAAGTTTTTTCATAATACCTGCCATTTCTGGATCTGCTTTTCAAACTATCTTCATCACTCCACTTGCCTAATGAAGGGAGTATGACAGAACTGGCGCCCTTATCAAAACCTCCACCAGGTTGCTCCGTACTTCGTGCTTTACGAGTTTTTAATTCTTTACCTGTTTCATCAAAAACAAATAGTTTCTTTAGGACTATTTCAGCATTAGACATGACAATGAACAATAAAATATTTTAACTACATATTTACCGAATGAAATAGGCATAGGAAATCTATACTAATATATAAAGCTGAAGAGTTTGTTTGTTTGAACGCGCTAATCTCAGGAACTACGGGTCCAATTTGAAAAATTATTTCAACGTTAGATAGCCCATTTATCGAGGAAGGCTATAGGCTATATATCATCACGCTAAGACCAATAGGAGCGGAGCTACACGCAGACAAAGTTGCGCGGGTCGACTAGTAATACAAAAACATGTAATTTCTAGAGAAATAACCTCCTTTTTAGCAAGATTCTAAACAGTTAAATATCACTAAATAGTCTTTCAAAATCACATCAATTGAACTTTATACACTCTTTTTGAAGTCGGTTGAAAAATACAATAGCAAAAGGACTGTAATTAAAATTTAATTTAATTTCTACATACATTCTATTAATTTTACTTTAGATTTTTAGGACATTTTAAAGTTTTATTTTTTATTCAGTAATCTTACCACATCTAGTAGTAGCAACCAGAGTATCAGCACTTTTAGAAATACTCCTCGACAGAGCAGATGGAGTTGCTCTCATAGGAATCGCTTGACGATGATGGTACACCATATTATCCTCTTTCACAGGATGGAATAAACGCAAATTCTTTAACGCCATGCTTTATACCACTGTTTATTTTGATGTATACCAAATGTAACGAATTTGGACATAATCGTACATTAACTTCACATGCGGGTTAGGTTTTGCTGTTTATTGCTCGTAGGTTTTATTGCTTTTTAACGATCACTTTTACAAAATACTTTCAAATTATTATCTGTATTACGAGACGATAATAGATTTGAAATTTTATTTTTATTTAAATCTAGATTAATAATGTTTAATTTTACACAACTAATGGTTTATGTTTAGAATAATAAATAAAAACGGCGGGAATCATTTACAAAATGGCGACACGTGTGACAGCAACGCGCGCGCGGCACTGACTGAATTACTTTTCAGCATTTCAGGGTTTTCTATTATTTTTTTTAATAATGAATAAATATTAGGTTAATTTAGTTCTCTAATAACTTCAGAATCTAGCATAGTCTAGGAAAGTTGCTAACTTTTTTTATATTTAGTCAATTAATTTAGACAACTTTTTATTTAAATATTATTTCATAGTTATTCTCTCCCTTTTTGAAACTTCATATGACTATAATATTACCAAGATGTATATTATAAATAACTAGAAAATAAACAAACAAAATATATGTTAATAGACATACAGGCTTTAGAATTACAGTTATGAATTATATAAAAGGATTGTCTTTCACACTTGGATATCTCTGGCTTGAATAAATTATGAAGGGCAAACCAAAGGCTATTTTACTTAGAACATTAATTTCACTATTATTTTTTTCATGCAAATATAAACCTTACTAATCTTTTTTATTTTTATATATTTTAAAATATAGTGTAAGCAACAGCCGAATTTATTCTCACCGACTCGGTAAAATATAATAGCCAATCCCGATAGAACAAAGGCAGATTGACAAGTAATTTTAACTTTATTTTTAACTATTGTAGTAAGAGTATAATAAAACACGAGTGATTACCCAAGTAACATAATAAGCATTTTAACTAAGCACTCGTGAACTTAAGTAGAACTCAATTTCTAAGTAAGCTCTTATTAAAGTTCACCAAATAGTCTGACGCTCTATATAGACATATCAAAGACATTATAATACTTTACACTGTATAACGGTACAATAAAATGCTTTAATAACTCTTTCAATTCTAGTACAGTGCAAATCAATGCTACTGAAAGGCTTTTAGTAATGTTTAATGCCTTGTTTGTAATGCTTGATGGCCCAGTGGTTGAGACTTCAAGTCTTACTCGGGAGGTCCGAGGTTCAATCCTGGGCACACACCTCTGACTCTGAGTTATGTGTGTTTTAAGCAATTAAGTATCACTTGCTTTAACGGTGAAGGAAAACATCGTGAGGAAACCTGCACTCCTGAGAGTTACCAAAAAGTTCTCAAAGGTGTGTGAAGTCTGCCAACCCGCACTGAGCCAGCGTGGTGGACTATGGCCTAATACCCTCCTCATTCTGAGGAGGAGACCCGGCTCAGCAGTGGGCCATTGAAGGGTCGTGATGATGAAGCATTACAGTAGCCCTATAGACCATATAGAATTTAGGTTTAAGATTTGGTAGCAAATTCGAGCAGTAAACGGTAAGTGAAGTTGTGACCATCTAAAGGAGCTCGTTAAACTTACAATTAGATCGAAAGCTCCAGAAGCTATTCAGCTATATATCCAAAGTTCATGGTATTCCTAGATTTATATATTACTGGCGTAATCACTACATAGTATAAAACAAAGTCGCTTTCCATTTGTCTGTCCCTATGTATGCATAGATCTTTAAAACTACGCAACGGATTTTGATGCGGTTTTTTTTAATAGATAGAGGGATTCAAGAGGAAGGTTTATATGTATAATACATGCATAATATAGTAGAGAAAGCAACTATAGGGTTACTTAGTTATCGATTGTGACCGATAATTATTAAATTTTTTAAATAAATTTTTGAGTAAAAAAAATAACAAATTTTAACAGTATAATAAAAAATGTATATTATTCAAAACAGACCCTTACGAATTGTTTGGAAATGATTAATTATTTCGAATAATAATTAAAGCTGTATTTTAGGGTAGCGATTGTTGACCCTCAGCTGTCCGTACACTTAAATTAGTAATGTTCAAGCCTCTGCGTGTTTGCGTATTATAGCTGAACTAGTGATTTTAATATACGCAGAACTTGATAATATAACTACTATAATACTAGCTGTGCCCGCGACTTCCTCTGCGTGGAATAGTGTTAAACTTTTACACTTTGAATGTCATATTTATTTATATTGAATTAACAGCCTAAAAAATATGTTTCAACCTTCTATCTTTATTTACGTCCATACGGCATTTAGATACGTCCATACGGCTTTCATCCCCCCTTTTCAACACTTTACAGCCCTTTTTTCGCATTAAAAAGTAGCCTATATCCTTCTCAGGCCCTAGACTATCTGTATACAAAATTTCATTTAAATCAGTCCCGTAGTTTTGGCGTGAAAGAGCGACAGACGGACAGACTTACTTTCACATTTATAATATTAGTAAGGATTTCTTCTACAGTTCGTTTTATATCTATTTATATAATTAGGTAAACTGTACTCGCTTCGCTGAGGTGTAGACTACGGGTAAAACTTTTATCAAAATCATTTTAGCGTTTTTCATCTTTTAAACCTTCCTTGGACTTTTTATATATAACTAGGTGACCGGGCAAACGTTGTTTTGCCATATAATTTGGGGTGGGCCACCCTTATGACTTAGGGGGGTGAAAAATAGATATTGACCGATGCTCAGAGCTACCCGACATGCACACAAAATTGCATAAAAATCGGTCGAGCCTTTTCGGAGGAGTTTGGTAACACACCGCGACAAGAGAATTTTATATACAAAATTTATATAATAAGTAAACAAACAAATAGACTATACATTAGTCTAATTAAAATAAGTTATGATGAACGCTCTTGAATAGAAAATAAAAAGAGATAAACTATCCACGTCAAATCGACCAATAGTTGGAATCGACCCCTTTCGATTTCGACAAATTTTGGTCAGAAGTTTATTTTTATCCTATAACGAAGTTCCGCCAAAGGAAAAAAAAATATTTTTTTTTAAAGTTATGCAAAATCAAAAATTTCACTATTATCCATATTTTTTAAACTTATGTTTTAAAAATCGCGAAAATTATTGCAATTAAAAAAATCGCTTAATTTAAGTTTCAAAGGGATTACTTGGTGCTATTAAAGAAAATTCGAAAAAAATATTTGGAAAAATCTTCAATTTGTAAAATTTTGAATTTTTCATAATTGTCAAATTTTACGACTGACAATAAATTTTTGGATCAATAATTTTTTTTTGTAGGGTTCCGTACCTTTAAAGGAAAAAAGGAACCCTTATAGGATCACTTCGTTGTCCGTCTGTCTGTCCGTCTATCAAGATTCTTTTTCTTAGAATCGCGTGGAGATATCAAGTTGAAATCAATATCAAATACTCAAGCCTGCGGTCCCTAGCGGCTTGCAAAAAATCAAACTTCTAAGTCCACGAATCGACCGTTAATGTGGTCAAAGATATCACTCACATTATTATAAGGTACTTCCCAATGACCTAGCGTGAAATTTAACATGAAATAAGGTCTTATAACACAAGTAAAGGATAAAATTATAAAACTGTAAATTATTTTCTACATCACTAGAAAATTAACTTTTTTTGACTGCCACTGAAGACCCCTTTTTAAAAAAATATTTGAAAGCACTAAATGGCGGTAGTACAGATTGCTTTAATAATTTTAAACTAATTTAAATATACACCAACAAAAAATTGTGTGTGCGATTCACACGATAGAAGTGAAACTTCAGTAAATCGACAAAAGAATGAGATGAATATATATAATAATATAAAATAGTATGTATATTTCTGTCTCATTCTTTCCTACACATTTTTGTATTTGTGTCTCTTACCTGTCGTTTTTTCCGTTGCATCCGGTTTGAAATCACAACGATTCTAAAGAAGTTTCACTTCAAAAACGTAAATATATAAAGTTGAAATTTATTTCAAATATTCAAGTCTTTAGTGTCTCGGATATGTAAAATGTAAAGGTACAGGTTTAGGTACCACTTTTATTTCATGTATTGTAATATTTATTTTCAAGATAAATCAAAATAAGCATTTTATTTGTTAAAAATGATGTCTGGAATAAATGCCCCCCAATACTATTTTTAATATTTTAACCCGCACACGAAAATCAAAATTTGATAGTTAGTCTCTTTATTGAAATTGTAGGGAACCCTCAGAGCGCGAGTTCCACTCGCACTTGACCGGATTATTATTCATTTAGGATTTACAAAATTCAGTTTATATGATCCATCGATTTTCAAGCTGAAATAAATAATCAAAAGCTCTACCATACTGTTGAAATGTTTCACAACATTCTTAGAAACAACTTTCAATAGAATTTTTTGGTTAATGAATCAAAACATTGCAGCGATTACAAGAACGCCTATCAAGCTATTGACATCAAATCGATAATTTTAATCGGAATAGTGGCTAGTAAGCTGGTGACAATCGATTTTTCTCTGTCAAGGAAAAACGTTTTTCTTCGTAATTTCCTGATTTTTTAACTAGCGATTTTCAAAACTGGCCGCTAAAGACTTTAATATTATTCTATTAGTAACTGCATGCGACTTCGACAGCTTCTAAATTGTGTTTAGAGTGAGTAGAAAGACACTTACGTTCCAACTTACTCAATCAACATGTTAAACTCGCGTCAGGACACGTGACCTGATCGAAAATTCGTAAGACGACGCTTGCACACTTAATTGGTAGCACGTTTCATAGAAAACTGAACTAGTATTATGAACGCGAAAGTTTGTAAGAATGTTTGTTTGTTACTCTTTCACGCAAAAACTACTAAATGAATTTTGATGAAACTTTGCAATAATATAGCTTACACATAGGCTTTCATTTATAATGATATAGTGTGAATTATTCAAAATATAGCGGGTGAAACCGCGTAGCTAGTTGTGTAATAAACGTAAAAACATACAAACTGCAACAACATTATTATATTAAAATTAATCGCCTGTATGTTTGTATGCGCATAACTTCAAAACGACTGTTTGGTCTTTGTCGTTGTGCTAGTTATTATCAGGACAACACATGAACTAGTAGGGGAATAAGTGTACGAGTAAGTGAGTTGGTCAGTGAACAATACCAATATGAGGTATCTAGTTAAGTGTTAGGTATCTAGTTAAAGGGAGGTTTTAATTATTAACTTGGCAACACAGGCCTACAACCCCATTTGTCATCATAATGAAGATTTGAGAGGGTATTTTGTATTACAAAAAGGATGAATTTTACCCAATAAGGTTTTAGTTGTTCTCGGATCTCGTGTGACTTGTGTATTGTGTATTTAGAGATATTTTGCTGTATAACTTAAGAAGTATTAAATATTAGAGTCAGGAGCTCGAGCGGTGAAGGAGAATGTTTACTGGATAGGCCTTTTAATCCAGCATCTGGGTCGCAAGGCCGAGACACTACTTCCGTATTATTTTCGTCTTTTGAGTGTTTATAATATAATTAGGATAAAATAATATTTTTTTAAATATTTTTTAAAGAGTTTAAAGGAGTGCGTCACAATGTCAACGATCTACACTGTGTTTTATCTGTGTAACGAGGTTTGGGCGGGAACGTCACTTGTCATTTGCCATATCCGCAAATTATGGCGGTTCTTATTTTATGCTAACAATGTATTTTTATTGCCGGTTCTGTTATTACTATATAATTGAGGGTATAAATCCGCTCATTATATAGATAGCACAGGTATTTTATATTCGTGAGTAGGAGATATTTTGTGTAATTATTTTACTATTGGTGAACAGTAATCATAGTCTATATAAATTAATTCTTTCTAGGTTGTTAAAAAACTCCGTAGTTTTGCTCTTTACTGTTTTATTTTTGTTATTTTAAAGGTTTAGTTTATATTTAATACAATTATTAATATTGATCAGGATACTACAAGGTGCTGTCATAAGTCGTGAATTCAAAAATGCCCAGTAACTTCGTAAAAGGCTACAAAAATAACTTGGAATGTCGTATCAGCATCGGTAGGTGTCTTATACTATATTTATTTTTTGTTTAGCTATTAAGTAAATTGGTTTTTTTAGGTTTCTGGACGGACCTGTAGGTAATGAGTCATTCCATTTGAAATCGTCTAAAAATAAAAAAAATGGTTGCTGCATGATTTTAGATTTTGATGAAACTTTGAGGGTTTCATCTCTAGGGTCCCTAAGCATGAAATTTACACATATTCGATTTTTATGAACACCCGTTTCCGAGCATTTAAATAAAAACTTTCAAAAATCGTCTTTTTTTAGCTTATTTAAAATTTCCTCAAAGTTTTGTCTGTTTAAAATTTTTTTCATTATTAAAGCGGAATCCTTAGGGGGACAGACTGTAGTTTGATAAAACTTAATAATAATTTTGTTTATGGCGACCTACCATTCGCGAGAGCATACTGAAAATGAGTGTTTTTTTACTCATTTTTCGTGAATTTCAAGCGACTCTAGCGACTAATCGGTTATGAGTTAAGAACTTCCGGTTGACAGGAATTAAGTACACATATCATAGACAAAATTTAGCCATTGATCGACCTGAGCAGCCCACTCTTTCTGGAAGAAAACTTTGCTTGAAGTTTTGAATTTTTAAAAAATCGCATTATTCAGCCTACAAAACGAAGGTGTCTACTGCGAGATAAAATTCTAAAATTTTCAGAATCTTTTGTTCTTACCTTTAACTTTGAACGACTGCATCGCTTGTTATTTTTGCTGTTAAAAAACGACCGGTAAGTGCACTAAACATTAAAATAACAAAACAAGCGATGCAACGAGAGCAAAAATAATATATATATATATATAATATATTACCGAAAGAAAGAAACCGAATAGAGACTGACCATTCTGAACAGAGATGAAGATAAATATTAAAGAGAGGAAAAAGAGAGAGGATGAGAGACAATGATAGTAAATAAGAGGATGAGAGACGGAAATACTATAGACTTCTCTCAGTGAAAGAATTTTATAAATCGGATCAGTAGCAACAAAACTATTAATTAAAAAAATGTATATTGCCACACTAAATCATCTATGTCACTCACGAATAATGTAGTTTTCTATCAGCCAAACAATTCTTATAATCGGATTAGTAACAACGAAATGGCCATATTCTATTAATTAAAAAATGCATATGGCAACACTAAATCACTTTTGTCACTCACAAATAGTGTAGTTTTCCATCAGTCAAAAAAATTTTAGAATCGGAGTAGTAGTTGCTGAGAAACTCTTCAATTTACGTAATGGCCACGTTATGGTATTTAAATGGCCATATCTTTTTAATTAGACAACACCACATAGCCTATGTTACCCGGAACGGATGTAGCTTTCTATCGGTGAAAGAATTTTCAAAATCGGTTCAGTACTTTTCGAGCCTATTCGCAACAAACAAACATACAAATATACAAACAATCAAATCTTTCCTCTTTATATAATAGTGTAGAGTATAGATATAGATAAATGTCACCTGACCTACCTTCAATAAGGGAAAAAATATTTTAGTGGTGCAGCTCAACGTACCGACGCGTTACGTAAAAACGTTCATAATATATATTTTCCAATCTAGGTAATTCTTTCAAAAAGTGCCGAAGTCCATGAATTCTGATATACAAACTTACATAAAACATTTATGGATACATAGTGTATATTTTATAGTACTAACGAGGGGCAGGTGTGAGTGTGAGTGTGAGGTGAGGTTAGACAATGACGTGTCGGTTGCGGTTCGCTGAGTGCCCGTTTTTTGGTTCACCTGAGTGGTACTATTCAACGTGTTTCCATTATAACACGACTATGATAATTAATTTACAAAATATTAAGGGTTTTTAGATGAAGAAAGTAATAGCAGAGTGGTTAAGACGTTGAGGTCTTTTATGGATTATAAAGGTTTTAAGAAATCAAATATCAAATGCTTTATTAACGGTGAAGTAAAACATCGAGAGAACCTGAACTCCTGAGAGTTCTCTTTTTTCTCAAAGGTGTGTGAAGTCTACCAACCCGGATTGGACCAGCGTGGTGGACTATTACCTGACACCCTATTCATTCTGAGGAGGAGACCCGGCTCAGCAGTATTAAAGAAAGTTGCCGGAATCTTGTATGATCACTTGCCAAAAAAGTCTAACAACTTTTTTTCTAAAAAGGTATCTTTTAAGGTTTTTCTCATAAAAAGATAAATATTAAATATTTATTTTTGGTTAATTGGATTGCATTCGATTAGCATAAAACCACTTAACTGATTTTATTTGCAAGCCTTTATTTAGCTTGCTTATAAGCTTAGATAAAAACTTGCAATCCTGGATTGATTGGATGAAAATACATGGATAGGTAAAGAAGACGAAAATAGTTCTTTATAAAAATATTTAGATAATAATGAGTTTTTTGGAGATGAAAGCTAGAGTACCTAGGGCAAATTATACGCAGTCCCAAATATGAAAAAGGGAAAAGGAACCTAGGAAGAAGAACATCTTGTGTTAAAAATTTGCGCCAATGGTACAAAAAGAGCAGAGCTGCTATGTTGAGGGTCCAAATAGCCAAGTTGGTAACCAACCTTCGATAGAATTTGGCGCCCAAAGAAGAAGAAGAAGATTATTTTAAAAGCCTATGAAATGTACAATGCAAACAGTGAATAGACGAAAACAATAGCACTTCCTCTTCCTATTTACTTTAATATAGCTGATGCAGCTTCTATGAAATTAAAACATATGACCTTTGTTTTATTACATTTGGTTATTCATAATTGTTTTTCAAATATTCTTCAGCTCAGAATCCAAAACAATTAATTCCCTCATCAGATCGTTAAGTATCATGAGCAGCATCTGTTTGTTTGATTAAACTTAATATGTCACTGCTAAGTTTCCCATTACCATAATATGTTCTTGACCAATATGTGGCAAACAAAAGAAAACATTAAAACTCCCATGCATTAACTATATCTCTACACAATCTTTATTTCTTTAAACAAAGGAATCTCGATATTATTTGCCGTGTGGGTTTCATAAATAAAGCATTTAAACAATGTGACAGAATATGAGAAAAACTGATGAAAAACTTAATAAGGCATCTTTTAGGATACCGTACTTCAAATGAGAAAACGCCTGTCTGTATGTAAGGACTCTTTTTCTTAGGAAAAAACCACAAACTTTTGGAGCGGTAACACTATTAAAATATGTAAGGGAATCAAAACCCGTATTGTATTTTGCGTCGACATAGGATCATGAAATTTAATAATCAAAAACACTAATCGATTTTCAAAATATTAAAAAATAAATAGTTTTCAGTTAAAAAACATAAGCTAAAGCAAAATATTTTTTTTCGCCTCTTTATAGAAATAATATCATGTATCTCGACAAACAGACCTTAAAAAGAACTTAACCGAGAACAAAATTAATACAACTGTAGTCATTTTAAGTTGTAGAAAAAGAAATTTAATCAAAAGTAACTATTATGTAATATTTAAAACAATGTAAATCAGATTAAGTCTGGCATGTAACGCAAAAATACTACAATCGTACCGAACCGTAACGAACTTCAAAACCCATGTACAAATTACCATACCCCATAGGCCTTCGAAATGACCATAGGCTGAGAGGACAGAGAAATAATTGCCACCATTGACTAATAATATTATAGACTTACAATCAGTGTTCACGAGAGTACTAAAACGCTCATTTCGTTTTAATCTATTCCGAATTATATTAATTTTAATAATCTAATTATTACGACTTATATTCGTTTAAATCAGTGGTTTTCAAAGTCTTAAAGTTATCTATGACGACGAGTTTCATTGTGAGTTAAAATAGAACCGCCAACAAAAAAGAGTTAGGGGGTCAATGAGACGTAAAAAGTAGTCTATAGTTTAGGTTGTTTATTAAATATTTGTAATCCTGTCAGCATATATTTTAGAATTCTTTAATGATTTCATTCTTTAGATAGTTCAATTCAGGACATCGCGACGCTCGCCTGCAGGAGGTGGAGACGGGTTAGAATACTACTCCCATCTGCCGAAGGGAGAGCATCTCGTAAGAGCCAAGTAACTCAGCACCCCCTCGGTGGCAGGGGATCTGTTCCCCGACTGGCTTGCAACCAAGTGTCATAGACGCGTTCCGGTCGAGCCACATGTGGACCAGACTTACCCTCTTCCTTTCACATTAAATTCAGGGTCCGCTTAAACCACAGCATTTTTTTTCTTCACTCCCTCTCCCCACTCTATCTTCGAAGATGCAACGCATCGGGAAAATTGTTTTGTCGATGTCCATGGGCGATAGTGGCCACTTACCATCAGGTGGACCATCTGCTAGTTTGCATCTTATCTACAATTTTCTTTTTTTGGGCTTCCAAATTGTGTATATGATGAGATGAGATATGAGGCAAATCTACAAGGGGACATTGAGAACTTACCGTTTAGATTGTTACGAATATCCATCGCAAGATAGATCAAAAATATTTATTAAATATGTGTGTGACGTCCATATTATTTATGGTCAATGGCCACCATAATTATTATAAGTGCCGGACGTAGGCACGGACAGCCAGTCAGACACACGCAGCCTGCACGGCATGTTGAATTTACCTTATTTTTCAAAATATAGATAAAATGCACAGATAGTAGGGCTAGTTATAGCAACAGGTTCTGCGGTCAGTGCCTTCCAGTCCCAGTGTTTGAGATGCGCTAGTGCATTCGTATCAATATGGAGAGATTTATTATTGTGGTAAGTCAGTATTATTTTAAATAAAAACTAGACTAGTCATTGTGCAATTTAGTGTATTGTTAGCTTCTATAAGGGTTATCTTTATTATATACTAGCTGTGCCCGCGACATTGATGATATTAATATATAATAAGATTCAAGCTTCTAGCTCTAAAAATGACAATACGTCCATACGACTTTTCAACACTCCTTTTCAACCCCTTACAACCCTTTTTTCGCATTAAAAAGTAGCCTATGTCCTTTCTCAGGCCCTAGACTATTTGTATACCAAATTTCATTTAAATCGGTCTCGTAGTTTTGGTGTGAAAGAGAGACAGACAGACATGAACAGACAGAATGATTATTTTTACCCAACTTAAAAAAGAAGTTACCAATCTGACCATTTGTATATTTAACATGAATGTTTCTCTTTAAAATGAGACTTTTTCATTGTTATTGTACTTCAAACTTCAAAGGTACCCCCAGAAAGTCATAGGGATTAAACAGTAAATGAATGTTTTTTACTCAAAACTAAAATGGCTCTTTAATTAATTTACGACTAATGGTTACATAACAAGATCTAATTAAATTTGTAAATTGTAGAAACATCCCAGAGACAAAATTTAATCGTTACATAGATATGACAAGTTTAAGTATCAGTAGGGCGGAGCATTACATATCGATAATGCCCTGGTGTGGCCAAACTAAAAAATTGAGGAACCTCAACCTTTGAATTCGCGTAGAAGGATGGCTAATTTTTCGGCAGACAAGAGTCATTTATTGACGCAACTCGTCAAAAAGTGATTCTAGACTGTAAGCAAACGGACAGGAAAAAACCATAAAATCTAAAAGGTCCGAAATTTTTTCAAATTTCCAGATCGTCAAACCACTCATTAACGAGTTTAACTGCCACATTCATAGACACTCATTAATTTAGGACTAATGGTTACATAACAAATTCTCATTGAATTTGTTAATTGTAGAAACATCCTTGAGACAAAATTTAATCGTTACTTAGTTCATGACAAGTTTGACTTTAACTATGTAACTGTATATCGATAATGCCGTAGTGTGGCCAAACTAAAAAAAAGGTTTTTTAATTTTAAAAAAGTTATTTTAAATTCATTTAAAAACTATAATTAAATGTATTATGCACTGTTATTTTTTAGTAAAAGTTGAAAAAAAATTGATATTACCTCTAAAAGGTTATATAGATATTTAATTTTATTCCTATGACAATACTCCCATATTATGTCATCTATAAATAAGTTTAGAATGTCAAATTGTCAATTAAATTCGTTTTGGGTTAAAAACAAACCTAACTGCCACACTCAGAAACACTCATTAATTTAGGGCTAATGGTTATATAACAAATTCTCATTAAATTTGCTAATTGTAGGAACATCCTAGAGACAAAATTTAATCGTTACATAGATAATGACAAGTTTAAGTATCCGTAGAGCGGTGCATTACATATCGATAATGCCCTGGTGTGGCCAAACTAAAAAAAGTGTTTTTTTTTATTTTCAAAAAGTTATTTTAAATTCATTTTAAAACCATAATTAAATGTATTATCCATTAATAAGTTGTTTCACTGTTAGTTTTTAGTAAAAGGTGAAGAAAAATTGATATTACCTCTAAAAGGTTATATAGATATTTAATTTTATTCCTATGACAACAAAAAAGTTTAGAATGTCTAAGTCTGTCAATTTAAATTTCGTTTTAAGTTTCAAACAAACTTAACACATATTGAAATTTAAAAGATTTTCAACTATATAATAAACTAACTATATTATAACTGAAGTTAAGGTAAATTGGGAACAGAATATGAACTAAAGTTAATTAACTGAATAGTCATTCAGACTTTCCTTCATATTCCACTTTCAATTGAGGAACCACAACCTTCGACTTTGTTTTAAAGTGTAGGACAGAACTGCACGAATAAAATCCATAACATCTAAAAAGTCTGACATTTTTTTCAAATTTCTACATTGTCAAATCACACTGTTGCTTCACAATATATTTTTGAAAATGTTATGTATGTACGTAAAAATATTAATGATTTTATTAGAAATAGTGACTTGCATGACATCAATACTAGGAACAAACACAAACTTGTTATTCCTACTACTCGATTGAGTGGAATTAGTAATTCTTTTGTTGGGCGATGTGTATGCTTCTACAACAGGATCCCAGAAAACGTTCAAAATTGTTCTAGAGGAAAATTTAAAAAGTTAGTTAAAAAACGTTTGTGTGGCTAAGGCTATTATAACATTAAAGATTTTTTGGAAGATGTCACGCCTTGGGAATGATGCGTTCGCTCCAGGCTTTCTCAATATATAAATATATTTGTTATAAAAATTGGCGTTTAAAAAAAATCAAAGTTAAAAAGTAAAATATCCAAAAGAAATAGTCCCGCTGAGTTTCTTGCGCCCATTCTTCTCAGGTCTGGGTTAGGTCGTTTCCGAAAGGGTGGTAGATTCCGACGTTCAATAGGAGAATGTAAATTCCAATATTGAATAAAAAATTTTGACTTTGACTCACGACGTTAAGTAAAGATTTTTCCAGACTTAAGTTTAATGTTCATTAAGGGGAGATAATTGATCATTGACTGTCTCTAGGAGTGAATAATTATAAATTAATAAAAATGAGCGACTTTAGTAACCATTTGACGTTTCTGGATGTGGCTGATAGTGAAGGTTTTGCTAGACTTAAGTTTAATAGTCATTAAGGGGATCATTAACTGATTCTAAGAGTGATTAATTGTAGATAAATAATATAACAAGGAGCGACTTAAGTAACTATTTGACGTCTCTGAGTAGCAGTATAATTATATCAGTGAGTTTAGTTATATTTAAAAAAAATCGTAGCTCATGGATTACGTAAGTATTTAGCCGATTTGACAAAAAGGAAAGAATGAATGATTTCTTTGCATGTCATCATAAAGGATAGGTGTAATTATTTTCAAACTATTAGGGTTGTAACCTTCACCGCCTTCAATATAACCATTAATTCAGTGTCAATGGTGTAATTATATAGCGATTACGAATGTAATGAACTAATTTCTAAAAAAACGCCAGATTTTTTTCTACTATATCAGATTTTTATTGTCATCAATATAAAAAAATACAAGAAAATATTTTTTTTTATAAAGATTTCAGAGATATTCATTCGTTCAAATGCATTAAAAATCCAAACAAAAAAATCTTATGTTATGTAAGAGGGAAAAAAAGTACGATGAGTCGACTCTCTTAACACTAATATTAAAGGCTAGTTTATTTTATGTAACGACACGTATACCGACGGATAGACAATATATAAACGTTAGTGCGATAGCTTAGAGAAGTTAGTGTTATAGTGTCCTGATTAAGGTTACCCTTTTCACCCTTCACGTAATTTTACTTTATTATTTATTGTCGTTAGCGAGGTCGAGTGGTGGAGGTGAGAGTTAATATATTATGAAAGAGCTCTTTAAACCTGCTCCTGGGTCTCAAGCCCCAGGCACCGCTCGTCTCAGTCTAAATTGCATGTGTATGCGTATTGCTGTAAAGTAGTGGGTATCATATCTCTCTCAATATTATGACAATAGTAAATATATCGCCACTGGCACGACAAACTATTTTAGATTATGTAAGAGCTCTTTAAACATGCTCCTGGGTGTTAAGCCCCAGGTACTGCTCGGCATTTGTTATTATTATCTTTTGTATAATATAATTGTTTGTCCCTTTGATTTCGTATAAAATGTAATTTATCGTCACGTGTGATTTTTAAGTAAAAACATCATTGCATCAATCATATCAGATGATTATGCGTAATTATATAAAAATAACATAATTAATATGTAAATACGTAAAGTGAGCATGACCTCAGGAAACAATGGTGTGACGTCACGGGCCCAAAGTAGGCCTTGCAATTATTATGCTATTGTGATTTTTTTGATCATCTAATCTAAATAATTTAATATAGTGAGGTCATACGTATGTTGCTCGACTCACTCAAAAACGACTAATTATACTTAAACCTTCCTCATGAATCACTATATATATATTGGTGAAAATCTTTCAATAGTTAGTGAGTTTATCGCAAACAGAGTAAGGCTACTGTTACACATGCTCATTACTAGCACGAAAGCATGCTATTATAGAGCAAATGCAACCTACTAGCGTGTGTCTACAGGACATGCATATTAATTAAGCATGCTATATAGTGGCTTGCTGGATAATAGCACGCCGTGCTATCTTTAAGCATGCTAGTTTATGCGTGGGTGGAAGGGGAAGGTTGTTTGCAAGGTGCAGCAGAAGTTTTTGGATGCATTGCATGGTCAGTAAAAGAATAATTTAATTCAGATCCATGCGGGGATGGCTGTTTGATTTTCCATAGTTTTGTTTGAATTGGCAGAGAGCATGCTATCAAATGGTATATGTATTGAAGCGTTTGCTTTGAGCATGCTTATAACGGTCTTTTACAGGTTGTACTTTGGGGAGTGTGCCCTGGAGCTACACGAGCTCATACCCCCATCTCCTTTCTTCCATCGGACATACAAATGCACCGCAGGCTTTCATCCCCACCTAATTGATATACCCTTCATACGTACAAAGCGCTTCAAGTCATCTTTTTTAATGCGCACGGCCAAGGAATGCAATTCCCTGCCGGCGTATGTATTTCCGAGTACGTATAACCCGAATGCTTTTAAAGCAAGAGTGCTTCTTCTGGGCGAGCTCCATCTTCGACCTCGTCTCTGCTCTAGAGCTAGACTGAGGTCAAGAGTAAGCCGATTTTGTAATAAAAAAAAAATACTAATAGCACGCTGTTTAGCATGTGTAACAGTAGCCTAACAGACGCGGCGTTGGACTTTGTTTGACGTTATGTAGTTATACTAGAACAGAATTACTAGCTAATTCTGTGACTTTCCGAAATCAAAACTTTTTTATTTATACTCAAGCGGTTGAAATCTGAAAAATGTAAATGTTTTATTTTTTGATAATACTAGTTATATTTCTCTGTTGCTCCACATATAACTTCCATTTTCATTTAATTCCACCAAAATGTAGGAAATAATAACCTTGTATCTAGCGTGGCAACCCTATATGAAACAGAAACTCTTACAACTGCTTTAAAAGTACCATAAACCACACCTCAACGAATCAGTAATAAATAAATATTTATTTAAATATATTATAAAAATCCAGGAAATCAAACCAGCGATCAAACAACAGCTTGGCAATTGCAAACACATTATTACTAGATGCAACACAAACCTATTATAAAATTGACTGATGCAACGATAAGCTTGCGATTATTTTAATTTATTACTAGCCCTCGCTGCTCTGAGGTGTCGAACAAAAATGTGTTTTTAATTTACTTTCTCACTAAACACACAATTGTAATCAAACTGATTGATTCTACTCATCTACTATAGTTATAAATATTAAATCAGAACAACTTTCTTTACAGATCTTTACTTTAATACTATGTTTAATTCAATGTCATGGAGAGGCTGAAACAGTATTATCATCTGTATTAACACCTGACAATAACTTAATTCGACAAGAAAGAAGCTACTACGAAAGATATGGGTATGGACGTCCATATGATAGATTAGATGATAGACCATCTAGATGTGGTCGATGCGATGATGATGATGATGACGATGATGATTATGATAGAGGACGAGATAGAGATGACGATAGAAGATCAAACAGACCGACATATGGCAACCGACACGATAGAAACAGAAACGATGACGATGATAGACGATATGATAATGATAGAAACAGTAATAAAAATGGTACAGCTGAGGATAATGATAATAAAAAACGACCGCATGATGATGATAAAGATAGAGATAGGCATGGTAGTAGAAGAAATAAGCACAGAAATAGGTATGATGATAGAGATAGATACAGGCCTGATTATTATGACAGATTCTTGAGGGACCCTTATAGGGATAGATACGATGATCAGTATTCTAGGCGTCCTTATGATAGATACCCTTACGATAGGTACGATGATTATGGGAGATACGATCAATCTGCGTATTCAGGATACAGACGACCGTATTATGAAGATAGGTATGAAAGAGGTACGGGTTATGATGATTCATTTGGTGGATATGGACCAGGAGTTGGACGAGGACCACACGACAGGTGAGCATTATATTTAAGATCTTCAACATTACTAAATTTTCAATAACTATATGTGAGAGATAAGGGCCGCCTAACCTATGTTATTATAGTATAAAACTCGAAAAAATCCTTGTTGTTGTTATGCGAAGTAAACGCCATAGCCTTTTTGAAATTTTATATGAGACATTAATAAAATTCACTTATATTTTGTATGGTTAAAATACCTGCCACGGAGTCCGATGTTTTAAATTTTAAAGGTGTTGGCAGAAGGATTGATCCATAATTCAAATCCATTTCTCTTTTCACAAACATGGGCTTAGAAAAGTAGGGTTCATCGAGTAATGAAGAATATACCTACAATGTCTGTACTAGGAAATATTTATAACAGACAACCAGGTTCGACTAATCTAGTTGAACAATATAATACTAGAGTAAATAAAGCTTGAAAATGCCCGTGTACAAATTTTACACCCAACGAAAACGCACATACATTAAATCCCAACACCCAATTTCACTCAAAAGACCAAACAACGACAAACCTCATATCAAAACGACAACCTATTGAAATTAAAACTACATTATAACGACAGCTAAGAACATAATTAACGCCAGCGCCATCTAGTTAACTAAACAGAAACATACTGCTTGTGTGTGTGTGTATTTTTTTAGCAGATTTTATACTTTATGCCATGGCTTTTGTACTATAAGCTTAATACAATGGTGTAGGTAATGTGCAATTTTCAACCGTTACTATAATCAGGTCACTGAACACTGACATTGAATATTCGAGTCGTGTCAAACACATCAATAGTTTGATTTTCATGCTTTCTCCTGAAATTGTTGAAATCCACATATTCAATGAGCGAATAATAATGGTTGGATTAATGTAACGGAACCGGTTGGATGCCCTCATGGTTTGTGTAGGTTTTTAACCTAGTTTTGTATAGATTAGTGAATCACACCTTGCGCACCTCAAACAGTTTAGGTTGTCTAGCTAGAACCAGCTCGGAAAGTATTTGTTGAAAACTCCGCAAAAACTAAACAGATACTCTTTTCGTAATAGTATGATTAATGTTATTTAGATTTCAAACTTTCTTTTTGAAATCAATTAACAGTTATATCATTGACCTCTAAGCCTCTAAAAGCTGAGGAATCTTATTATAGATGCGTATACAAGTCCCATGAATTACATATACTTTAAGAGCTAAATATCCCTCTTTTTTTGGTATTCTTAAAAAACAGGGTTAAAAAAACTGGGAGAACATCTCGTAAGAGGCCAGTAACCCAGTATCCTCATTGATGGTAGGGGATCTGTTCCCCGACTAGCATGCGAATCCTACCGCTAAGTGTCTCTGACGCATTCTGATTGCATTCCGGTCGAGCCGCATGTGGGCAGATCTACCCTATCCTTCTACTATCCCATTAATGCTACAGTTCCAACGAACACAAGGTTTTTTTCTCAGGGTCCACTGAAACCGCAGCATTCTCATCTTTCCTCCCCCTGCTCACTCTATCTTCGAGGCGGCAACGCATCGGCAAAACAAAAGACGCTCTCTTTGTCATGTTCAAGGGCGACGATGGCTACTTTCCATCAGGTGGACCGTCTGCTCGTTTGTCCCTTATCTATCATAAAAAAAAGATGTTTTCATAATTTTCAAAATACGAGATTATCTTCATACATATACATGTATATATAAAGATATTACATATTTTTTATTAACTCTTGATAGTAAATTTTCGGATCCTCGGATGATCAGTGCTTCGCATTCAGTTTGAGTGCGCTACCCCTTCATAAGTTAAAAATTCTTGCGACCTCTTAGGTATTTTAACAAACAAATGTTTAGTGATTTGAATTCTGGATTTCAAACATAAAATATGTAATTATGTACTATACAGCTTTTGTGTAGTGATGGCCCAGGTAAGCAGTGATGGCCCAGTGGTTGAGACTTCAAGTCTTACTCGGAAGGTCCGAGTAAGGACCCTTTGACTTTGAGTTATGTGTGTTTTAAGCAATTAAATATCACTTGCTTTAACGGTGAAGGAAAACATCGTGAGGGAACCTGCACTCCTGAGAGTTCCCTAAAAGTTCTCAAAGGTGTGTGAAGTCTGCCAACCCGCACTGGGCCAGCGTGGTGCACTATGGCCTAATATCCTCCTCATTCATTCTGAGGAGGACACCCGGCTCAGCAGTGGGCCATTGAAGGGTCGTGATGATGACAGCTTTTGTATTACAGTCAATAATCTCATTTCTACACTCCAATAAAACCACAATTCTTTAACTTAACATTAAATGTTCTATTTTACCTCAGTGAAGCGAGGACGAGTTTTTATAGACAAATAATTGCAAGACAAAGTTGACCTATCGACCGAGCTTAGAATATTTAATGACCAACGTAGTAGTAGTAATATCATTATATCTCTTTAAAAATAATAGCAAAAACATGAATATGTGTATTCCTATTGGAAACGATAATAAGTAATTTTTTTATAATGTTACAGAACACATATCAATAATTTCATATTAATAATTTGAAAGTTTTTGCTTGTATGACGCTTTTATAATAATATGTTAAGTATAGATACGGAAGCTGAATCTAATATAGATGTTTATATTACTTTTTTAATTAAATAGTTTAAAACAAGGATGCTTCCAGCTGTCTATACGATGAGATCTTTAGAACTACTCAACGGATTTTAATGCAGCTTTCAGCAATAGATAGTGATTCATGAGGAATGTTTATATGTATAATACATACATACATATTATAGAATATATATGTCGGAGCATAGTAAAAGATTATCGATTAATCGAATCGTTATCGTTGTCTATGGCGTTGGAGTGGGGTAGTAGTCACTTCCGTTATTTTGACAGTCTCTACCCTCGACCCTTTATATGCCATCGACAGTCTAACTGAAGCCTTAGTCGTGCGCGGTCTCTCAAGAAGTGAACATCATCTAAGTAGTGCTAGTGATAGTGATAATGTCAAGTGCAGTGTAGTGTGGAAGTGCTGTCCAACTAAGGTCACGTAAGACCTTACAATGTAATTGCCACGTGGTTAAGTAAACACAATGTTAGGTTAGCCTTAGGTTAAGTTAGCCTTGTGTTAGATTCGGTTTATGTGCGTTTAAACAGAGAGCCTGAGCAGTCGAGGCGAGTGTTATGATCATTTAAAGGACGTCCTTAAGCCTACACCTTGGTCACAAGTCCAAGGCACTGCTTAGGTTTCTCTCGTAATTGTTAGAGATCATATTTGATCATTTATCGGTTCAGAAGTATCTGCGTCGCGTTTTCCCAATATTCCATTCAATACCATCACCCCCTTTTAGTGTTCCCCAATATTCCCCATCTTCCTCCTTCCATCTCCTTTCACATCGCTTTAAAATCCCCGACATATATATAGAGATAGATCAAATTAATGTACTACGGAATTGTATTTCTAAAAAATCGATAAAAATGTCCGCAATACTATATTGAATAAATGAATGAGTGTGTGAGTCAATGAGCAAGCAGCTTGAATAAACCTCAGTGAAGCGAGAGCGGATCGTCTTATCGAGTGGAGTTACTTTCAATCCAAGGATTAATACGGTTTTCACAAATAGACAGAATGATTCAAGAAGAAGGTTTATATGTATAATACATGCATATTGTAGTAGAGAAACCATGTGAAACCGTGGTGGGGCGCTAGTATATAATATAATAATGACCTTATTAGTTTCAGACCCTGGGACGAGACGTATCGTGGTCAAGCCGGATGGGACGCAGGTGGTAGAGGATACTACTTCGCTTCTGGGCGACCCGATTCCAGTTATAATTATGGACAGCGAGAATATACTAGGTAATAATAAAAAAAACAATTTGTCATTTTCACAACTAAATAGGATTTTGCAGTGTTCTTTATTTAAATTTCATTATTTTTTGGTCAACAGTTGGTACACCTGCCTTTTCCTGCTATCAATATGCTCGATATATATTTATTTCTTTAATAATCTGTGGTCAAAGAATTAGCTTTCAATAATTATTTAATATATAGTAATCCCTGCGGTCCACTAAGCGATCTCAACGCCCACGACCGCGGTTTTTCCCGTTCCACTTATCCGCGAGCGTTACGATCGTTGACCCAAGTGGAACGGGTAATAGAGCGTTTTGAGCGTTAACGCAAATAATTATTGGTTAAATTAATTTATATTCATATTTTTTATTTATTGATTTTTTTATATTTATAATTTAGTTGAAACTATAATTAATTTTATATAAGTATGCGCTGCAGAAACATTCACGTCCACTAATAAATCTCTATACGTTTCAAATAAAGTTACTTAATTTTGCAACTACAGATCACTAATTTTGCAACGCAAGTCATGATTTTCGCCGCGACCACAACGCCCGCGATCGTCATGTGGAACGGCTAAATGAGCGTTTGGGGCGTTGTGATCGCTTAGTGGATGGCGCCCAATATGATCGTTTCAGTGTTGCTGGTATTGATTATTACTTCTGCTCAATAGACATTGATTCTTTTTAATATCGTTCAGATTATAATTTTAATAATCTGTAGTAATATTGATTTATTTTTATTATTTTTTAATTTATTTTTATATCAAAATCTATATTGATTTTAGACCAGTATCTTATACCGGTGGAGGACAAAATTATGGGTATTCAACCGGATATAGGGACCCGGTATACCAGGCAAGTGGATACGGAAGCGGATATCAGGATGGTAACGGATACGGTTATGGCCAATCATCATACGGCCAATCCAGTGGGTGGCGCAACGTTGGAGCTCAACGTCCTTATAGAGACCAAAGGTGTGATATTGTGAACATTTCGTACAAATGATATATCTCGTAACTCTTCGGTCATGTCGGGTTGAAGACAGACTCTCTATATTCGTTTTTGATCCTACGACTGATAAAGTTGCAAAGAAAAGTGGCTTGTTAAGGAAGAAAAAATGTCATTGAATCCTACAAATATATTCAGAGTATCTTTAAGTCTTAAAATGCAATTCATTATTAATTTTAAGCAAAGGTTAAATAAGGTTTTATTAAATACAGGCAAAGAGTATGTCGCAGATCCAATGATCACCACTACGAGTGAGTATTTCATACAATGTCGTATGGTTACGGTCATGTGACTAATTTTTCTAAAATGGCCTAACTTATTTTGATATAAAAGTCTCATTAATTTGTATATATACTTTATTACTAATTACCGTAATTTTATATGTGAATAATATAATATTTAACTTTCCGGTTATTGGACCAACAGATATTGTACTAAGTGTGGTAAATTTTTTTTGAAATGAGTTTCTTGTATTGGTTGATTTACTCAACAACGAAACATAAATAGATAAAGATTTAAAAAAAATTACTCCTAAGGGAATAAACGGAAATTTGCTAAATTTATTTGAAGGGCAAAATCCTTTACCTATTGACTTGTATTCAGGACAAATGCATTACCATCATCTCGTCGAAGCGAGAATCAGGCAATATAATTTATAAAAACTTGTCTTTGTAGCGATTAAAAAAGGTCTCATCAGTTCTTACCCGGATATTTTAATATATAATCGGTAAAACATTTTAGATATTCATTAACCATCCCACCATCAATACACATCCACATAGACTGTGAAAGAGCTTCTCTCCGTTCTGATTATCGCAAAATAGAAAATGAATTATAAACATATTTAAAAGCATTATATAACAATTATATTAATATAATTTATTTTGATTTCTTTCAGTGGAGTAGCAAACCTCGATAAGAAACTACAATCTCAAGACAACCGGTACCCAAACCGCCCTAGTTACGACCAAAAACAAGCTGGTTACGGACAAAACCAAGCCAGTTATGGACAAATAATAACTTACCAACCAGGATCCTATGCTCAAAGCAGCACTACTCAAGCCACTAGCTATTTATTCCAGAGAAACGATGACATTGTAACTCGGCCTGAAACAACAGTGCCGCCATCTTAAATTCGTCATTTTGAATACTGCCTTAATATTTCCCGCCTTTTTGTCATATCACAGATAAATAATTTTAGCCTATAATAGAATATAAAACATTTGTATGTATATTTAAAATTACTATATAATGTTGACACAATAAAGTAAAATAGTTATTGGTATCCAAAACATCATTTAATTTACCTACTTTTTTGTCTTCCGTTTATAGTACAAAAGATTTAGTTGAAAAAATGACTAGTAATAAGGACATTTCACCAATCCACCTCGATAATGCCACGACTCTTTGGATATCTATGTGTTCTAATCAAAATTTGTCAGTTAATCCCAAATCTTAAAGACTATGTGAGGATCCAGCTTGCAAAATTACTCAGGAAAAGTTACTAAATACATCATCATCACGACACTTCAATGGCCCACTGTTGAGCCGAGTCTCCTATTCAGAATGAGGAGGGTATTAGGCCATAGTCCACCACGTTGGCCTAGTGCGGTTTGGCAGACTTCACACACCTTTGAGAACTTTTTAGGAACTCTCAGGAGTGCAGGTTTCCTCACGATGTTTTCCTTCACCGTTGAAGCTAGTGATATTTAATTGCTTAAAACACACAAAACTCAGAGTCAGAGGTGTGTGCCCAGGATCGAATTCGGACCTCCCGAGTAAGACTTGAAGTCTCAACCACTGGACCATCATTGCTTGAATACAATTAAATACATGTGGTACACTAATAGAGCGAGCTAGATTTTTAGCTATTTCAGAGCGGGAGTCAGGATTTTGGCTACAGCCATTACCATCTGTTGGTACACACATGTTGGCAGATTGACAGACATTAGACAGAAATACATTATCCGTTGCCATAAGCCTGCGCCTTGGTGTTAAATTAAATGAGCCACAACGTTGTCGGTGCGGAGACTGGGTTGACCATCACGGCCTTCATGGTCTGTCGTGCCAGCGTAGTGCCGGTCGCATTTGTCAATCTGTCGGACGCTTTCCAACATTAACGTGCCGGCCTCTCTAGAGCCGAATGGAAATATGGTAAGCGCCCGGAGGGTGTGACGCACATTCCGTGGCGGCATGGAAAGTCGTTGGTGTGGGACGCCACGTGCGTAGATACCATGGCATCTTCCCATATGTTAGCGTCTTCATCGCACGCTGGTATGGCAGCTGCAAACGCTGAAAGTACAAAGCGGCTCAAATATGCTGGCCTTGGCGAAGGCTACATATTTGTGCCGTTTGGCGTAGAGACGATGGGTCCATGGGGGCCGTAGGCGCGCCGCTTTCATAAAGTTTTCGGCGCGCCTTTATGATATGACCCGGGATCGGAGAGCTGGCTTACATTTTGGCCAAAAAATTAGACATTCAAAGAGGAAATGCAGCCATATCTTCGGCACCTTCCCATCTGATTGCGATGAGGCCTTAGGTTAGGATTTTAGTTACAGTTAATTTTTAGTTAAATTAAATGCTGCTCTTGAGAGATATTTAGATAAAATAGTTAAATATATTTATATTTAATTTTATATGCATTTTAATAAAGAGATAATCTTTCAGTCTTCTTGGTGTAATAGGGATTTTTATTTTTTTACCTATTGCAAAAAAGGAGGTTTGCAATTCGGTTCTAGATATATTTTAAAATGTAAAATTTAATAAGAAATGTATATTATATAATGATGGAGATAATTTAATATATAAAATTCTCGTGTCGCATTGTTTGTTACCAAACTCTTCCGAAACGGCTCGACCGATTTTTATGAAATTTTATATGCATATTCAGTAGGTCTGAGAATCGGCTACTATCTATTTTTCATCCCCCTAAGTGATAAGGGTGGCCCACCTCAAATTTATATAGCAAAACAATGTTTGCTGGGTCAGCTAGTGGTTTTATAACTATTGAATTGGAGTTGGCAAATGGAAATAATAATAATTATTTTTTTTAAATAAAAAATAATTATTATTATTACTTAAAAGTTTAACGCGTGTAATTATGTATGTCTGTCTGTGGCATTGTAGCGCCTACGATAATGTATTGATTTTAAGGTGATTTTATTTTTTTTGAAACCTGATCTCATCAAGATGTTTCTTAGCTATAATCTTTAATACCGGATCTTATGATTTTTTGAGTAGGGGGTTATTTACATTTTTAGTCAACTTTTGGGTTATAATTAATGAGTAAGGACACGTAATTTTAATATGTATAGATACTTGAAACCTTTGTCATCCCTAATCAATCCGTATCTATTAAGAACGTGAATTATAATGGTATATCGAACAATTAATGATAAAACGATTATTGTTTCGACTTTGAGTGCCAACTTATCTGCCACTCTGCCCAATATCCTTGTGGGTTTCAGCACGTTCATGAAACGAGTACAATTTGTGTGTATTTAATCTGTATTTATTCCTCCTATTACATAAACTATACATTTGTTTTTTTTTTTTAAAAGGGGGAGCAAATATAGATTAAAAATTAACGCGAAGTGATTACGGGGACGTTAATTTAAAAATGGTGGAACTAGATTCAGTGCAAGTGGCAGATCCTAAACCTTCCACTACACAAATGGTGAACGGAGATGGAGAAACATCACTTCAAGTACCGATTAAAAAGTGAGTTTTTTTTGCTTTTATAAAATAAAAAAAAATTATACATTTTACTTTAAATTTCAGCAAAAACGTATAATGCCAAAAAACCTAAATTAAATTAATTATTAATCGTCCTTGAAATTATTTGAAATCAATTAGCGATGGAGACATACATTTTTATCAATAATAAAACAATAAATGATATTGATATCACTTACGTAAACCGTAATCTATTGAGTGTATTATTTACTAAATGTAATTTTAATTAATATATTATTAATATGTTCAATTATTATTTTTTTAAATTTCCCCTTCGTCGCTTAAAATAGACAAACAAAACTAAGATTAAATAAAAATTGGTACAATCTTATATCTATACTAATATATAAAGCTGAAGAGTTTGTTTGCTTGAACGCGCTAATCTCAGGAACAACTGGTCCGATTTGAAAAATTCTTTCAGTGTTAGATAGCCAATTTATTGAGGAAGGCTATAGGCTATATATCATCGCAGTAAGACCAATAGAAGCGGAGCATCACGCAGACGAAGTCGCGCGGGTCAGTTTTTTGAAGTGAAAACTTCTTTATCGACGTTGTGCACTTTTTGGATGGGTTTTAAACTCGCGTCAGGACACGTGACCTGATCGAAAATTCGTAAAACGGCGCTTGTGTACGATAGCGCAATAGATAAATATTGTATTTAAGCACATAAATAATAGTTCATACTGATAAATATTCAAAATCCACAACGTTAATGTTCAAGTTTTCACTACTGCCGGCACTCCCAGACGTGCAACCCGTTTTTAAGACTTATGTCATCTTCTGATATGAATAATTATAAAAAAACCCATTTAGAAATGTGTAACGATTAATCTAAATAGATAACATAAATATTTTATCTACAATACAACATGCGATAGCCAAAAACGTGATAGCATAAAGGAAATAACAGACATTCAAATTTAAAATCTATAAAACTTTTCATAACTTCAGAATGCATAGAAAACTTACAAATACCCTGAAAGATGAAAAAAGAAATATAAATTACTTTATTTTGGCATTTAAACATTACACATTGTAGTTTTTTATCGCAACATAATACAAATTATGGTATATCTAAACAGATGTTGATTTGTTTGGAGCAAGGGACAATTTAAGGGACTTTTTTGCGACCACTACATTATTTATTCAATACTACTTATAATGTTAAACAACAAAATATAATGAGTTTCAGAAACAAACTAGTTACAAGAATTTTCGGAAGAAAGAATCTGCTGCTTGTCAGCACAACAACAAGGTAACACAGTGACTATTGATACGGATATATAATATATTATTATTTATCCGTATACAGGTTTCAGGTTTACAATATTCAAATGTCACTTGTAATCTTTGCGATTTATTCCACAGAGTAAATATTTAATAGTGTTGCCGATTAGCAGGGTTTCTCCCCGATTTCGAGATATTAGACATTGCTACTCAAAAAATGAAAAGATTATGTTAGGTTAGGTTAATTTACCCAGAAGGAGGAGCGAGGCGACGTAGACTTTCTAATATCGAGTATCAATCAACAATTTGTAACTTCAATCATATCTTAATAATTGGACGAATTTTAATTGATACGGTTACTGGAAAAATAAATTAAATTTATTCATCCGGTTGACGGAAGAATAGACGCAGCCACAAAGTAAAGTATTTGTGGTTTTATGCTTTTCACTTTGTTGTAATTTTTCTTACCGAATAAACATAATTTTTAATAAAAGAAAAGAACTGTAATTTCAATAATTTTACAATACATTCAAATTATGCGTTCATGTAGAAAGTGAGTGATGTTATAAAAAGTTGAAATGTATTGATAAGTAATTTATTGCTCAGCTTAATCCTGATAGCCGATAGATATTATGTGTAATATCGATAATGTACAATGTTAACTATAAACCTTTATATGCCGCTGATACAGGAAAGCCTTTTTAGGCTCTTTATTAAAATATACTATGTTGTGTATAAATTGTTCTTTTATATTTGAAATTCTGATAAATTTACCACTAACCTCTCTTTCCACCTTCTGACGATGCGATGAGGAAGAACACAGTTGTGTCAGTTTTAACGCACGTAGGTATACTATAAAGTGATCTTCCTGGAACGTCCCGAGACACGGCTATTACAGTCATGGACACTTGGAGATAGACTTAGTTTAGTGTTTGCTCTTCTCGGGGGTTCTCAAGCGTCTGGTCGAGATCAGCAGGCGTCTCTCGTTCGCTTCACACCAGATTCGGCGGGTACTAAGAAAATCAGTGGCAATCTAAAGATGGGGGATCATAGGCAAGGATCGAACATTATTGCTAACGCTAATTGTTGTACAATCTATACGGATTACCAGAACGAAAGTTTTGTATATTAATCCAACGTATTATACAAGAAACATCCTGATTTCTTTAGACTTAAGAAAAATGATCTCATTCAAATTTTAAGACATTGTCTTCATAAATATTAAATTAAAAAAAACTACGTTTAAAAAAACCGACTTCAAACGAAAAATGCACTAAAAAGTTAGAAATAATTCCGTTATTTATTAATCTCTCTTTATTAAGAGAATAATATATCATAATAATTGTTATTTTTTAAGTCGGTGCATTTTTAGTTTCAAGTCGGTTTTTTTAAACGTAGTTTTTTTTTTTTTTTTTACTTTTTAGTGTCTGTAATAGGTTGTTCTGTAAATCAGGTAGACTATATCATTTCGTTGCTGTTTATTGTCATATATTGAATAGTAATTTTATTTTAAGTAGCTATGGGTAGGCCTACGAAAGGTGCCGCGTGCCTTAAACTATATAGACCCCAAGAAACATAAACTGAAAGAATGTTCATAAAATAAAAACTACAGGGCCAAACTATTTTAAATTTTTATGGGACCAAATGGCAACGATTCCGCATCAAACAAAAGAAGAATCAGGTAAATCGGATCATAAATCTCAGCGTAATCAATATACATACATAAAAAAATACCAATCGAATTGAGAACCTCCTCCTTTTTGAAGTCGGTTAAAAAATACTCACACTCCCGACCCTATATACTTATAGAGGAAATATGTATTTTTCCAAGTTAAAATATAGCCTAGGATACTTTGAGACGGCTGTCTTTCAGCGATAAATCAAGACGTCTTTCAGTTACAGCGTGAAAGATGGAAAAACTAAAGTAAAATTAAATAAATGCTGAAAAAATAGATTTCATTCAAGATATATTTTTTTTACAAAATCTAAAATTCATTATATGTAAGAAGACAGGCTGAATATTGAATACTAGCCGAATATATGAGATGAATATTTGCTCAACAATCTGTGTTGTAGGTCTAATTTATCATGAATTTATCTTAATTGAACATCCATTGAGAGAGATTAGGGTTGAATCCTTTACACAAATTAAATAATTATATTAATATTTTATTTGTTGGTTTGTCCTTTTTAAGATTTATTGATTTGAAATATCTATTTGTCCCGCTAAATAGATAATTCCAAGCACTTAATTTAATTTTATCGTTCTTACAATTTGAGAAATAATTTTTTAATAATATAATTTGCACAAAGCAATCTACATTAACTGCATTACTTAGGTGAGTATAGTAGCCGGCAGCTAACTTTAGGTCTGAAAAAAAATAGTGGGGGGAAAATGAGCGTGATGTGTGCCTGTATCGTCATTTCCTTACGTGACTTTTACTATTTTGACAAATATAAGACGAAAGAGAACTGAAACGTCGCATAAGTACCAATCGTGTGTAACGCGCTGCTCTCGCCTCTAATAATGACTTCTGCACATTCAACGTCAAAACCCAGGGATGTTATGGAGCTCCGTAACCGTAACCGAAACTCTAGGATATCCGAAATAAAAAAAATATCCGTAATCGTAACCGAATCCGATATAACAGTTTTGGATAGTTTCGGATAGGAGTGGAGTCTAAATGATGCTAGTATGAAGTGTGACCCATGAGGGGACGGGTTAGAATATTATTCCTCTCTGCCGTTGGGAGAGCATCTCGTAAGAGCCGAGTAACCCAGCACCCCCTTGGTGGTAGGGGATCTGTTCCCCGACTCGCTTGCGACCACCACTGGACTCTTGCCTGGGGTCCGCTGAATCCGCATCATTTTTCTTCTTCATTCCCCCATCCCACTCTATCTTCGGGGATGCAACGCATCGACAAAACGAGAGAGTGTTTCTTGTTTTTCCGATGTCCATGGGCCATGGTGGCCACTTACCATCAGGTGGACCATCTTCTCGTTTGCACCTTATCTATTCTTATAAAAAAAAATGTTTTTACGACTTCGAGCCAGCCAACAAACAGCCCACTAGCCACGCACCTCCCTTCCATTGCTTATTAGGTATTAATTCTTATTTGTATAAATTATTAATAATTGCTTATATTTCAGCAAATTACTTATTATGTCTAATGTAATTTGGAATTTTTTCAATCAACTAAATGCACATTCCGCAAAATATCAACAGTGTGGTAAAAGCTTTTCACGGAAAAGATTCAAAACCTATTTGTATCTTACTTTAAAAATCTAATTACCGTAACCGAAATTATCCGAAACTAACGGATAATACGAAATAATTTCATATCCTTAACCGTAGGTAACCTTTATCCGTATTCATATCCAGATCTGAAATTTAATATCCATAACATCCCTGGTCAAACCTATACTTACGTGCCGGCAACTATACACATATGTACACTCACCTAACCATTGCAGTATAGTTCCTGTCCTGAATGGTGAGTCGCAATCTTTGGACGAAGAATGAGCCAGCTCTCCATCTGTGGCGTCTTCTTTGTTGAATTCTTTTGCGGTACGCAGCATTTTTATTGCAAAAGAAACGAAAAGAGAAACTTAGTCGCTCTATATCAATGATCGAATAAAGTCATTTTTTTTTAGAAAATTATTGATGCCTGCCCCGACTTTGCGTGGGTAATATAGCGAATTTTCACAAGACCTTAACAAATTGTACATCTAAATCTACCTTCATAAATCACTCTCGATTTATCGATGACAATCAAATCGATGAACAGAAAATCCGTTCAGTAGTTTTTGAGGTTATCGCAAACAAAAACAGATGTATCGCGGTTTTACATATTTTATTAATATAGTGACAAAAATTAAATTCTATTTTTTTTTATAGTAGATGAGGTGCAAACGAGCAGATAGTCCACCTGGTAAGTGGCCACCATCACCCAAGTCGATGCGTTGCATCCTCGAAGAAAGAGTGGGGAGGGGTAGTGAAGAAAAAAAATGCTGCGGTTTCAGCGGACCCTGAGCAAGAGCCCAGAGTCCACTAGATCCGCAGCATTAATAAGATGGGAGAGAGCGGGGGTAAGTCTGGCCCACATGCGGCTCGGCCAAGGAACAGATCCCCTACCACCAAGGCGGCAATACATTTAATGAAAAGCACGATTATAGTTTACAAACTATGGCAACCCTGGATATCATTACATTCATAAGATTGCAATGCGTTTTGAGTCCGCTTTGTATTTGTGACAGATATAACGTCAATTAATTTACGATTGCAATCAATGTATGTTTATTACTACATTTCGTAATGTAAATAAATATAATATTTGTATCCTTAAAAGGGCTGTATCTTACAAATAGTTTAGCTCACAAAGAAGCTTTTGCTAGAAAGATCTAGATTTCTAAAGGCGTTTCCTAAAAGGATAGTGTTCCAATATATGAGAGATTATGGTGATTCTGATAATTGCAATATGTAAAAGATAAGTAATAATATAGACTTCATACAAGCCGAGCAGCGCCTGGGCCTTGTAACCTAGCTATAGGTTTACGCAGCTCCTTTGCAATACGCATCAAAGCGAATTAAATAAAATAATAATAAAGCGTTATATTTTCATAATGATAAATCAATACTGATTGTATGAAATTACTTGTCAAACTGCAGCTAATTTTTCGAAATATCTAACGTGAGGTATGTAAGTCAGACTTCTCTTCTTTCTTTTTTTTCTTCATTGAAACTTCTTAAATCCACAATTCTACTAATGTTATAAACGCGAAAATTTGTAAGAATGTTTGGATGTATGTTTGTTACTCTTTCACGCTAAAACTGCTAAATGGATTTTGATGAAACTTTACAATAATATAGCTTACACATCAGAATAACACATAGAATATAATTTATTATGATATAGCGTGAATTACCCAAAATATTGCGAGTGAAATCGAGGGAAGAATTTCGTTGTATCGTCTCCTCTTTCTTTTTACATTAAAAACTATTTTTTATTTATTTTGTAGAACATAAATATGAAACCTTATTAGCAAAATATGCATACAAATGGGGCAGACGAGGTAACGATAATATATGTAATAATATCCTTGGTCATCTTCATTTTCATTCAAAGCGCACTCATTGAGTGTAAATTACCATAACCTGTAGGTTGTACTTAAGGATAAGATAATGTGAGATACTTATGTAGTTGTTTACGTAAAACATTTTATTTGCATACATGACCTTGTTGCTTGTTTCGAGGTTGTGTTTTTTAACTCTTCTTTATTTCGATGTAACTTTAAGGCACTAAACATATGGAGTTGGAGCATTTCTTCATAAGAGAATATGTTACTAAAAAGACTTCATCTTAAGACTAGTATCCTCGGAGCTGCTGTTGGCTGACATGTTAACGAAGCCTTTTTTGTCTCTGAATTTCAGGAAAAAAAAAACTTAATTTCTGAAAGAAGACTCCTTGATGATACGGGATCTGTTTACCGATTGAATCCGAATCCGACCACCAAGTGTCTGATGCGTTCCGGTCGACACACACGAACGTCCTCCTTTTTGAAGTCGGTTAAAAATACCGCGAATCATTACATTTGGTGTTGCCAACTGTATTTGGCTACAGAGATTTTTTAACGTTGCTTAAAAAAACAATGAGGTCGCTAAATGTATTTTGTGAAAATGTATTTTGAAGCTGTAAGTATTTAAAATACAAATTACAAAATATATTTTCAGGAAGTAATTCAAATACTGCCCAATCCTGCCTGTAGGTAATAGAAATTTAATATTTTTAACATTATTGCTTTACTTGTTACTGTTGTAGCAAAGCTACTATTAACTATGTTTATCTGGCAACACTTACCATTAATACCCGCTTGCCTTTTCTTAACTGCAGAGAGCCCACTCTTACCTTTGGAGAATTCCTCTTTAAACTAGGGGAGTAGTTTATATAATTTTTATTATGTGTTATCTAAATGAAAATATCTAAATCTGGATCTTACTATCAGAACCATATACCGGGTATAACTACACTTACTTATTAAAATTTATTTATTTATATTTATTTGGGAAATATACAATTTATAAAACTTAAAGCTAAAATCATTAAGTAATAAATCAAAAATCAGTGAAGTATCCACTTAAAAAAAAATGACACATATTCCTCCAAGTAAAATAACAACTACTGCTAATTAGACCAAACAAAACTACACAAAATTAACACATTAAAAGTATCTAATCGGTAAATGATTTTAGAAGATTTTTTTTGAAGGTTATTACAAAAAATATCAAGTTGACTGCTGTGGCAAATATACTTAGCGCATGAAAGATTGAGAAAAATGTTTTGTACCAATTTGTTTTAACTGTGCGTACGAAAAATAATTTCTTTCTGCGAACATTAGCTCGTGGACAATACAGAAAAATATTACTTATAAAAAAGAAGAATAAACATTATCTTTAATAATTTTATATAGAAATAACTGGGGGCCTAGCCAAGTTGCAAACGTGTGTTTCTATTCTCTTTCTACAATTTCAAGCGATAAATCTTGACAAGTTATGTTGACATATTTGGTGCGTTCTACTAAGCGTTTACAACGCCCAAATAACTTTAAGATGTAAGTAATACTATTTGATACGGATAGAGATTTATTAATGGAAGTTAATGTTTTTGCAAATATATTTATGTACATATATAACACATGTTTATTTAAAATTAGTTTTAGTTTCAATTTAATTATAAATATAAAAAAAACAATATCGATCAAATAAAATGTGTGTGTCGTTTGAGGCGGAATTAAGATTCATTAAGATATTTGAATTTAACATCGCGACGGAAGTGACAATTAATTTTCTTTATCATTATCCTACTGTAATTATAGCCCGACACTACTTCACTATTTTCCTACCCCAACTATACCGAATAATTATTTAGGTATGAATAATTATTGAGTAATAATAACCTTGACCTCTTCAAACTATTTTTTTATAACTCGCCATTTGATTATTTACGTTAACGCTCAATCTCCCGTTCCACATGGGTTATCGATCGTAACGCTCGCGAATAAGTGGAACGGGAAAAACCATGGTCGTGAGCGTGGTCTTCGTACTCGTGAGTCCTTAGTGGAACGCACCCATTAAGTGCGAACGTTTATTAAAAATATGTCATTTTAATTTAATCACGTGATATATCGTTGACATATGTCATTCCCATACATTTTTAAAGTTTTCTATAATCGTAAACTATTGTAGAAAGTCATCTTGGCTAGGCCCCCTGATCTCTTATTTGTCTACGTGTTAACAATGATGACATGTTACTAATTGTTTAAGATTGCTTTCGGAATAAACAAATGCAAACGCAAATGCCTAAGGAATTTTTCTTGGATCCTTTCTATATTATGTATATAGATTTTATATTGAGGATTCCATACTGTAGAAGCGTACTCTAGAACCGATCTCACAAACGAATTGTATAGTAGGACAAGTACAAGTTGTATAGTAAGACAAATGTGTACGAATAATATTATAAATGCAAAACATGTTAAAAACTGAATAAATATTTAGAAAAATATGCAGTTATTTGTACCTAAAAATGATTTTGAAAATCATTGAAGTACCTATGACATAGGATGACACAAAAGAAAGCAAATACTTCCTGTATATATAGAGATGCAACCTTTTGAATAGTCATCATCCATCATATACGGCCGATATTAATAGCCAATCTTAACTCAGGCTTAATATTTTTTTCTTCCACGTGGAAACATTATTGGTTTACCCTACTACTATTGTAGCATAGCGAGATAGTAACACTTTACTATTTTTTTCTGGCAACACTAACCAAAGGTTATTAATCAAATTTATTAAAGTAAAATATTACCCTCTTGTCTTTCAGAATCTTTACTTCATAAAAATTGGGGTAGTTTATAAAGTTGCATATGCACCGTAACTAGATTTCAAATTTGAGTTTTCTAGATACATATTTAAATTAAGAACCAATTTTCAATCTATAATCCAAAGATAATAAATATACTTTATTTTACACCAAATATTACAAAAGAAAAGAAACCAAAAATTACATCACAAAAGAAATATATGTACGATAGGCAGCCTTATCGCTCGGAGCGATCTCTTCCAGGCAACCTATAGGTGGAGGAGTTATTTATCACAAACGGTAGGCTCACTGTTGTACCAAAAAATGGTACAACAGCTTAGATCGATAAATAATATAATTTTAATTGGTCTTCGAAACTATTCAGAGTTTTAGCCGTTAAAGATCTGAAGATTGAGATTAATTATTAATTACAGTTAATAGAGTATAAACTCCAATTAACGCCACTCATTTTAGCAACAAACTCCCTGTAACGTCGAAATTAGATACTCATTTATTTATCAATTTCCAATAACAAAATACAGCAATCAGAGTATGAGAATGAGGAGGGTGTTAGGCCATAGACCACCACGCTGGCCCAGTGGGGGTTGACAGACTTCACACACCTTTGAGAACTTTAGGGAACTCTCGGGAGAGCAGGTTCCCTCACGATGTTTTCCTTCACCGTTAAAGAAAGTGATATTTAATTGCTTAAAACACACATAACTCAGAAAAGTCAGAGGTGTGTGTGTGGGGGATCGAACCTCGGACCTCCCGAGTAGATATCAACGTCTAATGATATTGTACTTTTTGCTGATGATACATCTAATGTTAAAAAACAAAAATTTAATCTACTGTTAAATAATGACATTTTAGATGTGGCGGACTCGATGGTATTTCTGGGTATAACTTTAGATTCAAAACTCCAGTGGAACCCCCATTTATCATCTCTAGCGGGAAGACTCAGCACAGCTACATACGCAGTGAAGAAAGTCAGACAAATGACGTATATTAATACTGCTAGGCTAGTTTACTTCAGTTACTTTCACAGTATTATGTTTTGTGGCATTTTACTGTGGGGTAGGGCCGCGGACATTGAATCCATTTTTATTCTTCAAAAGAGAGCTGTTCGGGCCATTTATAACTTAAGAGCGCGGGATTCCCTTAGAGATGTATATAAAAAAATAGACGTTCTTACAGTCCCATCTCAATACATATATTGTAATATTTTGTTCATTTATCAGAATATCCATTTGTATTCAAAATTCAGTGACAAACATAATGGTAATACTAGAAACAGAAATAAACTTGTAACGCCTTACTATCGTTTCCACAAAGTGAGTAATAGCTTCATGGGGCTTGGTGTTCGCTTCTATAATAAGATTCCACAGCCCATATTAGACTTGCCACTTCAACAATTTTAAACTCTAATCAAGAAGTCATTAATACATAAAGCATACTATAATGTACAGGATTACATAAATGATGAGAATGCTTGGAATCTAAGTGACGTTGACTCTCGAGCTAAATCATTTGTATAACAGACTATGTAAACATGGCTTTTTAAAAACAGCGACTGTTGAGTATCTGGCCGGATCTTCTCAACAGACGTTTCAAAAGTACTTTAAAAAAAAAGTTTAGTGGAAATAAATAATTTTGAGTTTGTGTTTGAAAGTAAATGTTGTAAATGAGCGAGTTTTATAAATAACATGTTTCGTGTAAGGAAACTGCGATGCATTATACAAATACTGGCTGGAGTGATTCATTCCGGTTTTATCGTTCTTCCTTACTTCAAAGATCCTTGGCTTAGATATCTTAATACAATGTTCGTTTTTATATATACATACCCATAAAGAATTATTCTCAAATCAGTCCAAGGTAAAACGAGCCCGTTTTTACTATTGATGCGCCCTTAGGGTACTGAATTTATGTGTACGTGTAGAAGGGCATCTTGTACTTTTTACGTCCATCAGCAAATAACTAGATACACATTTCCATAACTTACTCATGAGGCACCAGTATGATACTCTAATTAGATATCCGAATATTCAAATGGGTGGTAATTTTGTTAAAAATTTTTTTTAATTAAAAAGTTAAGACAGTTAATAATGAAAATTATCTATAAACTAGTCGACCTATGCCGGCTTCGCCCGGGTGCAATTTACCACGTGTATTTAGCCGTAACCGCTATGTCCCTGCATTTTGAATCTGTAATATCTTCGAAAATATTCATTTAAATTTCATGCTGTAAAGGGCCATATTGATCTATATTAAATGTACAATGTATTTAAGGTACCTAATTGGATAAGGATTAATGTTGTAATTGCTTAAAATCGCTTCGTAAATAAGCCGTTATTTCTCGTAAAAAGTAAAGGATAAAAAATGGTTAATGTGGGTTATCCCTAAGAGATAGACATATACCATCGCAGACTTTTTTGTAGATCTTTTTAAGGTGTATAATACTGTAGTACATTATTTTGATCTATCTCGTAGAGTTTAGCCAGCGTTTGCAATGTAAGCGCAAAAAAATGTGTTTATTTACGACCACACATTAAAAACATCTAAAATTATCAGTGTTTTTCTACTATATTATGTATGTATTAATCATACATAGGGACAGACAGAAAGACAGCGGGAAGCGACTTTCTATAAAATAAGTCCAACCTACCAATAAGTTTGGTTCAAATGGGTGGCCATTTAGTTAAAGTATTTTTGATGGTGATTGGTTATCTTGTTTATATGATTGACAACATACTAATATTATAAAGAAGTAAGATTTGTATTTTTGTATTTTTGTATGTAACGAATAAACATAAAAACTACTGGACCGATTTCAAAAATTCTTTCACCATTAGAAAGCTACATTATCCCTGAGTAACATAGGCTATATTTATTACAAGAAAAAATTAGAGATCCTTAGGAAATCTCACGGAAACCAACCCAAGGTGCCAAAAAATTTGCCATAAAATATCTTTCATCGCATGCGCTGCAAAAAGTATTGATGATAGAACAAAAAAATGTTCTACAATATTATATAACGTATCAATATCTACAAAAAAGTCCGCGAGACCATATGTCCAACTATTACAGTTACGTCACTATAACTACTTTTTTACATTTTAAAAGTTGATAAAAATGCCTATCAAAATCAGACCATGTTTTCTATAACTTTGTATTAATCCTTATCCAAATAAATTATTTCGTATTCAAGACTATTTGAATACCTGTAAATTACTTTTTGAATTATTAAAATCGGACTTTCCATTCAAAAGATATTACGAAATTAAAAATATCAATATAAACAAAAAATACACGACGACGCGACGGGCCAGTATAGCGACGCAGCGCAGCGAGTAAAGCGGCAAGAGAGGGGGCACCGAAATGCGGGAGGGCCAATATATTTTTAAAAATAATATTTCACCCGCGCGAAGCCGGGATGGGCCGCTAGTTGTTAAATATAACAAGACACTAGAAGGTATTGATGGAACTCGGAGGCGAATGTTGAACTCTTGAACTAAAGACTCATCATCTACGCTATATAATCTAGCAACCTTGTAAAAAGTATCAGTGTGTGGCAACAACTAGCCTCGCTGAGTGAATGGGTTGATGGTTTAATAATATTATTAAATTAACCCTATGTTCACTGTGTGATCGACACTATAGCATATTTATAAAATTTTCCTACTGCAATCTGCCAAGCTCGGAAGGTCGCCTTGCTTTTTCCTCTTCCGCAAGATGTTTTGTGTTAATAAATATACATTAACACATATGTATATTGAAATTATAACTTAGCGATACGAGATAGGATATACAAGAAAACTTACTATGTACCTTACAATTTTTAGATTGTTTGTATGAATATTTTGATTTCTTTCTAAGCCCATAAATCTTTTTCTATATAAATTACAACTTCGTGGTATTGGTTAAATAAATCCACTTTGACAGATGTCTTATTTTATCTGGTTATTATCATCTTGGGAAGGCACTTTTAAAACTAGTTGCCATTTTTTACCAAGAAGACAAACTACTTAAAAAGTTGTCGTACCATTGCATTGCGAGAAGTTTAAAATAATATTTTAAAACTAACAGTACTCTTAATTCTCGATTACTATTTACCTGCGGCTTCGTCTATAAGTTCAGTGGAAATAAAAACTATAGTTATAAAAACCAAACCAAAAAAATAACTAAATATATGTCGGGGATTTTAAAACGATGTGAAAGGAGATGGAAGGAGGAAGATGGGGAATACTGGGGAACACTAAAAGGGGGTGATAGTATTGAATGGAATATTGGGTAAACGCAACGTAGATACTCCTATTGAACCGATAAATGATCAAATATGATCTTTAACAATTACGAGAGAAACCTAAGCAGTGCCTTGGACTTGTGACCAAGGTGTAGGCTTAAGGAGCTCCTTTAAGTAATTACAACACTCGCCTCCACTGCTAGGCTCTCTATTTAAACCCAAGGTTAAACGCACATAGACCGAATCTAACACGAGGCTAACCTAACCTAACCTAACATTGTGTTTACTTAACCATGTGGCAATTACATTGTAAGGACTTACGTGACCTTAGTTGGACAGCACTTCCACACTACACTGCACTTGACACTATCACTATCACTAGCACTACTTAGATGATGTTCACTTCTTGAGAGACCGCGCACGACTAAGACTTCAGTTAGACTGTCAATCGCATATAAAGGGTCGAGGGTAGAAACTGTCAAAACAACGGAAGTGACACTCCAACGCCATAGACAACGATAACGATTCGATTAATCGATAATCTTTTACTATGCTCCGACATATATTATTATAATAACGCGTCCTGATTTTACTTAGCCATTAAGTTTCTATGCTACTCATCGATAAGTGGTTGTCTAACAATTATCTACAAACATACAACAAAAGTTTCACAAATAAACTATAATTCGACAAGTTAAATCACTTGGACTATATGATGGCAAGATTTTTTTTATGATAGTCAAGGGACAAACGAGCAGACGGTCCACCTGATGGAAACTGGCCACCGTCGCCCATGGACATCGACAAAACTAGAGGGTATCTCTTGTTTTGTCGATGCGTTACCGCCTCGAAGATAGAGTGAGGAGGGGGAGCGAAGAGAAGACTGCTGCGGTTTCAATGGACTCCGAGCAAGAACTCGGTGTTCATTGGAATCGCAGCAGAAATGGGATGGGAGAGGGAGGGGTAGATCTGGCCCACATGCGGTTCGGCCGGAACGCGTCAAAGACACTTGGCGGTCGGATTCGCAAGCTGGTGGTCGCAAACCAGTCGGGGAACAGATCCCCTACCACCAAAGGGGTGCTGGGTTACTCGGCTCTTACGAGATGCTCTCTCAGCGGCAGAGGGGAATTGTACTCTAACCATCAAAAAATTGTATGAAAAAGAGGAAAAAAAGTCAGGTTGCATAACATAACTTTCGCTATAAAATTTTAAAATATCTCTATGAACATTTCGCTCTAATTTTCAGTATTAATAACACATTAAATACTAATTTAGTTTCATGTTAATAAATATTCCATATATTCTTAAATATAAATCGTGGTTACTAGATCCTTGACGGGTAATTAACCGATTATCATCAATACTAGACTAGACGCAACATCAAAATATGACCTTGCTTACTAACTTATATCCACGTGTGGCTCGTCTCTACTTTTACAAACTTAGATATATCTAATAACCTCTATTATTACATATATTTTTCCTATTTTCTTTTTCTATGTATTAACAGGGGTGTCTCTACTAATCTGTACCGATATAAAAAGCTGAAAGGTTTGTTTGCTTGAACGTACTAATCTCAGGAACTATAGGTCCGATTTGAAAAATTCTTTTAGTGTTATATAGCTCATTTATCTAGGAAGGCTATAGTTAACACCAATAGGAGCGGAGATAGATGTGAAAAAAGTCACGCGGGTCGACTAGTTATTTCATATAAATTGAGGCCTGAAGAGTTAGTTGAGAAAAAAAATCTTTTCCGAAATAATTCGCAAATTCCTTCCGGCGCTCCTTACACACTGCCGCCCGTGTGCACTGAACTCTTTGCACTATAGGTAAAGCCGCCTCTGTGTATTAAAAATGTTAGAAACATTGTTAATAATTATTATGATAACTATTGATGACAAACCCCTAGCATTGCTTGGGTACATTACTTTTTAGTTACACACGTTATGTAAAATTACATATTTTATAATTAAAAAGAAATGGCTACTAAAGCATACAGGTATTAAATTCAAATTTCAATCTCTTGAACTACTGATCCCATAATTATTTTAGTGCTAAAATTTCATAATAAGCAACAGCAAAGAAAAAAGTATTCTTTGCAATAGCTATTAACAATTAATTCTATTGTAAGGATATAGGATACATAACTGTTAAACATATGGAGAGTAACTTACGTCCTTATTACGTAAACTCCACTACACAGAGTTCACTAAACAGTACAGAAGTGGCACTGGGTCTCTATTGGAACAGTGACGCTCTCACTTGACCGGTCCTCTATCCTCCCGACGGCAGTTTGCCGCCAACGCTTGAACGAGCTCCATGTCAAACGCGACCGTTGCCGCCCGTTAAACGTCAAAACCATAGTGCAAAACTTTTTTTTTAATAACAAAAGAGGTTACAGCTGTTATACTTGCGTCATTTATTCAAGTGGTAGATAAGGTGATAACAAAATCGATAGTGTTTTTCTCATCAGTTTCGGGAATTTTTGGTGAAGTGATGCAGCGGGAATGTGCATTGGATGTTTATAATCGAGTTTTGGTCTGAACAAGGTGAGTGTTTTGCGAGTGAGGTCAATGACTTTTCTTAATTTTAAATATTGATTCATTCGATCCGGAAGAGATGCCATAAAATTTATAATTGTCCATTACATTTTGTATATAAAATTCGTGTCGCGGTGTTTGTTACCAAACTCCTCCGAAATGGCTCGACCGATTTTTATGATCTAAATTTATATGGCAAAACAACGTTTGACGGGTCAGTCAGTTGATATATAAAAATCTCCTTTGAGAAAAGTATGTCAGGTTAAAGTTTCAGTCACTTTCTCTGTTATTCATGGAATTCTAAAATTAGGGCGACACCACATTTGCAACCACATATTCATTAGCACCACAAGGTATGTGAAAGCATAAGCATGAAGGTAAATGCATTCTGCACTGACCTTAATAATATATTATTTGAATAAAATTCGGAAAGTCTACTAAATAAAATTAATAAATTGCCAAAATCTGGCTTATACAAAACTGTTAAAAAGGATTAAAAGACAATACAGATAGAGGATTCTACATCAATGAATTGATCATTGGAAAACCCATACAAGTCACAAAATTAGAATTTTTCAAGAATCATTAAAAACTATTTCATTCACAAATATATGAGTTTTATAGGATTTTTCGTGTTTATATTAATGCAATGTTAAATAATCGAATAATATAAATATTAATAATTAAACAAGTTTTGTGATATATGCCTAAAAACAATGAATATTTAATTATTAATAACAAAAAATCATAATGGCCCACTGCTGAGCCGGGTCTCCTCAGAATGATTCCTCCTCCTCAGAGATGGGGGGTATTGGGCCATAGACCACCACGCTGGCCCAGTGGGGGTTGGCAGACTTCACACACCTTTGAGAATTTTTAGGGAACTCTCAGGAGTGCAGGTTTCCTCACGATGTTTTTCTTCACCGTTAAAGCAAGTGATATTTAATTGCTTAAAACACACATAACTCAGAATCAGAGGTGTGTGCCTGTGTGGGGGATCGAACCGGACCTCCCGAGTAAGACTTGAAGTCTCAACCACTGTGCCATCACTGCTTTTATAAGAACATAAGAACATAGTTAGTATTTAATTATATGACTGTTCTATTTCAGGGTATTAAAAACGTGATTCATGTCTGTAACCATGTTATATAAACGTTAATAATATTCAGTAAAAGTTTTAATCGGTCAAAAATCATTCATTACTTTATCACAAAATTATTACGAAATGTTATATTTAAAAGGTATTAAGTAATGCGTTTACACGGCCTTCGCTTAATTAGCGAGTGGAGGTAACTGGAGCACATCTTCGTATCGGAGTAATTATGATTGTATTAAATATAGTCATAATATGTTTTAACAGATATTTAACTTGACCTCGCCTTGTAAAAAATGAGAATTTTTGCTTTAGACCTGCAATACAAATGTTGTTCGATGCTTGTAGATAATAAAAATATTTATTTCTACAGAAATTAAGCGAATTATGTAAAATACCTTTTTATCAGAGATGTGCAAAGTAGTTTATAAAAAGTATTCAAATACAAAATGAAATACAAAATAGTTTTGCATTTTGTATTTAAAATGCAAAATACATATTTTCAAAATACTTTATTCAAATAAAATACTTTTATGGATCTAAAAGAATTTGCTTATATTTTATACTACGTTTTTTCACTCAATCACGTTATTATATCACATAATTAATGGACGCCCCCTAATTTAACCGAAAAAGGTGGTCCAATAACTAATGATTTTGTCAAGTAATTATGAAAATATAATAAACACTGATATTAGTCTTGATTATCCGTTTTGTCCCTTGTCCATCACTGGTTCCACTATTATATTTGTACGTACGAAAAGCAAGCATTACTTGTGTTGTCAAGCGAAATCACCATAAAAGCTGGTTAAGAGTTATATCATAGGATTTTATAGCTATTATATTAGCTGTCATCCGTATCAAGATATTTTGGACGAAGTATAAAACTGTTAGTATGTATTTCTAGAAATCCTGATGAATAATAAGGAAAAAGTTTCTAACCATTTATTTTGAGCCCATTGCCTTGTATACAATGTCAGTATAGATGCCCTTCTTACCACAATGTACGACAGATTCCTTAAACAGAAAAGTCGATGATGTCTACTTAGGAGGTCCGAGTTAGATTTACGTGTGTTTTAAGAAATTAAATATCACTTGCTTCAACGGTGAAGGAAAACATCGTGAGGAAACCTGCACTCCTGCGAGTTCTCCATCTTCTCAAAGGTGTGTGATGTTTGCCAATCCGCACTGACTTAATCCCTCTTCATTTTGAAGAGGAGGTCCGGCTCAGCAGTGGGCCATTAAATGCTGATGTTGATGATTAGATATGTATATATTAATTATTACCCGGCAACCGTTGTTTTGCCATGTAAATTAATTTTTTTTTTGGGTGGGATCCTTATCACTTAGTACAAGCTATTCTCAACCCTACCGAATATACACAAAAAATATATAAAAATTGGTCAAGCCGTTTCGAAGGACTTTGGCTACAAACACTGTGACACGAGAATTTTAAATGTATGGAAAATGTTTTTAGCGATTTCTGACGTTTCTAGTACTCATACCTTAAATGGTCCCATAGAGTCTTTTGATCCCCATACGAAGTAGGATTTTTGGATTTTAGCACTTCGCTAACCGTACATTTTCTCAAAAATCTGTGAAAGCCACGGAGAGAGCAGTTCAGAATATTTTAAAAAGTTATAGATGGTCTCCTAGGAACGTTTTCCTGTAACTATAACGGTTAAGGTACCTGCCCTTACTTACCCGTCTCAAAAATTCAGTCCTACATCGCGTCGTTCTGTTTGCGAGAAACTGTACTTAACGGATTTTCACAAAATGTTATATTTAAATTAGTTTTTACCAATAGATAGAGTGATTCATAAGGAAGGTTTAGGTATATAATTTGTTAAGGTTTTGCGTAACTTAGATCAAATATGACGATTATTGTTGAAAATGTCGGAATAATCAACTACCGGGGAGTTATAATCGAAATCGTTGTCTAAAAAACATGGGGTGAGTCGTTAGTAAATTAAAACATACAATTGCTAATAAAATACGGAAAAGGGCCCTTAAAGGGTTGTTTCATATAATCTGAATTGCAAAACAGACATAAAAGTTATTTAAAGGGCGATTGAGTCACATAGAGTAAATATTTTAATTAATGATGTCACTGCGTGGTTACGTATCATATGTTTAGAATTATTGGTTCTTCATTGTCATTGTTTTTGAATCTGAATTGTATTATTATAAGCTCATGGACTTAGAACAAAGTATGTATTATAACAAAGGGAATAAACTAACAGACGCGTTGTAAATCAATTCAAATGTATACAAAACCAGATAAAAATGAAAAAGATTGTTTATTCCTTGAAATAGGTTATTAAAGACTAGTCGACCCGCGCGACTTTGTCCGCGTGTAGCTCCGCTACTATTAGTAGTAGCGTGATGAAATATAGCCTATAGCCTTTCTAGATAAATGTGCTATCTAACACTGAAAGAATTTTTCAAATCGGACTAGTATTTTCTGAGATCAGCGCGTTCAAGCAAACAAACAAACTCTTTAGCTTTATATATTACTAGGAGCCCGTCCCGGCTTCGCACGGGTGGATAATTTTTTTTTAACATTTTGGCTCCCGCATTCTGTCGCTCCCTCTATCGCCGCGTTACTCGCTGCGCTGCGAGGCACGCCACACCGCGCCGACGGCCCGTCTGGGATTATTTTTTATTTATCTTGATATTTTTATTTCGTAATATCTTTTGACTGGAATGTCCGATTTTAATAATTCAAAAAGTATTTTACAGGTATTGAAACAGTCTTGAATACGAAATAATTTATTTGGATAAGGATTAATACAAAGTTATAGAAAACATGGTCTGATTTTAATTGGCATTTTTATCAACTTTTAAAATGTAAAAAAGTAGTTATAGTGACATAACTATAATAATTGGACATATGGTCTCGCGGAGTTTTTTGTAGATATTGATACGTTCTATAATATTGTAGAACATTTCTTTGTTCTATCATCAATACTTTTCGCAGCGCATGCGATGAAAGATATTTTATGGCTAATTTTTTTGCACCTTGGGTTGGTTTTAGTGAGATTTCCTGAGGATCTCTAATTTTTTCTTTTAATAAATATAGCCTGTGTTACTCAGGGATAATGTAGCTTTCTAATGGTGAAAGAATTTTTGTAATCGGTCCAGTAGTTTTTATGTTTATTCGTTACATACAAAAATACAAAAATACAAATCTTACTTCTTTATAATATTAGTATAGATATAGACTAGTCGCCCCGCGCGGATTTGTCCGCGTGTAGCTCCGCTCCTATTAGTCGTAGCGTGATGATATATAGCCTATAGCCTTCCTAGATAAATGTGCTATCTAACACTGAAAGAATTTTTCAAATCGGACTAGTAGTTTCTGAGATCAGCGCGTTCAAGCAAACAAACAAACTCTTCAGCTTTATATATTACTAGTCGCCCCGCGCGGCTTCGTCCGCGTGTAGCTCCGCTCCTATTGGTCTTAGTGCGTTGATATATAGCCTCTAGCCTTCCTCGATAAATGCGCTATCTAACACTAAAATAATTTTTCAAATCGGACCAGTAGTTCCTGAGATTTGCGCCTTCAACCAAACAAACTAATAAACTCTTCAGCTTTATACATTATTAAAATTAAAGAGATTAAAGATTTATACTAGAAAAGTAGTCTTTAGTGATATACGTACGGTAAATTATGATGTTGGCAACACTAATTTTTATTTTTTTGAATATCCGACAACTGATAAACATCAAAAAGTAGGGTTTGCACAACTAATACTCCGTCACGACAGTGACGCTAATATTATATCACGAGTATTCTAGCAGTAACGCTGAAAGTAGGATATTCTAGTCAAGCCGTCATTCTGTTGGTCTGCCTATAGATAGATTTGTTAACGACAGATAACATAGCAGGAATAATTCAGCATCTAATTTAGTTTTGGTATATAAATGTAGATGAACTACTAACCTAAACATTTAGCCTTAGATGGAATTAGGGTCGCTATCGTGATTTTTTGAGGCCTTGGGCTACTTAGAGGCCATTTACTTTATATAATTTTAATTTAATTTGTCTTATCAAAATAGATGCAATTACAAAATAATGATGCAGGTGGTATATAAATTTTGATAGCATTAATAAAATAAAAAAAAATATGACGCCATTGACCCGTGCCTTATCAAAATAAACGTGTATAAAGGTCTTTATTACTATGCTTTGAAACGGACTAAAATAATAAATGCGAATAACTATGTTAGTTTATTTGTTACTATTATAATATATAATATTATTATAAATTATAGCCTATGTGTTATTCTGATGTGTAAGCTGTATTATTGTACAGTTTCATCAAAATCCATTCAGTAGATTTTGCGTGAAAGGGTAACAAACATAAGCGTTTATAATATTACACGCTTTTTATTAGCTTCACTTGTATGTCAGTCTGTCAGTATGTCAGTATGTAACTCTCCGTGGGTAATTTGCGCGCCTGCGGCCTTCCTTGGTTCTGGTAGCCATTTCTCAAGCGTGATTTTTTTTAGTTTAAAAAAAAAACTAAAAAAAATAGCGCTTTTATAAATAAATCAAACTAAAAAGTAAAAAATAAATAATAGTTTAAAAAAACTAAAAACACGCTTTTTATTATAGAAAACCAAACTAAAAAATAGAAAATAAATTTTAATAAATTTAAAATAAGAATAGTGTTAAAAATTTCAATAAATATAAATTAATAATAGTGTAAATAAAAAAAATGTATTTTATTTAAAAAAAAGCGTGGGGTGCTTTTTAAGATATTATCAAAATGATAATCACTCTACTCATATCTGTCAATAAAATATTTATAACTATTGACACCATGCACCCCACGCGTTTTTTAAATAAAATACATTTTTTTTATTTACACTATTATTAATTTATATTTATTGAAATTTTTAACACTATTCTTATTTTATTAGTAGGATATATTTATGCAGAAAGCGAAGTGTAATAAAAAATAAAAGAGTAACAACAGATTTCCTTTCATATCTGATTTAATTTTTTTTTTCACTTCTTGTAAGGGGTGGGGGAATATATAACAGAGAAACTTTAAATGTTGAGGAAAAAAAAAGAAATTTATCACTAATATACAATACCTTTATTTATATAAAAAAATACATTACTCTGTTTTCCCTTTTATACAAGATTTAACATCCATCGAAGATATTAAAAATATAAAAAAAAAGAAGGGGGTACATTCACGAAATTTGGTTACAAACAAAATCGATACAAATACAATATTTTCGAAGTTTTTAAACCAATGTTGTGAATTTATTTCTGGACTATTTATTACTTAGGTAAAGAAGGCGGCAGCTAACTTTAGGTCTGAGAAAAAATAGTTGGGAAAAGTTGCGCATTGTGAGCGTGCTGTATGCCTGTATTGGCGGTTCCATCCGTGACTCTCCGCTATAAAGGTCCTAATAGTGACTTCTGCGCATTCAAGGTCAAACCTATACTTATGTGCCGGTAGCTATAATTGTTAAATTAAAATTGACACTTAATATATATTTTTTATCATCTTGTTTAACGGCTCTGGATTCAAGCTCTTTTGAACCTTCACTTGATATACTTACTAAAAGTGGTACACACCACGCAAGTAGATCGCGATCGACAATCGACGTACGTTTCGCTCCGTAACCAAAACATCTTCAGGAGTTGTTGACTCTACAAGTTCGTGAACGGTGTGCTCTTCTGGATTGTGCTGTACGAGTCTGGTTGTTAGATCGTCGAGCTACCTACTTGTGTCTTGGTTCGGATTCGCGCGTCTCACTTTTATGTGGGCAGGTTGCTCTTCTGGGTTGTACCATACGAGTCTGGTTGTTCAGATTGCCGCGGTTTATAGCAAGGTAACATTTTGATTACTTTTAAACTGTTATCTAATCTTGAAAATAATTATAACGGCACAAGAATTTTCGTATAATGACTGAATAAAACATCTAACTTAATATATTTACAACTAGCGACTCGCTTTCGGCTTCACACGGTTTCTTTCTTTACTATAATATACATGTATTATACATACAAACCTTCCTCTTGAATCACTGTATCTATTAAGAAAAACTGCATCAAAATCTGTTGCGTAGTTTTTCGAGAATAAGTAATAATTTTAATAATACTTGACTCTTAAGTAATATTCTTAGTAATTACTATATAGGTTTATAATGAAAGGCGTGCGCTATCTCATTTCAGTTTGATTACATATTACATAGTATATGTGAAATGTATGTCAATGTATTTATATGTTATATCGTGACTTCGCTGAGGGATTGGATTTTACATACAGCGCCATCTGTTGGCAATATATCATAGACTCTGTACAAACATCATAATATATACATCACACATTAAAATTGTTACAACCATTATTGAGTTTAGTTACTCTTTATTTTATTTACTTATTCTAATTTTCAGACAGAATTTAGGCCGCCATTTTATTTGTGGTAGTCATAGTACATATTACAGATAGACTCTAGATACTAATACAGATAAGATAAACGAATAAATTATGATAAATATATTGATAGGTGACTAGGTGTACATTGATTATAATTATTAGTCTTTTATAATACGAAGTACAACAAAACAAGCGTAATTTAAATAAAGGGGCCATTGATTTATTACGTAAGACTATTTTCGCTAGTTTTTGACCCCCTCTCTCTCTCTATTATAAGAAAAAATAAGAATTGGCCGACCCACTCCCACCCTGTTTACGTAAGAATCTAAAGAAAAAATTAATACACGTTTGAATATTTTTGACAACAATGTTTATTTGTATTTACAAAAGTACTAATAATTTGTATTTTTGGTAGTGATAAACGTTTGTTTTAGTGATCTTTCGTAAGAACTATCGAGACACCCTCCCACCCCTTTGTAAGAAAAAATAAGACCCTCCTTCCCTAAATTGTCTTACGTAATAAATGAATAGCCCCAAAGAAAGTATAATCTAAACACTCCTCTCTCCTAAACCGGTTTTGTTTTATCTGCTGCTCTTATCTAGCTAAAAATGAGTCATCAGATTAGTTATCAAAAACCTACATAAATATACTAGCTAATAAATACTTATATTTCTTCCCTTTATATATTATCATTAACTTTATTACTAATTAGGGACGAACGGAACGACGCAGACGAAGTCGCGGGCAGAGCTAGTAACAAATATAACTCTGTAGATTTATTATTATACGAGCCGCCTGCCGTCGTTTCGCTCCGGGTATTTAAAAAAATATTATGATTGATGTCCTTAAATTGTCACTCTGTAATTGTGTAGTTTTACATTATTTGAATAAAGAGAGAGAGAGTAAGAAAAAGTTATAAAAAGAAAAATGATAGAAACAAAAAAAAGCGACAGATAATAAAATAGGGAGGACAGAGCAAAAATAAAATTGAATAGGTAAAGGAGAGAGAGAGATAATCGAAAGAAAGGAAGTGAAAAGACACATAATTCTGAACACATAAAAATAAAAATTAAAGAGAGAAAAAAGAGAGAGGATGAGACACAATGATAGTATTTTAAGAGAAAGAGAGACGAAAATACTATAGACTTCTCTCAGTGATAGAATTTTTAAAATCGGATTAGTATCAACAAAATGGCCCTATTCTATTATTTAAAAATGTATATGGCAACACCCAATCACTTTTGTCCCTCACGAATAGTGTAGTTTTCTATCAGTTAAAAAATGTTTAAAATCGGATTTGTAGTTCCTGAGAAAGTCTTCAATTTATAAAATGACCACCTTATGGCACTTAAATGGCCATATCTTTTTAATTAGAGTATTTATCGCAATACCACATAGCCTATGTTACCTGGAAAGGATGTAGCTTCCCATCAGTGAAAGAATTTTCAAAATCGTTTTAGTACTTTTCGAGCCTATTCGCAACAAACAATCAAATCTTTCCTCTTTATATAATAGTAAGTATAGATATAGATAAGCTCTGTATATTTAATCATATACTTTTGTCTCTGTGTAATATTTTTATTAAAAAATTCTGTCTGTGTTAGATAGCTCATTTATCGAGGAAGGCTATATGCTATATATCATCACGCTCTGACCAATAGAAGCGGAGCTACACGCGTACATAGTCGCGGTGATCGACTAGTTCTATAATAAAATTCAGTGAAAATCGATTCAATCGATCATGTGTGAAACGTAACAGGTAAACAGTTACTTTTAATATAATAGAATTGTACATAATATAGTATACAGTAATACTCTGTGAAGTAATAATATAAGTGCGTCAGTGTTTACCCAGCTCACCGGCTAAATAAACACGCGTAATGCGTTTATACTACACAATAGGCGTTAATACGGTCTTATGTAAACTATCGGTAATTATTTAGTAATAGTGACGTTGAATTAATCTATTGAGAAAATTATCTATGGAATTCAAATGCATACACCAATTCGTTTTGCTTACCATATTTTTCCCTATTAACTTATATGCCACTGAGCATACAAACCACGAACATTTGTTGACAAAAGATTACCTCTAAAAAATCGATAATAGTTTTTTGTTGAGTTGTCATCAAAATACGTAAAAAGGATTACGGACAGATTTTCATTTAACTAATCGAAACTTAAGACGTTGCTGAATGATTAGTTTTTTTAATCTCTTTCCGGGTACTCTCTTTTGTAAAATATCAGTTTCAAATTATACATCGACTAGGGGCCCGTCCCGGCTTCGCACTGGTGGATAATTTTTTCTAACATTTTGGCCATACCGCGCCGGCCCGTCGGCGTGTATTTTTTGTTTATATTGATATTTTTATTTCGTAATATCTTTTGAATGGAAGGTCCGATTTTAATAATTCAAAAAGTATTTTACAGGTATTGAAACAGTCTTGAATACGAAATAATTTATTTGGATAAGGATTAATACAAAGTTATAGAAAACATGGTCTGATTTTGATTGGCATTTTTATCAACTTTTAAAATGTAAAAAAGTAGTTATAATGACATAACAACAATAGTTGGACATATGGTCTCTCGGAGTTTTTTGTACATATTGATACGTTCTATAATATTGTAAAACATTTTTTTGTTCTATCATCAATACTTTCTGCAGCGCATGCGATGAAAGATATTTTATGGCTAATTTTTTTACACCTTGGGTTGGTTTTAGTGAGAATTTCTGGGGATCTCTAATTTTTTCTTGTAATAAATATAGCCTATGTTACTCAGGGATAACGTAGATTTCTAATGGTGAAAGTATTTTTGAAATCGGTCCAGTAGTTTTTAAGTTTATTCGTTACATACAAAAATACAGATCTTTACCCTTTATATTATCAGTATAGATGTAGATTAATCGAGAATCGAGAATATTTGAATAGTCAATTTAATCGAAAACTCATCGACTCAGATAGTTTATTAAGAATTAGAGAATAAATTAATTACCGACCTCAACTTTCGGATGTCTTCTCAAAGCACTATTGCGAAGACAGTGTTGCCAATCAACAACAATAGTTCATGTCATTGTCTTAGCGTTGTGCTGCCTCTCTGGCAGTAGTTCGTGGGAGTTATTACTAGAAAGAAAGCAATCGGTATCCCAATAAGAATATTCCATAGCCACATCGCATCATTAAAAAAACTGACTTAAAAATAATACGCTCTGGTCTTAACCTTGAATTTACAGACATGAGACTAGACAGGTGTAGTTAAAAACAAACTTTTTACTAAATGACTTATCGATTTTAATTGTTTTATTTTTAATATATAACACAGAAGTATGTATATCTATACTAATATATAAAGCTGAAGAGTTTGTTTGAACGCGCTAATCTCAGGAACTACTGGTCCGATATAAAAAATTCTTTTAGTGTTAGATAGCCCATTTATCGAGGAAGGCTATAGGCTATATATCATCACGCTAAGACCAATAGGAGCATCCTTGCGACTTCGTCTATAATGAATTATTATTTAAATTAAAAGTCGAAAAAAAGTTTCCTTATGTGTTAGTCACATTAAACTACTATTTAGTGTATTTTCTAAAGTTTTCCATTTCAGCGCCATCTATCGATTAATTTAATATAATCTTATGTAATTTATTTTTAAATTGGTAATTTTCGTTAATCTTGCTGAAAGTCGAGAAAGAGATCGATTTGGCTAATTTTGGTTTGAAATATTTGCCTAGGAAAGATATAATTGTTTATGATATTTTTACATATTTAGAGTTTACCGTAATGTTTAATATTCAGATTAATATAGATATTCTCATTACGACACAACACCATTGTAGCTGTTTTCACACACCATACAATAATGAGAGAACTTTCCCAAGCTGTTGATCAATACAGGGAAGGAAAAGTCATGTTATTTATGTGTATGTGAAGTACTTCCCATATTAGTTTAAATGAACGAATACTGTTTAGTTATTTTTGATTATTTAGTGAACTGTGTACTTTTATTATATTTTAATGATACTGAAATCCGAATTTTTATTTGTCAAACAATAAAAATTTGTTTATAAGGTACGGAACCTAAATATTTATATTATTATATTCAAAATTTTGATGTAACATATCATAAGTGTATTAATTTAAATTATAATCAATGCAAGCTTAGATAATATAATATATTATTAGAAATATGTTTATGATTTTATTAAATTAAAAAAAAAATTTTAAAATAAGCAATCTATATGAAGATTTTGTGGCTAAAATCTGACTATAAATAAGATTAAATGATATTTATTCCCTCCATTTTTTTCTCATCGAGAGGTTTATTTTTTACCCCCTAAAACTAGTCATCGATTCCTCGGAGATGTCTCATCTTTTTCTACTATATTATGTATGTATTATACATATAAACCTTCCTCTTGAATCACTCTATCTATTAAAAAAAACCGCATCAAAATCAGTTGCATAGATGATACAAAAATTGATTGTATCCACAAAGACGACTTAGCAAGCTGATGATAGACAAATTAGTTGACTGACCTCAAGTACTGTGTACCTAAGCGAGTATACCAGGTTGGCCTGTTTAGTTTAGACATGACATGTCACGATGTGGGTCGACATCCGCCACACCCGTGGCGCTCCTTCCATGACGAGCCTTTTAGAAAATCTGCTGTGAAAAATTACAGTGCAGTGACTTTACAGCTGATGGTTTTTAATAAATTAATAACTAAAAGATTGCTTTTCCATACGCATTTACAATTACTTTACTAGCGTATTTTCCGCAGCTTCGCTTACGTCATGCTCGCGCTCGGTTTATCATCACGATAGTCAAACTTAAAAATGTACCCAACATTTTTAAGTTTCTCCTTTAACATTTATTATTTTATCTTATAGAATTACATCCCGGATTCTATACTTGTCATATTATGAATGTGTGTAATATCTATTAATGAAAACCGCATTAAAATCCGTATTGTCGTTTAAAAGATCTAAGCGTAGAGACATTGTAGACTATGAAAAGATTTCGATCTGAAATTTTTGAACTGCTTTATATCGTGAAAAAAACCATAACCAATACAGTAATTTTAAAAACGAGGGTTGTCGGGAAGTGATGGCTAATAAGCCATAAGACCATTCACTACTTCACAGCTCACTCTGTTAGTAGTGTACAAAAAAGTTATAAATAAAATAAATAATTTAAGACATTCAAATATACAATCATTAGCTATTCATAATTACTAGTATAGAATATATACCTATAGTCAATCTTCACTATTGGAAAATCAGAAGCATAAACCAGAAATACATCATGGAAAATATCTATTAATATACACTCGATTACATTTATTTCAAACTAGTCGCACGACTTCGTCCGCTCGATGCTCCGCTCCTATTGGTCTTAGCGCTATGATATATAGCCTATAGCCTTCCTCGATAAATGGGCTATCTAGCACTGAAAGAATTATTCAAATCGGGCCAGTAGTTCCTGAGATTAGCGGGTTCAAGCAAATAAACAAACAAACATGATTTAATAAACTTTAATTTAAGTAGGTCTCTTTATCAACAAAATAAATCCATCCCTACGGTCACAATGTATTCACTCTCAGCGAAGAGAGTTGTTATTAATATTAAAGTGTGGCAATTGATTAATAGCAAAGCGTGGATCATATTCGTGAGTCATAAACTTATTGGAGCGAATAATCGTTCTTTCGTGTCCGACAACCACCCACGAATATTTTCAAGACAACTCAACTCATATTGTGTCAATATACTTATTTTAAACGGTGAAGTAAACAGGTTGATGACACATGGATGAAAGATTATAAAGTTCTGACTTTATCGAATAGTTTGATAGTGCATAGCTCAGTCAAGCAGTTTTTATCTGATTATATACTTATGCGTAAATAAGACACAGATTATAAGCGAAAAACGTATCGAATTTAGTTTAATTTTAATCTTAAAAATTAAATGTTGAGAAACGCTATAACGATTTTGAGAAATCTTTACCTAATACACCTTAGCGAAGCGAGGAAGGGTCTGCTAGTACTTTATAGTTTATACGAGTAAAACACATCACAACGCTAAGATTTTGTCTTCATTTACTAACCAACTGCGTGACAGGAAGGAGGCGAATGCGTTGATAATAAATCAACTCTTAAGACCATATCGGAACCGTACGTCAATAGATTTATATGAATCTTGTAAGGGCAATGACAGTAATAAAAATTCAATATGGCGACACTCAAGCAAGCAATATTCTAGTACAACCGGCCAATCTCCTTTGTGTTTTACTCAATATACGTGACATTACTTTGTGCACACATGTTGTTGCCCACCTGAAAGCCATAAGTGAAGTAGAAGAAGAACAGGACGCCATATTGAAGTTTTACAGTATAAGAAATAAATGAGACAATGACAATAATAAAAATTCAATATGGCGACAACAGGAAGCCATATTAAATTTTTACAGTATAAAAAATAAATGAGACAATGACAATAATAAAAATTCAATATGGCGACAACAGGACGCCATATTGAATTTTTACAGTAAGAAAAATAAATGTGACAGTGACAATAATAAAGATTCAATATGGCGACAACAGGAAGCCATATTAAATTTTTACAGTATAAAAAATAAATGAGACAATGACAATAATAAAAATTCAATATGGCGACAACAGGACGCCATATTGAATTTTTACAGTAAGAAAAATAAATGTGACAGTGACAATAATAAAAATTCAATATGGCGACAACAGGACGCCATATCTAATTTTTACTGTATAAAAAATAAATGAGACAACGACAATAATAAAAATTCAATATGGCGACAACAGGACGCCATATCTAATTTTTACACTATAAAAAATAAATGAGACAATGACAATAATAAAAATTCAATATGGCGACAACAGGACGCCATATTGAATTTTTACAGTAAGAAAAATAAATGTGACAGTGACAATAATAAAAATTCAATATGGCGACAACAGGACGCCATATCTAATTTTTACTGTATAAAAAATAAATGAGACAACGACAATAATAAAAATTCAATATGGCGACAACAGGACGCCATATCTAATTTTTACACTATAAAAAATAAATGAGACAATGACAATAATAAAAATTCAATATGGCGACAACAGGACGCCATATTGAATTTTTACAGTAAGAAAAATAAATGTGACAGTGACAATAATAAAAATTCAATATGGCGACAACAGGACGCCATATCTAATTTTTACTGTATAAAAAATAAATGAGACAACGACAATAATAAAAATTCAATATGGCGACAACAGGACGCCATATCTAATTTTTACACTATAAAAAATAAATGAGACAATGACAATAATAAAAATTCAATATGGCGACAACAGGACGCCATATTGAATTTTTACAGTAAGAAAAATAAATGTGACAGTGACAATAATAAAAATTCAATATGGCGACAACAGGACGCCATATCTAATTTTTACTGTATAAAAAATAAATGAGACAACGACAATAATAAAAATTCAATATGGCGACAACAGGACGCCATATCTAATTTTTACACTATAAAAAATAAATGAGACAATGACAATAATAAAAATTCAATATGGCGACAACAGGACGCCATATTGAATTTTTACAGTAAGAAAAATAAATGTGACAGTGACAATAATAAAAATTCAATATGGCGACAACAGGACGCCATATCTAATTTTTACACTATAAAAAATAAATGAGACAATGACAATAATAAAAATTCAATATGGCGACAACAGGACGCCATATTGAATTTTTACAGTAAGAAAAATAAATGTGACAGTGACAATAATAAAAATTCAATATGGCGACAACAGGACGCCATATCTAATTTTTACACTATAAAAAATAAATGAGACAATGACAATAATAAAAATTCAATATGGCGACAACAGGACGCCATATCTAATTTTTACTGTATAAAAAATAAATGAGACAACGACAATAATAAAAATTCAATATGGCGACAACAGGACGCCATATCTAATTTTTACACTATAAAAAATAAATGAGACAATGACAATAATAAAAATTCAATATGGCGAAAACAGGACGCGCGCGCAATATCGAATAAAAAATAAAAGTTGACGAATTATTATTATTTAAATTAAAATCAAGAAACCCAATTGCTTTAAAAAAATATCATTTTGATGTTTCCCTCCTTTTTTAGGGTTCCGTACCCTAAGGGTAAAAAAGGGTCCCTATTACTAAGACTCCGCTGTCCGTCTGTCTGTCTGTCACAAGGCTGTATCTCATGAACCGTGATAGCTAGACAGTTAAAATTTTCACATACTAAAAAAAGTCTCATACAATAAAAGTGATTTTTTGGAAAACACGGAGAAGACTGAACGGTGATTCCTTTCCACCAGCATAGTCATTGAGTACAAGAACATACTGACACTTATATATCGTCATCAAGTTAATTGTGCATTTGATTTCTGAACACGTAAATCGCGCTTACTCATCCGGTATTAAATCTACTAAACCTTACCTCTTACCGAGTTCAAGGTGAAACGATTCGCGTAAGAGTTTAAGATGTTTAGTTCCTATAAAAGAAGCCTTGAGCTCGTGGAAGTATATTAATATGAATCATCTTTTATATAGCAGTCTCGGACCAAGTCGGTCACCAATGAGAGTGTTCTTTTTAGTTCGCAATCCAAAGGCGAACTAGTTCTCTCTTTTAGTTCGTTAGTTCTTTTTTTAAAATAATTTAGTAAAAATAATAAATAAAGGAAAAAAATACTTAGTTTGCAATCCATTGGCAAACCTTTAGTTTAGGTTAGTTCTTTTTTTTGATAATTTGGTAAAAATAATAAATAAAGGAAAAAGTGAAACATCGATCTTTATGAACTATATTTCGATATTTCTATCACCATTTAAATATATAGTATATATCGATTTTTTATTAGAATTAATCCACTATTTTTATTTATTACACATTTATTTTTATAGAAAACAAGTAGTCAAGTATAGATGAAACATAAGCATCCCTAAAAGTAATTATTTCAATTTAAAAAAAATACAAGAACTAAGAGCAAGATAATTGACGAACTAGTTCGTATAGTTCACCTAAAGGAGCGCTCTTTTGAACTAGCTCGTTCGCGAACTATCCAAGACTATTTTATGGCGCTTATATTGTTGTCTACCTTTTGTAACATTGAATTTGCTCTATTATTCTGTTTTTGTATATAAGTTTACTATTATTATATCGCGGTAAAGTATACTATAGTTTACCTAAAGATATAGTTATATAAGTCTTTAAGAATGTTTTAATACAAACACAAAATAAACATATAAATAAGTATCATTCTTAGATAGCTTTAAAAATGACGATACTTCTGTACAAGTTTTCATCCCCCTTTCAACCTTTTTTTGAATTAAAAAGTAGCCTATATCCTTTCTCAGGCTCTAGACTATCAGTATACCAAATTTCATTTAAATCAGTTTAGTAGTTTTAGCATTAAAGCGCGACAGACAGACAAACCCGCTATAATTTCAAAACACTGCTGCCTGTTGTGCTGCATAATGTGAATAATGATAGTAGCTGTATATCACCTTATTAGCCTATTAAACTATTTCCTAAGAAATCAAGAGTCAAGACCTTGTGGTTTCGCCATAAAGCATTACACAGTCCAGATACGGCTAAGTCAGACCCACGTCAATCTAGATACGGCACGCGCTCTTTGTCCATATTTGACCCTGATGGTGCATTATTTATTATTATACTTAAATCCATAAATAACACGGATTTAGTTATATTTTCTATACATTCTGTAGAGATTACCATTGAAGGAAACTCTTTCAGTTTTAGCTCTACAGGTTAAACTCCGACTTGGAAATGATCTCCAATCAATTGGATTAAATAAACCCTACCTTATTATTACAAAATTGTAAACTAGTTTAATGGATCTTCATTCCTTAGGGAATAGATAATGTGATGTTTGTATAATTAAAATATTTCCTTGTTATGTATTAAATAAAAATAGAGTCAATACATACATTTTTGACTATATAAGTATTAAAATAATATTATTTAAGAAAGATAGCGCCATTTAAATTATCTACTCAAATTTTGTACAGGTAACCATGGTAACCACTAGCGTAATCATAGCGATAGTGTCGAGCGGGAAAAAAATATAGTTCGAAATTCAAATAATTCACACAGATTAAAATACAAACTTCACGGTATCGAGTTGCGTCAGTCATCACCGTCAGCGTGACACACGATCCGTGTTACAGGCATGTTTGTGCCTTTTTGTAATTTCTTGATGACTGGTATTAGTTACTAAGCTCGGATTACTTCCACATTTTTATTACTGACACACTCAATTTTTACATTTTTATAACCCAGTGATATAAAAAATAATGAAGGCTCAAAAGGGCTTCAACTCAAGGCCGTTAAACAACATAATAAAAAAAAGAAATAAAGCGTTATTCGAAATTCAATTTTTGTACAACATATTCACTTAATACAAAACTTTGAGTCTTACCGATGAAAACTCCGGCTACTCAATGATATAGGGGACAAGTAATTTCATAGAGTGAACATTGTTTAACGTGGTCCACGCTGTACAGTAAGTTGTATAGGATAAGTAATAAAATCTAGCAGCATTGATATAATCTTTTACATTTTAATAAGAATTTCCAAAAATTTTAATTTAAATTTAAATTATCAGCACATGCGATCAAATAGCATACGCGTCACAGCTGGCACGCGACTGAATTTAAAACAGGTTTTCTAAAGAAATAACAAGGACGAATTTGATACACCATTTAACTTTTATTCCCTTAATAGTTTATTCATATCAATTACAAACAAATTAATGTTAAATGATTTCTATATACTGTAAATTAATAAAAGAATAAGAAGTTGGATTCTATACGCAGACTACCAGGGTGACAGCTTGACTACAATATCCCCTGGGGGTTATACTATCTTCGTATGTCGTGACGACGTATTTATTTTGCAATCCCCATTTCCTTGATTTGTGTTTATCAGTTGGCCAACATTCAAAGAAGTAAATATGCTACCAACATCAAATAACAGGATGCTACTCAAATTATAAGTGTTGCCATCATCATAATTAACAATACCTACTGATTTAATTGAACCCCGCCGAAAGTAGACAAAAAAAATATAAATGGAAAAATCGTAAATTCATCTATTTAACATGTAATATTAACTTAACTTAAACTTAAAAATTAACAGACATGCCAATTCTTTAGAAGTTTAGTAAATATTACTTAAATAAATAACTTCAATAGAAATTCAATATCTAAAACGTATTATTCAGTTAACCTAATTCTACTCTTTGAAAAATATTTCGAATTCACATGCCACATTAATTGGTCTACTCTTTAATTAGGACATCATTTTTTTGAATACAACTCCCCTCTGCCCCTGGGAGACCATCTGGTAAGAGGCGAGTAACCCAGCACCGCTTGGTGGTAGAGGATCGGTTCTCCGACTAGCTCGCGAATCCGCCGCCAAGTGTTTGACGAATTCTGGTCGAGCCGCATGTGGGCCGTGACTTAACCCCTCCCTATCCCATCCCATTAAAGCTGCGGATTTAGTGGATTCTGGTCTTTTCTTCTTTCTCTGGGTCTGAGAAACCGCAGCGTTTTTCTCTTTCCTCCCAATAATGCCGCCATTCTATCATGGAGGTTGCAACGCATCGGCAAACCAAGAGATCTCTTGTGTTGCTGATGTCCAAGAGCGATGGTGGGTACTGTACCAACAGCTAGACCGTCTGTTCGTTTAAAAATATATTAAGCGAAATTTTTATAGTATCTGTGTTAGTAGAAAAGAGTTCTTTTTATAATACAATTAGGACAAATAAGATTTATACAAAAGAATGAGTACCTACAAGTCTCTGGACATCTTTGTACGCCCATTCATATCATATTGTTGACTTTCACCTGCGCGTCTACAGTTCCAGGAAGGGTTTGGTGTCGACTAACATACTGTAACGATTTACTATGTTACCATATGCTACTGTCACCTGGTTTTGTTTAAAAATCAAAGGCATAATGTAGCTTATTATTACTTATTCGCCCTCGAATATGTCTCCACCTGCCAACACTGTTACTGTTATAAGACTAAGTCTATTTTAATTCCTATGAAATAGTAAAATAGTATTAAAGAAATTAAAATAAAATATGTAATTAATTATGCCAAGACTCGCAATATTTTCGCCGTAAATCTTATGTAGTATATAATAAATATTTTAGAATATTTTAGCCTTGAATATCTTCTTTCTATTTATATAAAACTATATCCTTTAAACGGGAAATATAATACAAGAAGAAACCAAGGTTCATTTGTGACCCAAAAACGAATGTTAGCCATTAGTTAGTATGGCTTCATGTTGTTAAGTCATTAGTTAGGATTATTCACTGATACATTTCTAATACTTTATGTTTGTATGTATTGTAGTAGATTTAATTCTTTTTAAATTACATTAAACCATTTACCAATTTAAATATTTCTCTTACGGCATTTTGTAAGCTAATATCCATTTCAAGTCCAGTTAAGTAAAATTAAAATACCAGAGCAATCAAGTAAATTTAGTCGAGAAAAATTTTCATGATCACGGAAGAATAACTTAAATTTTAAATGATAAATGTATGTTTCTAAATCTTTCATGCAAATATAATTATACATGATTTTTATGAAGATATTGTTAATATCGCTCGAGGCGTTATCTCTGATTTATAAACTTTTATTATTCCTAGAGGTTTCGTGTCTTAAAACAAGCTAATTTCTTAATGATCAAAGTATAAAAAAATATACTATTGAAAGTAGGATGTCGAAGTCTTAGCGAAGTGAATATAAAGAAGTCTATATCACAGAATCAAATGGGGGAAGCAAGAAGTCTATATTGTATACCGTGCCACCAAATATACATAATATACGTTTAACTGTAGAAATTCGAAGAAAATTTAGACGACGCTTCATTAATTTATGGCTAGCAACTCCAACATTGGAATATACTTTAATCGCCAACGCCATAGCAATAACCATCAAGTAATAAATAAGATTGTCGTATAACAGCCCAACGCTTAATATTCATCAACGACACTGAACCACACGTGAAATGCGAATAACTGTATATTCCCAATTCGGAGAAGTGTCTTTTTGTACTGAATTTTAATTTTATTTTTATTAAAACTAGCTAATACCTTTGACTTTAGTCAAATATATGGATATGATGAATCTTATAATTAAGAAAATCTTTTATTTATTCGTTTGTTAAACTAACATTCACATTTAATTTTTGAGTTTTTTATCTATTTCTATGTATATAAAATTCATCAAAAGTAGTTCAGCGATTTAGGCATCCAAACATAAGAGAACCTTACTTACATATTATATCCCATATCACAAACATTTTAATCCTACTTTAATTATTAACGCGAAAGTTTATAAGATTGTATGGATGAAAGTTTGTTACTCTTTCACGCAAAAACTACTGCATGGATTTTGATGAAACTTTACAATAATATAGCTTACACATCAGAATAACACATAGGCTATAATTTATAATGATATAGTTTGAACTATCAAAAAAAATAAAGCGGGTGATATAGCGGGGCGCAGCTAGTAAGTTGATATATGTGTTATTACTTCTAGTGTTTCGCCTCGCGGTTTCACCCGCTGTATTTTAGAAAATTCAAACAATATCATTATAAATTATAGCCTATATGTTATTCTGATGTCTAAGCTATATTACTGTAAAGTTTCATCAAAATCCATTCAGTAGTTTTTGCGTGAAAGAGTAACAAACATCCAGACATCCATACATTCTTACAAACTTTTGCATTTATAATATTAGTAGGATGTAATTTTAATAGATCATATTAATGTAAACTGTTTGAAAGTTATTTTATTTTTAGTTCATATATACTGATAAAAAAATTACATTAAATTAATAGTAATAGTAGCAGTTTTATAAATAACCGTCCCGGCTTCGCACGGGTGGATAATTTTTTTTTAACATTTTGGCTCCCGCATTGCGAGGCACGCCACACCGCGCCGCCGGCCCGTCTGGGATTATTTTTTATTTATCTTGATATTTTTATTTCGTAATATCTTTTGACTGGAATGTCCGATTTCAATAATTCAAAAAGTAATTAACAGGTATTGAAACAGTCTTCATTACGAAATAATTTATTTGGATAAGAATTAATACAAAGTTATGGAAAACATGGTCTGATTTTGATAGGCATTTTTATCAACTTTTAAAATGTAAAAAAGTAGTTATAGTGACGTAACTACAATAGTTGGACATATGGTCTCGCGGAGTTTTTTGTAGATATTGATACGTTCTATAATATTGTAAACATTTTTTTGTTCTATCATCAATACTTTCTGCAGCGCATGCGATGAAAGATATTTTATGGCTAATTTTTTTGCACCTTGTGTTGGTTTTAGTGAGAATTTCTGGGGATCTCTAATTTTTTCTTGTAATAAATATAGCCTATGTTACTCAGGGATAATGTAGCTTTCTAATGGTGAAAGAATTTTTGAAATCGGTCCAGTAGTTTTTATGTTTATTCGTTACATACAAAAATACAAATCTTTCCTCTTTATAATATTAGTATTAGACAAACAATTTAGGAACATAATCTCATTCACACGAAATGAAGCAACATCAAATTAATTCTTGGTATAAAGTTTTTTGATCGTAGTGAAGAGACCCAATTTTTACGGAAGTAAACTGGTTTTTAATATTATATCTACAGTTACAGTTATTCAATAAATCAGGTGCCAAGTTCTGTAGATAGTTCTTGAATTTATAAGAACATACGACATCCTAAAATTAATTTAAAAAAAACCTTTAATTTCAACACTTGAATTATTTATTACAATGAAAATAAATACGGTTAAAAAATAATAAGGCGAGTGTTAGCTACACTGTTTATAAAGCAGTAGTAGCGGGTAGATCATTCTATATTATTTCAAGTATACCAACGTGAAGACAATATATAACCTTTAGTACGATAGATTAGTCTCAGTCTCTCTGGTGTTTTCGTGCAGTGGACATGGAAGTTAGTGAACCGTGATTAAGGTCACCCTTCTCGAGGTCCACGTAAGTTTACTTTATTATGAAAGAGCTCTTTAAATGTGTATTTATTGACCTTACTATATAAGAACAGTACCTTTCGTATTACATAATTTAAATAAAAATTGTGCATCTAGCTAAATAGATTTCAAGTTTTTTGAAAAGGTGAAAATTGTCTCCAAATCATTCGGGTAATATTACAGTGTAACACGGCTATTGCGTCGCCTTTTCCTTTTCTTTGCTTGAACTTAGCTTGACACACTCCCAAGTATCTTGATTTATCATAAATATTTTTTTTTAACCTAGATGACCCTAAACGTTTAGTCCAGTTTAAAGACTTGCTAGAAACTTTCTATTTACATAACTTTAACTTATCTTTTAATGTTGATAGGATAGAGAAAGATTGATGATTTTATTCATAAAAATATTTTATTTGATATCTTTTACTTTGAATGTTAAATGGATATGCTCGTTCGCACGAGTCGTATTACATTTGTAGATTAGAGTGTATATTTAATAATAAATTTGCTTTGAATATAATTTTAAAACCTATTGTTTATAATAATAGAGACATCAACACAACATAGCTAGAGGAACATACAAAGAAAGTCCCTCAATTCTTATTTAATTTAGATTTATGAATATTTTCGTATGCAAAATGACAGATCGACGACGTATTTTATATACAATCTTATAGTACGACGACGCATTTTATATACAATCTTGTAGATATAACTTATAGTACATTTACTTATATGAAACAGATAAGAAATAAGAAATAAAAATAGCGTTTGACTGAAAAATACAAGTTTACTAATCAAGTAAAAACTGCAAGTATTTTCTATGGCGACAAAATTTCAACCAGAAAAACTCGCCGCGCTGGAACCACACCGGCCCGTCAGCGTGTATTTTTTGTTTATATTGACATTTTTAATTTCGTAATATCTTTTGAATGGAATGTCCGATTTCGATAATTCAAAAAGTAGTATACAGGTATTGAAACAGTTTTGAATACGAAATAATTTATTTGGATAAGAATTAATACAAAGGTATGGATAACAAGGTCTGATTTTTAAAACGTAAAAAAGTAGTTATAGTGACATAACTACAATAGTTGGACACATGGTCTCGCGGAGTTTTTTGTAGATATTGATACGTTCTATAATATTGTAGAACATTTTTTTGTTCTATCATCAATACTTTCCGCAGCGCATGCGATGAAAGTCATTTTATGGTTAATTTTTATGCGCCTTAAGTTGGTTTTAGTAAGAATCTCTGAGGATCTCTACGTTACTCAGGTATAATATACATGTGTTTATATATAAAAAAAAAACATTCCAATGTAACTGATCTAGTCGTGTTATGTATAATTAACTGAGGTAGGGCACAGTAGGAAACTTCCTGCTCAAATATGGCGCAGCCCGACTGGGGTAGTACCTCGACCTTACAGAAGATCACAGCTAAATAACACTATTCTAAAGCAGTGTTGTGTTACTGTTGGTGAGTAAGGTGACCAGAGCTCCTGGGGGGAATTAGGGATAGGGTCGGCAACGCGCTTGCGATGCTTCTGGTGTTGCAGACGTCTATAAGCTACGGTAATCGCTTACCATCAGGTGAGCCGTACGCTTGTTTGCCGACCTTGTTACATAAAAAAAAAAATATTAGATCAAGTCTCGTACGAATGTAATCTAAAGTCTAACGGCTCAAGTATCAGACCGGAAACATAAAATATATATTTGAAATAAATCAAATGATGCTAATATAGAAGAGAAAGTGTCTCGCTTGATGTGTATCATATAACTTATATGTTTATGTTTAGTTGACACTGTAACAAGGTCAAAAAGATTTAGAATTCTATTCAACGCCCACACCTATTACTGTATAGCAATATGCATAAATATGTATTTAAGAGAGGAATTGGGATTGTGACCCATGTTCAGGTTAACACGTGTATTTAACCATAACCGCTATGTCCCTGCATTTTAAATCTGTAATATCTTCGAAGATATTCATTTAAATTTCATGCTGTAAAGGGCCATATTGATCTATATTAAATGCACAATGTATTTAAGGTACCTAATTGGATAATGAATAATGCTGTATTGTTTAAAGTTGCTTCGTAAATAAGCCATTTTTTTTTTTTTTTTTTTCTCTAGTATTCCCTTTACCCCTCCTAGTAAGGTAATAAATAGCTTGTGTCAGGAGTGGGCCACGTCAGTAGTCCAATGTCCGGGATTTGAACCCTCGACTTGTTGATCGTGAATCCAACGCCCGAACCACTGAGCTACTGACGCTTCAAGCCATTATTTCTCGTAAAATGTAAAGGATAAAAATGGTTATTGTGGAGTATCCTTAAGAGATAGACATATAACATCGTAGACTTTTGAAGTGAAACTTCTTTAGAATCGTTGTGATTTCAAACCGGATGCAACAGAAAAAACGACAGGTAAGAGACACAAATACAAAAATGTGTAGGAAAGAATGAGACAGAAATATACAAAACGACAGGTAAGAGACACAAATACAAAAATGTGTAGGAAAGAATGAGACAGAAATATACAAAACGACAGGTAAGAGACACAAATACAAAAATGTGTAGGAAAGAATGAGACAGAAATATACAAAACGACAGGTAAGAGACACAAATACAAAAATGTGTAGGAAAGAATGAGACAGAAATATACATACTATTTTATATTGAAGTGAAACTTCTTTAGAATCGTTGTGATTTCAAACCGGATGCAACGGAAAAAACGACAGGTAAGAGACACAAATACAAAAATGTGTAGGAAAGAATGAGACAGAAATATACATACTATTTTATATTGAAGTGAAACTTCTTTAGAATCGTTGTGATTTCAAACCGGATGCAACGGAAAAAACGACAGGTAAGAGACACAAATACAAAAATGTGTAGGAAAGAATGAGACAGAAATATACATACTATTTTATATTATTATATATATTCATCTCATTCTTTTGTCGATTTACTGAAGTTTCACTTCTATCGTGTGTGAATCGCACACACACCTTTTTTTTTTTGTAGACCTTCTTAAGGTGTACAATACTATAGTACATTATTTTGATCTATCTCGTAGAGTTCAGCCAGCGTTAGCAATGTAAGCGCAAAAAAAATGTGTTTCTCTACTATATTATGTATGTATTATACATATAAACTTTCTTCTTGAGTCACTCTATCTATTAAAAAAAACCGCATCAGAATCCATAGCGTAGTTCGAAAGATCTAAGCATACAGACTGCTTCAGTTCTATCGAGACAATGATTATAATTTGTGTTGTAAACTTAGGTATAGTTATTGTTAAATATGATGTTGACAACACTGATTTGTGTGACAGCCTGGCAACATTAATCTTACATTTGATTTTAGAAGTTGGTACAAACTGAATATCCTTCGGTTGTGTCGACGTAAAGATAAAAACAAACCAAATAAATATGCCGCCATGACGGAAATATTACTACATCGTGAGTATTCTAGCAGTAATGCTGTTGGGCTGAGTCTAAAGTATAACCTCCAGAAGGATATTCTTGTCAAGCCGTTGAATTAACATTAATTATTATGAATGGTGATTATTAAAAAACTAAATCCAAATCTGTAATTTTGGCTTCTTGATTTCTAAAAATGTTTTCTGTCCTTTTTATTAATATTTAATTCCGTCGTCATGACAAAATAAAAGACATTAACAAAGACTAAAAGGATATATTATGGAAGAATTATTTTCCTCGTGAGAGAAATAATAAATATAAATATTTTAATCAACATAAACAAGGGAAGTGTTATGAAAAATGGACGCAAATAGAAACCGATTGCTCTAAAATTCAAAATTATATTTTATTAATATCCTTTTTGCCTCAATAACCATATGTTTAATTACCATACTTTGTAAATACCACGTGTGTTTATTTAACCAACTGCTTGTTAGTTTCATGGTAACTTAAATTTTAAAGCATACTTTTGACATTTTATTCTACAAATATAGCATCGCCTGCTTTATCTTTATTATATTACTAGAGGGCTGCCCTCGCTTCGCTCCGGGTATTTAAAACAATATTATAATTGATGTCCTTAAATTGTCACTCTGTAATTGTGTAGTTTTTCTTTATTTGAAAAAAGAGAGAGAGTAAGAAAAAGGTATAAAAAGAAAAATAATAGAAACAAAAATAAAAGAAAAGCGACAGATGCTAAGAGAGGGAGGACAGAGCAAAATTAAAATTGAATAGGTAAAAGAGAGAGAGAAAGAGCGAGAGAGATAATCGAAAGAAAGAAAGTAAAAAGAGACTGATCATACTGAACAAATAAAAATAAGAATTAAAGAGAGAGAAAAGAGGGAGGATGAGAGACAATGATAGTATTATAAGAGGAAGAGAGATGGAAATACTATAGACTTCTCTCAATGAAAGAATTTTTAAAATCGGATCAGTAGCAACAAAATGGTCATATTCTATTAATTAAAGAATATATATGGCAACACTAAATCACTTTTGTCACTCACGAATAGTGTAGTTTTCTAACAGTGAAAGAATTTTTAAAATCGGATCAGTAGCAACAAAATGGCCATATTCTATTAATTAAAGAATGTATATGGCAACACTAAATCACTTTTGTCACTCACGAATAGTGTAGTTTTCTAACAGTGAAAGAATTTTTAAAATCGGATCAGTAGCAACAAAATGGCCATATTCTATTAATTAAAGAATGTATATGGCAACACTAAATCACTTTTGTCACTCACGAATAGTGTAGTTTTCTAACAGTGAAAGAATTTTTAAAATCGGATCAGTAGCAACAAAATGGCCATATTCTATTAATTAAAGAATGTATATGGCAACACTAAATCACTTTTGTCACTCACGAATAATGTAGTTTTCTATCAGTGAAAGAATTTTTAAAATCGGATCAGTAGCAACAAAATGGCCATATTCTATTAATTAAAGAATATATATGGCAACACTAAATCACTTTTGTCACTCACGAATAGTGTAGTTTTCTAACAGTGAAAGAATTTTTAAAATCGGATCAGTAGCAACAAAATGGCCATATTCTATTAATTAAAGAATGTATATGGCAACACTAAATCACTTTTGTCACTCACGAATAGTGTAGTTTTCTAACAGTGAAAGAATTTTTAAAATCGGATCAGTAGCAACAAAATGGCCATATTCTATTAATTAAAGAATGTATATGGCAACACTAAATCACTTTTGTCACTCACGAATAGTGTAGTTTTCTAACAGTGAAAGAATTTTTTAAATCGGATCAGTAGCAACAAAATGGCCATATTCTATTAATTAAAGAATGTATATGGCAACACTAAATCACTTTTGTCACTCACGAATAGTGTAGTTTTCTAACAGTGAAAGAATTTTTTAAATCGGATCAGTAGCAACAAAATGGCCATATTCTATTAATTAAAGAATGTATATGGCAACACTAAATCACTTTTGTCACTCACGAATAGTGTAGTTTTCTAACAGTGAAAGAATTTTTTAAATCGGATCAGTAGCAACAAAATGGCCATATCTTTTTAATTAGAGTATTTATGGCAACACCACATAACCTATGTTACCCGGAAAGAATGTAGCTTCCTATCGGTGAAAGAATTTTTAAAATCGGTCCAGTACTTTTAGAGCCTATTCGCAACAAACAAACAAACATACAAACAATCAAATCTTTCCTCTTTATATAATAGTATAGATTATCTATACTGAACAGTAACACGTACACAAGGAAATTATATCATAACTGGAACGCTCACTTAAAAATATGGTATACTCAAATATGCACCTTATAATAACTAGCATAAGGTTGACATTTGTTTCCAACACGTAAAGAGTAAAAATCGTTCCGAGCAGGACCGTCGACTAAAGGGGATTTTGTCTCTTTCTTACGGTGTTTGTGTCAATGTGCCATACAAATAATTTTAAGCAGTTAAATAGACAGAAGTTGATTACTAATAATAACACAATATTTAATTTTTCTCCATTCCTCGAAGCATGGTGATACTAGTAGAAAGAGATGCAATCCCCTATAGTAGCTGTACTCTTCGGAACGTTTACTTCATAATGGATTCAGGCGTTGGATACAAGATCGATGGGTCTTGGGCTCAAATCCCAGTCATTGGACTACTGACGCCCACTCCTAACACAAGCATGTAGCTTACTTGGAGGGGATTAAGGAATACTAGCAGTATGTGATATAAAGTTATAAACGGTGTTGCTAACAATATTATTTTGTAAAAATATTGTATATTCAAATATGCACCTTATAATAACTAGCATAAGGTTAACATTTGTTTCCAACACGTAAAGAGTAAAAATCGTTCCGTCCAGGACCTTTGACTAAAGGGGATTTTGTCTCTTTCTTACGGTGTTTGTGTCAATGTGCCATACAAATAATTTTAAGCAGTTAAATAGACAGAAGTTGATTACTAATAATAACACAATATTTAATTTTTCTCCATTCCTCGAAGCATGGTGATACTAGTAGAAAGAGATGCAATCCCCTATAGTAGCTGTACTCTTCGGAACGTTTACTTCATAATGGATTCAGGCGTTGGATACAAGATCGATGGGTCTTGGGCTCAAATCCCAGTCATTGGACTACTGACGCCCACTCCTAACACAAGCATGTAGCTTACTTGGAGGGGATTAAGGAATACTAGCAGTATGTGATATAAAGTTATAAACGGTGTTGCTAACAATATTATTTTGTAAAAATATTGTATATTCAAATATGCACCTTATAATAACTAGCATAAGGTTAACATTTGTTTCCAACACGTAAAGAGTAAAAATCGTTCCGTCCAGGACCTTTGACTAAAGGGGATTTTGTCTCTTTCTTACGGTGTTTGTGTCAATGTGCCATACAAATAATTTTAAGCAGTTAAATAGACAGAAGTTGATTACTAATAATAACACAATATTTAATTTTTCTCCATTCCTCGAAGCATGGTGATACTAGTAGAAAGAGATGCAATCCCCTATAGTAGCTGTACTCTTCGGAACGTTTACTTCATAATGGATTCAGGCGTTGGATACAAGATCGATGGGTCTTGGGCTCAAATCCCAGTCATTGGACTACTGACGCCCACTCCTAACACAAGCATGTAGCTTACTTGGAGGGGATTAAGGAATACTAGCAGTATGTGATATAAAGTTATAAACGGTGTTGCTAACAATATTATTTTGTAAAAATATTGTATATTCAAATATGCACCTTATAATAACTAGCATAAGGTTAACATTTGTTTCCAACACGTAAAGAGTAAAAATCGTTCCGTCCAGGACCTTTGACTAAAGGGGATTTTGTCTCTTTCTTACGGTGTTTGTGTCAATGTGCCATACAAATAATTTTAAGCAGTTAAATAGACAGAAGTTGATTACTAATAATAACACAATATTTAATTTTTCTCCATTCCTCGAAGCATGGTGATACTAGTAGAAAGAGATGCAATCCCCTATAGTGGCTGTACTCTTCGGAACGTTTACTTCATAATGGATTCAGGCGTTGGATACAAGATCGTTTGGTCTTGGGCTCAAATCCCAGTCATTGGACTACTGACGCCCACTCCTAACACAAGCATGTAGCTTACTTGGAGGGGATTAAGGAATACTAGCAGTATGTGATATAAAGTTATAAACGGTGTTGCTAACTCTATTGTTAATTATGATGTTAGCAACACTAATTTGAGCATCCTGTTATTTAGGATGTTGGTAGCATTGAGTTGAGTGGCTTTCCTGAATGTTGGACAACCGACCGTCATACTGTTAGACGGTTTATTGAAAACTGTCTAATTTAATTATCACTAATTTTTTCGCAAACCTTATACTATTGATCTAATTTTAAATTTAGGTGATAGTAGTTTTATCCTGTGGGAACCGTCTAGCTCAGTATTTCCCAAACGTAACCTTGTAATTAGTAAGCTACGAACGTCTTTATTTAGCATGGCAAGGTGGTTGACTTACACGTTTTGGTAGCATCTTGGTTTACATTTCGAAGTTTGTTACTCTCTCACGCAAAAACGACTGAATGATTTTTTATTAAACTTTACAGATATATACCTTACACATCAGAATAACACGTAGGCTATAATTTATAATGATATAGTATGAATTATCCAAAATATAGCGGGTGAAACCGCAGGGCGCAGCTAGTAAATGATAAATATATGTATATGTGTACGCTATACAAAGTTTATACTTGGTATTATTTTAGTCTAGAAAAGTCTAGAAGAGATTTCATACAATAATGTAGTCTAACTAAATCTAAAGTAACCGGTCTAGTTTAAACCACTGATGCCATACTTAGGAGTCTTTTCTTTTCCTAAATTTTAGGGGAAAAATTTTGAGGATTATATTTTTTAGGAGTATTGTCAGATAATTATTATGATTTTTCTTGGGTTTTTGACTTAAACTCTAGGGAGAAATATTTTTGAGAGTTGGTAACATTGTTATAAATTTATTAATCTGTGGTCGGTAATTTCTGCGATTTTCTGATTAAAAAGCTTTTTATTATCTATTAATGTTATTTGTAAGGAAAATGTTATGTAAACTACTGTTTACTATATTTTATTTACATTTTCACGAAAAAAGTATAATTTAAATAGAATACAAAGATTAAACATCGCGTGTCATTTCTCATTTGCGCGAGCTCTTTTCATTAATAAACTGTCATGGCGCCCTTCTGTTTATTGTTTTTTGCTTAATAATCTGTCTTTTATTATGGTCGCATTCTAAATAAATTCTATAAACCTTATTAATCTATAATTTTTATTCCGCAATAAATAAAATATAAACTTGGATGTTTTTTATTTATCCATAATTAAGTGGTATCGAATTTTTTTACATATGGATTAATTTCATTATTACTTTAACATTTTTAATAATAAAACAAAAAACCACAGATTATACTGTACAGCGCGCGTTTTTATAATTCTAACCACAGATTATGTGTTTGATATGGGTACAGATTACAATAATAACTTGTATTAAATAAAAATTAAAATGCAAAGATTTAAAGTTTTCTTTTCTTCCTTATATATTTAATATGTAAAATCGAATAGGATAATAATATATATGATAATTAATTACATCATAAGTTCCTGGCATTATGCCGTATCATATTATCCATCCTTCCGTCATTACTGCATGATGCACATTCAACATTGACCTAGTAGTCTACTGTAGTGCAACCAAAATTATAGAAAATATTAGGATAAAATCTTATTCAAACTTTATTTCAATATTTTTTAAATATATTTTTTAAATCTTTTACCTGGGTAGCTCTTAGTTACGATTAAAAAAATGTTTTGAATTATGTCCGCCATGTCTAATTTCAACTGAATTCAAACCTACTTCCGTTGTAAGTGTGACAGTTGTTCTATCCATCGATGCAAATATACTGTCCAAATCAATGCTACCAATATTATAACTAACAATATAATATATTTTGTTTTATATATCAGTCAGATTTTATAATGAGAAGGAAGGAAGAAGAGAGGAATATTGAAAGGGTGGATGATATTGGGTAGAAGTAACGTAGATACTGCCACTGAACCGATAAATAATAAAATATGATCTCATAAAATTATTTTTGACCAAGGCAGACTTAAAGATGTCTTTTAACAGACTTTCAACACTCGCCTCCACTGTGCAGGCTCTCTATAAAAACCCAAGGTTAAACTCACATAAACCTAACCTAACCTAACACAAGACGTGGAAAACTACATTGTAAAGTACTCACGTGACCTTAATCGGACAACACTCCCAGCACTACTAAGACTGTAGTCCGACTGTCGACGGTATCTAAAGTCGAGACTGCCAAAATGACGGAAGTGACTACCTTACCCCAGCGCCATAGATGGCTATGACGATTCGAGTATTCGATAATAGTTAATTATTCACCGACATATCAGTCAAGATTAAGTTATTAGTTATTACATAAGTAAAGATAAGTTAGCAACACCGTTTATAAGACTACATATAACCTCTGTTCCGATAGACTCGTGCCAGTCCATTTCCAAAGGATTTCTTGAGTCTGACAGTATAACTCTCATACAAGATAACAGAAATAAAAACTTATAGCACAAGACAATCAAATTTTAACGCGATATAATATAAATACTAAAGATAATAATTTTTAATCTTATTACCTTTATCATTAATTGATGAATTATTGGGATTTCAATTAATTATTGCATTGGATACGCTTAGGCTACTGTTATACATGCTCTAAAATAACATGCTAAAAAGCGTGCTATAAGTATGCTTATGAACTGTTTACATTTGCTAGCAATAAACATGCTCAAACCAAACACTCCAATACACATGCCATTTGATAGCACGCTCTCTGCCAATTAAAACAAAACTATGGAAAATCCAGCAGTCATCAGCATGGATCTGAATAAAATTATACTTTTACTGAGCATGCAATGCATCCAAAAGCTTCCCTCAGCTAGGAAGAGGAAAAAAAGGAATAGAAAGCGCGTGCACCTTGCAAACAAGATCGATACTAGCATGCTCATTAAGCACCCCCGCATCAACTAGCATTATTAAAGATCTTACGGCGTGCTTTTATCCAGCATGCCACTAAAAAGCATGCTTAAAAGTAGTAGTTGCTCAATAATAGCATGCTTTCGAGCTAGTAATTAGCATGTGTAACAGTAGCCTTAAAGTTTTGGTCATAATTATTTAATAATAATATATGGAATGTTTCACAGAAACGTATAAGCTGGTTCCTATATGTGGATGCGACGTAAAATGCATCACTCCCTCGGATGACGGGAAGTCATTACTTTGTTGACGTTTATGGGAAATTATCATTTAAATATATAAATATTAAACTAAATAAATTTGTTGCGGGTTGTACAGATTTTGAACAATGCTGTCTATGTTGTTAAACCATCTTCAAAAAAATACAAAAATTTTAATATTTATTATTCGTCTAATCAGACATGTATTAAAAGCTACACGGTAGCTTTACTGATAACACCGGTCAACACGGATTTTGAGTCTGGCAACAAAATGTCAAATTTTGATTTCTTTTACCTTACTTATAATGGGTAAAATAGGTTTTTTGAATAAAGTTTGCTTTTATAGAAATTTCGTTTTCATAGAAAATTTCATATTATTTCGACAAGTAGTCTGTATGCTATTTTGCGACTCAGTCATATACAAAAGTAGTTGCTACAGTTTGTAATAGACATACATACACTCAATACAGTAGAATGCGCGACTTGTCGCCATTTTGTTTTAAAGTATTACCAACTATTATTTTACTCTCCACTAAGAACTTTAAAACTTAATTATCAATATAAAACATACAGTAGCAAACTTATTTCTTCATAAATTAAGTTTTTGGTTATTTTTCAATGTAAACACTCAGACAATAGTCATTAAATAACAGACACAAAAAATTTTTTTTTTTTGTTGACTTGTGTAATACACAATCCAGACGGAAGCTGGGCTGCGACATAGGTGCAGGATTAAAATCCCTTTCTACTGCTCTTACTGTCTGTAAACACTGACCACTCGACCTCCTGACTCTAATATTAAACCATTCTTCAGCAAAAGCAATTACATTATTTTTTTAAATATTCAGCAAACTATCTTTAAATACACAATTGAAGTCACACGAGTTCCGAGAGCAACTAAACTTTATTGCGTAAAAGTCATCCTTTTTATAACACAAAACCCTCATCTATTCCCACTATAATGACAGGCGGGGTCCTAGAATTGTGTTGCCAAGTTAATATTTAAAATCTCCCTTTAAATAATTTAATAACGCTTACTTGTTTAAATTCTTCTAATTATATTTAATATCGATATTTTATAGTATTCATATTTTAATTTATTTACAAATTTATGAAAAAAAATTTAGTCAATTTTAACCTCAAATGAATTTTCATAGTTCTGTCAACCCACATAATAAATAAAAAAATCATAATTTATGAAGAATATCTAATTAAAAGTCTACGACTTAATAAGTCAATGAGTTTGTTATTTCAGAAGTAAGTTACAGAGATCATCTAGTTTGTTTAAATATTATAAGTAGACTAGCTGCCTTTATCCGCTGTATTTTGTATAGTTCACACTATATCATTATAAATTATAACCTATATGTTATTCTGATGTGTAAGATAAATTATTGTAAAATTTCATCAAAATCCATTCAGTACTTTTTGCGTGAAAGAGTAACAAACATACATACATACATTCTTACAAACTCGCGTTTATAATATTAGTAGGAAGTAGGATTACTAGCTAACCTGGCAAACGTTGCTTTGCCATATAAATTTGGGGTGGGACACCTTTATCACTTAGGGGGATGAAAAATAGATAGTAGCCGATTAGCTCAGACCTACTGAATATGCATATAAAATATAAAATTTCATAAAAATCGGTCGAGCCATTTCGGAGGAGTTTGATAACAAAAACCGCGACACGAGAATTTCATAAAGTAGCTTAACATGCAATATAATCTATGAAATCTGTATTATCCAGTGATTATTTCAATCCAAGTACGTTCTAAGGCTCAGTGACCTATATTACCTTCATAATAACATCCACTAATAATCCGTTTTCAAGACAACGAAGCCATAGTTAGTTAAGACATGATTATCTGCTGTGGTTATACAAACGATTTGTGTGTCATATTATTTCACATTAATCGCCTTTAACCGGCTTTTCCGATTCATAATTTGCTTAAAAGAAAAGTATTATGAATTTTTATTACTACTTTTTTTGATAAGATACTAAGATACCGTGGATGCCTACTGCTAAACCGGGTCTCTTCCTCAGAGTGAGGAGGGTATTAGGCCACAGTCTACCACCTTAGCCCAGTGCGGGTTAGCAGATTTCACTGAAGGAGAACTTTAGAGAACTCAAAGGAGTGCATGCATGTTTTCACATACGTTGAATCGAACTCGGATCAACCGAGTAAGATATCAAAGTCCTAACCAATAGGCTATCACTGTTTCTTCCTTAATATTCAACAGAAATGTCTAAAAAACATTAATATTCTTACTCAGTTCTTATTTAAAATATTGTTTCATTAATGATTAATAATTACTCCAAAGAGTATCTCTCTACGTCTATTCAAATTATTGTAGTCTATGATTAATTTCATATAAGTTCTTAGACCAATAATAGATGGCACCATCGCACATGTAATATAAGATTTTCTTACATTTATCGCCTTCATAAAAAAAATTAACGCCTACGGGAAAAAAATTGCAATACACAACACATTGCAATAATTATAGATGACTTAAGACGTAAGTTTTTTATTTAATTCTATATAATAATTAACGTAAAAATGATTAAGTATCATCTTAAGTAACGAACCATATTGTAATTTATTTGTTGTCCATTGAAATGTTACAACTTAAGGACTGAGTATTGCATTTATTAGAGGACGCAATTCTATTTTTGGGACATGTGTATATAGAATGTGGTTGTATAGAAGCTTAACCTCAAGTTTGTGGGGTCGCCACCCTTGTCCCCCGGCCGCAATCTTAGAAAAAGGGGTGGAACCATCTTTTTCGCGATATCTCGAAAACTATGCGTCTTACAAAAAATACGTATAAACATAATTTGTAGCAAATTGTTTTGCCTACAAATATGTTTATATAACTTTTTGCCCTAAATTTAAAATTAAAGAAGTTATAAGCAAAAAAGTGAGAAAATATTTTTAAAAATCTTCTATTTTGCTCTATAACTTTTTTTTAATACATTTTACAAAAAAATTACTTCAGACCAATCTTGTAGATGATTTTTTGAGGAAATTTTTTCTCTGTAATTTTTTTTTATTTCATTCATTTAAAACGCTGTTACAGCGCTCCGAAGTTGACCGAGTTCGTCAAAATTTTTATAAAAATTTTCTCACTTTTTTGCTCATAACTTCTTTAATTTTAAATTTAGGGCAAAAAGTTATATAAACATATTTGTAGGCAAAACAATTTGCTACAAATTATGTCTTTACGTATTTTTTGTAGAACGCATAGTTTTCGAGATATCGCGAGAAAGATGTTTCCATCCCTTTTTTTAAGATGGCGGCCGGGGGATAAGGATGGCGACCCCACAGACTTGAGGTTAAGCTTCTATTGAACCCCCACACATGTCCCAAAAATAAAATTGCGTCCTCTAAAAAATGCAAAGCTCATGTAACATTTCAATGGACTATGGAGCTTCCACGTAAATCAGAATATATTACACACTAGTCGACACACGTGACTTTGTTCACGTGTAGCTCCACTCCTATTAATAGTAACGTGATAATATATAGCCTATAGCCTTCCTCGATAAATGGGCTACCTAACAGAGAAAGAATTTTTTAAATCGGACCAGTAGTTCCTGAGATTAGCGCGTTCAAGCAAACAAACAAACTGTTTAGCTTTATATATTAAGTAATATAGATTTTATAAAGGAACTTTTACCACATTATTTGGTAGCATCTTTTACACTCAGTAAGTCTAGAGATACGAAAATTATGTCAACGTGTAATGTCATGATATTTACGTTAATACCACAGTTGACATTCTGGAAATATCATGCGGTTATTCTTTCCAGCGCACAAAGGTTCTTACCTTTCTAAGAAAATTAAATATATGTGTCGGAAACAAATAAAAGAAGGAATGGAATGGATGGCCTATCATGAAAGCTACAGGCGCAATACGTTCAGGACATAACTTCATATGATCTCGTACTACTCTGACTAGTACTATTCTGACAGTAACTATTATGACAGGAACCCAAGCAGTGCCTGGCTTAAGGACGTCCTTTAAGTGATCACAACACTCGCCTCCACTGCTTAGTTTCACCGTCTATACCTAAGATTAGACTAACACTAACCTAACACAAGGCTCACCTAACCTAAGGCTAACCTAAATCTAACTCAGACCTCCGAAAAAAAGATTCAGATATAAATATATATTTGAATTTGTTTATAACTTTTGCAATTTTTGCGAGCGCCCTTCAATTTTCTTATAAAGTTTCTACATGCTATTCCGAATCAAATGACACCTAAATCATAATTTTTGGAGAATTAGAAAAAGTTTCGACCTAAAAAGCACTACACTAATAACAGTATTAACTTTTATTTATATGTTGGGGATTTTAAAACGATGTGAAAGGAAATGGAAGCAGGAAGATGGGGAATATTGGGGAACACTAAAAGGGGGTGATGGTATTAAGTGGAATATTGGGTAAACGCAACGTAGATACTTCTACTGAACCGATAAATGATCAAATATGATCTCTAACAATTACGAGAGAAACCTAAGCAGTGCCTTGGACTTGTGACCAAGGTGTAGGCTTAAGGAGCTCCTTTAAGTGATCACGACACTCGCCTCCACTGCTAGGCTCTCTGTTTAAACCCAAGGTTAAACGCACATAAACCAAACCTAACACAAGACGAGGCAATTACATTGTGAGGTACTCACGTGACCTTGATTGGACAGCACTCCTAGCACTAACACAACACTGCACAACACTATCACTATTCAGACACTACTTCACTTCTTGAGAGACCGCGCACGACTAAGACTTCAGTTAGACTGTCGATCGCATATAAAGGGTCGAGGGTAGAGACTGTCAAAACAACGGAAGTGACTACTACCCCACTCCAACGCCATAGACAACGATAATGATTCGATTAATCGATAATCTTTTACTATGCTCCGACATATATATACTTGTAAAAGTCCCTTTTATCTGTCATAAAATAAGAGAGAAATGATAACCAATACGTATTCTCATGCAATTTAGACAGAAAGCCGGGCAGCGACTTGGACTTGCGACCAAGATGTAGGATTAAAGGCCTTTTATATAATTACAACGCTCCCCTTCACTATCCGGACACTAACTAGAGTAGATAATAAAGCTAACTTACGAACCCTACCAAGAGTGACCTTAACCACGACACTTTAATACTAACTTCCATGTACACTAAGCGACAACTTCAGAGAGACTGACTCTAATCTATCGCACTAAAGGTGGGTATTGAAATAGTATAAACGGAACACTACTAATCTTACGGGAGCTATTGACAGATTATCATGACCAAGTCCTTCCCAAGCAAAAATTCGTGAAATGATTACTAGTGACCGTCAGCAGCTGCAATTCCGTGGGTGGGACGAGCAGTGGCAGCCTCCCCAAGGCCTCAAACATGTAGAATTTTTTTTTCCAGTCATTTCCTCCCATTTGAAAATTTGTCGGATTATAGTTTACCTAATATCTTGAAGGAAAAATAAAATCAGCTTACCATAACGTGGTGGATTATACGTCAGCTAGCTGCTTGACCACTTTTGTTTTTATAATAGATAAGGTGCAAACGAGCAGATGTTCCACCTGATGGTAAGTGGCAACCATCGCCCATGGACATCGGAAAAACAAGAAACACTCTCTCGTTTTGTCGATGCGTTGCATCCCCGAAGATAGAGTGGGATGGGGGAATGAAGAAGAAAAATGATGCGGATTCAGCGGACCCTAGGCAAGAGCCCAGAGTCCACTAGACCCACAGCATTCATGGGATGGGAGAGGGAGAGGGTAAGTCTGGCCCACACGCGGCTCAACCGGAACGCGTCTACGACACTTGGTGATCGGATTCGCATGCTGGTGGTCGCAAGCCAGTCGGGGAACAGATCCCCTACCACCAAGGGGGTGCTGGGTTACTCGGCTCTTACGAGATGCTCTCCCAGCGGCAGAGGGGATTAGTAGAGCATGATGTAACATTTTGATTTTTTTATAGCAAAATCACAGTTACCATTTAAGTAGCTTTTTACAAACAGGAGTTACGTGACGAACTCACGAAACTCCTGTTTGCCACTGCTCGCCCCACCCACGGAATCGCAGCTGACGGTCACGAGTAATCATAATATATATTCCTTATTCAGTATACGAATTTTCACTCGAGAGGAAATGATTGACCGAATTTGAATCTGGCTCTAATAAATATCTATCTCTCTCTCTCTCGCAACTGAGTCATTTACACAGCTATAGGATAAATAAGTTTAATGATTCCGAGTAATAAATTATATGCGAAACCATTATCTTATCCCGGTAGGCCGATAGCGCATCCGTGAATGACCACATTAACAGTGTTTACTGTTCCCAGGCTCGTTACGTTATTTGTATTAAATTTATCTCTACAATATACCAGTACCAGTAGGTTTCAAACTGACCTCATGTACAGACATTATGTTAAAATGTATTAATATGATTAATCAGTTATTTTTTTAACAATTTGTGTACTGTGATTGTGATAATGGGTTTCGGTGATGCCAAAGATTATGGACTTCTTTTTAGGATTTTAAAACAGCGGGAACGGTTAGTTTTATGTGAGATTTTTTTGCCAAAATAATAAAGCTTTCTTATACAAAATTTAAAATCTCCTACATATCTCATCTCAAGTCGGAAATGAGCTGGATTGTCTTCAAAGCTTTGACCAGGACTTCTAAAATTATAGCTAAGAATCACTGCTTTCAAGTAAAAAAACCGCATCTAAATCGGTTCACCCGTTTAATAGCTACGGTACTATATACCACATACATGAAATGTTCTTTTTGAAAAAATAAAAAAAAACAAAATTACTTGTTTAGTATTTTTTTTCGAGTTAAAAAACATTGGAATGCTAAAAACTTGTCTCCTATATAAATAACTAGCTGCGCCCCGAGGTTTCACCCGCTATATTTTGGATAATTCACACTCTACCATTATAAATAATAGCCTATATGTTATTCTGATGTGTAAGCTATATTATTGTAAAGTTTCATCAATATCCATTTAGTAGTTTTTGCGTGATAGAGTAACAAACATACATTCTTACAAACTTTCGCGTTTATAATATTAGTAGGATTTACATATTGTTTAAACAATACAAATAATTATTTCTCCCCACCGAAATATTTCTGATTTTAAATAATATTAAAAAATTAAAAAAAAATATCCAAATCAGAGCTGTTTCTGATGACTTTCGAAGATTGCCTTTTTTACGGCATTGACTGGACTATTGTAGAAAGGATTAAAATTATTTATAAAGTAGAAAACGTTTGCTTTATTTAGTACTAGTCCACCCTTGCGACTTCGTCCGCGTATAGCTCCGCTCCTATTGGTCTTAGCGTGATGATATATATCCTATATTTTTCCTCGATAAATGATCTATCTAACACTGAAAGAATTTTTCAAATTGGACCAGTAGCTTTTGATATTAACGCGTTCAAACAAACAAAATATTCAGCTTCATATATTAGTATAGATATAGATAAGTAAAGCAGACATATATTAGAAACGAAGAAAATTTATTTAAAAAATAGATACTTTTTACTTGTTTTAAATAAAAATTCCAGTAGAAAATTAATTGATTTATTCTTTATTTACGCTGCGTTAATTATGTTATTCAAAGTACTCGAAACAATGTGTAATCGAACTCTTATTAGAAACACAAGCACGCCATTCGATGAATTTGTACTTAGTTCTTAGAATGTCGAGCTTGTAATTGTACTCAGATCACATATAACTAAGCAAAAATAACTTTATACTTACTTGTTTATCAGAGACTAAGAATATTTAATATTAATAAATTAGAGATAGAAAGGTACAATACTCGTATCTTATATATGAAATTCTCGTGTCACAATGTTAGTTACCAAACTCCTCCGAAACGGCTCGACCGATTTTTATGATTTTATGGTAGTCTTATATATAATATATAAAGCTGAAGAGTTTGTTGCCTTGAACGCGCTAATCTCAGGAACTACTGGTCCGATTTAAAAAATTCTTTCAGTGTTAGATAGCCCATTTATCAAGGAAGACTATAGGCTATATATCATCGCGCTAAGACCAATAGGAGCGGAGTATCACGCGAACGAAGTCGCAAGGGCCGACTAGTATTTTAAACATAGTTATGGAATAAATTACGTATAGGTTAGCCTTGTGTTGGGTTAGCCTTATGTTAGCCTAACCTTAGGTTTAAACAGAGAACAGTGGAGGCGAGTGTTGTGTCCAAGGCACTGTTTAGGTTCCTGTCATAATAGCCCGTAGCTTTCATGATAAGCCAACCATTGTGCACACACACAGCATCGTATGCTTATAAATGATTGTATATCCTTTTTAGTATCCGACATATATATTTTTGAAATTCCGTAATCTTGTAAATTTTAGACTGTCATATGTAAATTAAAAAAATTGTTTTTATTTATATCTATATTTGTACATAACGTGTTAATGCGCATAGCGTAGGTAGTTTTTATTCCTAAAAGAGAATGTTCCCGTGGGATATATTCTATATTTAAGATTTAGCTTGTCCTCTCTTTTTGTGAACCTCAATTGCTAATAATCTCATAAACTACTATGAAATACTAGTCGACCCGGCAAACGTTGTTTTGCCATATACATGTGGGGGGGGGGGCATCCTTATCACTTAGGGGGATGAAAAATAGATAGTAGCCGAATCTCAGACCTACTGAACATGCATATAAAATTTCATAAATATCGGTCGAGCCGTTTCGGAGGAGTACGGTAACTAACATTGTGACACGAGAATTTTATATATAAGATACTAGGGGCCCGTCCCGGCTTCGCACGGGTGGATAATTTTTTTGGCAACATTTTGGCTCCCGCATTCTGTCGCTCCCTCTATCGGCGCGTTACTCGCTGCGCTGCGAGGCACTCCGCACCGCGCCGCGCCGGCGGCCTGTCTGGGATTATTTTTTATTTATCTTGATATTTTTATTTCGTAATATCTTTTGACTGGAATGTCCGATTTCAATATTTCAAAAAGTAATTAACAGGTATTGAAACAGTCTTCATTACGAAATAATTTATTTGGATAAGAATTAATACAAAGTTATGGAAAACATGGTCTGATTTTGATAGGCATTTTTATCAACTTTTAAAATGTAAAAAAGTAGTTATAGTGACTTAACTACAATAGTTGGACATATGGTCTCGCGGAGTTTTTTGTAGATATTGATACGTTCTATAATATTGTATAACATTTTTTTGTTCTATCATCAATACTTTTCGCAGCGCATGCGATGAAAGATATTTTATGGCTAATTTTTTTGCACTTTGTGTTAGTTTTAGTGAGAATTTCTGGGGATCTCTAATTTTTTCTTGTAATAAATATAGCCTATGTTACTCAGGGATAATGTAGCTTTCTAATGGTGAAAGAATTTTTGAAATCGGTCCAGTAGTTTTTATGTTTATTCGTTACATACAAAAATACAAAAATCCAAAAATACAAAAATACAAAAATACAAATCTTTCCTCTTTATAATATTAGTATAGAATACAGAAACAAAACAATAAAATACACTCTACATAAAAGCCTAGTGTTGCTTGGGACTTGAGACCCAGGGGTTGGTTTATAAGCCCTTTTCACTACGCACACGCTCTTGTGTCTTTACACTCAAACTTCACTATGATAGCCCATATTTATGAAACAACTCATCAAACTGTCGCAAATCCATCAGGATATAGTTAGCTAAGAAATAGGAGAGCCGGTTAAAACGTTCTGATTATAATTGTTGTATCCGCTGAAAATTCAGGATTTCGTTAAATATGGGTTATAACCCATACCCTATACACGGAGACAGTACCACGGCTTGTTGGCTAGCATTCAGAGTTACTGCTTGATTACTCGCCATGACATACTAATAATTACTGTCATGACGGCGTATTTATTTATTTTTTATGGTTGATAAGGTGCAAACGAGCAGATGGTCCACCTGATGGTAAGTGGCAACCACCGCCCATGGACATCCATGGACAGCGTTGCATCCTCGAAGACAGAGTGGGGAGGGGAGTGAAGAAAAAAATGCTGCGGTTGCAGCCGACCCTGAGCAAGAGCCCAGAGTCCACTAGACACTTGGCAGTCGGATTCGCATGCTGGTGATCGCAAGCCAGTCGGCCTACCACCAGGGGGGGCTGGGACTACTAAAATATAATATGGACATTAGAAATTCGACTCAATGGAAATTTGTACTAAATTTAATACTAAAAAGGTCACTCATTTTCTTGAAAAATAATTTTTTCACAGTTTGCAGGACAAAAATGTATTAAAAACCATGTTTTCCATGTTATTTAAATGGGAAAACTTAAAGTTCGATGGAGAGCCTCTTAAAATTGAAATTAAGAGCTGGCCTTTGGGCAGAATTTTTGTTTGGACATATCCTATGATATTTTGGGGTGAGAGTGAAAAAAAAAATATCTTCTCATTTTGGCACAGGATTTTTTTATAATTCTCTTTGTTTTCTTATTATATACTTATAGACATTTTTTGGAATTTATTTTTAATCTGTTTCATTTTGCAGAGTTCTGCGACCGATATCGGTGCAAGGCGTGATGGAGCACGCGCTGCAGCACCGCGAGCGCGTCGGCGTGCAGGACTTCGTTCTGCTGGAGGACTTCAGGTCCGAAGCCGCTTTCATTGACAACTTGAGGAAACGGTTCAATGAGAATATTATTTATGTAAGTACATAGACAAACAGTTCACACTCACAACACTTCTTCCCCTTATTTATATTTTATTACTACCAGGGGCGTAGCTACCGCCATATCAATGACGGGGCCCCACGGGCTACAAAAGACCCTAACGTGTGTAAGAAAAAATTTGTAAAAATTAAGCGTGCGCCCAAAAGTTGGCAACATCGTAGGATCGGTTATTGCGGGATTCCCCCGTTTAAGTAAATCTCGCAATAAACGATGTACATTACAAACCATGGAGGGAGGAGAAAACAAAACTGATAATAATTTACCTAAGGACTTCGATGGGACAGGAACGGTTATCAGACTTGTCACTATTTTTTTTTTTTTTCAAAAAAAATCAAGAAAAGTGTAGATTTAAATCGTTTGACTAGCTCAATATCTAGGAGGGAGTGATAACTGAGAAATCTTTACCCTTCATTTGGGCCCCCCTAGTAATTTTTATACAGGGCCCCTCCAAGGCACACTACGCCACTGGTTACCACCACACTTACTATTTGCGAAACGATTTTAGATGTAAATAAAGTTGACATATTTCTTTATTACCATACTAGCAAACCCGCGCGAAATCTTACGTTTAATGCTCCGCTTCTATTGGTTGTAGCGTGATATTATAAAGCCTATAACGTATGGGCTGTCAGTCCCGTTGGCAGAAAGAAAGCATCAGGACGTAATACTGTCCCGTTTTCCAAAGTTAGCGCGAAAAGTATAGACCGCACTTTATAATTTAAAAAAATACTAGGGATTATGAGGAATCCCTAGTATTTTACCTTACCTACCATATGGAAGGTTGTGATTTTTTTTGTGAGACTATCGTTACATTACCCGAGGAGAAATTGTTTGATTTTTTTGTCTTTTCACTCTGAAAGATGAAATGATGAGATGTCTGAAAGACTCCCGTCCCGTTTTGGGTGAAAAATAAAATGGTCACTGTACTTATTCAACCAAAGAAACATCCGAACATTAGTCAACTGATTAAAATAAAACCTACTATGCTGAAAATATTAATAAATAACAGATAACCACATCCGTACATTGCACGACTCATCAGGGGCACTGACAAGTGATTTAATTTTTCAAGTTGCGACGGCCCTGACCCTATACATGCGTCGCCAGACCCAGACCCAGGCACTGCTAACTTCCTGAATCGCGTGCCCTTGCTAATTATTTGTTGTTATATATTAATTGGGTTCTATTTTTGTTTACAGACATATATCGGAAATGTATTGATCTCCGTGAACCCCTACAAGAACCTACCGATTTATACAGAAGAAAAAACGCAGCTGTACTACAAAAAGGCTTTCTTTGAAGCTCCACCACATGTGTAAGTTAATACAACTATACTAAACCCAATGACCAAGATGTCATTCATTAATTACGTAAGACGATTTAGGGGGAAGAGGGGTTGACCATCTCTTATTTTTACAAGGGGGTGGAAGGGAGTCTCGATAGTTCTTATGTAAGATTACAAAAAGGTTAAGTATAGGTTCCAATGGACCCACGCCACCCACACTGCGCCTCCCGGGGTAGGGGTGGCCGATGATCATCGATTTTCGATGTTAGAAGATAAAATATCGATGTTTTAACATCGATGTTGAATTAAATAAAACATCGTAACATCGATGTCAGCAGGGTAACATATTCGGAATTTGGTCGCGGACAAGTATTTATCAAGTTCGGAACACTACCAAACTGCGGAAAAAAAACCTTTGTCTTGTTTTAGCTTTATTACGACATCAATGCCATCTGAGCGATCATTTTCAAAGACTAGTTCAACTATATCAACAGCGCAACAGGTAGAAAGATTCTGCCCTTTTAAAATTATTATTTTTACAGTATATTGACAAAAAATATTGGAACTTGTAATGTGTTTTTACGCCCACATGATGATGTATGCAAAAAAAATCGATATTGGCTGGCATCGATGTTCTTTCTTTCGATGTTTATCCAAGATATTTTTCTAACATCGGCCATCCCTATCCCGGGAACTCCCCGCTTGTGTACTAGTCGTCACTTGTTTAGGTAAAGAACACTCGTTATTGTGTTGATGATATTAATCTATGATAGTTCTAATTTTTTTATTTATTAAATTTCCTTACTACCATAATTTTAACAATACAAAAGATGTTCCAGATCCACTTTCCGAGTGGGTTTTTAGCCCCTTGACTGAAAATCTAATGATCAAAACCAAAGTTTGTTACCACAAAAAAATTATTATTATTAGTACTTTTGTAAGTACAAATAAACATTACATAAAAAATGTTACTTTGGAAAATATACATTAATTTTTCCTTTAGATTCTTACGTAATAAATATTGGAGGGGGTCGGCCTATTCTTATTTTTTCTTATAATAGGGAAGGAGGGGGTCCAAAAGTAGCGAATAGTCTTAGGTAATAAATGAATCGTGCAGTAACTTTTGCGAATTTGTATTCATCTATATTGGATTATTACAGTTTATAATTTATAGATGATTTAATTTTTATCTAACCTTGCAATTGTAAACTGAAGGTTTTAATATTTAGCCGACAGAACCTTAAGCTAGTGGTGAGTAATATAATATTCGTGGATCTTTATTCTGTGTCCTCATTTTATGTCAACTAAACCTACCTATATTTCATTTCTACGATGGCCATTTTTTAATACCTACAAAAAATATTATGAGACTTTTTAATACAAGCCAGTCATTGGCTTAAATATGGCTAGTGAGTTCGTAATCGTTCTGTTACATTTTATATACCAAAAGATATGTAATGCACTTGGTTTACATAATATAATTAGTTTATCTTATTTATAAAAAAAATTTTGATGACTTGAATATGTCTTGGATCGGCGAGGTATGAATTAAACCATATGTGTTTTGTGTGACTAGTTTTCAGATTTTTAGACTTTTTAAATTCGATTCGATGTCTATATCCCAAAAATGTCCTACATCTAAAATACTAAAGAAATAAACAAGTTTATATCACACAATATTTACAATCCTAACTTCCTATAATACTTAAGAATCCATTTTTATTCTTCAAAAGAGAGCTGTTCGGGCCATTTATAACTTAAGAGCGCGGGATTCCCTTAGAGATGTATATAAAAAAAATAGAAGTTCTTACAGTCCCATCTCAATACATATATTGTAATATTTTGTTCATTTACCAGAATATTCATTTGTATTCAAAACACAGTGACAAACATAATGTTAATACTAGAAACAGAAATAAACTTGTAACGCCTTACTATCGTCTCCACAAAGTCAGTAATAGCTTCATGGGGCTTGGTGTTCGCATCTATAATAAGATTCCACAGCCTATATTAGACTTGCCACTTCAACAATTTAAAACTCGTATCAAGAAGTCATTAATATATAAAGCATACTATAATGTACAAGATTACTTAAATGATGAGAATGCTTGGAATCTAAGTGACGTCGACTCTCAAGTTAAATCATTTGTATAACAGACTATGTAAACATGGCTTTTTGAAATGAGCGACTGTTGAGTTTCTTCAGGCTCTTCTCAACAGAAAACTGCTTTCCGAGCTGGTGGTAGCTTCAAACTAACTAACTGACCGACAAATTTTTGACGTTTCAAAAGTACTTTTCAAAAAAGTCTAATTGAAATAAATAATTTTGATTTGAATATATTTTACAAACTAAACAAACGAAAGTGCGATTTAATATACTACTTACGCCATCTATTGACGGGTAGATAGTCTGTCTTGTCTGTTACGCATTCACGCTTAAATCACTAAACCGATTTTTTTATCGTTTTTTAGTACAGATTAGGGAAGGACAAATCTTGTGAGTGTACGAGTACGCCATCTATCGACGGAATGACGAACTCTCAGAGACAAAAAGTCACACAACGAGACGTTCTCTTTCAGCTTAAGAGTCCTATTACGAATCGAAAACACTCGCTCACCGCGCCCGCGCGCTGGTGTTCGTTTGCAACTTCGTCGGTGTTCTTCAATTCAATTTCATTTATTGTATTTTTTTCTGATCATATTGACAAACGAAAACTAATGAAATGTATTAATTGTAGAATGAAGTTTTATATTATATTAGTTTATTTGATAAAATTGAATTTATTTGGAATATAATGGACGCTGAATCAAGACATTTATAGCTTAAATTAGACTTTCTTTAAGATTTTTTCCGTGATAACTCAAGTAATTTACAGAAATTCTAAAACTCCAATAAACAAGTAAAACATTCAACTTATATTTAATAAATTTTAGCTTTAATAAAAATTTAATGTAACAATGTGAATTTCAGCGTCAAAGTTCCATCGCCGACGGTTATGCTTGTAAACTGAGTTCGTAAAACATTTATAGTAAATTACACGAAAAGAAAAATGAAAATGTATAAATCCAACTTAGAAGAAAGAGAATGGCACTATCGTTATTCATAATCAAATAATTAAAATATCTTACTGCTACTGAAAATTGCAGCGTCAAAAATCTTGAATTTGCGTAAAAAATGTAATAGGATCTCAATTTTAAGTCCGTATTTCAACCCGTTCAGTCTTTTATTCGCTAAAAACCGTAAACTTTCTCGAACTCTAGTCTATCTCTGTACCAAATTTCATCAAAATCGGTTTGTGGACATTTATAATATAATATGATGCAATTGCGATTATGACTAAACAAATTTTAAGAAATGTAATCGACATTCCATAATACGATTATAATTATCATCGATGTCTACAGATAATTATATCAAATCCTGATTATGATTTATATTATAGACACATACTCATGTCAAAACAAACATAATTATGTAGTTCATACATAAACTAAGGCACAATTAGGCTGCGTTACTTAGGCGAGACTAACAAACATATTCCTCTCTACACATCCTCACTCATATCCAGAACGCAGCCTTAACAGTAACTTCGTTTTTTTTTAATTTTGTCTTTGAAATGCACTAGGCATTCCGTCACTGTCAGTTAAAAGTCATGAAGGAGATTGAGCGGTATTTTGCTAAAATCTTTAATGCTAGTTAAATATATTATAGAATATATAATATCGTATTTATTAATGTAGTATTTATGTATGTACATTTGTGTAGATGTAGTAAATGATACAATCGCTAGCTGTTATGCACTACCTTTTACATACTCTTTTACTTCTTACGACAAGGTTGCCTGTAAGAGATCACTCTTAGTGATAAGACCGCCTGTGCATGATGATTAGTCTCATAGTAATTATAAGTATTCATTGTAAAATTCTCTCATTGGTGTGCAATAAAGCATTTATTACATTACATTACATATAAGTAATAGTTTCGTGGGGCTTGGTGTTCGCATCTATAATAAGATTCCACACCCTATATATAATAAGATTAGGTTTACGACTTTAGCGATTAAAACTCACATTAAAAAGTGTTTAGTAAATAAAGCTTACTACTACTGTACAAGATTACTTGAATGATGACAATGACTGGCTGAATATACCTTTGTAACAGAACACAGACAGACAGATGTAAACAAAAGCATTTTGAAAAGAGTAACTGTTGAGTTTCTTGTCAGTTCTTCTCATCAGGAAACCGCTTTCCGAACTTGTAGTAGCTTCAGACACACTGACTGATTATCCAATTTTAACGTGTCAAAAATACTTAGTAAAAAGTCTTATTGAAATAAATGGTAAGGCAAGTTTTACAAATTAAAATTGATTCCAATCAATATGTATAGTAATTTACGGTTACTATGAAAGTACTAGTATCTGTGTACGTGACTAAATTATCAAGATAATAATGATAGTAATTATTATATTGTTATAAAATATTATGAAATGATCAATATAAGGATTTTTTTAAAATAATTTAATAATTATACAACCTTAAATAGATATTAAATTTTACGGACGGGTGGTAGGGGATCTGTTCCCCGAGTGGCTTGCGACCACCAGCATGCGAATCCGGTTGAGCCGCATGTGGGCCAGACTTACCCCCTCCCTCTCCCATCCCATTAATGCTATGGGTCTAGTGGACTCTGGGCTCTTGCCTAGGGTCCGTTGAATCTGCATCATTTTTCCTTCCCACTCTATTTTCGGGGATGCAACGCATCGACAAAACGAGAGAGTGTTTCTTGTCTTTCCGATGTCCATGGGCGATGGTTGCCACTTACCATCAGGTGGACCATCTGCTCGTTTGCACCTTATCTATTATTAAAAAAAATCTTACATCACCTCAAAGACCTTTGTTATATCAGTTTTAGTACTCATTACACAGCAATTCCTGATATCTTCACACTTACTCAAGAGGACATATCGATATATAAATTAACTCGCAAATAAATAATACTCCTTATTTAACGACAGACTCCATGAAACCTCAAAACCAGTGGCGTAGCTACCTAAGGGCTAGGCGGGCAGTCCCCGGGACCTTCAAGCTCAGGAGGCCCTGGCCAGAAAATCTCAATCAAACAGAACTTTTGAAAATTTCTCCCTTTTGTTGCAACCCGACTTTAATGATGGCAACTGAGTTGAGAGAAAAGTTAAACCTAGGAAATTCCCCTACATTCTTTCTGTGTGGCAGTATTGTCAATTTGGCGGATAGCGATATGTGCGTTTTATTTTTTTTTTCGGGAACGGTTAAAAAATTAAGTCTGTAAATAAACTTTTTAGTACAGGTCAATTATGCATCTAAAACTTTACAAAAATGCTACATAAATTTGAGCGAGGCAAGTAAATCTTTAGCTGAGACTAAAGCAAAGTTGCAAATTTATAGAAATGATTACGAATTATTCAATTAGAATTAGATAGCAGTTGGCCCCATTTTTTGATTTGCCCCAGGGCCCTTCGTTAGCTAGCTACGCCACTGCTCAAAACTACTGATTTTCGTTTATTTAACTGTTATTTGTTTCCAGCCATACAAGAAAGTTCTCAAACCTATTTTTTCAAATACATAATTTCTTTATGAGAAATAAGTTAATATACTATTAAACATATACCTTTAAAGTTATATAACATCATTTAATTACATTAATTGTAAAATAAATAACAAACACAACATCCCAAGAGAAATTAAAACAAATTAGTGGAAAACAGACTCGTCGTTAAACAAATTAAGTAACACGAAACAAATGGCTATTATTTAAAAAAAATTACCTTTAATTAATCTATTATAATGGAAAAAGCATTCATATCATTTAGACAAACTAACATCTATATTTTTATATTTACAATTTTTCTATAGTTGTCTTAATACTCTCCTCATCAACTGTATTGTTATCTATTATTTAGTAACAATAAAATTTCGGAAATATTACTTTCATTACATTTTAAGTAATTTTATAGTTAATATTGATAAAGTTAGTAATTGCAGCAGTCGTATACTTTAAATAGTTTAACACAATGCTATCACTCTATCAGCACTCGATACCGATACACTGGTCTGTATCTGATAAAGTACTATTAAATGAACATTTACGAGTTTTATATACTTATGGTATAGTAAATATTTACTTAAAATTATCTACCTTATGTGGTCCCTTTTGCTATGTACGCAATACCCATGTACTTAGTTCATATTAAACCCCCTCTCTCAATATTTATACTGTATCTGGGGCGTCGTTAAGGAGGGACAGGTAGGGGCAGCTGCCTGAGCCCCGCCTAGAGAAAAATACTAAAAATTAATCCCCCAATTCATACGTTCTCCGTCTTCCAATATCAATTTGCCCTCCCCTCGGTAATCGGCTGGCGAAGCTCTTGGTACCTACTTTTGTTTCGATCTAGTTTAAAACCATTTTTGGTAATTTTGTTAAATTCCCATATTTTTTAATTATAATAGGCTTCTCTTAAATATAACAAGGTCGTCGAATCTTTAGCACTTTCACTCTTGAAATTAAACCTTTCTTAGCAACAATTGATTGTAAGGCTTTGTCCTTTAACTAAGTACATCTAATCTGTTTCCTCTTTCCTTAAAATTTTATGTCTTGAGTATAATCTGTTGTATCATCTTCAACAACTGGGGTTGCAGAATTAGACGCATTGATTCAGTGTCTAATTCTATTTAGCTCCATTAGATTTGTGATTGAATAGTATAAATTTAAAATAATGTATTTGTTTTAGATTCGCAATTGCAGATAATGCCTACAGATCATTGGTATATGAACACAGAGAACAATGTATATTGATTTCAGGTAGGATATAATATAATGGGATTTGATGTTACGATATAGACATCAGAATTTACTCATATATTGGTTTGATTAACAGGTGAATCAGGTTCTGGTAAAACAGAAGCATCAAAGAAAGTTCTAGAATACATTGCAGCACGTACCAACCATTTAATTAACGTTGAAAGCGTAAAAGATAAACTCTTACAAAGTAATCCCTTGCTTGAAGCTTTTGGTAATGCTAAAACTAACAGAAATGACAATTCTAGTCGATTCGGTAAATACATGGATATCCAGTTCAATTATGAAGGAGCTCCCGAAGGTGGTCATATTCTAAATTATTTGCTGGAAAAGTCCAGGGTAATCAGTCAAATGTCAGGAGAAAGAAACTTCCATATCTTTTACCAGTTGCTGGCTGGTGGTGATCAGGATTTGTTGAAGCAGTTGAGATTACAAGGCAGACCAGAAGTTTACAAATATACGACTGACATGGTAAGTTTGCAAACGCTGTATACCTTTAGATAATGACGATGATCAAATTATTTTTGGATGCTATTACAACCATGTCTTAAAAATTTTAGGCATCACCACAAAGCCAAAAAATGAACGACGCAGAACAATTCCGAGCAGTACTAGAAGCGATGAAAGTGATTGAAATCGGTAATGATGAACAGAAGGAGATATTCGAGATCGTAGCAAGCATTCTCCATCTTGGTAATGTGAAGTTTGTACAAAATGAGAAAGGATATGCTGAGATCCTTAACCATGATGCGAATAGCGAAAATGTTTCTGAGGTAAGAAATATCGTGATTCTTATTCTAATAGCAATTGCAAAAATCGCTTAATAATATTTAATAAACTTTCATTTTCTCATTAGCTTCTTAAAGTCAATACAACAAAACTACGAGAAGCACTTACTAGTCGAACAATCGAAGCTCGAGGAGATGTAGTGAATACGCCTTTAGATCTTGAACAGGCTAAATATGCCCGAGATGCTTTGGCAAAAGCTATGTATGACAAACATTTTAGCTGGTTAGTCTCCAGGCTTAATGCGTCACTGGCACCCAAAGACAAAGACCCTAGAGCATCTGTTATGGGTATTTTGGATATCTATGGTTTTGAGATATTCCCCAAAAACAGGTAAGACACCCTTCCTTTGCAGACTCCCTTGACAGATTTTAAATCCACACTTTAATTAAAGTAAACTAGAAATAAAATTGTTATCGTATATTCATTAAAAACATTTTTGTTCCCAGTTTCGAACAATTCTGTATCAACTTCTGCAATGAGAAGCTCCAGCAGCTCTTCATCCAACTGACCCTCAAATCTGAACAGGAAGAATATTTACGAGAAGGCATTGAATGGGAACCCGTTGAATACTTTAATAATATTATTATTTGCGATCTTATTGAAGAGAGACATCGAGGTAAACTCATTAAGAATACAAATAACCAGATCTACCCCTCCCTCTCCCATCCCTTTACTGCTGCGATCCCAATGAACACCGGGGTCTTGCACGGGGTCCATTGAAACCGCAGCAGTCTTCCCTTCGCTCCTCCTCCTCACTCTATCTTCGAGGCGGCAATGCATTGACAAAACAAGAGATACCCTCTAGTTTTACCAATGTCCAAGGGCGACGGTGGCCACTTTCCATCAGGTGGACCGTCTGCTCGTCCTTATCTATCATTAAAAAAACTTTTATAATCAATAATTATTATTATTATAGGTCAGGAGAATAAACTAAATTATTAATAAGATTCTTCAATACAGGTATAATTTCAATCCTCGATGATGAATGTCTTCGCCCGGGAGAAGCAAACGATCTCAGTTTCCTAGAAAAGTTATCACAACGACTGGATGGCCATGCACATTATAAATCTCACCAGAAAGTCGATTCTAAGACGCAGAAGCTTATGGGACGAGATGTGAGTCCTGTGAATTAATTAATAATACTGATACTTTTGTCCTAAATCATTGGTTATGAACAAGCCGAAATGACTGTTTAATTTTTTTTTAGGAATTCTGCCTGGTCCACTACGCCGGGGAAGTGACCTACACCGTAAACACTTTCATAGAAAAGAACAATGATTTACTTTTCCGAGACCTTCAAAGCCTTATGGCGTCGAGCGGAAACAATATTGTTGGAGCTTGCTTTAAGGTAACTTTTGAAGCGGTTCTCCTTCCTTGAACCCTAAGCCAAGGACATGACTTTTTATAAGTAATAAAGGATCAGTACTTAATAAAATGAAACAATTTTTAGGACTTAAACCTTGCGAGCAAGAAGCGTCCTGAAACCGCCATTACTCAATTCAAGAACTCCCTGAATGAGCTCATAAAGATCCTTAGCAGCAAGGAGCCATCTTACATTAGGTGTATCAAACCTAATGACTTTAAGACACCGAGTAAGTATATATTAATTACTAGCCAACCCGCGTGACTTCATCTGTGTAGAAGTATATGTTGAATTAGGTACAGGACAACATTTTTAGCTTCAATTTATTTTGTACTAGTCGACCCTTACGACTTCGTCCGCATATAGCTCCGCTCCTATTGGTCGTAGCGAGATGATATATAACTTAAATCCATTAAAAGAAATCAAAAGGTTACCTTGCTATAATCCGCGGCAATCTGAACAACTAGACTCGTATGGCACAACCCAGAAGAGCACCCTGCTCACATAAAAGTGAGACGCGCGAACCCGAACCAAGACACACCACACAAGTAGGTAGCTCGACGATCTAACAACCAGACTCGTACGGCACAGTCCAGAAGAGTACTCCGTTCACAGAAAAGTGTAAACCCGAACCAGTACACACCACACAAGTAGATCGCGATCGACAATCGACGTACGTCGACAACAACCTAAGACCTTCCTCTATAAATGGCCTATCTAACACTGAAAGAATTTTTTCCATCGGACCAGTAGTTTCTGAGATTAGCGCGGTCAAACAAACAAACCTTTCAGCTTTATATATTAATTAGTATAAGATGGCACTATCATCCTACGGGTACAGTTTTTTGTGATAAAATGTACACTGTGTGTTAATCTACCTTCATTTTGGAAATCATTCAATTTTTAATGTGATGCATAGACAAACAATTCTACGATTTTAATTCTACTATTTATATGTATAGATAATTTTTATCATAACAGTAAAAGTTATATATTTTTGTAGTGCACTTCGACGAAAAATTAATCTCCCATCAAGTGAAGTATCTGGGTCTGATGGAGAACTTAAGAGTTCGACGTGCTGGATTCGCTTACAGAAGAACTTATGAAGCTTTCTTAGAGAGGTAATTATGCTTTTTATCGAGCGAAATTTATTGGTTGAGTTACATAGATGAGTCTAAATAAGGTGAACATCCTAACCTATCAACTAATAGTCAAATTCTTTTAGGTATAAGTGCTTAAGCCAACAGACATGGCCGAACTATCGGGGCCCTGCTAGAGATGGAGTGCAGAAGCTTGTAGAAGAAATGCAGTATGAAAAAGAAGAATATAGGATGGGCAAGTGAGTATAACTATCATAAAAAATTATAGTACTCCTAAAACTTGATTTATTTTGATATCATACTCGAATTCGAAATTGTTTTTTTAGTACCAAAATCTTCATCCGCTTCCCTAAAACGCTGTTCGAAACCGAAGATGCTTATCAAATTAAGAAGAACGACATCGCAACTATCATTCAAAGTAGATGGAGAGGATATTGGCAGAGGAAGCAGTATCTCAAGATGCGAGCAGCAGCTATAGTTGTGCAGAAATGGGTCAGAAGGTTCCTGGCTCAGAAGCTTAGGGAGAGGAGACGAAAAGCGGCTGATGTTATCAGAGCTTTTATTAAAGGTAGGTTAAGCTAAGCGATTTATAGATGTTAGCTTTTAAGGGAACATTCTTTTAGTACCACAAATGAATTTACAATTAATAATAAAACTTTTTGTCTAAGGCTTCATCACACGCAATGGCCCAGAAACAGTCGAAAATCGTCGTTTCCTGGGCATCGCCAAGGTCCACTGGCTGAAACGCCTTTCCACCCAGCTACCAACCAAACTCTTGGATCTGTCTTGGCCACCATGCCCTGCTACCTGCCAAGAAGCATCGCAAGAACTGCATAGACTCCACCGACTTTATTTGGGAAAGAAATACCGCCGAGCTTTATCTGCTGAAGATAAGAAGCAGTTTGAGTTGAAGGTTCTTGCTGAGAAGATGTTCAAAGGTTTAAAAAATTGATTTATCTATTAATAATTTACACATTAACTGTTTTCATTATTATGTGACGCTGGCTAAATGTTCTGTATACCACATTTAATGTCAAAGTTTAAATAGTAAATTTTTCCCTCAGGAAAGAAGAATAGCTACCCAGGCAGTGTCCGCGAGAGGTTTGTCAATGACCGTCTCACTGAAGAGCAACGCACTCTGCGCAACACTTTCATGGCGTCGCCTGCTTGGCCTGTGGGGGAGAAGCTTATTGTACGTTCATATTATTACTTCTATTTTGCTAGCTTTTTTCAATGTTACTTGTTGACTTTTATATTGTGTAATATTGTCGAAGACGGTCATGAATACGGTTACTAAATTGTGGTTGAAAAATCGTTTGGTCTAGTTTAAATAACGAACGCCGATTCGATTTTTAAATTTTGTTTTGTTGGATTTCATCTCCTAACTTTTGTCTGAGAAAAAATAGAGGGGGGAAGTTGCGCATTGTGAGCATGCTGCGTCCACCAATCGAGTGTGACGCGCTGGTCTCACCCCTAGTAGTGACTTCTGCGCATTAAAGCTCAAACCTATACTTGAGTGCCGGTAGCTATACGTTACGAGTTACGACACGATTATGTTTGCAAGTGTATTTAATTACAGTACTCGTGTGAAGCAGTAAAATACGACCGTCGCGGATACAAGCCCCGTCCCCGCGCTCTCCTTGCATCCAACTCTGCACTGTACGTTCTGGATGCCGCTTCTCGCAAGACGTTCAAGTTAAAGCACCGGCTCCCGCTTGACAAGCTGCGCGTCATCGTCACCAACGAGACTGATGACCTTGTACTCATCAAGATACCACAGGAACTCAAGAAGGATAAGGTGACTAGTGACATTGTATAAATTAACGCGTCATATAGTAACTTATATGCAGATTAAGAGATTTTGCAATCCCTACTCCTTCGATTGATGTTTATCAGTTGTCCAACATTCAAGAAAGTAAAAATACTACTCATGTCAATCCTACCGACATCAATTAAAAATGCTACTAATGTCAATCCTACCGACATCAATTAAAAATGCTACTAATGTCAATCCTACCGACATCAAGTAAACATGCTACTCATGTTAATCCTACCGACATCAATTAAAAATGCTACTAATGTCAATCCTACCGACATCAATTAAAAATGCTTCTCATGTCAATCCAACCGACATCAATTAAAAATGCTTCTCATGTCAATCCAACCGACATCAATTAAAAATGCTTCTCATGTCAATCCAACCGACATCAATTAAAAATGCTACTAATGTCAATCCTACCGACATCAATTAAAAATGCTTCTCATGTCAATCCAACCGACATCAATTAAAAATGCTTCTCATGTCAATCCAACCGACATCAATTAAAAATGCTTCTCATGTCAATCCAACCGACATCAATTAAAAATGCTACTAATGTCAATCCTACCGACATCAATTAAAAATGCTTCTCATGTCAATCCAACCGACATCAATTAAAAATGCTACTAATGTCAATCCTACCGACATCAATTAAAAATGCTTCTCATGTCAATCCTACCGACATCAATTAAAAATGCTACTCATATCAATCCAACCGACATCAATTAAAAATGCTACTCATATCAATCCAACCGACATCAATTAAAAATGCTACTAATGTCAATCCTACCGACATCAATTAAAAATGCTTCTCATGTCAATCCAACCGACATCAATTAAAAATGCTTCTCATGTCAATCCAACCGACATCAATTAAAAATGCTACTAATGTCAATCCTACCGACATCAATTAAAAATGCTTCTCATGTCAATCCAACCGACATCAATTAAAAATGCTACTAATGTCAATCCTACCGACATCAATTAAAAATGCTTCTCATGTCAATCCTACCGACATCAATTAAAAATGCTACTCATATCAATCCAACCGACATCAATTAAAAATGCTACTCATATCAATCCAACCGACATCAATTAAAAATGCTACTAATGTCAATCCTACCGACATCAAGTAAACATGCTACTCATGTCAATCCTACCAACATCAAGTAAACATGCTACTCATGTCAATCCTACCAACATCAAGTAAACATGCTACTCATATCGATTCTACCAACATCAAGTAAACATGCTACTCATATCAATCCTACCAACATCAAATAACAGGATGCTATTTAAATTATGTGTTACCAGTACATAACATAATAAAATTCGGTATGGTAAGCACTTAGCACGTTACATTTACGTCGGTAAATAATCCCGAGTCTTACTCGTATAAAGTAAAACTATTAAAACGAAATATTTTTCTATAATAAATTGATTATATAATCCTCTCACAGTAACAATGTTACCACAAGAAGGAATTTTATCTTATAATAGAAAATGAAACCATTGCGCAACTTGTAACCGGGGTACTAATTAAAATTAATCTCAAGGTACCCTCCTCAAAGGTCCTAACAATTTATATATTAATATTATTTTTAAAAAAGCTTCTTTTATACTCATTTATCATAACTATATTTACATCCATCAGACTGACTAAAGGCAGATATTTTTTTAATTTCTGATTTATTATAATTATAATTCTCATTTCTTGACAGATACTATTAATATACAGACACATTAGATTTTATTATTTTGCTATGTGTATAATTAAAATTAAATAACTATTTGTTACAGGGTGACCTTATAATTTCTGTGTCGCACGTGATCGAAGCGCTCACCATCGTTACCGACTACACCAAGAAACCTGAAATTATTGAAATAGTTGATACTAGGACGTAAGTATTTGATTTAATTATATTTTCAGTGACGTAATCCAATATGGTGGTAGAACCGTCACAATGCAACAGGTTCTTGAGCACTTTTAACATAAAGTAATAATTAATTTAACAATAAACAAAAGAGTATATATGCGTGTGTGTGTCAAATACATGGTAGTGTGTGTAATGTTTTTTTTTTTAAACATATAAAAACTCCTTCTCTATATAAACTACGAGCTATTATTTGGAAAAAGACAGAAAGTATGACAAAGTTATAATAGAAATATGATAGAAAGAAAAAGAAAAGAATAGCGACAGATAATAAAAGAGGACAGAGCAAAAATAAAATTGAATAGGTAAAGGACAGAGAGAGAAAGAGAGAGTGAGATAATTGAAAGAAAGAAAGTGAAAAGAGACTGATAAAATATAAAAATTAAAAAGAGAAAAAAGAGAGAGGATGAGTGAGAATGATACTATATAGGAAAAAGAGAGACGGAAATACTGTAGACTTCTCTCAGCGAAAGAATTTTTAAAATCGGATTTGTAACAACAAAATCGCCATATTCAATTATTATAAAAATCTATATGGCAACACTAAATCACCTTTGTCACTCACGAATAGTGTAGTTTTCTATCAGTGTAAAAAATTGTTAAAATCGGATTTGTAGTTCCTGAGAAACTCTTCAATTTACAAAATGGCCATCTTATGGCACTTAAATGGCCATATCTTTTTAATTAGAGTATCTATGGCAACGCCACATAGCCTATGTTACCCGGAAAGGCTATAGCTTTCTATCGGTGAAAGAATTTTCAAAATCGGTTCACTAATTTTCGAGCCTAGTACTTTTTATTAGTTAATCAGTGTTTTGTCTCTTTCTTTCAAATACAAATAAATTTCACATAGAAAGGAATAACATTGATTAAGTAATCACTGTTTATAAGTAAGGGCGTTTAACTTACGTATTAACACAAGAAAGTATAAATAGAATATTCCTTAAATATACTATCTAAGATTTTCTATTATATTAATTCTTTAAATATAATATTTGATGTTCCAGCATTGCCTTTAACATGGTGAACGGTAAACAAGGAGGTACCATCGAGGTGACCAACGGCCCGCAACCCGCCATACAGCGCGCCAAGAGCGGCAACCTGCTCGTTGTTAGTATACCAATTAAACTATAATACATATTTTAACTCAGGCAACATTCATCTGCTTATTTAGTCACAAATCTTAAAATTACTTTAAAAAAATAAAAAAAAAATTTAATACACATTTTTATAAATATGAAAAAAAAAACATTCAAAAATATATTTTTTTAATTTTTTTCAGGTGGCCTCCCCATAAGTATTGCAACACAACGCCAATAAGTCATGTTATAGCAAATAATAATTCCAATGTAATTTATTTGTAATATTTGTTAGACTTAAGACATTTTTATACAACTTTCTTATTTTTTATACGTTATTTCGCAAATTAATATATAATCCCTTCCCCAGCTTGTCCACAACCAGAATGTATTAAAAAAAAATTTTTGGATTCAAAATTCAGTGTGGGTCTATTTTTGTATAGATATGAAATATAACAATATTATCTATTTAATATAACATAAGTGATGTCGTACAAAGTACTTAGTAATTTATGAAATAAAATGCTTATCTAAAAATTAAAATAAAATGTGAACACAACCTTTAACCTTCCTCGATAAATGGGCTATCTAACACTGAAAGAATTTTTCGAATCGGACCAGTAGTTTCATTATATATATCATTATAAATTATACCCGATATGTTATTCTGATGTGTAAGCTATATAAACATACATTCTTACAAACTTTCGCTTTTATATTAGTAGGATATAGTAGGATTTGAACACAACAGTGCTGCCAACTAACAGAAGTATATTTATAAGAATGTGTTCACATTTCTTAACTATGGTGTAAGCTGAATCGAAGGTGCCTAATAAGTGTACGTAGACGTAATTGCTTTTACTAGTGGAGACTAGAGAAGAGTATGTTCTATATTTAAACTGTGTATGCAGAAGAGGATAATAGATGGCGTTACCTAAACCTGTCAGAAAAAAAACCGCGGGAGTTGTAAAATGAGTTGGAGTAATAAGGGGCGGAGGGGGCAAGAAACGACAATAAATAACAACAAGTATGTAGATGATAATAACGCAAGACATGGCTTCGCCTTACTATAAAATGTATAAAGAATTTACCTACTAAAGACAAGGCTGTACAGTGTAATACCTTTGTCTTTTCCACTATGAAATAAAAACAGAAAAAAAATTAAAACCTGTCATTATGACACGACTTATAAATTGTAAATTTGAAAAAAAAAACTGTCTTACTAACGCCATCTATTAAATGCATTTAAAGTTGATGTTATACAAGGTTACCAAGTGGCAAGTTTAGACATAGTCCACTAGATTGGCCATAAATAGATATACAGGCGACATGTGCCTTATGTAAGCCAGTTCCTTTGTAGTCACTTTATAAAATATAATTATTTTGATAAATATTCTGGTTTTATTTAGCATCCAATCCAATATTTATAGATAGCTTCTTTAAATTAAATTAATCGTTCCGGTAATAGAAGAGATCTCACGTTGTATGTGCAATAGGCTAGTACTAAATTTGAAAACTTGGTTAATTATATACTTTAATATCTATTTTATCCCAAAAATGTATATTTTAAAGAAAAAACCAATATTTACATTACTTATTTTGTATTAAAAAACCAATTTGGATTTCCCTCGAAAACGCTGAATAGTGTGATGGCGTCTTGAATGACGTCACGGTCAGCGAAGTAACCTGCTGACGTAACACTTTCTAATCGGTGTCCGCTGTCACGTGACTTAATACCTATTTTTATCAAATGTATTTTCTAAAAATATGAATAAAGTTTAACTTTTATGAGAAATAGACTGATTTTGTCTTATCTACGCCTCTTCATTTATAATTAGAAACCATTAACCAAGCAATTTGTTATTATTGGACACAAGCCTATTCTAATGAAGCGCTCGGGAGCTCGTATCGATTCGCGCGTACTACATATTGTACACACATTGTATATTAATTATGATGTTGGCAACACTTATAATTTGAGTGATTCCTTACAGAAATAAGACGTTAGCAGACGGGTAAATAAGTTGGATGGGATTTGTTTTTATTTTTAAGCAAATGAAACTAGTTTTCGATTTTGTAGAGACTGGTGTTACATAGCATTCTTATTTTCCGTTGTTTATGCATTAATCTATTTATACCTAAATTATATTTTAGTCGGGATGGCGTCGTCAGGAGGGGAAGAAAATCCGGAATATTCTAAGAATTATATTTTCTTAATTCTTTTACATATTTACTTAATATTATAACTTAAAACTAGAGAAGTGAGCTCTGCGCAAGTTGGGGGCAGAGACTGACTCGGTGAGGCAATGCTTCTAAGTCCTCGGTTATTGATTCCCACGGAGTCAGCGAATTCCGGGACGCGTAACATGAGTTGGCTAGTGAGGTGTGCATCGTCATCGTTAGGGTTCCGTAACACCTATGTTATATGTTGTTCAATGACATGTATTTTGTCTGATTTACCAACATACAATACTTAGGTAAAACATACAATACAGTAATGACTACATTATTATTATTACAAGGAAGTTTTAGCTTTTATATGATGATGTTAGTACGACTGATATGAGTAGCATCCTGTTACTTGAATGTTGGCCAACTGATAAACACAATTCAAGGAAGTGGGGATTGCAAAATAAATACGCCATCACGACAGAATAATCATGGATTACATCGCGAGTAGGCAGTCCAAACAAGCTCTCCCTGCTCTGTCGAAGAGCTTATCCCGTAAACTGCTCAGTCTTAATCGTATTGATCTACGTTTAATAGTGGGAGTAATTTCGGGACATTGCCCACTTAATAAACATCAATTTACTTTAGGCATGACAGACAGTCCTATTTGCAGGGGATGCCTCAAAGCAGACGAGACGACTGCCCACGTTCTCCTGGAATGCATGGGCGTCGCCACACAACGGGCACAAATCCTCAAGGACATGAGGTCGCTCCAAGAAGCCTGTGAAGCTCCCAGGATACTTCTGCGCTTCTGGAAGGAGCTGGGCTGGCTAGTATAACCAATCATCCTTGCACGCACAATGGACCGAACTAGAGTCTGAGTGCGGAAACAAGAGCCCACATACAATACAATACATCGCGAGTATTCTTAGCAGTAACTCTGAAGCTCTGAGTCTAAAGTATAACCCCAGGAGGTTATTATATTATAGTCAAGCCGTCATAATGTTAGTCTGCGTATAGACTGCAACACTTCTTCTTCTCTTCTTTTTATTAATTAACAATATTTACTAAAGTTTTAACATACCAAGACTCAAGTTTTAAGTGTTACCAACATCTTAATTGATACTAAATTAATCAAGAAACATTTAACGTAATAAAAAGTCAAATCTAGTTTGATTGTGAATCAATTCAGACGAAGAGAGGGGACGGGGAGGGGATTAGCAAAAATACAAATAAATGGATATTTCATTGCAGTTTATTCTTATAAAAGTAAGGTACATTTATACAATTATTTTAACAATCCGGAGTTACGGCAACAACTACACTCAGTCTTAAATAAACCTAACCATCTTGACCAGCAACAAATATACAGATTATAAAACATTAGTTTTTATATTGTCAAAAATAAAATTCTTAATACAGATAAAATAGTAAATTTCAAAATTAATCTGTTACAGCCGAGCCAAACCACTAGATTCAAACAGAAACATTTCATCGTTAAAAAAAACAAACAACCTAACTCCGGATTATTTACAAAATATACATACATCTATACATGCTTCAGAATGAAGCTAAAATTTATACATAAGCTACTCACGGAAAGAGAGAAAGTATACATTTTCTAATTCATACGTCATTAATGTCTTCCTTTTAATTATATAACATCAAGGAACTTTATATAGGGTACTTATATACATAATTCCCTAACATACAAACTTACAAATAGAATAAATACTTGAAATTTAGGTTGATCGAAGACAAAGTCAAATTAAATGCAAAATCCAACAGTTTTGATGTCTACATCATGATACCAGAACATGGCGCAGTCGGTAGGATATTACCACGCAAGTGCGAATACTTAAAAATATGTGTTAAGTGTTGCTGTTTAAAATATATTTGGCAAAAAACTTTTTTAACACATTAAATGCAAGACATTTAATAATATAGACATTAAACTATTTAGACTACTAAGTTGTATGGCGTGACGTCATCACGTCTATAACTTTTGTGTGGCAATGACAAAATATATTTTGTGCCCTACAGAAATAAATGGCCACACCATAGCTTTTTATATCTATTAATAGGGAATTGTGAATTCCATACACTACGTACAAACATTGAATTCGTAAACATGTGATGTTCTTATTACCTTTAATAAATAATTCTACTACCTTATACAAATAGGGGGGATGGGGGATGGGGGGGGAGTTCACATTCAATTTTACATCAAGATTTGGACCGACACAACTATTATATAGTAAAACATACTAAGTTGGATAACCATTAAGCGACATTGAATAATATATTTTAGCAACATATATGTTTGTATGACAGTATGTACTAGTCTATGTGTAATACTTTATAAATAATATTTAAATACATAATCTTCATATATACACATAACAGAATTCCATCGTCTAACACCTGAACCAATTTTGATTAAACATGTCACAGGCTATACTTTGAGATCTCCATTGTATCTACAACCCATGAGCTATACATATACAGATAATAAATAGAAAAAAGGTACAGATAAAAAACTGTCTACTAAGATACATTCATACAATTAAACTATATACATCTTTATTTACAGTTGGGTAACTAGCGCCAATCCTTTGGTTATAAGTCTAGTCCGACAAGTTGGTCTGAAATTCTGACCATCTTTAACTACTTGAGAGAAAGAGATGCAGATAATACCTCTCCTTATCTATTCTCTCTTATCTATTCGAAGTTTTTGGGAATTGTGGCCAAAAACATTTAGACATTGTCATGTGTGGCCAGCAAGTTTTTGGAAATTGTGGCCAACATCATTTAGAGGATTGTCATGTGTGGCCAGCAAGTTTTTGGGAATTGTGGCCAAAAACATTTAGACCATAGTCACGTGTGGCCAGCAAGTTTTTGGGAATTGTGGCCAACAACATTTAGAAGATTGTCATGTGTGGCCAGCAAGTTTTTGGGAATTGTGGTCAAAAACATTTAAACATTGTCATGTGTGGCCAGCAAGTTTTTGGGAATTGTGGCCAACAACATTTAGACCATTGTCACGTGTGGCCTGCAAGTTTTTGGAAATTGTGGCGAACATCATTTAGACGATTGTCATGTGTGGCCTGCAAGTTTTTGGAAATTGAGGCCAACAACGTTTAGACAATTTTCATGTGTGGCCAGCAAGTTTTTGGGAATCGTGGCCAACATCATTTAGACGATTGGCATGTATGGCCAGCAAGTTTTTGGCAGTAAATTTTTGGTGGTTTTGAAGGGATGGCTGAAAACTTTTTGGCCATCAATAAAGGACAAAAACCTTTTAAAGGTCTACATAGGACAAATTGTTATATTCATCAGTAAATATTATAATTAAATTTTTCTATCGTCAAAGCCATTCATTATAATATAAAACATCAACTACATTTAAAGTGATACTTTCGTACCTACTCCAGGGTTGATCTGGAACTCTTCCTGAAAAATCTATCTACATTTATAATGCCCAAAAACATCAATACTCACTTTTATCTTATTAAGCACTAAAATTCAAGTCACATCACTTTCATAAACACCAAGTCCATAAACAGATTTCACTTTAAGTGTCATTTGTGTTTGTATCACTGCACTAAATAAATGATACCAATAATTCGGCAAGATTTAACCACTTTTTGATTTAATCCAAAATCAATGTTGCTGTGTCTCATACAGATAGATTTTTTAGAGAATCAGACCTTAAAAACTATTAAGTGTCTTTATCACTTTATTCACTTTTTAAGTCAGTTGTGGCTGCTGTAACTGCAGCACTAATGTCTTGGTCAGTTATTATAATGACCATAATAATGATAGTCCCTATACTATTTAACTTGTCCAACATTATCTTGTGTGTCGGAAGATTTAAAGTTATCATTTTTATAATCCTTATAACTGGAATCTGATTGGCTTCCTTCTTGGTTATATTTTGGTTTGGATTGATCTTGCTCTCGTTGCTGGCGACGGCGCTGCTTAGACCACAGCTCGTGGCAGTCTTGCCATGTCGGTAGCTGTGGTGCGGGCATTCTGGAAGTAGAAATATAGTTATTAGTAGACCAAGCCACAGGACATAAGTATCAAAATAAAAAGACTCAAATGGCACTTCCATGGCTGGTCATCTCATCAGAGGAAAAACCAAATGACAAAGAGTGACTGAATGGTATCCACGACATGAAAAAAGGAAGAGACAGACCTTTATTTTGCTGAAGTAACATAGAGTAGAGTTGCGAAGGATCGACAAAAATGGAAATGGTTCAAGGAGGCTTTTGCCAATGGGCAAACAGATACACAAAAAATAATCCTATACTTAGGGTTATTTTTTGTGTCTCTTCGGCAAAGTACTGTTGTAAGAGTAACTCGAGTAGTTTTTAATTCAATTGATGTTTTATATATCATATGTTTCTAGTTAGTGTTATAACGCAATAAATTACTAAATCCCTAAAGTATTATTTTATAGAACATAATATAATTGTAGACATGATACTAACTGATCGGGTACTACATTCTTCAACCACGCGCTCTTGAGTGCCTCCTCCGCAGTGACTCTCTTCTCCGGGTCCAGCTCCAGCATACTATCCAGCAGATGAAGTGCAGTGGCCGGCATAAAAGCAAATTGCTCCCTTATGCATCGCTTGTGGTACTTCTTAGGGCGGAGAGTGTGCCAGAGGGGTAGCTTAACTACATTAGGCCATACTCCAGGGACTGGGGTTCCACAAATTCGGGATATCACTTCCAATTGCATCATTTCAACATTTGCCTGGAAATTAACATAAAAATTTTTTTTAGCTATTTGGCAACAAATGATTGTGATGATAACAAATCACTGGCAATGCTCTAGTGAATGTCATGGCATATATACAAAGAGTAGCCGTCCTCGTTGTGGGATGCACTTGACGAAAGGTAACTAAGATTTTAGTAAATTTTTTTTATTTGTGTATGGTTTTACTCTCTTTATTATCTTTCCGAAGATAGTTTAATATTTCAGCACTCTCATCCTTTCAATATTTTTAGATTTGTTTCTGAGGCCGACCTCCAGATAGAACATATTCTAAGTGCAGCTTAACTAAAGAGTTATATATTATATAGCGAACTTTATGTGATAGGTAACGTGTTATGCTGCGGAGAGCACCAGTGTCCAGTTTTTAACATAAAATTGCTATATATACATATAACCAACTCCCATACAAAGTTTTGTCCCTGCTCCTTGCTGTTTATCATTATATTTTATTTTCAACATCAACATAATTTATATATAAATGTCCATTAGCTCAAAATACATTTCATCCCCTATTTCAACCCTATGCCCTTTCTCAAGCTCTAGTCTATTTTAAGCGTAAAACAGACAGCAGCTTTAGTAGACCCTGGTTCACTAGAATCGCAGCATTAACGGGATAGGAAGGGGAAGGGTAAGTCTGGCGGTTCAACCGGAAGCGTGAATGGATCTTGGCGGTCGGATTAGTATGCTGGTGAGACCAACACGCAACATCAACACCAAAGGATGCTCCCCCAGTGGCAGAGGAAAATTGTATTCTAACCCATCCCCCTATAAGCTTATCACGAGAAGAAGCTACCTTGTTCACGGTACAATTACTAACAAAAGTTTCCTCACCTGGAATAGTGGATGCTTCAGGAACAGCTCTCCAAGTATGCAGCCCATGGACCAAACATCCACAGCTGAGCCGTATCTCTCTTCACCCAGCAGCAATTCAGGTGGGCGGTACCAGAGAGTGATCACTTTATTAGTGTATGGACGACCTCTATCTTCCGCAGACCAAAGTCTAGCCAGACCGAAGTCGCCCAGTTTAACTTCACCCCTATAAATAATATAATTATGTTATATCCAATAATTTGTAAATGGATCAAAAATTTATTCTAATTAATATAAAGTTTAAATGTAAAGGAAAAGAAGTTGCTTAAAAAGTAGTTATAGTACAGGAGGAACCGGTGCATGAGTACCAAAAACTATTCCACCTTAAATCATTTCATGCGATCCTCTTCAAATTACCCTTCTGATGATATAAATGCATGTTACCATAGGGCAACACCATGCCATAATGTTTAAACCAAAATTATTTAAACAATTGTAAGAAATTGTTATTTTTCAACCAGACAATATTTTTTGTATTCTTTATTGAAATACAAATAAAAAAGGTCATATGACTATAAAGTTAATATTTTTAGAAATATGAATTTTTAAAGGTTCGAAAAATTTCAAATTTGCGTACTTTGTATACCTGAGAAAAATATATTTAAAAAATATATATATATATATATTTTTAAATCCTTTATACAATAGTTAAAAAATATTCCTAATTGAGATTTTAAAAAAATTCATTGACTTTATTTCATATGCACATATTTGAATGATTGAATTTGTAATAATCAATTTCATTCAATTTCCGCCCTTAGATATGAAAAAAGTTACTAAATTATTTTAATTTTGGTATTGTTTTTTAAAAAGGGGTTAGTCTATACGCACACTCACTGTATGATGGCGTGACTAGAATATACTCGTGGGGGTTATACTTTAGACTCAGTATAATGGCATTACTGCTGCAATAATAATTATGTCATGACGTCATATTTATCCTACCAATATTATAAATAACAGGAAGAAAAAAAACAGGGATATATTTTGCCTAATAATCCACTTAGTCCCAAATACAAATTAAATAAATATTTAAAACATACACAAGACATCACAGAAAAATATTAACATTAATAAACCAAGATGCAAAAAAGGGATTAAATAATAGTAACACAATCAATCGCTAATCAGTCTTCTTTTTTTTTCAAAAAGACGTAGCCTAGACATTTTTAAAATTAATTACACCAAGATTTAAAGTATTACCAACTATTATTTTACTATGGTGTAAGAACTGGAATACTTACTTATTATTCATCAATATATTACTGCACTTGATGTCCCGATGCAGGAAGTTCTTCTTATGGCAGTAAGCGAGCCCATCCAACAGTTGCCGCATGATGGAAGCATTGTGGGATTCCGTGAAGTCCACCATCTTGGATTCCAAGAGACCCATCAGATCGTGGTCCATGTATTCAAAGACGAGGTAGAAGGAACCTTTATCCTGAAAGTACATTGTTCATATTTAAAAACTAATAAGTTAGTCATACCAAACCAAGCTTTATCTACACATGAAAACCGCATTCAAATCAGTTAAATAATTTCATGTATGCAGACAAACAAACAGATCTCGACTTTCTTTTATCGTCTTTTCAATTTTGACAATTACCTTTTAAATATAATTGATTCTACTATTTTATTATTTGTATACGAAAAATCTGTATCTTTTTTTAAAATCCAAAATATCAAAATTTATAGATTTTTCTTTTTAAATTAAACAACTAATGTGACGTTTCTTATTAAATAATATAATTAATTAAAACAACAGTACGTCGTAAAATATTGTAAAATTTGTTTTAGAAATAAAATAATTAGTCTTACACTTGTAGACAAAACAATAAATACAAATTTTAAAAAAACTGAAGAACAATATACTCTAGTAATGGCCAGTAGTGGGCATAGTTGGGTATTGTGCGCATGCTACGTATCTATAGGTAGTCTAATTCTACTAATTTAACAAAAATACCCTAATAGTGTATTCTGCGCTTTAGATGCCTTCGACTACAATTTACTGGACATATAATGATTAAATTTTTAGGTTTATAAAATCTACAATAATCACTATAAGCAAGAGCAGTGATAGCCTAGTTGTTAAGATGTTGATGTCTACTCAAGAGGTCCGAGTTCCATCCCACACACAGGCACACACCTCTGACTTTTCTGAGTTATGTGTATTTAAATATCGTGAGGAAATCTACACTCCTGAGAATTCTACATGTTCTCAAAGTTTTGTGAAGTCTGCCAACCCGCACTTGTCCAGCGTGGTGGACTATGGCTACCCTCCTCATTCTGAGAAAATCAGGCTCGGGAGTGGTGGTTAAATGCTAATAGTAGCCAATGTTTCATAGTGACTAACCTTCCTGAAGTCCAAAGCATCCTGCTTATCAGTAACAATTTCTCTCAAATTCACAATATTTTTATGATTAAGCTGCCTCAAGATCTTGATCTCCCTGACGGCTGTGATGGGGAAGCCTTCCTTCTCATTCTCCAAGCGAACCTTCTTGAGGGCGACTAGTTGGTCAGTGTTTTTGTCACGAGCCTTATATACTTGACCGTATGTACCTTCACCTATTTGAGTGATCACCTGTAAGAAGTTACACTTAATTTAACAACAATAGGTAAAATAAAATATAAAAAAAAAATATACAGACAAACATAAATAAAAATTGTGCAGGTAAAATAATTTAAAAAAAAAATTAAATTTGGATAAATTATAAATACTCACTTGGAAACCATCAACACATTTCTCTCCCCAGTCTTTAGCGTGATGCGTTGAGGTCGCCACTGGAACTACTTTGGACCCTCGTCGTTTTAATATCCTTGGCCTTTTTAATTTTGTTCCAGACTGAAATTATTATATTAATTATAATCTATATTTATAACTTTAAATAGACAAAACATATATATATATGTATATAATACATACATTACTACTAGTGCTAGGTTTGCGAGAACTGAACACATGAGAGTATTGGTGGCGCGTGCTGTTTGTTTGTGAGGGTCGTGGGGCTGGTGGTGGGGTTGAGCCATCCAGCTCGTCTCCACTTAACTCCTCAGATCCTGGTATCACTGGAATTAAATTGTTTTAAAAAATATAGTGATTATTATACTGTAACGTGCAATGCAACATAAACTATCACATTGAAACATACAACATGCATTGTCATACTATATATTGTTCAGTGAGGATTTTCCTGTGCATTGCACACGGGCGCCGGCAGCATAGGGTTGGCTATGCTTTTCAAAAAATATCAACTTCGAGTCTTCATTTACGATGTAAATATTACGCCTACTAAGATGACGAAGTGAAATGATAAGATAAAGAATTTTCGTTCGCAAGAGCGTTATGGTAATGATGGCACACGGGCGCTACATAGGATAGAGACGCCCCTGATATTACTCCATGTCCTCAAAGGTATGTGACCAACCCGCACTGTGCCAGCGTGGTGGACTACGGCCTAATACCCTCATCAGAATGAGGAGACCCGACTCAGAAGTGGGCCATTGACGGGTCATGATGATGATGAGGAATAAAAAATGTAAGGTCCCATGAGATCTCAAGTGAATACAAACAACCGTTCCAACATATACCATGCAATGTAGCAAACAATACATTGAGATGTAATATACAACATCAACCAACAAAATATACATAAACGAATAGTTTAAGTATCGATCCGCCACGACCACACACGTGTAGCCGAGCCTGTGTTTGGACGCCATACCCCTCCCCTTCCCTCGCTGCGTTGCCCCCTATGACCTATATTTTCTATTAGCGTTTGCTTTGACATTTTTAAATTCGTAATATATTTTCAATGTAATATCCGATTTTAATAATTCAAAAAGTAATCAACAGGAATTGAAACAGTCTTGAATACGAAATAATTTATTTGGATACAAATATAAAATTTTAAAAATTATAATCCGACTACGTAGAAAATTAGATCGTCTTCAAAATTTGTGCATCCGCTTTATTTATGGATTGCGCGAATTTGATCATGTTTCTGTTTTCCGACCTCGCGATTTCAAATGTGTCCCCCTAGGGACCGTCCATCAAGATCCTGTGTGATTTATAATAATATTGTGGCACCCACATACAATACCATATTTAATGAGAACTCATTTACTGTTACTAGTTCGCGTCTTTGGAATTCACTACCAAGTATTATTTATATTGATAACCCTAGCACAGCCGTGTTCAAACAGAGAGTGAAGCAACACCTCTCTATTTCGACCTAATAAATTAAAACATAATATATATTTATTTGTGTAGTATATTTGGTTTCATATTTAGGTTTAGGTTAACTTATGGTATTCTTATAAATTGAAATTGTATGTAAGTATATTATTTTTCTCCTATACTAGGATTTCTGGAAGAGATCTCTTTAAAGAGATAAGTTATCCGATGTACATAACAATTCTTTTATTAAAAATTGTATGTTGGATTTTTAAGGTGCATAAACAAATAAATAAATAAATAAAAAAAGGAACCCAGAAATGGATAGGTACATATGGTCAAGGTAGAACCGTGGTCGCACCCAGGGATACCACGGTAAGTAGGTCTGTTTAATAGAGGTGATCCTGTCAATCATCTATGTATATATAAAAGTAGAAGCTGACTTAATGATTGACATATCAACGCAGGGCCTGAACTATAAGGGTTAGAAACTTGAAATTTTGCGTTCCTTTTATAACGTAAGGGAACACTAAGAAAGGATTTTTGAAAATTCATCCCATTAGGGAGTGCAAAGTTTGTATGAAACTGTGACGTTTTTGAAGTTATTCAAATTAAATTCAGTATGAAGGTTCTTTATTGAAAGTCATAAAACACGTGTAAAATATCTTTTCGAAAATCATCCCTTAAGGAGGTAAAAGAGGGGTGCAAATTTAGTACGACTACCTCATAAAATTATTAAATATGTCTACAGAAGATCTACCATAGGCTAATATAACTACATAGGTTGGTGTGACTACGGTTCTCCCTTCAACGACCGCATTTTAAACATATATGTTGACGGAAACAATAACATATATATATATATATATATATTTGTAATGCTAGCCAAGACCTTTCTTTTGATACCAAACACGTGATGATTATCTCAGTTTAATATTTATTACGAATCTATTGACACTTCATTCATTAAGATTTGTTCAGTCGTTTAAGCGCTACGGTGGAACATAAAAACACACACACATACATAGACTTCCAAAATCATTACCCTTCCTTTTAGCTTCGCCGTAGACGGATAAAGAAGATAGTTATAGTGACATAATTACGATGTTTACTATAGATAGACCATTTTTAATTCTATAATCAATAGTTTCCGCAGCGCATGCGTATTATGTTCGATAACATCCTGGGTCACATTATTGAAATTTCAGTAGGGATACCATATTTTTTCCAGAAACAAGTATAGCTTATGTTACTCAGGGATAATGTAGCTTTATAATGGTGAAAGAATTTTTGAAATCGTTCCAGTACTTTTTGAGATTTTTCGTTACAAACATACAAAAACACAAATCATTTCTCTTTACAATTTCAATATTACATTATAATTAGCTATCCGACCCACACTTCGTTCGCGTGTTGATCTGCTCCTATGGGTCGTAACGAGATGTTAAATAGCCTAAATTACTCCTTGTTACATTAGCAATCTGCCAGTGAAAGTCCCGTCAAAATCAGTCCAGCCATTTTAGAGATTAGCCGGAACAAACAGACAGACAAAAATTGTAAAAAAATATTGTTGTTGATATATGTACCGTGATGTATATCCATCATTAATATTACAAACAGACACTCCAATTTTATTTATTTGTATGGATGTATGAATAAATAAATTTTCCCCTTACCAGGTGGCATAGGCAAGTTCATAATCCCCGTCCTCTTTGGCTTCTCAGACTTCTTGACTGGACTTGGTGGTGGAGTGCTTAGTGGACTAACATTTGCGAGGGTTTTGAGATCTTCAACCTAAAACCAATATACCTGTAAAGCTGCGCCCTTCATATCCCTTGAGAAAGTTTATTTGTAGGTATATTTTATTGTATATCACCTGTGTGTTAGGTGGCATAGGCAATTTTGTAAGACTTTTTTGTTTAGGCGGCGGTGGCTGCTGCCTGTTGAGGAAAACCTCCTCCACAAGGCTGTTTTTGGGTAAAGGAGGATTGATCGTTGATGAACCGGGTAGAGGAGGCGTTGGAGTTTTTTTGTGAGGAGTTGCGTGTTTCTGAAATAGAAAAAGTATCAAAGCATTCATTTTACTAACATTAATTGTATATCATAAACTGTTGTTCCGTCTCCTGGACTCTTAGTAACAAATATTGTCTGTCTGTGACTTTTTTGTGAAAAATTTTTAAATTAAATCCAGACTGAATTTAAAGTCACATATCTGTCTCTGTCCAAAATATTTGAATTATGTATTAAAAGTACATTTCAAATTCAAATTTGAAATGTATTTTCAATTTGTAATTCAGTCTGCAGTCACAAACAATATTTTACCAGTATCCGACTTATAAAGTATCTGTATTACAATATTTCTTTTTAACCTGTTGACTAATCTGTAAGCTACTTGTTTCTTCCTACAGGATATTTGTTTTTTTAGGATAAAAAGTTTGTTTGAATTTCAGCAGTTTTTGTGATTGACTAACAAATGCAAAAACATACAAACTCACATTATAATAAGATTATTATTATGTGAGACCTCGACCATTGCTGATCTTTTGTGGCGACCCTGTTTTAAATATCACTGCTTAGCCCGGTAGACTCTATGAATATCTAAATCTTTTGGAGAGTGATTGATTGTATCCCTTTTGGATGCATAATATGTCACCCTAGGTGGATACATCTTTTAAACATGAGCGGGTCACATTCATACATTGCAGTTTGCTTCATGGCTTCATGGAATCTGCAACTTGGACTATTGCTCATATTTAAGTTATACAAATGTTTTTGTAACTTGCAGTGTCCTGTCAGAATTCTGGTCACTGCGCTTAACTTGAACTTCCGGATCTCTTTTAATCAGCATTTTTGAATGCTTTTGTCTAGGTGCGGACGTACATTTCACAGAATGGTTCAGGACCAATTTGAAGGTGGTCGGCACCGGCTTACAATAAGATAGTAAGGATTATAAAAAAAGTAATCTAAAATATTCTTACATCAGAACTACTATCAGTAGCATCTCCATTAGTTCTGTGGTTGGATTCTGTCGGTGGCTGTGGTGGTTGCCCCTCAGGTGTCCACACTTGTAGATGTGATGATGGTTGTGATTGACCATCAGGTTGTAATGGCATTGGTATGTCTATCACATCCGTGTGCACATACTCGCCGTTTTCTTTGGAATTCTAACATAACAAATCATTAGATATTTAAAAGGAAAGAAGACAGATATAAAAATATATAAATTATTAACTATTTTTAATTTACCTGCATGTAGCTATCAAATGCAGTATTGGATAAGTCGTCAATAGCAAATGGATCAGGATTGTTTATCATGGAAGTATTACTGGACGCTGCGCCCAGAGACTCCTCTTTCTGTCCTAGAATCTCTTGTAATTTCTAAAAAAATATTGTTTTATTTAAAAAAAATTTAAAAATTTTCAAAATGCTCCAAAATAAAGTAAAAATAACTTAGAATCTTTATTTTATTAAACCTGGAAAATAATTTCGGGATAGAGATATACAAAAAATTAAAAATCTTTAGCGACACCTACAGGGTTAAATAGCAAAATAGATTCATTTTTTTTACCTTAGCCCGCTTATGTTTATCTTTAACAAGCTCAGCAAATAGACTTGTATCACTGATTTTCTCCTTGAAATCTATCTTTCGTTGGAGCACTGAACTGCTTGGGGGACTAGGCGATTCATGTTTAATCCTAAAATAAATTATTTTATTTTTATAAGGAGAATAAAGAAAACCAATCATGTCACAATATATTCTGTCGTATTTCTACCTATGCTTATCTCTGGACTCAGCATGCCGTGCCCTATGTCGTGGTGGTGATGAGGATCGTCGTTTACTTCTAGATGTTGATCGACGACGTTTAAGAGAGCTGCGGCTTTGTGACCTATATAAAATTTAAATTTTATATTTTTATTAAAAAAAAAATCATATTTCAGGAGAAAAGTCCTTCTCTAGTAGTAATTAGTAGTAGAGGTCAGCAGACTCTGAAGATTTCTTTACAGCCTTCTTCCTCATCCTTCTCCCTCTACCATCAGGTGGGCTGCTCTTTTGTTTTAAAAAAACTATAAAACTGTTCTCACCGATGATGAGCACGATCTCGATGTCTGCCACGGTCGCGGCTACGCCGGCGCCTCGGGCTGCGGCGTCTGTGCCTCCGTGGGCTGTACTCACGCATTCGTGGCTCATGGACAGGTGAATCTGACAAAATAATTTTTTTTACAAATATTTGTATTTATAATTTAATACGCGAGCATAAAATCCCAGACCTTATAATATTGTGAAGGTTACTGCATATCAGACTACTTCATATCCATCCGATGTCGATTTTGAATCGAAAAGGCGTGGCAACGTCTTTTTTCGAAGGGAGGCAAAATTTTCAATCAAATAGATTGAAAATCTAAGATATCGGATTTGAGCAATCAAATAAATTCTAAATAGAAGGGAATATTACTGCTTAGAGCACATTTTACTTTTAGTACTACTAATTGAACGGACGTAGCTTCGAATTAACTTTCATTATTCACTTTTATTAAATCCTCAGGCCATATTGTACGAAGTTCTACAAGATTCAAAAGGGCAACCCTTTCCCAATTTTTTTTATAGCTTGTTTGGATCTACAAGAATATAATCCTGAGTTTTTTAACATTTTCGACGTATATTTTAGCAATAAAAAATTATTGAAAATTAAAAAATCGATATTTTATATTGGAATAATTATATATCCATAGGGTTGGCCCACACTTGAATAGGTTATGCTAAGGATACTGCACTATAAAAAGATATATGAGTTTGTTCACTAACAAACCTCCATACTACAATTAGTAGTTAGTACTATTTACGAAATTGCGTAAAATCTGTTCTGCTTAGCCGTAAAAAATATGAAACGCAGACAGAATAACCTTCGCATTTATACATATTTAATCTAGCATATTAACCTCGCAACTCGCCATGGCTTGAATGAAAAATTTGATCGGAAAATTAAAAAAGAAAACTAAGAAAATTACGTATACACGCACATAAACATTTCTTTATAAAGTTAGGGGGCGTCCACAAATTACGTGAATTGTTTAAGGGGGGGGAGGGGGTCGAGTCAAATATCACGCAATTTTTTTTTTGATTGAAACAAAAAAAAATTATACTATTTTGGTCCAGCTATTATACATTGCACCGCGCACAGCTAAGCAAGCGCGTATGTTCCGCAAAGTGCGACCCTCACGGATTGCCACAAGACGAGCTGATGAGTTACTGTGCGCAAGCGCCAACGCCTTAGAGTGGCTAGATCAGAACGAAGTTGAAGGAGCTGATGATTTCACTGAAAATCATATGGACATGTCGGTTCCAATAGTCTCTCTTGAGACCGCGCATGATTCTCCATGGACTGAATTAGAGTAGATATTTTTTTTTTACTCACAGTAGTTACGATTTAAGTATTCTATTGTTAAATTTTTATTACACTAATAATTAAACTCTCAGCAATATTGATTACTAGTCTTAACTAGTCGTAAATAAAAGCACGAAGCAGTTTTTTTTTCTTTCCAACAACAATCCAACGTAAGAAACCCACTTTTGAAAAATCTCACGTGAGATTGGGGGATGGGGGAGGGGGTTGAATAAAATCTCACGACATCTCACCAGGGGGGGAGGGAGGTACAGAAAACTAAAAAAAACACCTCACGTAATTTATGGACGCCCCCTTAACGTAGCATACAGTGAAACAATTAAACGTAAGGGAAGTAAGGGCGTAATCATAGTTAAATAAATCTAATCTACAAGTTTACGATACTTTCTTGTTATCGCGAACGTAGGTGCCATGATAAGTTCTTGTTAGTATAAACGTGTATAATACGACCTACTATAATATGAAAAGCACAAACAGATAATATTTATTTAATACAATGATCCAGCAATTTAAAGTTTTAGACCAACAAATTTTGTATAGAAAAGTATTCACATGCTCTCTTACCTGATATAACCATAACTTCATTGGACATACGATGAGGAGGTTCGTGCCAATACTCTCTTCTAGCCCGCTCATAATCATCATTGTCTGAATCAATTGTCACCGTCTCATGATATGGTGGGATTAGCGGAGTGTGTGGTGTTGTGGACTTTTGTCTTCGCCTGCTTTATACAAAAGTTATTATTTAAAAACAAAAATATAAGAAAAAACTACACACATTTGTTCCAACTCAAGAACTGATAACTCCAGGCCAATGTACATGCAAATATTTAGGCCAGTAACATTCACCAATGTTGGTCAAACATTAAATTAGATATGGGGACATAATTTGTTCAACTATCTTCTATTCAAATGGTTCCCCAGACAAACCTCACATGTTGGTTTACATTTCAAGTTAATCTTGTTAATTAAATTACAAAACTATTACTTGCAAGAAACATTGTGTTTATGTTGATGATAAAAGTTATATGAAGAAGGTGACATTATTAAGCTAATAATAATGAAATACATACAAATACTTCCTGAGCAATGTAAGAATATTTCTATGCAATTATAAAATATCAAGCATATGATATGGATGATAATCTGACTCTGAGATCTGGACTGTAATGGTTCATCTCAATAGCATATTGTTATGTAGTCTATCTGCTGAGTTGTGTTACAAGAAGAAATGGTTGTTAGCATTACTTACCATAGATTAATTCTGAGAGCATGAAAATAACACATAAATTAATGCTTATATATTTTAATGGCAATTTAATATTAATTATTTAAATAAGACTTACCTAGCTATTGGAGATCTCTCTCGTGGTGGAGAGAATGGAATCATATTATGTATAGGCTCAGGAAGCATGGACCTGTGCCTTGGTGAGATTTCATGTCTTTCTCGCATCAATGGAGGTGTGGTCGGTGACATTGGCGAATCTGAGCCACCATTCCTTAAAGGTGATGAACCCTTTTCCCATTCACTGATAGGCACTTGCGTGTACCGCTGGGGAGTAGGTGCACGCATCGGAGCCTCAACTGGGACTTCACCAGGAGATAGGCTCTCCAAGCTAGCTGACCGAGAATGATGCTTTGACTTCTTCTTTCGTTTCTTCTTATCTTTCTTGCGCTTCTCCTTCTTCTTTTTGTATCTGTGGTCATCGTAGTCTTCCTGATCTTCATATTCTCCGCGTCTTCTCCTCGCTGCTGAAGAAGAATCACGAGTCAGTGCGTAATCATCCCGACGGCTCGTGGTCGTCACGGATATCTTGTTGTCAAGAAAGGTTCTTATAGAATGGGATTTTCTTGTTCTATCTAAATCGTCGGCGATGTGCCTGCCTATCGAGCTGGTTTCGCTTTCGATCTCACCGGCTTCCGGAGCCGAAAGATCCTCGGAACTAACGTCAGAATACTCCACCAGGGGTTTTACAGAATTAACAGTAGTATAAGAATGTTCGTAACTACCGCCGCGGCCGGAATGAGACTTGTATTTCTTGTGGGAACGCTTCTTGTGCTTCTCCTTGTGGTGTTTGCTGTGGCGCTTCTCATAGCTCCGCTCCATACTCAGTTAGGGCGGTGGCCGCCCAATCGATTTTTCACATTACATCAACTATAATAAAGAACATCCAAAATTATTATCAAAAAATGACATATATTTACTATCGCGTAATTAAATATTAAAAATAATCTATAAACATGCCATGTTCTTTCAATGGTGTCTAGGTATATAAAATGTAAAGGTCAAGAGTTCACGGGCCCCATGACGTGCAAAATCTATCATTAAATATATATAGTTTTTTCGAAAATAAATCATATGAGCCATGTAACTATGTCAAATATACTAGTTTAAAATCTAAAAATAACTACTTCTAATTATCATCTACAAATTAAATACTCGAATAATATAACAAATAAAGACATGCGGGTACAATCAACAATAAAATTAATGAAATAAACTTACCTCTACAGAAAACGGACGTGGGTCCGTCTCGGGCACAATTTATTTTTGCAATACTAATTTGGATTAAGATAGGGATTTTTATATTTCTATTGTTTAGACAGGCTTTTTGCCGCAAATATATAGTTATATTAAATCTTTAATGCAATAAAAGCTTTATTTTGCTATTCATGATCATAAATTGCGCATAATTCATGCAATTACATCAGATTCTTTTTAGTGCAAATTCAAGAACGTCGATTTCTAGTCAGCCATTTGCTTTTTCATATAATTTTATTTCATCATGATTATAGTGTTGTCAACATTAAAAACGCTCAATAAAATTTTACACAAATGACGTCAATGCAAAGCTACGTCAACTGCGGCATAATAAGTATTTTTGTTAATGGTATCAAAAGTCCCAATAAACAACTCACTTATGTGAGTTTCATAAGTAACTTATTTTTATTATTAGAAGTCTATATAGTATTTTCCTATCCTATAAAAACATTACTTACTTCAAGACTCCAAATAAGGACTTGCCCCGTTTTATTATTTGTTGGTTTATGTTTGTATTAAATTAAAAAAAATAATTATAAGTAATCTGTATCTAGTCATAATCGGGCACTCAATCTAGCTTCTAATGATGACATTTGAAAGTATTAAATAGATTGTTTCTAATAATTTTATTTATTTTTTTTATATTCGATCATAAACCATGGATGAAATTCACACACTGCGTATACTTTGCGCTTGGAAAGTGTTACATCAGAGAGATCTTACTCTGAGTAGTCTGTGGTTTGGTAATTCGAAATTTATTTAAAAATTTAAATTTCTTATATTTTCTATCTGTGCTTTCGTATTGCGTCCTTCGCTTGAAGGGATTATTTTTATAATTATATTTATTAAAATTCAGAAACAAGTACACTGTACAATTATAGCAAATATTTGAAAAGCAGTGAATAAGAAAAAAAATAATTTATTATATAGTATTACGAAATCGGTTATTCAGAGCTACAGTAGCAGTTCATGGCTTCAATCGCTGTTGTCTAACTGAAGTCCCCAATATGGAAAATAAATTTGAAATATTTTAAATATTTGGTTTATGTATTATTCTTATACAGTGTTTAAAAATAAATAACTTAGTCGTGCTAACAGCGGTGTTATTTAAAGTGTAATGATGGTTATGTGGATAATTTCAAAGTCATTGAACCTTTGTGCGGCGTGCTGACATTGTGGCTTGTGAATCGGAAGCATGTAAATAAACATGAACGATATAGGCATTAAAATAGTGGAATCTCCTAAAGAGCGGCTGCTGGGACCCGAGACATCCCCTGCGCCGGAGGTAGGAAACGATAATGAAGTCGATCCCTTGTCGATTGAGGATGACGTGAAGGACCCATTGGTTGTTGATATTAAACCTGAATGCGAGGAGAACTGTGATGAAAATGCCAAAGAAGACCTAATAGTTGAGAGCCAAGGAAAGGATTGTAATAACTTGCAACCTTCTGAAATAGTCCAAGGTATTGTAACAATGTTGTGAAAACAAATTCTTTTCTATGATAAAGTAAGAAACAGTTTAGAAGGCCGATATATTTTCAAACTACTGTGATCTCAGAAATTGTTCCTTGGATTTCAATTGAAACTTTTTGATAAATATAGACACTAAACATAGACTACTTAAATTAACATTATTGCTTGCAAATTACTATTAACAAATTTATTATGTTGTCCTTAAATGCCATAGAATTCTAATTATTGCAACAGTAAATTATTTATTTAGTAATAAACTTTCTTTAGAAATATTTATTATAAATATAAGACAGCTATAAAGTAACTATATTGTGTAAATATCATCCTACAGTTCCAGAAATCAGAAAGGATTTAGATCTTGTAGATACTCTTGTTGAAAGTCCAGTAGTAGCAATAAATAATGAAATTAAACAAGAAGACCAGGTTGAAGAGACAGAACAGCCTCTTGTCATAGATATTAAGGAACCTGAAACTGCACCTATTGAAGTCAAAGTGGTTCCAAAAAAAGTTATTGAATTGGAAAAGGAAGGTGATGTGGAAATGACAGATGTTCAGGTGGTTGAAAAACCTGTAAAAGAATCTAAAGTTGTACATCCTGTGAATGGTGATATAATTAAGGTGAAAAGATATATTGTTTTATTTATTTTTCTGAACTCCATTAAATACCTATATCCACCCATCCTGTAAAGCCTTTCTTTTTGAAATTACTATAAATTATGTTTTATCCTTCCTTGACCACCTAAAAAGCTCAACCCCTCAGACTGGAATGAGTTTAGTCTATCTAGGCCTCTTTGACCAAGGTTTTTAGGATATAAATACCTAATAATGTTCTTTACTGTTAAATTATATTTAATAACCAACTCTGAAAAGTAAGAGTTGGAATCTAACTCTTCGGGACCTAATGCTCTTTGTATGTATTTAAAGAATAAATTTTTTACCCAATAATCCATATCTCACTTGCAATTTAATATTGTATTAAAACTTAATGAATTGTTTTCTATTTTATTGTACTTAAATAATTCTCCTTCAATCAAAAATTATGCTTCAATGTGACAGGTAAATAAATATATTTCCCTGAACTGTCATCAATGAAAATTTTATTGATGATTTGGTTATAATATATTATTTATGTAATAAAAATTCTTGTGGAAAAGTATTCCAATTGAACCTACTTTGAAAATTTGTCAAAACTATGAAGATTTTCCGTAAATGTTTTATTTTGAAAAAAATAGCAGTTGGTGCAGCAGTAGCAAAATATTTAAGAGATTTCTTCTGTGATATTCAACCACAATCCCAACCCAACTACAAAGACTCCTCTATAGTTGCATGCCCCCTTATCCTCTCTCGCTTCTTATGAATATGGTGGTGTCATCCCTTTCTTGTGATATTAATTTCTACAGTTTAAAGTTACCCATTACCCAAAGCTTCCCAGAAAAAAAGCCAATAATGGAACTTTTTCCGTTCCTATGGGTAAATATTCAACCACCTTAAACATCACAATGATAGCTACCATTCCATACATCTACAAAACTTATATCTTAATATTCACAGGAGGAACAAGCGACAAAACGTAGATCAAGTGAAGAAGTAGATACAGAATCTCCGCTCAAGAAGCTGTGTGCTGAAGTTGAAAAGGTTTTCCCACAACATGACATCATGATAAATGATTATATACAGACCGCTACCAAAAATAACATTGACGAAATACAAAGGCATACTGAACAGCTGCTGTCAGAGATCCAGACATTGCGGGAGCTGGCCCAAAAGAAGGAACACGAATGGAATAACATACTACATCTAAAAAAAGTAAAAGAGGAAATACTATTACGATTATTAAGACGAAAACAGGTTCTGTCGTTTGAGAAAAGTGCTGACGTTAATGGCGGTGAACGAACAGATCCTTTCGACTATCTGAATCAAGCGAAACATTTAGCAATAGATAAAAGTGATGACATTTCTGGTTTGGCAATTAAACAGCCAGGATCTGCAATGAATCCCTTAATTCAGCCGCCAGTCTTGCCAGTTTCCTCGCATTTCAATCCAATGACTGGGTTGCCACCTCCTTATGATAAGGCAGCTCATATGCAGTCTATGCCAAAACCAGTATTTCCTCAAGCTATGATGATGCCAGGCCCAATGCCAGGGTTTCCTAGAGATATGAACGGGCAGTTGCCGAGTAGTTACGGTATGCCCATGGGTCGACAAGGCCCGACTAAGGATGTAAAGTCAATAATAGCGGACTATAGGCAAAGGAATCCAGAAATAACTCCAAGACGTGGGAGGAGAATGAAGTCATTAGTGAATCCAAATATGATGAATTCTCCACGTCAACTTGCACCTAAAGTCGATGGTATGAACAATTTGGGCAATCTAAGCATGCTGTTCAATAGCTTGGATATGGTAAGCAATTTTATTTATTGTAATTTAGAGATAAGCTGTTGTTTTCTTTGTTTTGTATATCAGAACAATCTCTGCTTAAGATTACTTCATTTTTTGTACTGAATTGAATTGAATGAAATTCAAGTTCATGTTTCTCGACCTTCGTCATTTAAATGACGTTAATAGGCAAAAAATATAATGAATATATAGTAAGTAAACAAAATTGACAAACAGACATAATGTTTTATTACACTTATCTAAATAACTTTTTCAGCTACCCTTTGGGTGTGGTTAAATTGCCTCTGTTTCTTAATTAAGTTAATAAATTAATTTCCTTAGCTAAATGGCGTGTTTTAAATATGAAAGCTACGTTTTCACCAGAAAGCACATCCTGTTACAGACTTGAACTGTTTCTTATGACTTTTTTAAATTTAAATTAAAAAAAATTAAAAATATTAGTTATCAACACTTGTGTTTACTTTACTGTAAGAGACAAGTAAAGGAAGTGTAATTTTTTATTGACTAAAAATGAAACACCATGAGCTAAAAATTTCTATTTCCTTTATTATGTTTAACAAGAAAACTGGAAATATCATAATTTTATTGTATGCAACCTCTTTTTTATATTTTTAATACAACACTAAGGAAATAATACGAAATTATATTGATCAATTATCGTAAAGTTAAAGATTTATTGATTCATTCTACATCTTCATATCTTACTAGGGGCCCGTCCCGGCTTCGCACGGGTGGATAATTTTTTTTTAACTTTTTGGCTCCCGCATTCGGTCGCTCCCTCTATCGCCGCGTTACTCGCTGCGCTGCGAGGCACGCCACACCGCGCCGGCGGCCCGTCTGGGATTAATTTTTATTTATCTTGATATTTTTATTTCGTAATATCTTTTGACTGGAATGTCTGATTTCAATAATTCAATTAACAGGTATTGAAACAGTCTTCATTACGAAATAATTTATTTGGATAAGAATTAATACAAAGTTATGGAAAACATGGTCTGATTTTGATAGGCATTTTTACCAACTTTTAAAATGTAAAAAAGTAGTTATAGTGACTTAACTACAATAGTTGGACATATGGTCTCGCGGAGTTTTTTGTAGATATTGATACGTTCTATAATATTGTAAAACATTTTTTTGTTCTATCATCAATACTGTTCGCAGCGCATGCGATGAAAGATATTTTATGGCTATTTTTTTTGCACCTTGGGTTGGTTTTAGTGAGATTTTCTGGGGATCTCTAATTTTTTCTTGTAATAAATATAGCCTATGTTACTCAGGGATAATGTAGCTTTCTAATGGTGAAAGAATTTTTGAAATCGGTCCAGTAGTCTTTATGTTTATTCGTTACATACAAAAATACAAAAATCCAAAAATACAAATCTTTCCTCTTTATAATATTAGTATAAATGTGTATAGAAACAATTTTTATCGACAACAACAATTTGGATTACTAATTATTAATATATTAAAGTATTAAAAAAATTAAGTATTTATTTATTTAAGTTCTAAAAGTTTAAATTAAAAGTATCAATACAGTAGATATAATATCGAAACATATATTAGAGATAAAAATAATTACATTAATTTAAATAAAATATTTTTTATTATAATTGGTGTGTCCGAAAAGATATCAAAATCATTTGCAAACTTATTCAAAAGACGACTAATACGTGGAATAGGTGAGTTAGCGCCGAGTACCGTTCTGCGGAGAGGAGTAGAGAAAATATTAGTAATGAATTTACGACGGTATTTATAAAGATTTTTTTTTTTTTTTATAAAGATTACTAGCAATATGGATCACATACTACTAGTATTCCCTTTACCCCTCCAACTAAGCTAAAGTGCTTGTGCTAGGAGTGGGCCACGCCAGTAGTCCAATGTCCGAGATTTGAACCCACGACTTGTTGATCGTGAATCCAACGCCCGAACCACTGAGCTACTGACGCTCTGAGATGAAATCAATTTGGAAACAAAAACTATATTAATAAAATCGAACCTACAGCCTGTCGTAAAAAACCATCAATACCATTAACCTAGAATACTCAGTCAATACTTCAGTGTCCGAAGTATTAGCTCACATTCTGCCCCCCATAGTTGAATAGAGAATCTAACAAAAAGGAGACAAAAATGTGAATATAAAAATCGGGAATTTCTTTCCTGTCTCAAAAAGAAAATAGAAATGATGTACTGAATGATTGCCGAGGTGTTCATCTTTGATTTCTATTAATTAAAAATAACACTACAATTAATTTAATTATTTTTGTGTTCGACAATAATTTGAAGACAAGGTTGAAAGGGCGCTTGTGACAGATGATGACTTTTCTTCTTATTATTCTTCTTATATGGGAATTACTATCAAATGCGCCTTATTTCTTGATTTCAAAAAATGTTAGATACGTCTTTTTAACTATGGTGACAAGCATTCTACTTTAACGTTGTGACAGTAATAGCGAGTTTAGGACACTTTTGTGCCCAGCATTCTACTTTAACGTTGTGACAGTAATAGCGAGTTTAGGACACTTTTGTGCCCAGCATTCTACTTTAACGTTGTGACAGTAATAGCGAGTTTAGGACACTTTTGTGCCCAGCATTCTACTTTAACGTTGTGACAGTAATAGCGAGTTTAGGACACTTTTGTGCCCAGCATTCTACTTTAACGTTGTGACAGTAATAGCGAGTTTAGGACACTTTTGTGCCCAGCATTCTACTTTAACGTTGTGACAGTAATAGCGAGTTTAGGACACTTTTGTGCCCAGCATTCTACTTTAACGTTGTGACAGTAATAGCGAGTTTAGGACACTTTTGTGCCCAGCATTCTACTTTAACGTTGTGACAGTAATAGCGAGTTTAGGACACTTTTGTGCCCAGCATTCTACTTTAACGTTGTGACAGTAATAGCGAGTTTAGGACACTTTTGTGCCCAGCATTCTACTTTAACGTTGTGACAGTAATAGCGAGTTTAGGACACTTTTGTGCCCAGCATTCTACTTTAACGTTGTGACAGTAATAGCGAGTTTAGGACACTTTTGTGCCCAGCATTCTACTTTAACGTTGTGACAGTAATAGCGAGTTTAGGACACTTTTGTGCCCAGCATTCTACTTTAACGTTGTGACAGTAATAGCGAGTTTAGGACACTTTTGTGCCCAGCATTCTACTTTAACGTTGTGACAGTAATAGCGAGTTTAGGACACTTTTGTGCCCAGCATTCTACTTTAACGTTGTGACAGTAATAGCGAGTTTAGGACACTTTTGTGCCCAGCATTCTACTTTAACGTTGTGACAGTAATAGCGAGTTTAGGACACTTTTGTGCCCAGCATTCTACTTTAACGTTGTGACAGTAAAAGCTAGTTTAGGACACTTTTGTGCCCAGCATTCTACTTTAACGTTGTGACAGTAATAGCGAGTTTAGGACACTTTTGTGCCCAGCATTCTACTTTAACGTTGTGACAGTAATAGCGAGTTTAGGACACTTTTGTGCCCAGCATTCTACTTTAACGTTGTGACAGTAATAGCTAGTTTAGGACACTTTTGTGCCCAGCATTCTACTTTAACGTTGTGACAGTAATAGCGAGTTTAGGACACTTTTGTGCCCAGCATTCTACTTTAACGTTGTGACAGTAATAGCGAGTTTAGGACACTTTTGTGCCCAGCATTCTACTTTAACGTTGTGACAGTAATAGCGAGTTTAGGACACTTTTGTGCCCAGCATTCTACTTTAACGTTGTGACAGTAAAAGCTAGTTTAGGACACTTTTGTGCCCAGCATTCTACTTTAACGTTGTGACAGTAATAGCGAGTTTAGGACACTTTTTTACCAATATATGTATGAAGAGCCATCGAGATATTGTGGGTCAATGATTGACACTGTTAATCTCCTTGCGTAGCTTATAACAGTAACTAGAGATCTGCCCCTGTTTCGCACGGTTTCTCTACTATAATATGCATGTGTTACATGTGGTGAAAACCGCATTAAAATTGTTTTTTAAAGTAGTATCAAATAAAAGTAATAAAACGCCATAACGGCCTATTTATCATAATCACCAACCAATATTGAGTAACGGTAGTGTCTGGCACGAATCCTTGACCCCTTTCCGTGTCGCGATATAAATTCAATTAGATTGTCGAGACATTGAAGGATACGTAACTCGTTCACTGGTCAAAACTACCTCGATGTTACCATTCTCTAGAAAAATACAAATGATAGAACGAAATGTATTTGTACTATCCATTTATTTTTCAAAAAATATACAATAATATTTTTTTATTTTCTTTCTCTGATCAGACAATGTTGACTCTAAAAAAGGTCATATCTTTTACATTGCTAATATAATTAACTAACCGACCCTTGCGACATCGTCTACTTGTAGCTCCGCTCCTATGGGTCGTAGCGTGATGATATATAGCCTAAAGCCTTCCTCGATAAATGCGCTATTTAACACTGAAAGAATTTTTCAAATCGGACTTGTAGTTCCTGAGATTAGCGCGTTCAAGCAAACAAACAAACTCTTCAGCTTTATATATCAGTATTAATAAAATGGTTCTTCAGGTTCTTTTCAATCAGTCAGATTTAAAAAAAATTTTTTTTGAATTTTCAAAAAATAATAACTAAACGTAATTGAATTTTTGAGAAAAACGGATTTCAAAAATATCTCTGAAATGGTTGGACCGATTTTGACGGTACTTTCACTGGCAGATAGCTGATGTAACAAGGAGTAACTTAGGCTATTTAACATCTCGCTACGACCCATAGGAGCGGAGCAGCACGCGAACCAAGTCACGCGGGTCGTCTGGTTCTAAATAAATTCCCCTTAGATTAACCAATCAAATTGAATTGAATGGTCTAAACTTGTTTTTATCAGTAATGGTTTTTAAATTATTATGTTTTGAACGCCCTACTTGTAAGTTACTCTACTTTGTTTAGTTTTTTAATTATTTCTAACGATAATATCGCTTAGTGAAGTTTTTATATCGATAAATTTTCAGTTAACTTTAACATACTATTTGCTGTTTTTAGCTTTTAGGAAAACTCTGCTTGTTGTTATATTATTTTAAAATCAGATAAAGTTAGACTTGAAACCACAACTTTTTAAATAAAATCCACTATCGCAGAACTCGCGAACCCACATTTTTTTTGTTTTTGGACCCCCTGAAACTCGCCAATCACTCTTAAAGACCACCTGAATTGGTCTGTTAGTTTTAGTTACTTGAAATTTTGCTCAGGGATTCCTTTTATAACGTAGGGGAGCACTAAGAAAGGATTTTTGAAAATTCACCCCCTAAAGGGGGGTAAAACGGTGGTGCAAGTTAGTATGAAACTTTGCCGTTTTTGAAGTTATTCAAATGAAATTCAGTATGAAGGTTCTTCATTGAAAGTCATGAAACACGCGTAAAATATTTTTTCTAAATCATCCTTTAAAAGGGGTAAAAGGGGGGTGCAAAGTTAGTATGACTACCTCATACCATGTATACACATAGTACATTATTTGTTTAAATTGTGGAATTCGTTTGCTATTCTAGAACCAGAAAGCCATGTTGGAACGACTCCAGCAGATCCAAGCTGGCGGTCTTCCTAACGGTCTCTCCTTCAAAGACGTGCTCGTTCAGTTTGCGAACATGCAGCAAAACAATCTCATGCCAAACAGACCCATGGAAACCTTGAACAGACCCGAGCACCACATACGACCTGATGTCAGAAGACGGCAGGAGCGGAATGAGGAGCCTCATATGTCCAAGCAGGCTGAGAGGGTGGCATCCTCAAGTCCAAGGCTACCACCTCCACCTCCCTACCCTGAGATATCACTCCTCCCGGTCACCACCAGCCAAGAAACACAATCTCAACAGAATTCGCTATTACACGGCATATTAACGAAGGTATGTTTTTTAATTAAATATAGTATGGCAACATTTTGACTTGGGAGTCATTATCGCTTGAAAATTTCGAGATATTTTAGTACCATTATAAGAAAGCACTTGATTTCCATTTTATAAAAACTATTTAATATCTTGCTTGTTTTATGGGGATGGGTTTATATATACGAAAATAGGATCGTACTTTGGGATGTTTGTGTAACATTTTAACTTGACCTAATTTAAAGCTTAACTTAATTCAATTCATATGTTACACAACCTAACCCTAATTCATTAGTAATATCATTTGATATCAATAATAAAAGTACTTGTCAGTAGTATACTAATAAAATCATTATCCATCCCCATAAGCTTCGCATATATAAATGAATTAGCTTGAATGGGTGTTGCCAACCTTCCAGCAGGCGCCCGCGTCTCAGAGTTACTCGCCGACGTTGGCTAAACTGCTCACGTCGCCCGAACGGAAACAGAGCGCCACACTGCCGTTCGGTCAGGCCAAGGTACCTCCACAGATTACAAACGATTGGTGTCCTGATTGGCCGATATTCCAAATTCAAAATTTAGCTTTAAGTTTTCTTTTTGTTTCCAACCAGCCAGTGTTGAGATTTTTAAGAATGGCAATACTCATTGATTAATGCCACTTCATTTTTTTTTTCATTACATTGCAAGCGTTAACAAGGTTTAGATTTTTCGTAGCGAGAGACTAGATTAAAGCTTTAAAATCAAAATATTATTTTTGATAGGAGATAATTAAAAAAAAACTTATTGGGTGCATGTGCACAGTGCATAACTAGTTTTTAATTTATATAAAGTAAATAGCATTTCTAAATTGTTATGTTTGTCTGTTTCAATTAATAGTATTATAAATATAGTAATAATTAATAAATAATGTGTTCTCAGAATTGTGGAGAGATAACGATAACACCCGTGCAGCCAGCACAGCCTGAGCCACAGCCTGCAGCGGAAAAACCTGAAGTTGTGCAGTTGGTAAGGATGACATTCATTCAAATCATTGTTTAAACTGTTAATATATGCCAATAATAGTTGCACTTCTTCTTTTGGAATATCCTGTGGTTTCAAATGATGTTGCTATTGTAAAAAATCATGTTATTAAAATGTTCCGACTCGATAAATTTTGAATCTGTTGGTTGAAAGAGACGAAATAAAACAGGTAGATAGAATTATTTATTAAACCAATTTATCTGGAAAGTTAAGTTTTAGTGTCAATTCCAGATGCCATACAATTTTTTTTTAATTTTTTTTATTCATTCTTTTTTATATTTTTAATGACAGAAAGTTGTAGAAACATATGCGAAAATTTTACAAATAATATTAAAAGAAATATCGGTTTTCAACAAGGAGGAAGAAGAAAGTGGAGCATCAGAAGAGTCAGGTGGCTCAGCAGCCTCAGCTGGGTCTGGCGCGTCAGGGTCTGGGTCAGGGAGACTGGTCATCGACGAGGGTGGAGAGGACGCGCCTACTTGCCAGGGGTGCCGCACCCGACTTGCGCAATTTGTATGTGCGGGATGCGCAAACCAGTGGTACTGTTCGAGGGATTGTCAGGTAAATGGTGTTTTATAATTCTTTAATCGCTATATGAATGTTTTGCAAACATTTGAAACACCTATATTTATTGTAAATTAAAGTAAACAATTGTAAATATTACTCGATGACTCGACTCGAGGAAAATACACTTTTTGACAATGAGATGTCAAAAGGAGTCTGATTCATTTAGTGTATTTAATTTTTAGTGCAGACATAATTTTAAAATAATCTTATTTTAGACTCCTCTCAGAGAACAGTCTCTATAGACTCCTCTAAATACACAATCTAGTTCAAAATCACTTCATTATAGAACAGTCTCTAGACTCCTCAAGGTACACAATTTGGTTCAAAATCATTTCATTGTAGAACAGTCTCTAGACTCCTCAAGGTACACAATCTGGTCCAAAATCATTTCATTGTAGAACAGTCTAGACTCCTTTAGGTACACAATCTGGTTCAAAATCATTTCATTGTAGAACAGTCTCTAGACTCCTTTAGGTACACAATCTGGTTCAAAATCACTTCATTATAGAACAGTCTCTAGACTCCTCAAGGTACACAATCTGGTTCAAAATCATTTCATTGTAGAACAGTCTCTAGACTCCTTTAGGTACACAATCTGGTTCAAAATCACTTCATTATAGAACAGTCTCTAGACTCCTCAAGGTACACAATTTGGTTCAAAATCATTTCATTGTAGAACAGTCTCTAGACTCCTCAAGGTACACAATCTGGTCCAAAATCATTTCATTGTAGAACAGTCTAGACTCCTTTAGGTACACAATCTGGTTCAAAATCATTTCATTGTAGAACAGTCTCTAGACTCCTTTAGGTACACAATCTGGTTCAAAATCATTTCATTGTAGAACAGTCTCTAGACTCCTCAAGGTACACAATCTGGTTCAAAATCATTTCATTATAGAACAGTCTCTAGACTCCTTTAGGTACACAATCTGGTTCAAAATCACTTCATTATAGAACAGTCTCTAGACTGCACAAGGTACACAATCTGGTTCAAAATCATTTCATTGTAGAACAGTCTCTAGACTCCTTTAGGTACACAATCTGGTTCAAAATCATTTCATTGTAGAACAGTGTCTAGACTCCTCAAGGTACACAATCTGGTTCAAAATCATTTCATTGTAGAACAGTCTCTAGACTCCTTTAGGTACACAATCTGGTTCAAAATCATTTCATTGTAGAACAGTCTCTAGACTCCTCAAGGTACACAATTTGGTTCAAAATCATTTCATTGTAGAACAGTCTCTAGACTCCTTTAGGTACACAATCTGGTTCAAAATCATTTCATTGTAGAACAGTCTAGACTCCTTTAGGTACACAATCTGGTCCAAAATCATTTCATTGTAGAACAGTCTAGACTCCTTTAGGTACACAATCTGGTCCAAAATCATTTCATTGTAGAACAGTCTCTAGACTCCTCAAGGTACACAATCTGGTCCAAAATCATTTCATTGTAGAACAGTCTAGACTCCTTTAGGTACACAATCTGGTTCAAAATCATTTCATTGTAGAACAGTCTAGACTCCTTTAGGTACACAATCTGGTCCAAAATCATTTCATTGTAGAACAGTCTAGACTCCTTTAGGTACACAATCTGGTCCAAAATCATTTCATTGTAGAACAGTCTAGACTCCTTTAGGTACACAATCTGGTCCAAAATCATTTCATTGTAGAACAGTCTAGACTCCTTTAGGTACACAATCTGGTTCAAAATCACTTCATTGTAGAACAGTCTGTAGACTCCTTTAGGTACACAATCTGGTTCAAAATCATTTCATTGTAGAACAGTCTAGACTCCTTTAGGTACACAATCTGGTTCAAAATCACTTCATTGTAGAACAGTCTGTAGACTCCTTTAGGTACACAATCTGGTTCAAAATCATTTCATTGTAGAACAGTCTAGACTCCTCTAGGTACACAATCTGGTCCAAAATCATTTCATTGTAGAACAGTCTAGACTCCTTTAGGTACACAATCTGGTTCAAAATCATTTCATTGTAGAACAGTCTAGACTCCTTTAGGTACACAATCTGGTTCAAAATCACTTCATTGTAGAACAGTCTGTAGACTCCTTTAGGTACACAATCTGGTTCAAAATCATTTCATTGTAGAACAGTCTAGACTCCTTTAGGTACACAATCTGGTTCAAAATCACTTCATTGTAGAACAGTCTGTAGACTCCTTTAGGTACACAATCTGGTTCAAAATCATTTCATTGTAGAACAGTCTAGACTCCTCTAGGTACACAATCTGGTCCAAAATCATTTCATTGTAGAACAGTCTAGACTCCTTTAGGTACACAATCTGGTTCAAAATCACTTCATTGTAGAACAGTCTGTAGACTCCTCTAGATACACAATCTGGTTCTAGAACAGAAACCTAATGATGATGATGATATATTGTTTCCAGGTGGCAGCGTGGGACGATCACTCAGAAATGTGTTCTGGTTGAGCTGAAACTCCACAACACTTGCAAGGGTTACAAGGATGTCGCAACGTAGCATTGCCTTATCTATAGGTGAATCTCTATTTTGTTTATTATCTGTGCTCTTGTTTATATACTCTATGCTCTTACCGTACCGTGCTGCTGTAGAAATAAAGGCTTTGGTATGCTTTTGATTTGCAGAGCTTCCCAGACTTAATTGACTTGCACTTAACATGTGTTTACTTTGGGGGGAAAAATGAAAAAATTACAAATTTGTTTTGGGGGTGTTAAGTGTCAAAAATTGACATAATTAACATTAAATGTATAGTTTTATTTATTTTGTTATATTTAATTTGTTTCATCATTTACGTCAAGGGGTCAATGACATGTTGCAAGGGGTATTAATAAACTTTGTTTGGACTAAATTGGTCGGGTTAAGTAAGTTTGGGAACAGCTGATAGAGTATATATAAAACAAAAACACAGATTAACTTGTAGACTAGGTCCTAGATAACTTGTGTCATATATATGTTTTACATTGTAGCGGCGCCTACTATATATTATATACATTAGGTTATATAAGGACGTGTTCAGTATTTCAAATCAATTTTTGTTTAAACAAGCTGTTTTAAGCCTTATTTGTAACTACTGGCTGTATTGCACGAATCTTGACTGTTTGACTATGTTTAGGTAGCAGAGCGTAGTTCAATTATATTATGATATTGAATATTGTGTTAAAATGTAGGAAATGAAGCTAATTAATTGAATTTTCATTTTTTTTCGAAGAAAGGAAGTTTATTTTTGGTAGTAGAGCGTAGTTCATTAAGTTATGTTATTTTTCAAATAGTTTCCATACTTAAAATCCCCTTAAAATATACAATATTAAGTTACCAAATTTAATGTGAAAAACACTTCTTTTATTTTTGGTAGCAGAGCGTAGTTTTTGTTATAATTTAAAGTATACTTATATAATCAAGATCATATATAAAAATGAAAAAATAAGTTAATTAGTTTCATGTGATTATGAGAAAAAAGCTGGTTTTATTTTTGGTAGCAGAGCGTAGTTCCATAAAATGGTCGAGATTCGTGTCGGATACCGATTTTTCCTAACTCGGGCTTCCTATTTTTTTACAATCAAAATCAATTTGTCACAATTTTTTTTCAGTATTTAAATACTTTTGTATGATAAACTGACACAATCATAATAATTAAGTATAATTATCCCTTTAGGGGCATTCATTTATCACGCAAGGTATAAAAATGACTCATCATCATCACAACCTATTAATGGCCCACTGCTGAGTAGGGTTTACTCCTTGAAATGAGGAGGGTCTAAGACCATAGTTCACCACGCTTTGAGAACATGGAAAACTCTTATGAGTGCAGGTTTCCTCACGATGTTTTCCTTCACCGTTAAAGCAAGTGATATTTAATTGCTTAATACACACATAACTCTAAAAGTTAGAGGTGGATCAATGTCGACATGCCATTATTTTGGGAGGAGGGGGTAAAACCCATTCATACGTAAATGTACACTTTTGTTCAAGTCTTGTTATTGTTTACTAGTAACTCTCCCCGGATTCGTACTTATTACATATGCTTCCACTTGAAACACTGTGTCTGTTAATGAAAACCGCCGATTAAATTTAAAATAAAAAATAAATCTTGATTTACTTCTTACTTAATAATATTCTCAAAATCTTGAGTCAAAAAATCTCCAAAATATGTTTATATTTAATAAGCAGCTAGCCCTCGCTTCGCTCCGGGTATTTAAAGCAATATTATAATTGATCTCCTTAAATTGTCACTCCGTAATTGTGTAGCTTTTCATTATATGAAAAAAGAGAGAAAGAGGAAGAAAAAGTTATAAAAAGAGACAAATATAGATGGAAAAGAGACAAACAGAGAGCCAAGATATAACAGACCTCTCAGTGAAAGAATTTTCGAAATCGGGTCAGTAGTTCCAGAGAAAACCTTCACTGTACAAAATGGCCACGTTATGGCAATTAAATGGCCATATTTTTCTAATTATCACATTTATGGCAACCCGGAAAGGATGTAGCTTTCTATCGGTGAAAAAATTTTCAAAATCGGTTCAGTAGTTTTCGCAACAAACATACAAAAATACAATCAAATCTTTCCTCTTTATATAATAGTGTAGATGTAGATTAATAAAACCTTGCGTAATTAATGAATGGCCCCTTATTCCTATTTTTGGGGGGTAGGTCATTCCTTAAGAGTGTGTGAAATGTGTTTTCTGAATTATTCATACATTTTTTAAAAAACCATTACCAAAATGATCCTTGTACAATTTTTTGAAAAAAAAATGTGTAATATTTTTTTACACTTTTTTATTGCTTAGGGTCATTTTGGGTTTGGTCAATTGAGTTAGTTACCAAAAATATTTTTGGCAGCTTTTTTGGCAACTGGATTTTTTTGCCTAATTCTACATAGGCGTTATATTTTCATTACTTTTTTTTTAAATTTAATTTGAACGAATTAGGGGTCAAGGATGACATAAACCCCCTACTTTTTTGATGAAATTTGTATAATTTTAAGGAATATATGTCAACAAAACATATACATTTTTAGTTTTGGTAACTAACTCAATAATGAGTTTATTCTATGGTATATAAACCATGGGATATTGATATATAGGTGGAATTTGAGATATGGAACATTACTTAATCTAAAAGGGGAGGTTAGAAAGAGAAAGAAGGGGGAAGAGGTTATGTCTCAAGTCTCCACCATTAAGTATTTAAACGTTAATATGTAGACGTACTCGTATGTATAAGTTTTCTCGTATTATTTAACCAACCAAATATTTTGTGCCTTTCTATGTATGTAAGCTATATGATTTATATACTGTGTAATTCAGAATGTGTCTGACTATGTGTAAAGTAGGGAACTGTGTCACGTCAATGTTGGTAACCCCAGTTATTTTTTAATATTACAAAATCGTCGAATTGAAAAAAAAAAGCGATGTTGTAATCTGGATCGTATTCCAGTCTTGTCTCAGCCATTTCCCTGAGCCCTTCGAGTGTGGAGGGCTGTAATTCTTTAGTTACTGAATTTTTTTATAATTTAATATAATCTTAAGATGGATTTTTTTATATAAAAAAAAACAAAGTATAATACACCAAGTTATGAATAAATCGGATTAAACTAGAATATGACATTACAGCCAAGATGGCGGAACCAGGATCGAGTACAGAATATATTTCAATATTATGTTGTTTAAAATGAATATTCTCCATATAGTGGTGCGCCATCTTGTATCCGATAGAGATACTAACAGCTTGTTATGAAAATTATAAAGCGTATATTCGATAGACTAGTGGCGCCATCTAGTGCCCAGGAGCGTCAACCAGCAGTACGAACAGCAAATTACTGTCAAGCAAGACATGTGATATTCGACTTTAAATCAATAGGGATAAAGTTTAAATTTCCTCGCCCTCGTAATTTATACATTGATGTGATACAGTATTTAGTAAATAATATGTGCGCAAGCTACTCGTGTAATCAGAAGCAATATTTCCTCGTAATATACATAATTGTGAAGATACGCGACCATTTTATATTTAAACATTTTCTATATCGCCATCTGCTGGAACTCGCTCGCAGCGCCACCTGCTGGATCCAATTCTTGTACGTCAATAAACCACAAACGGCTTAACACATTTTGATTAAATTTTGTATGTATATATAATACTCATTTTCGAGCAGCAGTAATGTATTACTAAATTGATTCGGTAGATGGCGCTGCCGTTGGATTATTATGAAGCAACAGTCAATTCAATATGGTATCTCAATAAAATCGATTTTGTTATATTATCGATTTTTAAATAGACAATAAATTACATTTTTTTTATACATATGGTCGCGTGTCAAAGGATCAATATAACGAATAAATAGTATTTATTTACAGTAGATAATATCTGTGTAATTTGTTTGGCGCGAGTGGGTTTTTTATACTTCAGCCTACAACACTCGCGTTTAACAAAAGGTTGTGTTATATAAAGCTATATATCATATCCGTAGTAATATGAGGGTAGTGTGAGAATAAAAACCCAGCCAAGTATTATGTACATACAGACCGTTCTATTTTCTATACGCCGTGCCAAAATGTAATTTAGTTTTTATACAAGCCTACAAACACTTCTTTGCTCGTCTTAAAATATCACACAAACACTAAAGCAATTGATGACGTTCTATCATTAGTATCCATGATGACGTCACGTCATGTTTACGGGTTTTATTTCAGGTCCAAATTCGAATTTTCTTTACACAAATTTGAATTTCGAATTTATTTTTATTAATTTGGCCGTTAATAGATTTTCCTCTTATGGAGCATTTTTTATAAATAATTTTATGAATTAAATAACAGTATCTACTGAAGAGATGGCTGTACGGTGTAATACCTTTGCCTTATCCATTACGGAATATAAATAGAAAAAAAAAATAGTCTCAAAAATTACAATGATTTTGAAAAACTATAGATTGAGATTGATTATTAATTTCAGCCGTTAATAGATTTTCCTCTTATGGAGCATTTTTTATAAATAATTATATGAATTAAATAACAGTATCTACTGAAGAGATGGCTGTACGGTGTAATACCTTTGCCTTATCCATTAAGGAATAGAAATAGAAAAAATAAATAAATAAACAGTCACAAAAATTACAACGATTTTGAAAAACTATAGATTGAAATTGATTATTAATTTCGACCGTTAATACATTTTTCTTTTATGGAGCATTTTGTAATAAATAATTTTTATGAATTAAATAACAGTATCTACCTACTAAAGAGATGGCTGTACGGTGTAATACCTTTGCCTTATTCATTATAGAATAAAAAATTACAGTTACAAAAATGACAGTGATTTGGGAGTAGGGGAAAAAAATTTTTTAGTTGGCAACACTGACCTAGTTTTCCCGCTCAATACAATCAAACTTCAAAGTGACAAACAGTAGTGTATATTTTAAGGCGGCAAAGTGTCTGGTTTTTCAACTCTTGTCGGAATTCAGCTTACGTTCGGAAAATATATTTTTGTAAATGGGTTCCTATGTGCTATGGACGCTTTGTAGATTAAGGTAAGGCGGATACGTTTGGCTATTTATTTCTAAATTAATGTAAGCTAGGAGCGAGTAAGGTAAGGTGTAAGGTAACTGGTTGGCGTCTGTAGCATGCAGTTATCTAAAGCGCTAGTCAAGTGTTTCGTTACCTACATACTGTTTATGTATTTTGTAACTTATATGATGTTATATAAGAATATATTAAATCAGTACTGTCTCTGGATGGGTATTTTTATTTATTCCTCTTTTTTTTTAAATATTTCTGTCCCTTCGACGTAGTTCTAGAAGTGATTTGTTGTCAGTTGCAAAGAGATACAAATATCACAAAAAAGTGTCCAGTCCGCACACAACACGAAATCAAATAGATGTCCCATTGGTATTCCTACATTATCAATCATCATCACTTTAAATACATTCTTTATCACTATTTTCAGAAGACATCTTGTTCAACCCGCGTATTAGCTTTATTTCTATGTTATTTATATTCAATATAATTCATTTACTTACATTTATTTTCGTATTATTGTTTAATACAACTATCGTAATACAATAGCAACATTAGCGTCATAATTATTTGAGCAAGATCACGTCAAGTGGACCCCCCATTTACCACTTGATCATAAAAATTTAATCTATATATATTTTTCATAAGTACTTATGATGGAAAAATGATCCCCCAAACGATTTTTAAAAATTTTGATTTTAACAACATTTTTTTTTACAATGAAAATTTTAAGCACTTTTAATTAAAAAATGGATTAAAATTCAACCGTAAGAGATAAATTCATGAAATTTTCAGCATCCATGGTCAAATGTCTATACTTTAAGAATATATTAACGACTTAAGATTATTTGTTTATTTTCGTATTGTTAACTAACTTTTAAGTTAACAAATGAAAATTTAACTCATTTCTTGGTAAAAAAAATGCATTTTTTTTTCATCGGTCACATGCTTTATTCATTTAAGTTTAAGATTCCGGAAGAAAATTTCACTGCTCGCCATTAGTTTAAACAAAATGAATTTATTTATGACAGCGCGCCAGCCGCCGAGCGCTGTGGAAGCGCCGCGCTACCGAGCGTCTCGTACTGCATTGAAGCTTTTATCAGTGATAATTTAAAATAATAATACAAAATATTATTATAAAACAAATTTTATTATTATTTACGTTATATTATTATAATTATTATCAATAAAATTTTATTTTTTGTTAACAATATCATGAAGAATATAATCATAACATACTGAATAGAACAAACAAAAGCTTAATTTAAATAATTAAATGGTAAATTTGTCGTCAGATACTTTCACTTTTTTTTAAAAACTTAATAATAAAAAAATTTGATTATATTATAAAAGTTAGTTAACAATACGAAAATAAACAAATAATCTTAAGTCGTTAATATATTCTTAAAGTATAGACATTTGACCATGGATGCTGAAAATTTCATGAATTTATCTCTTACGGTTGAATTTTAATCCATTTTTTAATTAAAAGTGCTTAAAATATTCATTGTAAAAAAAAATGTTGTTAAAATCAAAATTTTTAAAAATCGTTTGGGGGATCATTTTTCCATCATAAGTACTTATGAAAAATATATATAGATTAAATTTTTATGATCAAGTGGTAAATGGGGGGTCCACTTGACGTGATCTTGCTCATTTATAATAACTTATTTTGTCGGTAGTAAAATAATGAGATTTATAAAAATCCAGTGAGGGTAGATAGCGGACGCCATTGCTCTTACTCTGTTTCCTAGAAACTCATAGTAGCAACACATATTTATCGAAAGAGCTCAGTACATATAAAAAGCAGCACTACTCAATCATTCCCTTTTTCTATCTCTCGTTAACCCACGATTTCCACATCCACACTACTATTGGAAAGAGTAAGCTCTATGTAACTTCATTATCGATATTTTTTTTTACATATATCGATACGATATATATAGTTTTTTTTTTCATTTGCCCATTACACTTACAAGAATATTTTCATGTACCAAAACGTCATTGACTATTTTTGGCGGGAAATGTTCTGGTTGGCTGAAAGACTAGCCCGCGTGCGCGCGTATGTCATTGGCCAATCAGATACTAACTAATGTTGACATTAGAAAAAATATTAAATCAATGCGATTGCCATACCTAAAAATAAAGTCATGACAATTATAGTCGGACTGTGTAAGCTGTTGGCTCTACTGGCCTCGACAGCGTCACCGGGCGGATTAACATACTTAGGTATGGGTCTCACTACATATTTTACAAAAAAATCTTGCCAGCGCGATTCAGGATTAAAACGTTGTAACGCCATCTAGTTTACATAATTAAGAACAATTATTAAACTAAATTATACAGTGACATTATATGGGCGCGCTCATAACGGATAGAAGAGATATCTTTTTCGTTCTAGAATCATTTTGCGTAGAACACTTGTGCGCTGATTGTAAGTCTGTTTATATAGATCAGTGGTTTCTATACACTAAAATGACTCGAGTCGCTGTCAATGATCTTCTATATATAGTTTAAAAATATATATAGAAAATAATAAAATCTAGAAAGTAATCTTTCAGCGATGTTGTAAATAAAATTCAATATAAAAATAATAATTATTTAATATGACTTAAACACAAAATAACAAATTATCAATATTTAAACCTCAAACATGAATATTAAATATAGATTTATTAAAATAATCTCTAAATGAACATATACACATAAAAACTCGCCAAAACATCCTTTTAAACAAAACACATCGATCTAAAACATCAACAAAAAAGTTACAGATCAACGCCATTTATTTAAAAAAATTAAAGTTCTGGCAACACTTAATATCTAGACTTATTTTATTTATGCGATAGAAGGCACATTATATTCTGACTAGGAAAATACAAAAATGTAAAAGTTATTACAAAATTTACAATTTTTACAAAATCTATTTAATTGATTTAATAGTTAAACAGATTAAAAATATAATTGCATTTGAAACCACTAAGCCTTGTATTGAAAGACCTATTCGGTGGGAATAATTCAAAAATAGAACTTTTACGCTTATTTACAATTTTATGACAATCAAATATAAGACTTGTTGCTTAGAAAATAAAGTTCATATTTGCGTATTCGAATTATTTATTTCAGTAGCAGTTGCCTAATTAATATCAATTAAAAACTCTTTGAATTTGATTCGAAATTCAAATTTAGAATCTTCTAATATAAAATTTGTTGCTTAGCTTATAGAGTTTATATTTAAACTAGCCGACCTTTGCGACTTTGTGTGCGTGCTGCTCCGCTCCTATGGGTCGTAGCGTGATGATATATAGCTTATAGCCTTCCTCGATATATGGGCTATCTAACACTGAAACATCTGCTAGTTTGCCTCTCTATACTATAATATAGCTAAAAAGTAATATAGCACCAAAAACTATAAACATGATATAGAGTAACAGTACGTTACCGGAACGCTCACTAAAAATATTGTATATTCAAATACGCACCTTAAAATAACTAGCATAAGGTTGACATTTGTTTGCAACACGTAAAGAACAAAAATCGTTCCGAGCAGGACCGTCGACTAAAGGGGATTTTGTCTCTTTCTTACGGTGTTTGTGTCAATGTGCCATACAAATAATTTCAAGCAGTTAAATAGACAGAAGTTGATGTTATTAGTCACACAATATTTAAGCATGGTCATACTAGTAGAAAGAGATGCAATCTCCTATAGTGGCTGTACTCTTCGGAACGTTTTTTGAGTGCACGCGCATTCCAGTTTGTATGTAAATTCCTTGGTTTTTTAATATTACAGATTATAAATTGTATAATTAAAAATTATTAATAATTATAATTTTTTAAATTATATTGATATACAAAGGACAATGTTCAAGATGGCCTTCGAACGGAATAACATGTTATCATAACTTATTTTTACACCATACCAATGTTGCCAAGGCTGTAATTATACCCCCCATTGTACTCATGGCATATATTGGCAAAACGCACTCTGCACGTTTTGCGCATTAACTCTTTCAAGTCGCAAGTTTCTAAACAAAAAAAAATATATAAACTACCCCCACTTTTATGAAGGAGTCCCCCAAAGGTAACAGTGGACATTCTGCAGGTTAAGATTTTGAAAGACGAGCGGTTATTATTTTACTTTAATGAATTTGACAAAAAAACATGTCGTTAGTGTTGCCAGAAAATAATAATAAACAGTGCTTTGCTAAAATAATAGTAGGGTGAACAATAATGTTGCCATGTGAGAATAAAAAATGTTAAACTACACCTACATTTTTTTATTACTACATATTTTAGTTGAGAGAGACAATTTTCGTCATAATAATATGTTATACCGTTCCTAGGTCTATCTATGGAGGGTAGTCATATACTTGGTATTGTAATAAGTATGTAATAATTTTAAAAGTTAAAATAAATACATAAAACAAATAATAAAATTGATGTCTTCAATATTTTATCTACTCCCATACTTTAAATTCTCTATAAAAGATTCTGAAACAGTTAACTTATTGCCAACTTTCAAACACCAATGTTCTAATAACAAGATCATCCAAACGGATCATATAATGTTGTACTGAATTTCATAATAACACTCAAACTCCTTCTGCGCAAAGGGTTTACTCCACACAACCACATACTTTTTTTTTTTTTATTCTATAGTTTTCGTACTGACGCATAATCGCTAACCTTTCGGATCCATTCCTGACACATTCCATCAACAAGTGCTGCACATCCTCTATCCTATTGCACATCTCACAGTTAGGTGATTCTGATTTGTTGATTAAATATGCATACTTTCTAGATGGATGATGTCCTGAACGAATCCGAAAAGGCTCACAAACTATAGTTTTATACCAAATTCCTTTCAGTTTTGACCGTTCGTCGAAATGCTCCTTGCTGTGTTAAATTATAAATATGTTCGAGTAGCCACATACTTACTGCTCGACGCGCGACGCGTGGTATCTGTATGAATTTCAAAAAAAGAACACTCACGCGCGTGAACCTTCTAGAACGTCTTGCGCCATAAAAAATGTGTGATATGAATCCCCGCCATTTTTCTTTAATATTTTTATTGTTTGGTTTACAAAAAGGTAATTCCAACATTAAAGAACATCATCAAAATGTTAATTACTACTAATATACAATAAAATATGATTGTTGCATCAATACTTAGTTTATTTGTATATACTCAGTAATGGATGATGTTAGGTTACTAGGAGTGGCTGTTGTAATGTTGCCAGTAAGCTAACTGTTTCAGAATTTTTTATAGAGGATTTAATCATGGGTGTAGATAGTTAAGTATTATACAACAGTTGCATAACTATTATATTACAAACTGTTTTACAGTCTATAGTTACAAATAGTGATGTATGTACTTATGTACAACCTTAAGTTTAAATAAAATCTAAAGCTTTTTTTACAATGAACACAATTTATCTTAATATATAGTAAACTCGAGTTATTTTGAGTACTTGAACATTTTTTTAAAATATTCCAAATTTCCATTTTATTGACGCATGTCGCAAGTCAAAAAAAATGTAATTGGCACATAAATATTTGCATTTTCTTATATTAGTTTCTAATCAGATAGTCTTCTCGGATAATATAACTCGTCAAGGAGGATACGACCATGTATCCTAGCAACGTAATAATTGTGATACGTGAGTTTAAAATGTCTGACAATATTTACTTAATAATGTTTTCGATCTGTTCCAACTATGATGCAATCAATCCCCTATGATAGTATAAGTCAAACGGAATATTAAGCTGTTAAGGAAGGTACCCATACTGTGTGACCCGTTCTAAGAGGGGTGGGTTATCTTCAAAGTACCGCGCTAGGTCACAGAGAGAAGGGAGGCTTAGGTTTTCGTCACGTAGTCAAGAAAACTAGAGAAGGAAAGCGGTAGGGGTCTTGGCATATACATGTAGGCACCGAGGGGACCCCCGGAGGGGTATAAAAATTGCAAAAATGGGCACGTAGTAAGGGTAAGGGTACGTTCCCTTTTATCTCTAAATCTCTAGATATTATTCCTTTAATTGTGATGGATATTGTCCTTCCTGAATTTTATTACTTTATAGTGTCCTCAAAAACATTGCAAAAAATTACTTATTTTCTAGACAACAATCACAATCAGTCCTCCTTGATAACATAAATCTCCTAGACAAGATTGTACGTCCTAACAATGTAAAAGCTTTAACAAATAAATTACTCGTTGAGTACTCACAATCAACCAAAGGTGTCCCAGTTATATAACTTGACTCTCACTCCAAAAAACTTCTCATGTCAGAATTTACGCATTACTTTTCTATATTAGAAATTCATTTAACAATAAATATGACGTCACTGTCCCTTTCTAACTGTTCCTCCAATTGTGATGCCGAGAGTCCTCCCTGGCAACACAGCTCGTCGAGGCAGACGAGACCGTTGTACGTCTTCGCGACGTATTGGCTGTGGTCGCTGCGTAGTGATGCGTTGTCGTTGTGGATTGTTATTGGGTACTGGAAAAAATAAATCATTCTTTAAAATGTCTTTAATGGTGCAAAACGAGCATATGGTCCACCTGATGGTAAGTGGCCACCATCGCCCAGAGATATCCTCTTGCTTTGCCGATGCGTTGCATCATCGAAGATATAGTCGGGAGGGGAGTGAAGAAAATAATAAGCCAAAGCCCAGAGTACACTAGATCCGCAGCGTTAATGGGATGGGAGAGGGAGGGGGTAAGTCTGGCCCACATGCGGCTCGACCCGTCTATGACACTTGGCATTCGCTGGTGGAATAATGTACATAATTAAAAAAAAGAAATATCTATCTTGATTTTTGTGTGTGGTCAGTGGCATGTATGATTTTTTTAATGGCAACATTAGTTTGTTTTGGATAATGAAAAAGCACCGCGGACGCGCGCTTTTTTTTCGTTTCCCGCGTAAATCGAAATGTGACTCTATCTGTGACTGTCATAAACCTAACAGAAAACAAATGAATGAGATAATAAAAACTTTTTACTCTTTGATAATAATTATATGTAGATTAAATATTTATCAATTTATATAATTACTCGCGATGCAATCATAAATATTTCCATCATGGCGGCGTATTTATTTGGTTGGCTCTTATCTTTACGTTGGCACATAATTCAGTTTGTGCCAACATCTAAATTCAAAGTTACACAGATTAATGTTGCTGACATCATAACCATGAGGAGGTAAAGACGGAGACCACACTTCGAATACCTACTAGAAGCTAACCTATGTCTCACTATCTCGTTCTCAGTGGGCAGACCCTCTCTTTCTAAGTAGAGTAACCTACATTTATTTTTCCCAGGAAATTGCTTTAAATAGTTGTTTTTTAGTGGTTTATTTATCTACATCTCAGTTTTCTACTAATAACCCCTACAGATTGTTTACAATAAGATATGTAAGCGTACAATAAATTAAGAAGGATTTTTTTTTTATATTACGCAAAGGCAATACTACACTAAAAAGAGAGGTCTGCCCACAGAGAGTGAGATAGAGATACATAGGTATTTGTCTTACTATTATATAAAGAGGAAAGATTTGATAGTTTGTATGTTTGTTTGTTATAAAAGTACTGAACCTACTTTTATAGCCTATTCGAAACTATACTTTTCGTGAGTGATAAAGGTGATTTAGTGTTGCCATATACATTTTTTAATTAAACAAGTATTATGGCCATTTTGTCGTAACTAATCCGATTTTAAAAATTCTTTCGCTGATAGAAAACTATACTTTTCGTGAGTGATAAAGGTGATTTAGTGTTGTCATATACACCTTTTTTTTAATAGAACATGGCCGTTTTGTTACAACTGATCCGATTTTAAAAATTCTTTCACTTTTCTCTCTTATTTTTATTTGTTCAGAATGATCAGTCTCTTTTCACTTTCTTTCTTTCGATTATCTCTTTCGCTCTTTTTCTCTCTCTCTTTCTCTCTCTCCTTTACCTATTCAATTTTATTTTTGCTCTGTCTTCCGTCTCTTAGCATCTGTCGCTTTTCTTTTATTTTTGTTTCTATTATTTTTCTTTTTATAATGAAAAACTACACAACTACAGAGTGACAATTTAAGGACATCAATTATAATATTGTTTTAAATACCCGGAGCGAAGCGAGGGCAGGCCTCTAGTAAGTTATAACTTCATGGTCATAACTAACAGGCTGTCACGTAACACATGTTTTCAATTTATCCCCTTAGTTAGGCGACGGCCTGTCGACCATATTAGTTTTGTAATCGCTAGTGTAATGTTATCGTAGCAAATATGGGTCAGTAGCTGCTCTCAGGCACATACACTTCAGATAACACTTTCAATAATAATCTGAAGTACAATTATTATTCCGGGTTTTAAAACTCAATCTCACTATCAGTGTTTGAAATATAATTTACTAGCGATCCTCTACTTTCTCTACTATATTATATGTCGGGGATTTTAAAACGATGTGAAAGGAGATGGAAGAAGGAAGATGGGGAATATTGGGGAACACTAAAAGGGGGTGATGATAATGAGTGGAATATCGGGTAAACGCAACGTAGATACTTCTACTGAACTGATAAATAATCAAATATGATCTCTAACAATTACGAGAGAAACCTAAGCAGTGCCTTGGACTTGTGACCAAGGTGTAGGCTTAAGGAATTCCTTTAAATGATCATAACACTCACCTCCACTGCTAGGCTCTCTATTTAAACCCAAGGTTAAACGCACATAAATAGAATCTAACACAAGGCTAACCTAACCTAACATTGTGTTTACTTAACCACGTGACAATTACATTGTAAGGACTTACGTGACCTTAGTTGGACAGCACTTCCACACTACACTGCACTTGACACTATCACTATCGCTAGCACTACTTAGATGATGTTCACTTCTTGAGAGACCGCGCACGACTAAGACTTCAGTTAGACTGTCGATCGCATATAAAGGGTCGAGGGTAGATACTGTCAAAACAACGAAAGTGACTACTACCCCACTCCAACGCCATAGACAACGATAACGATTCGATTAATCGATAATCTTTTACTATGCTCCGACATATATTTATATATGTATTATACATATAAACCTTCCTCTTGAATCATTTAAAAAACCGCATCAAAATCCGTTGCGTAGTTTTATAGATCTGAGCATACAGACAGACGGGAAGCGACTTTGTTTTATACTATGTAGTGATTCAAACCAAAATTTCTTTATCATTAGAGCATCAATTTTCAATAGTGTTACCAACTCTCAAAAATATTTCATCCTAAAAATTAGAAGTATTATTAAAAAAATTATAAGTTAATAAATAAATATGATTGATTCGATTGAATTAAGTCCAAAAATCCCTAAAAATTTAACGCCCTTAAAAAATCCTACCAGAATTATTTACCCCCCTAAATCTTGGGAGAAAAGAGAAAAGCATCATCTAGTAGCTGTTACAGTAGTATTACAACAGTGATCACTTTATATTTTAATAAACTTTGGTCATAGCGAAATCTCTCCAGATGTTCACGTCGTGATCAAGGGAATTTCGTCAATATTAGCATAGATAAGAAATGGATACATATCGTCTGCGACCTTTAAAGTACGATCGTAAAAGTCAACGCGTACTACCGGCAAGATATCGACTAAAATATAATACACTAGTCACTAGTCAATTTGACACGTGTATTTAGCTGTACCCGCTATGTCCCTGCATTTTGAATCTGTAATATCTTCAAAAATATTCGTTTAAATTTCATGCTGTAAAGGGCCATATTGATCTATATTAAATGCACAATGTATTTAAGGTACCTAATTGGATAAGGATTAATGCTGTATTGTTTATAATCGCTTCGTAAATAAACCATTATTTCTTGTAAAAAGTAAAGGATAATAAATGGTTATTGTGGGTTATCCCTAAGAGGTAGACATACCATCGCGGACTTTTTTGTAGACCTTTTTGAGGTGTACAATACTGTAGTACATTATTTTGATCTATCGCAATGGGTTCAGCCAGCGTTTGCAATGTAAGCGCAAAAAAGTGTTTATTTACGACATCACATTAGAAACCTCTACAATTGTCAGTGTTTCTCTAATATATTATTTATGTTCCTTCCTCTTAAATCACTAAACACTAGAAAAAAAAAAAAAAAAACCGCATCAAAATCCGTTGCGTAGTTTTAAAGATTTAAGCATACATAGGGATATAGGGACAGAGAAAGCGACTTTGTTTTATACTATGTAGAGAAGACTAATCTCCGAAATATATTCACGATTTAGTCAGTCTAATTCAAAAAGTCCAGACCTGGTTTACTTTTAAAAATGCCATCTCAGACACAAAATATTTTATTCCAATTAGATTTTTTTATAAAAGTCTTTTTTAGTCACATCTGTTGAAGACCTGATAAGAAGTTCAACAGTCACTGTTTTTTTAAAAAAGAAAAAATCACTATTTTGTTCTTCTAACCAATGCGCTTATTTACGAAGAGATATTTTTGTCTCTATTCTCTCACTCAAGACCTTGAGCGTTGGCTCCGCGTGCCCAACGTGCTATGGAGAAGGTTATGTTGGGTATTTCTCTACATTAAGTTAAATTGGCAGAGGATTTTACCCGTGAGGGGACGGGTTAGAATACAACCACCAGCATGCGAATCCGACCGCCAAGTGTCACAGACGCGTTCCCTCCTTACCCCTCCCTCTCCCATCCTATTAATGCTGTGGATCTAGTCGTCTCTAAGCTCTTGCTCAGGGTCTGTTGAAACCGCAACCATATTTATCTTCTCTCCCCCTCACCTCTCTATCTTCGAGGATGCAACGCATCGACAAAACAAGAGAGTGATGGTGGCCACTTACCATCAGGTGAACCATCTGCTCGTTTGCATCTAATGTACCATAAAAAAAGAGGGCTGCACATAGCCCGTAGAATCGATAGGATGCAGGATGGTCTGGAAATTTCTGGGGAGACCTATGTCCAGCAATGGACGTCCCATGGCTAACACGACACGACGATACATTATATTGATTTGCTCACAATATACATTGAGTCTAAATTCAAGTATCATTATCAGAAATTAGCAACAACAGTAATATCGGCAATCTTATCAAAACTGCACATTATATTGATAATAGTATCAGATAAATTGAATTATCTGATCTCAGATACTTGAAGCAATAAACAGAGTGTTGTTTGTTCTATTGTAATTACTTTACATAACACTAGTCGACCCGCGCGACTACGTCCGTGTGTAGCTCCGCTCCTATGGGTCGTAGCGTGATGATATATAGCCTATAGCCTTCCTCGATAAATGGGCTATCTAACACTGAAAGAATTTTTCAAATCGGTCCAGTAGTTCCTGAGATTAGCGCGTTCAAGCAAACAAACTCTTCAGCTTTATCTATTACTAGGGGCCCATCCCGGCTTCGCACGGGTGGAATATTTAGTTTAAAACATTTTGGCTCTCGCGCATTTCGGTGCCCCTCTACCTCGGCGTTACTCGCTACCACTCGCTGCACTTCGAGTATCACCGAGATAGAACTACACTGGCCCGTCGCGTCGCGTCGTCGTGTATTTTTTGTTTATATTGATATTTTTAATTTCGTAATATCTTTTGAATGGAAAGTCCGATTTTAATAATTCAAAAAGTAATTTACAGGTATTGAAACAGTCTTGAATATGAAATAATTTATTTGGATAAGGATTAATACAAAGGTATGGAAAACATGGTCTGATTTTGATAGGCATTTTTATCAACTTTTAAAATATAAAAAAGTATAGTGACATAACTATAATAGTTGGACATATGGTCTCGCGGAGTTTTTTGTAGATATTGATACGTTCTATAATATTCTAGAACATTTTTTTGTTCTATCATCAATACTTTCTGCAGCGCATGCGATGAAAGATATTTTATGGCTATTTTTTTGCACCTTGGGTTGGTTTTAGTGAGATTTTCTGGGGATCTCTAATTTTTTCTTGTAATAAATATAGCCTATGTTACTCAGGGATAATGTAGCTTTCTAATGGTGAAAGAATTTTTGAAATCGGTCCAGTAGTTTTTATGTTTATTCGTTACTTACAAAAATACAAATCTTACTTCTTTATAATATTAGTATAAGATATTGGTGTGGTTTATTGTAGCTAAAAAACAAAAACCGATTCTTAATCAAATCTGAATCAAAGGATCCCTGACCTTCCGTCAGACCCTATCAAAGTTTGGAGCATTTTCTGTGTCTTGGTTGTAGAGGACGTGAATTATAATATTGTTTCTCATATCACACCCTTTTTTCCTTATATTTTACAAGCAGTGTTGCCAACCTAGCTAATCTAAACAAAATAACTAAAAAAATAGTAGGTAACTAGATTATTTAGCCAATAACTACTAATTTTTGTGTAAATACTTGCCAATTGTTATGTGTCTTTATCATCGACAGGATTTTTTCAGACTTCTTTTATACTAACCTTATAAACCCTTCTAATAAGACCTTCCAGTACACCAAAGAGGACAAGTTTCCTCTCGTTGATGGCGAGGTCCTGCGGCCGCATCCGGCGACACAGGTCCCGCACAGTGCTCCCGTAGGACATGCCGGCGTACATACGGAACAAGTCGCTTACTTTGGGAAGCTGTCGAGCTGTTCAACAAATAGGAAGTAATGTCACAAAACTTTGTAAATTATGTTACTTAAAAAAAATTATAACCTAACAGAATGTATTTACTACGCCCCGCGCAATTTCATCCGCGTATAGCTCCGCTCCTATGGGTCGTAGCGTGATGATATATAGCCTATAACCTTCCTCGATAAATGGGCTATCTAACACTGAAAGAATTTTTCAAATCGGACCAGTAGTTCCTGAGATTAGCGCGTTCAAACAAACATACTCTACAGCTTTATATATTGGTATAGATATGAATATATTTATTGTTTTATATACTTATGATGTTATCATCATAATAGTATATATGTGCTTAAAATGGTAATATTTTAAGCACCGTAGATTACCCTATTTTATCACATTTTTTTCCGCTGCGTAAAAGTAGGTTGCCTGGAAGAGATCACTCTCTGATGTCGGAAACAAATTGAAGGGAATGGCCTATAGCAAAAGCTACAGGCGTAATATGGACAAACTAATCGTTACGATCTCGCACTATTCTGACAGGAACCCAAGCAGTGCCTTGGACTTGTAACCAAGGTGCAGGCTTAAGGAGCTCCTTTATGTAATTACGACACTCGCCTCCACTGCTTAGATACATTGTCATAAGCTAAGATTAGACTAACATAAACCTAACCTAACAAGGCTAACCTAACGTTATGAGTGATAAGGTCGCCATTACATATTTATATTTAAATAGTTCTGTAAATTTTTATATTTTATTTTTGTGGAATAAATTTGATTTGATTTGAATGAATGAATTACATAAACTGGATCCTAAAATATCTTAGTCAAGAAGTTTTTTTTATCATCACGACCCGTCAATGGTCCAGTGCTGGGCCGGGTCTCTCCCTCAGAATGAGGAGGGTGTTAGGCCATAGTCCACCACGCTGGCCCAGTGCGGGTTGGCAGACTTCACACACAGATTTGAGAATTTTAGGGAACTCTCAGGAGTGTAGGTTTCCTCACGATGTTTTCCTTCACCGTTAAAGCAAGTGATATTTAATTGCTTAAAACACACATAACTCAGAGTCAGAGGTGTATGCCTGTGTGGGGGGGATCGAAACCGGACCTCACGAGTAAGACTTGAAGTCTCAACCACTGGGCCATCACTTCTTCTGTTTTACTTTTTTTGCACTTTTTAATTATAACTAAATGGATATTAAATATCATGTGTATATATTCAAGAAATCTAATAAAACTGCTCTCTGCCGAATTTCCATTATGCTCCTATCTCATTTAGACTAATATTTGTAAGTTTACTTATTTAATTACTTACGTGATCTAGCGCAAAATTCCACGCACTGTCTCTGTAGTCCCGCACATCGCGTCAGCTGTCTTAACTTGGGCGTTGCACTGTACACCTATAAAAATAACATTATAACACTTTAGCAAAATACCATTATATTGGCTAATAATGACAAAATAGGTTCCGCACCCAAAACACTAAGAAACAGGTACACAGTTTAGATTTCCAGTTTTTGGAAATCATCATCATCATCACGACTCGTTAATGACCTACTGCTGAGGCGGGTCTCCTCCTCAGAATGAGGAGGGTATTAGGCCATAGTACACCACCACACACACCATTGAGAAGATGGATAACTCTCAGGAGTGTAGGTTTCCTCACGATGTTTTCCTTCACCGTTAAAGCAAGAGATATTGCTTAAAACGCACATAACTCAGAAAAGGCAAAGGTGTGTGACTGTGTGAGGGATCGAACCCGGACCTCCCGAGTAAGACATTGAAGCCTTAACCACTGGGCCATCACTGCTTGCTTTTTGGAAATATAAAAGAAGATTCATTAAATAATTCTTTTGTATTTATAAAGTGATCTCTTATAACATTACACGCAATAAACTAACTCACACAATTACCCCTCCACTAACAGAGTCCCCTATTTTATCTCTATGAAACAGACAGTTCTATACCACAGGGACGATGCTTCTATCCGGGATAATAAGTAACCTATCATTATGCAACACTAATCGACCCGCCCCAGCAACACACGAGTGCAATTTATGTGCAATATAGTTTATGTATGTATACTATTTTATATAAATGTATGTATAATGTATAAGCCGTGAGGGGACGGGTTAGAATACTATTCCCCTCTGCCGCTGGGAGAGCATCTCGTAAGAGCCGAGTAACCCAGCACCCCCTTGGTGGTAGGGGATCTGTTCCCCGACTGGCTTGCGACCACCAACATGCGATTCCGATCGCTAAGTGTCATAGACGCGTTCCGGTTGAGTCGCATGTGGGCCAGATTTTCCCCCTCCCTCTACCATCCCATTAATGCTGTGGGTCTAGTGGACTCTGGGCTCTTGCCTAGGGTCCGCTGAATCCGCATCATTTTTCTTCTTCATTCCCCCATCCCACTCTATCTTCGGGGATGCAACGCATCGACAAAACGAGAGAGTGTTTCTTGTTTTTCCGATGTCCATGGGCGATGGTTGCCACTTACCATCAGGTGGACCATCTGCTCGTTTGCACCTTATCATTATAAAAAAAAAAAATTATTTATGTGACAACTAATTTCCAAAGTCCATACGAGAAAGATTTTCTGGCAGAGATCGCTCACAGCGATAAGACTGCCTTTGCACACCATTAACTTCTTTATCTGGCACTTAAGCATATATTTCATTATGATCCCGTAATTTAAAATTTTTCCGGGATAAAAAGTAGCCTATGTGTTAATCCAGATAATAAATTATCCGTTTAAAGTTAAGCCGTTTTGCCTGATTGAGTTACAAACATCCCAACACTAAAACTTTCACATTTATAATATTAAAAATGTTCATTTTTATTTTAAAAAACTTACTCCTATCCCAGAGAAAATTGCAATTTACACAAAATAATTCGGGATAAAAAGTAGCCTAGACATTAATACAAGTCATTCAAACTATACCTAAACACAGGAAGTATGTTGTGCAAGTAGTTGCATATAAGGCAGACTTCTCCCTCCCACTAAGGTGACAGTTTTGAAGACGGAAACACCGTTTTTTGGACTGCTCAAATTTAAAAAACTTTTACTCTTTTTATCCTTCTATCAAGAGATTGATGCTTTCAAGAGAAGGTAACAAATTAATGGATGATATAATAAGAGGTCAGTTCATTTGTCTTATTAATTTTGAATCAAAATCGATTTTAGGTTAAAAAAATTAGTCTCTAAATGTAACAGTGGATTTGATGATGAGCTACTTACTGCACAATATTGGAAAATAGGCACCAAAGTGACAACACCATAGTACACAAGGTTCTGTACACACGCGCGTACCAAACTGATCTCCACGTCCGTCAGTGCTGCTATCTTTGACACGTGGTTGAAGCCGTCAATGTGTGGCAGGATCTGGAACAAAGAAATAAAAAAAAATTAGAAAACCCTGTCATTTGATACCCATATTATAGGATTCAGGTTAACTATCTTTGTGACGCCGCCATGTTGGATTTGAAATGATGTTATCCAAATCGTTAAACTTTTAAGTTAAGTAAAAACTTGTACTGTGAAAATTAATTTTAGTCAATCAACATTGAATAAATTTCATTCATTTGGTACCCATATTATAGGATTGAAGGTTAACCATCTTTGCGACGCCACCATGTTGGATTTGAAATGATGTTATCCAAATTGGTTAACTTTTAACTTAAATAAAAGCGTGTACTGTGAAAATTAATTTTAGTCAATCAACATTGAATAAATTTCATTCATTTGATACCCATATTATAGGATTGAAGGTTAACCATCTTTGTGACGCCGCCATCTTGGATTTGAAACGATGTTATTCAAATCGTCAAACTTCTAAGTTAAATAAAAGCGTGTACTGTGAAAATTAATTTCAGTCAATCAACATTGAATAAATTTCATTCATTTGATACCCATATTATAGGATTGAAGGTTAACAATCTTTGTGACGCCGTCATGTTGGATTTGAAATGATGTTATCCAAATCGTTAAACTTTTAAGTTAAATAAAAGCGTGTACTGTGAAAATTAATTTCAGTCAATCAACATTGAATAAATTTCATTCATTTGATACCCATATTATAGGATTGAAGGTTAACCATCTTTGTGACGCCGCCATGTTGGATTTGAAATGATGTTATCCAAATCGTTAAACTTTTAAGTTAAGTAAAAACTTGTACTGTGAAAATTAATTTTAGTCAATCAACATTGAATAAATTTCATTCATTTGATACCCATATTATAGGATTGAAGGTTAACCATCTTTGTGACGCCGCCATCTTGGATTTGAAACGATGTTATTCAAATCGTCAAACTTCTAAGTTAAATAAAAGCGTGTACTGTGAAAATTAATTTCAGTCAATCAACATTGAATAAATTTCATTCATTTGATACCCATATTATAGGATTGAAGGTTAACAATCTTTGTGACGCCGTCATGTTGGATTTGAAATGATGTTATCCAAATCGTTAAACTTTTAAGTTAAATAAAAGCGTGTACTGTGAAAATTAATTTCAGTCAATCAACATTGAATAAATTTCATTCATTTGATACCCATATTATAGGATTGAAGGTTAACCATCTTTGTGACGCCGCCATGTTGGATTTGAAATGATGTTATCCAAATCGTTAAACTTTTAAGTTAAATAAAAGCTTGTACTGTGAAAATTAATTTCAGTCAATCAACATTGAATAAATTTCATTCATTTGATACCCATATTATAGGATTGAAGGTTAACCATCTTTGTGACGCCGCCATGTTGGATTTGAAATGATGTTATCCAAATTGGTTAACTTTTAAGTTAAATAAAAGCGTGTACTGTGAAAATTAATTTCAGTCAATCAACATTGAATAAATTTCATTCATTTGATACCCATATTATAGGATTGAAGGTTAACCATCTTTGCGACGCCACCATGTTGGATTTGAAATGATGTTATCCAAATTGGTTAACTTTTAACTTAAATAAAAGCGTGTACTGTGAAAATTAATTTTAGTCAATCAACATTGAATAAATTTCATTCATTTGATACCCATATTATAGGGTTGAAGGTTAACCATCTTTGTGACGCCGCCATCTTGGATTTGAAACGATGTTATTCAAATCGTCAAACTTCTAAGTTAAATAAAAGCGTGTACTGTGAAAATTAATTTCAGTCAATCAACATTGAATAAATTTCATTCATTTGATACCCATATTATAGGATTGAAGGTTAACAATCTTTGTGACGCCGCCATGTTGGATTTGAAATGATATTATCCAAATCGTTAAACTTTTAAGTTAAATAAAAGCGTGTACTGTGAAAATTAATTTCAGTCAATCAACATTGAATAAATTTCATTCATTTGATACCCATATTATAGGATTGAAGGTTAACCATCTTTGTAAAGCCGCCATGTTGGATTAGAATGATGTGATCCAAAACGTTAAACTTTTAAGTTAAATAAAAGCTTGTACTGTGAAAATTAATTTCAGTCAATCAACATTGAATAAATTTCATTCATTTGATACCCATATTATAGGATTGAAGGTTAACCATCTTTGTGACGCCGCCATGTTGGATTTGAAATGATGTGATCCAAAACGTTAAACATTTAAGTTAAATAAAAGCTTGTACTGTGAAAATTAATTTCAGTCAATCAACATTGAATAAATTTCATTCATTTGATACCCATATTATAGGATTGAAGGTTAACCATCTTTGTGACGCCGCCATGTTGGATTTGAAATGATGTTATCCAAATCGTTAAACTTCTAAGTTAAATAAAAGCGTGTACTGTAAAAATTAATTTCAGTCAATCAACATTGAATAAATTTCATTTGATTTAGTTGCACCTTCGCTGAGGGATCAACATATTTCTCAATAGGGGGACAAGAAATATATTTTTTTGGGCAATAATAATAAAATGATTTCGGCACAATAGAACATATTATTACAAAATGTTTTTATTCATTAAGCCTTATGAGGGTTTCTTTTATAAGTCACAGGCAGAACATTGTCTTCCAAGAAATAGAATAAAATATAATAACTTTTTCTTGGCTACAATAATAGCGAGTGTGTCTCATTTCAATTATCTTATTACCAAAAAAAGGACGTAAATAAGAGTTTATTACAGATTTATATGCGAGACAAAATGTACAGATAAACTAGTTGGATTTATGTGACTATCTGTAGAAAAGCATTATTACTACAATTAGTTTATATTAGTTCTACAATTAGTTTTAGTAAACGTAACTAAAAAATAATTTAAAAAAATTAAACACATGGTTTTCAAAATAATCACTTTAATATTCTCTCTAATAAATTCTTCTGTCTGTCTTTTAAGGTTTCAAGTTTAAACCACAGACCCGATTTTAATTAAATTTGGTACATTAGAGCTTAAGGAAGGGCATAGGTAAAGTGACCATTTCTCACCACAAAAATAACGAACATAAATCCACAAAAAAAAAATGCAATAGGTATCTGTTTTTTTGCGCGATATCGGAAAACGGGACAGTTTGACGTCCCGAAGTTTATTTTCGAGACTACGGGACAGACAACCTAACAGGACGTATGGTCACGTATAGGCATAGGCTACGTTTTATGGCCAATAAAAGGAAGAGAGTTTGAAAAGATTGAAATAAGGGACAAAGTGCATGTCAAGCTGTGTAATCTACGCTATTATATAAAGAGGCAAGATTTGATTGTTTGTTTGTTGCGAATAGGCTCGAAAACACTGAACCGATTTTGAAAATTCTTTCACCTATAGAAAGCTACATCCTTTCCGGGTAACAAAGGCTATGTGGTGTTGCCATAAATATTTTAATTAAAAAGATACGGCCATTTAAGTGCCATAACGTGGTCATTTTGTAAATTGAAAGGTTTCTCAGGAATTTTATCCAATTTTAAAAATCCTTTCACTGAGAGAAGTCTATAGTATTTCCTTCTCTTCCTCTTATGTACTATCATTTTCTCTTACCCTCTCTCCTTTTTTCTCTCTTTAATTTTTATCTTTATCTCTTGTTCAGAATGATCGGTCTCTTTTCACTTTCTTTCTACTCTCTCTTTCTTTTATCTATTCAATTTTATTTTTGCTCTGCTCCTTTTCTCCTTTGTCTTTTATTATTTGTCGCTTTTCTTTTTCTTTTTATAACTTTTTCTCACTCTCTTGAATTCTCACTACTCTTACTAAAACAAATAATGAAAAACTACACAATTACAGTGACAAATTAAGGACATCAATTATAAAATTGCTTTAAATACCCGGAGCGAAGCGAGGGCAGGCCGCTCGTCGTATACAAAGTAGCTAAAGAATCCTTGGATTATATTCCTTTATCTTGGTTCTTCAAACGCAAATACATTCCAAAACATAGATTCAATATGTTTGAACAAGTAATCGAAAGGTGCGCCTAAGCTGGCCGCTCCAAAATCCTTTAGCTAATATTTGTTTACACACCTTTCTCTACACAAAGAGTAGTAAAGGAGAGAATAAACATCTGCTAAATATTTAGAATATGTAAAGTAAGTTACATATATTATTTCAATTATACCCACGCAACAATTTATAACAAGACTGTATATAACCTCTGTTCCGATAGATTAGTGTCAGTTGTCAAACAGAGCTCGCCTGGTGACTATAACGGCTGTACAACTAGTGTGGTGTTATTATGCTGGGACTACATTGTGAGGATTTTATTTGGGATTATATTTCTCAGTTTCTATCTAAAGTGCATTTTTTTTCGTGTCCCTATGTAGTATAGCTTCCATATAGATAATATAATGTATAATATACACACAACGCAAAATAGAATATGTCGAGGGTGGAAGACAGTCGGCATAACAAAGACGGCGACAGCTTCTCCACCTGCACGTGCACCTCAAGCCACCTGCGCGTGCCACCTGCACGCCAGGTGGCCCGCACAGGTGCGTTTCAATAATAAGTTTTGCTATAAAATGCCGAGCTTGCGCTGGACTTGGATGGTCTTACTCGGCCCGCCGTATTGATCGGATCTCCTCAAAGTTGGACCTCTCACACTAAGGATCATGTGAGTTCTTACGTCTTATTTATTGTTAGTTTAATTTAACGTTATTTTTAAACAGAGAACCTGGGGAGTGGAGGCGAGTCTTGCAATTACTTGAAGGGATCCCTAAAGCCTACACCTTGGTCACGAGTCCAAAGCAATGCTTGGGTTCCTATCAGATTAGTAGCAGACCGTAATATTTAATTATATCCTGATCGTATTGCGCCCCTAGCTTATAAGATAGGCCATCCGTTCGTTTTAATTAATTTCCAACAAATATATATTTTGTTTTGTTCTTTTCAATTTACCCACCGACTTCACTGTAATATTATCCTCTCGTAATTCTCTGAAGTTGATGAAATTCCTTCATGGAATAAGCCCGGCTTTGTACGCTATTTGTCTTTTTCGTTTAACGTACCTTTTTATTTTGTTAATATTATTTGTAAGTTTGTGAACAAAGTTACATTATTGGAATAACAACATACAGTCAGTCGGTTTGTCCAAAAAACTGAGAAGTAAAATAAACTAATACTTAAAACTTGTGCGATTATAATCAGACACAAAAATATAATATACCATCAACATTAACATTGTTAACGGTGGCGTAACTATAGGGTGGTATTTCAGCAAATGCCAGGGGTCCCGAGCCGAAGGGGGCCCCCGGTCAAATAAGGCTGTGAGCACAGGTGGATCTTAATACTTACTATTACAATATTTAGTAAAATTTATAACTAAGGTGCAGGTATTTGCCACGCAGGAGACTCGTTGGCGAACGTTTTTTTTTGCTCTTCAAGTATAGGCGCTCATAAGTATTTCGCACACCGGCCCAGAAGATGCTTGGCACGTAGGCACGTGTTACGTTTCTTAATATTAGAAGAGGGGGCCCCATCTGATAAATTTGCCAGGGGCCCCGAACGGTGTAGTTACGGCACTGGTTGTTAATTAACATTTTTCTATAATAATCGCGTTTATCTACAACTTTAATTAAATTGTCACTTCATAATAGTGTAGCTTTTCTTTAATCTTTATCTTTAGGTATTATCAATAATTGAAAATTGAGAGGAATAAGATAGATAATGAGAGAGAGATGGTTAGGGAAGGAGAGAAACAAAAACAAATGAGTGGAAAACAAGAGCACGTAAAGACAGAGAAAGGTATAAATGAAAGAAATAAAAATTATATCTTTCCTCTTCTAATAAAAATTTGGTTGTAGATATTAGAAATATTATATGACATAAAACGATACGACAGGATTTTACGGAAAGAAAGCAAATTTTTTTAGAATAAAAATCGCAATGTTTGTCCAATTGTTGTAAACTTTATAACATGATATTAACATATGAAAAACAAACTTGTACTTGTTAGTCCTACAAAAACGTTTCTCTAACTAATTACGTTGGTCTAAAACTTTACACATACCTGACATTATAACTTATATATCGTATACTAGCCGACCCTTGCAACTTCGTCCGCATGATGCTCCGCTCCTATTGGTCTTAGCGTTATGATATATAGCCTATAGCCTTCCTCGATAAATGGCCTATCTAACACTGAAAGAAACAAATCTGACCTGTAGTTCGTGAGATTAGCGCAATCAAACAAACAAACTCTTCAGCTTTATATTAATATGCAACAGTATTGTACAATATTTTGTCCATAAATTCTCGTGTCATAATGTTAGTTACCATACTTCTCCGAAACGGCTCGACCGATTTTTATGAAATTTTATATGCATGTTCAGTAGGTCTGAGAATCGGCTACTATCTATTTTTCATCCCCCTAAGTGGTAAGGGTGGCCCACCCCAAATTTATATGCCAAAACGTTTGCCGGGTTTTTAATAAATTGTAAATATAATCATTACAAGTCGACCCATCCCGGCTTTGCCCGGGTATTTAACACGTGTATTTCTCCAACGTGTGTTTACATCAATTAACTTACACTAGTGATAACTAGATGTAACAAACAATTACAAATACACAGCATGCACGTTAATAATTAAGATAACATCTAAATGGATCTTGTTCACATTTTAATTTATATATATGTCGGGGATTTTAAAACGATGTGAAAGGAGATAGAAGGAGGGAGATGGGGAATATTGGGGAACACTAAAAGGGGGTGATGGTATTGAATAGAATATTGGGTAAACGCAACGCAGATACTTCTGAACCGATAAATGATCAAATATGATCTCCAACAATTACGAGAGAAACCTAAGCAGTGCCTTGGACTTGTGACCAAGGTGTAGGCTTAAGGAATTCCTTTAAGTGATCACGACACTCGCCTCCACTGCTAGGCTCTCTGTTTAAACCCAAGGTTAAACGCACATAAACCTAACCTAACACAAGACGAGGTAATTACATTGTAAGGTACTCACGTGACCTTGATCGGACAGCACTTCTAGCACTAACACAACACAACACTGCACTGTACAACACTATCACTATTTAGACACTACTTCACTTCTTGAGAGACCGCGCACGACTAAGACTTCAGTCAGACTGTCGATGGCATATAAAGGGTCGAAGGTCAAGACTGTCAAAACAACGAAGTGACCACTACCCTACTCCAACGCCACAGATAGCGATAACGATTCGATTAATCGATAATTTTTTACTTATTCTCCGACATATATATAACGGTTACACAGTTCGACATGCACTTCATCCCCACCGTCTATAGATTTGTTTAGTTTGTATACTTAATTATTTTTATCGCAATAAAACATAGTGAATGTCCTTCACTAAACTCTAATCTATCTCTGTAGCAAATTTCATGCAAATCGGTTCAGTGATTTAAGCGTGATAGCGTAGCAAACATTACAGACCATCTATCCGCCAATAGATGGCGTAAGTAGTATGTATATTAAATCGTATATTCGTTAGTTTAGAGTAAAAACGACTATGACTAGGACTCCGCTGTCCGTCCGTCCCTCTGTCTGTCACCGGGCTGTATCTCATGAACCGTGATAGCTAGACAGTTTTTCACAAATGATGTATTTCTGTTGCCCCTATAACAACAAATACTAAAAACAGAATATAATAAATATTTAAGGGGCCAAATATTGGCACGGAACCCGTCGTGCGCGAGTCCGACTCGCACTTGGCTGGTTTTGTATTATCATATGATATATCGATATTAAATATATTTAGAATAATTTGATCAATATCTCGATTATTGAATATTCATTTTATATTCTTAGTAAATGCACTAAAGACCTTGAACACTTGTACCCCCAGTTTCTGGAGGTGGTATGACGATAAGTTTTGGCACAGAGGACTGTCGTGTGGACTGTGGAAGTGTTCAAAGTGGAAGGTTGTAAGGAGAAAGGAACTAAGTGGGAGCATCAAAAATATTTTTCATCTTCTCGTCACGCCTATGTACTTGGAAATACCTTGGAATTTTATTTAATCATGGATCTGAGGATAAAATTTAATTCTTTAAATACAACCTAATCATAATAATTCTTTATTAGACACAAACATGATACATAAATTGCTTAGATTTCACTGACTTGACAAGTAGAACTGTGTTGCAGGAGCCAGTTTCCCCCCCTAAATTAAATTTCACATAATGCCCTTAAAGAATATATTACTACTGCTATTTCACTACATAGTATAAAACAAAGTCGCTTTCTCTGTCCCTATATCCCTATGTATGCTTAAATCTTTAAAACTACGCAACGGATTTTGATGCGGTTTTTTTAAATAGATAGAGTGATTCAAGAGGAAGGTTTATATGTATAATACATACATAATATAGTAGAGAAACACTGATAATTGTAGAGGTTTCTAATGTGATGTCGTAAATAAACACTTTTTTGCGTTTACATTGCAAACGCTGGCTGAACCCTTCGAGATAGATGAAAATAATGTACTACAGTATTGTACACCTCAAAAAGGTCTACAAAAAAGTCCGCGATGGTATATGTCTACCTCTTAGGGATAAATCACAATAACCATTTATTATCCTTTACTTTTTACAACAAATAATGGTTTATTTACGAAGCGATTTTAAACAATACAGCATTAATCCTTATCCAATCAGGTACCTTAAATACATTGTGCATTTAATATAGATCAATATGGCCCTTTACAGCATGGAATTTAAATGAATATTTTCGAAGATATTACAGATTCAAAATGCAGGGACATAGCGGTTACGGCTAAATACACGTGTTAAATTGCACTAGTAAATGATAAATTAATATTAAGTTTAAGACAACCAAAAAGTCTTTAAAAAATTAAATTACGATTTGTTTACATTTACAGTAAGGTAACTATAGATGAGAACAGTTGTACAATACTATGTGTGTGTTTGTGTATATGTGTGTGTGTGCCTATGAAACTCCAAGAGGATTAGTAGTAATAGTGTAACTTACGGAAATCTATAATATAAAAATAAATCGCTAAATGTGTTGCTAAGCGCAAATCTCGAGAGCTGCTGAACCGATTTTGCTAATTCTTTTTTGTTGTGTTTGTTATTGTCAAGAGAAGGTTTTTATGGAAGAATAAATTTAAAAAGTTGCGCGGAAAATTAGAAAATTAAAGAAAACTAAACGACCATATTAACTTTTCTAAATTAAGCTTTTGACAGCCAATTCGACTTCAATATTCATAGTTAAGACAGGACAACGTCTGTCGGGTCAGCTAGTCTCAAATAATTGAATAGTAAATGTCATCTAGATATTGCTTAAATAATGAGTGCGACTGCGATAACAACATTAATAAAAAAAAATAAGATAAGTACAACTGCACAAGTAAACAATCTTAAACAAAGATTAAAGCAATAAATGATATTGTTAATTGAGTCAATATTAAACTTCATGAAATGGAAAGTTTTATTAGCCCATGTGTTATTCTGATGTCTAAGCTATATCATAGTAAAGTTTCATCAAAATCCATTCAGTAGTTTTTGCGTGAAAGAGTAACAAACACATCCATACATTCTTACAAACTTTCGCGTTTATAATATTTGTAGGAATAAATATTAAAGAGAATTAATTTTTTGTAAGTTCCTAAACTTTCTAACAGATGGCAGTGTAAGTTAGTTTAAGGACCTAACACTTAAACATGTGTTGTTATCTTGGTTAGGTAAGCATCCAACAGATGGCGCTGTGTAAGGAATTAAAATGTTCATTCTATCTCTCTCTGTGGTCGCTCCCTCATGGCTGAGGATCGTGGTCATCGACGGATGTGGATGGTATACACCTATTTTGGATTAACTGCTTCCACCGGTGCCTGTTCATCGCGTCTCTGGTGACCGAGCAAAACTTAATTGAAGATGGGCCTCTCACTTGATCGCTCCATCTGGTTGGGGACCGTCCCCGGGCTCCTTTTCCCTCCGTGTTCCCCACAACGATCAGTTTTATTATTTTCATTCTATATATCATTTAAATCGATTGATAAAACTTTGGGAAGTGATTTTTGTTCCAAAACAAATAATTTTTTGTTATTTCGTAATTTTATTTTATAATTTAAGTTTGTGAATGGCTCGATTATTGTAAAGTTTTGTGTGCAGATCGAGTAAATCTGAGTCCCTAAGTGATAAGGGTGGCCCACCCCAATTTTTTAAACTTATATGGCAAACAACGTTTGCCGGATCAGCTAGTACAAAACAAGGGGATATCTCTTGTTTTGGCGATGACCATGGGTGATGGTGGCCACTTACCATCACAGACCATCTGCTACCTTATCAACCATAAAAATAATAATAATAATAGAACAATAAGTGAAGCTGGATGAGCGTCAAATGTCAATGAATAAGTAAAAACAAGTTATTTTGATAAAGGCTATAACTTCATATCTCGATAGTTCACTTGGGCTATTACAAATTCCTACAAACCTGTAAATATTTCCTCTAGGTTTCCTTGAGAAATATAAATAAACTATTAGTCCGTCCGAACTTTGCTACACTTTAACCGAAACACCATAAACTCGGAGGTTTTGTAATTTTTCAACAGATGGCGTTGCAATTAAATTAATAAATAATCAAATTTAATCCAAAATCTGTATTATGAATTGAAAATAGATTCCATATTCAAATTTGTGAATGAACAGTTCAAATAGGGAATCTATATTCAATCTGATATCTGCAGATTATACAATTTCAGATGTCAATTAAATTTGTTTTTAGGTATTTCTATATTATTAATGATAAAGTTCTTCCAGAAATAATAATGATATTTAATAAAGACCTAAAGACAAGATGGAGGGATGTAGTCAAGAAAGATCTATGTTCCTGCAATGTCTCCGACAAGGAAACGTCCGATAGACTGAAGTGGAGGAGAAAATCAGAAAGGCAGACCCCACCATCAGATGGGAAGAGAACTAATAATGAAATTATTAAAAAAAATTGCTTGACCGAAGTGAGGGTGTAGTGCTAGTTAATAAATATATAAATCAATAATAATATATATATAAATCAACAACTCTTATGCAAGTTTTCCTTGATTTTTATTATACATACATAGTTTTTTAAGCCAATAGCACTTAACGTTACATCAACGACGATAATAATTTAGTATCCACTTCATATTTTAAAGTAAACAATCGCCCTCTTCGGTTTTCCTTTCCTTTTTAATAACAATATTCAGTTATTAATACAAATTAGTAATAAAAATTATTTCATCCTAAACACATTAATAGACTGGTTTGGTTTAGTTGCAAAACTGGATAATTAAATGGTCAAACAGTGATACCTAAAGTTGTAAAATATATACCTAAAGGTTGAACTACAAAGGGTCAAGACCTCGATAATAAAGCGATAGTACAAATTATATAAACTTTGACTGCAAACAAATATTATTTTTCTACTGTTGACATTTTTTTTTAAAATAAAATGTAATTTTTTGATGGTCAAATAATAAAGGCACAATGCGCAACTTTCCCCCACTATTTTTTCTCAGACCTAAAGTTAGCTGCCGGCTACTATACCCACCCAAAGTGACTCCAGAAACCGATGATACAGGTGGCGACGAATAATATATAAACATACAGAAAGTTAGTAAAAAACTTTGATATCGGAAGTGGAAAAAATTCAAGGACGAAAAACATTAATCGATAACGAAAACAACAAAAAAATACTAGAAAAACATGTTTGCTATCAAAACATTGAGGTATATAAAAACTTAATTACATAAACGGATTAATACGTGAATATTCATTTTATTGTAATTATATTCACCTAAAATAATTATTAAAAAAGAACAGATTACTAAAATTTCTTTCTGAGACATTAATAATTTTTGAGAATATTTGCGGATTTTTAATGATTTTTTGGGGGTATACTGATTTTTAAGAAAATTTCTGATTGTCTATCAAAATATTTAAAAATGTATTTTTGGTAAATAATAAAGAATTTAACAGTTCAGTCGGACCTTATCCTTAATCGACGCAGTAGTTACTTTTCTTCATTTATTTTTTTATTCTTCTTCGGACATGCAGAATATAAATATTATGTTTGTAGGTTGCAGATAAAATGAAATATATTACCTAATGTATGTCGGGGATTTTAATAATGGAAAAGGAAGGAGGAGAGGGAAATATTGAAGAAAACTAAAAGAGGGTGATGATATTGAATGGATTATTGGGTAAACGCAACGTAGATACTTCTACTGAACCGATAAATGATCAAATATGATCTCTAACTTAAAGTGATCACGACACTCACCTCCACTGCTCAGGCTCTCTATTTAAACTCAAGGTTAAACTCACATAAACCTAACCCAACACAAGACGTGGCAGTTAGATTGTAAGGTACTCACCGTGACCTTGATCGGACCGCACTCCTAGCACTAACACTATTCAGAGACCACTTCACTTCTTGAGAGAGCGCGCACGACAAAGACTTCAGTCAGACTGTCGATGGCATATAAAGGGTCGAGGGTCGAGACTGTCATAGATACCGATGACGATTCGATTTTTCGATAGTCTTTTACTATTATCCGACATGTACATGACCACCCTCCATATCCGGTTGGCCTACGAACGGAGTGACATGTCATCATAACGAAAAATACTCAATTATTTTTAAACTTTCAGTAACTGACGGACACTCCAGGATTTCGCATATATTTTAGGAAGTACTAATTATAGTTTCCTTTAAATGGAGTCTCCATTTAATATATCATCAGATATTATGAATTAAAGAGTTTGTGGATTTTATTAAGAAATCAAATGTTTAGTTTAAGGACATTTAATAGTTTTTAGAAACGATGCTGATTAACTAAAGTGTACATGTGTGCACGTGTTCTCGTACTATGTTACGCATGGGCGTAAGGGCCACCTTCCCAGAAGAAGAAGGCAGTGGGAGGACAATGGAAATGATGGTGGATAAAGGAAAAAACTAAGAAAATTTATGATATTCATTTGAATTCGATCTATGATGTCCAGTTACTTGATACGAAGTTTAGGATCATCTTCTAAATCAACATTGGTTTTGTTTGTTATTAGACGACTTACGATTCTTCCATTTTGTTCTTGTTTTAGATAAGAACAGTTTAAAACGCGTTAGTTAACTAAATGGCCAATAAATTGCAGTTTATGGCAATGAGTTTTATCACTTAGGTATTATGTCTCCACGTGGAACACTTACAATGTATTCATCGTAAACAAGTCACGCAGATTAGTTCTAGTACTAACACTAATATATTTATAACACGACCGGTTATTAATAAGTAAATTGTAGGTAATCTAGAATCTAAATGAAGGTAATTTTAAATACTGGGTTTATAAATAACTAGCAAAAGTTGTTACTGCCAAACCAATAATCTATCCCTATAGAAAATAGAGTCAATCTGTCGCTATAAACAATAAACTTAATAATTTAACTGAGGTAGGGCACAGCAGGAAATTTTCTGCTCAAATATGGAGCAGCCCGACTGGGGTAGTACCTCGACCTTACGGAAGATCACAGCTAAATAACACTACTTTAAAGCAGTGTTGTGTTCCTGTTGGTGAGTAAGGTGACCAGAGCTCCTGGGGGGAATTGGGGATAGAGTCGGCAACGCGCTTGCGATGCTTCTGGTGTTGCAGACGTCTATAAGCTACGGTAATCGCTTACCATCAGGTGAGCCGTACGCTTGTTTGCCTACGACCTAGTTACATAAAAAAAAAAAAAAAAAATTAGGTATTTTTTCACGATTATAATTACCCTATGTTACTTTTAGACATATAATCTATATCTATGCAAAAATTTACTGCCATTCAATGCTTCGTTACAGCGTAAAGAAAGGACAAACTGACAGACCACTATTGTTAGGATAGGATGATAAATTGCACCCTTAACATGAAATATTCAATAATCGTTATATTTATAAGAAAATACCTATAATTTATTTGTATAATGTTTTTTATGATAGATAAGGGACAAACGAGCAGACGGTCCACCTGATGGAAAGTGGCCACCGTCGCCCATGGACATCTACACTGGATCCTATAGATGGTTGCCTGGAAGAGATCACTTTTAGTGATAAGGCCGCCTTTGCACATCTTTTATTTTTGTTATTATTACAATATGTATATATGTTAAATTTAACTTTTAAAGTGTGCAATAAAGTGTTTTGATTGATTGTTTGACTAGAGGGTATCTCTTGTTTTGTTGATGCGTTGTCCCCTCGAAGGAGTACGGAGGGGGAGCGGAGAGAAGAATGCTGCGGTTTCATTGGACCTCAAGCAAGAACCCGGTGTTAATTGGAACCGCAGCAATAATGGGATGGGAGAGGGAAGGGGTAGATTCGGCCCACATGCGGTTTGCCGGAACGCGTCTATGACACTTGGCGGTCGGTCTCAAGCCAGTCGAGGAACAGATCCCCTACCTCCAATGGGGTGCTGAGTTACTCGGCTGTAACGAGATACTCTCCCTCCTCACGGGTGAAAATTATTTTCTTGATATTTCTAAATTATGTTGTATAAACAGTCATTTAATTAGTTTCTAATTAGTGTTTATAAAACTACATATTTAGGGAATAATCTAATCTACACTCATTATAATATTATCATGTAGAAAGTCTATCAATTGTAACATTTTATTGCATTTTACAGCTAGCATATCGGATAATAAAATTAAATTAGAGATACTTAACCTAAAATGAAAACTCTATATAGCAACATCCAAAAATGAGAGATTATATATATCAGAGGAAAAGGCCAATTTGGATGAATTAATAATCGAATATAACGATTCTTTAGTTTTTGGACAGGAACCCAGGCAGTTCCTTGGACTTGTGACCAAGGTGTAGGCTTAAGGATACCCTTTAAATGATCATAACATTCACCTCCACTGCCCGGTCTCACTATTTTTCTCAGGTTAGGTTAACATAAGGCTAACCTAACCTAAGGTTGTGTTAACACATCTAAATACAAAGTAAGGAGTAACAACAAGTCCTCTTTATTATTATCCTACCCTAACTATACCGACATATATTAACTTACTCGAAATAAAACATGTTGCTAAATAATCGCTACCTCTTATGACTTGTGTCCGTTACACGTGGAGCGGAAATACACGCTTTGTAAACAAATACTGCAGATTATATTCTACACTAAAAATATATTTGTTTATCAAACAGTGAAGTGCAGGGAACGTGGATTCTATAATGGTCTATATAGAGCGTTTAATAATATTATTATATTTATTATTATCGACTTATAAATATTTTTCCTTACCTTCTAGCAATTATCCATCAAATATGCTCACCGAACCCAGGGTAAGGTAGAAAGTATAAAAAACCACTTTTTTACGTAGTCGGGTTATAGTTTTATAAACTTTATTTTTTTATTTCAAAGTTTTCCGTTTCTCGAGATAACCTTTATAATCTTATATTGTAACGTAATGTTGGTTTTATTTACTTAAACGAGTGAATAACTGCAACGACAGGCCGCGCGGATTATACGACATTTTAAACATATATGTTGACATAAACAATAACATATATATACATATTTGTAATGTGCTCACCAAGACCATTCTTTTGATACAAAACACGTGATAATCAGCTCAGTTTAATTTTTCGAGGTTAGAATCTGAGGTATAAATTCCGTTATAAAAAAAATCATAAAATATTTTTATAGTCTATATCACCTGCGCCATTCATGAAAATTGGTTCAGTAGTTTAGGCGCTAAAGTGGAACATACAAACATATACACATACATACATACAAATAAAAATATATTAAAATTGTAACATGTAATCTCTATAAAGCTCATAAATGTTTAGATAAATTAATGAGTAGCAAAAATGTGTTTATGTAAAGACGATTGGCAGTCAGCCCAAGATCTAAACCCGGAGCTCTATATATTCAGCAAATAAAAAATATCTAGACCAGTGTAATTAAATCAGATAACATATCGTTGTTATATAGACAAGTACATAAACTCCAAATAATGCTAGAATCGTTTACGTAAGAAAAATCTATATTAATAACGCCTACAAAGTCGCTGTCTGTCCCTATGTATGCTTAGATCTTTAAAACTACGCAACGGATTTTGATGCGGTTTTTTTTATAGATAGAGTAATTCAAGAGGAAGGTTTATATGTATAATATATGCATATTATAGTAGAGAAAGTATATATAAAAATGAATTGCTGCTCGTTAGACTGTAGTTATTTTTGATTTTGAATTACTAGTGGGAGTCCAGGAAAGGTTTAAACACCGATTTTGATAAAACTTTTACCTGTCTGTAGTCTAATACACCTCAGACTACCTTCTGAGTGTTTTAATAAAAGAAATAGTTGTAAACGAACATAATATATTAAAACTTTTAACTACATTACACGCAAAAACCGCAGAAAGGTAGAATTTATCCCTACTAATATTATAAATGTGACAAATGCAAAAACTACTTAACCGATCATCATGAAACTTTGTACACATATTTTTGAGGGTATTAGAAGTAACATAGGATACTTTTTATGAAAAAAAAAAAAAAAATTTTTTAATTTCTATTGTAATGATCTCTAATACTTATTTAATGACTTAAATGCGAGCGAAGTTAGTAATAAATATATTTTGGGTTTGAAAATGTTACGGCGCAAATAAAGATTTCATAATCGCGTAAAAAAGCTATAAAACGTATATTTAATCGTTCTACTTGTTCATTAATTAAGAGTAGCAATTAATGTCTAAAGTGTCTCGGCTGTCGTTATTTTGTTGATCATAACTTCAGTTACTGTTTTAGCATTTGCGGAATCATTTTAGAAATATGGCTCAGAGATTTCAGAGGTTGCAAAACTTCATATTTTGTTAATTAAATACTATATTTTTTTATGAAAGTAATTACATACAAGAATTATAGGTAATTTAATTTATCTACCAACCAAACAGTAACTTCTACAATTGCTTCAAACAACAAATGTTTTTTTTTAAGTAGATAAAGTGGAAACGAGCAGAATATGGTCCACCTGATGGTAAGTGGCCACCATCGCCCGTGGTCCATTTGCCGATGCGTTGCATCCTCGAAGATTGAGTGAAGAAATAAATACTGCGGTCTCAGCAGACCCTGGGCAAGAGCTCACAGTCCACTAGATCCGCAGCATTAATGGGATGGAAGAGAGAGGGGGGTTAGTCTAGCCCACATGCAGCTCGACCAGAACGCGTCTATGACACTTGACGGTCGGATTCGCATGCTGGTGGTAACAAGAAACACTCTCTCATTTTGTCGATGCGTTGCACCCCCGAAGATAGAGTGGGAAGGGGGAATGAAGAAGAAAAATGATGCGGATACAGCGGACCCTAGGCAAGAGCCCAGAGTCCACTAGATCCACAGCATTAATGGGATGGGAGACGGAGGGGGTAAGTCTGCACCTGCGGCTCAACTGGAACGCGTCTATGATACTTGGCGATCCACCAAGGGGGTGCTGGGTTACTCGGCTCTTACGAGATGCTTTCCCACCGGGGAGAGGGGTATAGTATTCTCACCCGTCCTCTCACAGGTAACTGATTCTTCAGATATGGTTGCTTCAGATAAGAATGCTTCACTAAGTAATTTTAGAGTTTTTTGAAGGATTCTCTTTAAGAAATATTTATACATAGATCATAGATCATAATATCATTTTAAATTATAAAGTAAATTTCAATTAGTAAAAAAATGATGGCCTATCTTGAAAGCTGCGCGCGTAATACGGACAGGATATAACTAAACATTACAATCTCATACTATTCTGACAAGAACCCAAACAATGTCTTGGACTTGTGACCAAGCGTGTAGGTTTAACGACGTCCTTCAAGTAATTGCAACACTCGCCTTCACTGTCAAGCCTCTTCGTCTAAGCTTACATAGCCTATAGCTACATAGGTACCTGACACAGGGCTAACCTAACACTAATATAAACCAACCCTATCTTACGCTTCCGACACATAAGTGTGTTTGGATAACAATCGGACAATATTGTAGTAAAAAAAAATTAAAAAAAAAAACCCTGTTTGCTTTAATATAATTCTGAAAATTTTGAAGTTAAATTCATCATCATCATCATTATCACAACCCATTAATGGCCCACTGCTGAGCCGGGTCTCTTCCTCAGAATGAGGAGGGGGATAGGCCATAGTCTAACACGCTGGCCCAGTGAGGGTTGGCAGACTTCACACACCTGTGAGAACTTTTAGGGAACTCTCAGGAGTGCAGGTTTCCTCACGATGTTTTCCTTTACCGTTATAGCAAGTGATATTTAATACCTTAAAAAACACATAACGCAGAAAAGTCAGAGGTGTGCCCCGGACCTCCCGAGTAAGACACCGATGTCTTAACCACTGGGCTGTCACTTTTTTTGGATTTACCAGGAAATTGAAAATTTCTTCATGTAACTTAATAATTATAATATGAATACTAATAAACTTTATTGTTATATCAAGTATAGTCGATAAGTTATGGAAATCAGAGATGACCTTCATGGACCTTCTTTTCCTTGTTGCCATAGGGCACTTGAAATCACTTCCGTGTTCTTAAAAGCTTCCGCCTACCTCTCGCTTCACTCAGTTCACAGTAAATTTATGGATACATGGTATTTTATGAACAGACTGACACTTCCGCATTATGGACTTCTTTTATGAAAGAAATCATTAGAATGTTGGTCTTAAATTAGAAAAATCTACCTTCACCTATTATACTACATTTTACATACATATATATACGCTAGAATATTACATATATATAATAATGGTAAAAAAATCAAAATCTTGATCGAAACGCCAATTATAAATATAAACCATAAAGCGACCCGGCCATGTGCGAGTCGGATTCGCGCACGTAGTATAATTTTCCACTTTTCTCTTAAGATATAAATAAAACATTACATAATATAGACTATATTAATATCTCAATCCACCTTGAGCTCGAATGTATTCTAGCTGCATGTCAACTGCTACACGTGGCGTGATAATGGATATGTCGTAATATAAACACGAATTCCGTAACATTGAGAAACGTCTAAGATTTGTTTTTTTATAAAAAAAATCACGCGTTTTTTTGCGCATCTATGAGGTTTGTCAATTCATTTTATCAATTCATTTCATAGTAAAAAGCTAACATAGTATTATTGATCAGTAGTACTAGTATAATATATTATGCAATATGCAAAAAAAACTATTTAAGTAAGACAGCTACAAATAGTACGTCTGTCCTTTCATTTCATCTTATGCAATTAAACTTTTGCACAGTTCCAAAAAAGGAATTTTTTTGGCGATAGTGGCAGAGAAATAATAAAAATCAGCTCGGAAAATAAAAAAGATTGATTTTTTATGGCAGTTAAGGGCCTTTTGTTAAGGCAGTTAAGGGGCAAAAGACCAGACGGCCCACCTGGTGGACATCGGCAATACATGAGATACCCTCTTGTTTTGCCGATGCGTTGCCACCTTGAAGATACAGTGAGGAAGAGGAATGAAGAGTAGAATGCTACGGTTTCAGTGGACCCTTAACGAGAACCCAGAGTTCACTAGAACCGGAGCATTAATGGGATAGGAGAGGGAGGGGTAAGTCTGACTCACGTCGGGGAACAGAACCCCTACCACAAGGGGTACTAGTGAGGAAGAGGAATGAAGAGTAGAATGCTACGGTTTCAGTGGACCCTTAACGAGAACCCAGAGTTCACTAGAACCGGAGCATTAATGGGATAGGAGAGGGAGGGGTAAGTCTGACTCACGTCGGGGAACAGAACCCCTACCACAAGGGGTACTGGGTTACTCTCCCAGCGGTATAGGAGAATTATTGTATTCTATCCCGTCCCCTCTCACCTTTACAAGTAGCAAGTTTTTATTCCCAAAATTCTAAGAATTTTATCCCTGAAACAGTAATATTTTTTCAGGGATAAAATTCTTAGAATTTTGGGACTTTATTCGTTGTCATAGATTTTTTCAAGTCAATGAAAAATATATAAAAATAAACAAAACATATAAGGGATGCTTTCCGATGAAGCGGTTACGAGTCTATCCACAATTTCCTATCGCTTATTGAGATTGGATTTCACGACAACAAGGTGTTTTCTCGAAGCTGGAATTTGTTTTCTTATCTTGTTGTCCTAGAATTTATGTAATAGTTATATTTTTGTGATTATTCTGCAACATCCGAGTGTGCAGTGGGGAACATAGAGATTACAGTACAAATGTATAGTTAGACACCACGTGGATATAATATTATAAGCTAATAGCAACACTGTTGATAGCGTTTTATTGGATAGTCATATCTATAAGTGTATTTTAAAAATATCCTTTAAACTTAATTGTACCTACAGCAGCAGTTTGACTAGTCATTTAATTGTGTCAGTATAGGCGCCTAAATTGCATATTATTACTGTCTTATTACCACGTAACAATTTATAACAAGACTATATAACTTTTGTTCCGATAGATTTGTGCCAGTTGTCAAACGGATCTCGCCTGGCGAACATAAAGGCTGCAAAACTTATGTGGTGTCGTTATGCAGGGACTCCATTGTGAAGGATTTTATGGAAGAGATTTTTTTTTTAATTATTGAGTTTTGAGAATTATATTTTCATTGAAGACTAGCCGACCCGCGCGACTTCCTCCGCTTGTTACTCCGCTCCTATGGGTCGTAGCGAGATGTTAAATAGCCTATGTTACTCCTTGTTACATCAGCTATCTGCCAGTGAAAGTTTCATCAAAATCGGTCCAGCCATTTCAGAGAATAGCCGGTCCAAACAGACCGATTAAAATTGTAAAAAAATGTTGTTGGTATATGTACCGTGTGCGTTTATATAAATTTTATTTTTTTATATTATTTACTATATTGCATCATAGGAAAATGAGTCTATTAACATTCATCCCAATATAAAAATTAGCATAAAACTAATCTAAGTGTATTAGCATGCAATCACATGCGCATGCCCATATACACAAACCTGACTAACATTTCATTTACATTACATTAGTATTAACACTATTAATATCCTACTAATATTATAAACGCGAAAGTTCGTCAGAATGTATGGATGAATGTTTGTTACACTTTCACGCTAAAATTACTAAACGGATTTTGATGAAACTTTACAATAACATAGCTTACACATCAGAATAACACATAGGCTATAATTTATAATGATATAGTGTCAATTATCCAAAATATAGCGGGTGAAACCGCAGGGCGTAGCTAGTGAATTCATCCTACTAATATTATAACCGCGAAAGTTTGTAAGAATGTATGGATGAATGTTTGTTACTCTTTCACGCTAAAACTACTGAATGGATTTTGATGAAACTTTACAATAACATAGCTTACGTATTAGAATAACACATAGGCTATAATTTATAATGATATAGTGTCAATTATCCACAATATAGCGGGTGAAACCGCAGGGTGTAGCTAGTGAATTCATCCTACTAATATTATAACCGCGAAAGTTTGTAAGAATGTATGGATGAATGTTTGTTACACTTTCACGCTAAAATTACTAAACGGATTTTGATGAAACTTTACAATAACATAGCTTACACATCAGAATAACACATAGGCTATAATTTATAATGATATAGTGTCAATTATCCACAATATAGCGAGTGAAACCGCAGGGCGCAGCTAGTGAATTCATCCTACTAATATTATAAACGCGAAAGTTTGTAAGAATGTATGGATGAATGTTTGTTACCCTTTCACGCTAAAACTACTGAATGGATTTTGATGAAACTTTACAATAACATAGCTTACACATCAGAATAACACATAGGCTATAATTTATAATGATATAGTGTCAATTATCCACAATATAGCGGGTGAAACCGCGGTGCGCAGCTAGTGAAAAACCTTTTTACCAATTATCAATGTTAGTAGCTCAGTGGTTGTGGCGTTGGATTCACGTTCAATTGGTCGTGGGTTCAAATCTGGCGTGGCCCACTCCTGACAAGCATGCAAGCTTACTAGGAGGGGTAAAGGGAATACTAGTAGTATGTGATCCATATGTGTGTGATCCATTTTAAAAATCTTTTTTTATATCGATAAATTTTAGTAGTGATCAGCACTTAGAAAGCAGAGACAATATATTTTTCAACCGACTTCATTCAAAAAAGGAGGTTCTATGTTCGACTGTATATTGTTTTTCTTTAAATGTATGTTTACTGATTTCTCCGTCAATTGTGGTCCGATATTCAAATTTCTTTATTTATTCTAAAGAGTGCTACCAATTGATCAGTTTTATTTGTTTTGTTTGTTTGCTCGAACGCGTTAATCTCAGGAACTAGTGGTCTGATTTGAAAAATTCCTTCAATGTTACATAGCCCATTTATCGAGGAAGGCTATAGGCTATATATCATCACGCTAAGACCAATAGGAGCGGAGCTACACGCGGACGAAGCCGCGCAGGTCGACTAGTAATAATATAATTTTGTGTCATATACACCGACAGCGACTTCAAACGGATCAGTAAGGGTCTTAAAAATCAAAGTTTGATCTTTTTAGATTTTAGTGAGGTCATCATTTATTTTTTGAAGTAGGTTCAATTTTTCGTTATAAAATCTATTTAAAAACTCGTATCAAAAATCATCCGTAATAATATTAAGCAATACTGTTCGCAACACTGTTTTATGAAGTAGTAGTATCGGGTAGATCATTTTATATTATTTCAAGTATACTGACGTGAAGACAATATATAACCTTTAGTGCGATAGATTAGTCTCAGTCTCTTTGGTGTTTTCGTGCAGTGAACATGGAAGTTACTGTTATAGTGTCGTGATTAAGGTTACCCTTCTCGAGGTCCACGTGAGTTTACTTTATTATCTATTGTCGTTAACGAGGTCGAGTGGTGGTGTGAGTTAATATATTATGAAAGAGCTCTTTAAACCTGCTCCTGGGTCTCAAGCCCCAGGCCTGCTCGCCTCAGTCTAAATTGCATGTGTATACATATTGCTGTACAGTAATTCTTGAGTTATTTTATCGGTAAACTAGATACTAGGTATAATATGAATTTCCTCCCATTGCAAATGTGTGTTTGCGTTTCTTCTTTAAATTTTATTCTTATTTTGCAAACACAAGGTCTTATCTAAATTGTTAAAGCGTTGTTTTCAAGAAACACACTTTACGTTCAAAACAATCGTTGCTAGAAACCTGCTGTGTCCTTGTTTCGCACTATAAACATTACGAATTAATGGCCACAACTCCTAATAGCTACAACGATTGAATTTTAAAGAATTTAATATATATATGTCGGGGATTTTAAAATGATGAAAAGGAGATGGAAGGAGGAAGATGGGGAATATTGGGGAACACTAAAAGGGGGTGATGGTATTGAATGGACTATTGGGTAAACGCAACGTAGATACTTCTACTGAACCGATAAATGATCAAATATGATCTCTAACAATTACGAGAGAAACCTAAGCAGTGCCTTGGACTTGTGACCAAGGTGTAGGCTTAAGGATATCCTTTAAATGATCTTAACACTCACCTCCACTGCTAGGCTCTCTGTTTAAACCCAAGGTTAATCGCACAAAAACCTAACCTAACACAAGACGAGGTATTTACATTGTAAGGTACTCACGTGACCTTTATCGGACAGCACTCCTAGCACTAACACAACACCGCACAACACTATTTAGACACTACTTCACTTCTTGAGAGACCGCGCACGTCTAAGACTTCAGTCAGACTGTCGATGGCATATAAAGGGTCGAGGGTCGAGACTGTCAAAACAACGGAAGTGACTACTACCCTACTCCAACGCCATAGACAGCGATGATGATTCGATAATTCGTATTCGATAACCTTTTACTATTCTCCGACATATATTTATATTATAAAATCAACGCTGTTAGGTGTCGAGAATATGGAAGAAATTATTAAAAATTGTAGTATCTTTAAGAAAAAATAGTTTCATAGCCCCAAGACGTAATCTTTCACATGAACCTAAGCACCCCTTTTGTAAACTTGGAAAAGTAGTGAAATTTAGAATGATGTAGATAATGTGGAAAAACTTTACGACAATTATAGGTTTAGTTTCCCAACAGATTGTAGAGAAATCCAAAGCAGTTGATTCCAACCCCTTCTCTAGACGATTAAAAATATAATTACTTGGGGCCCGTCCCGGCTTCGCACGGGTGGATAATTTTTTTTAACATGTTGGCTCCCGCATTCTGTCGCTCCCTCTATCGCCGCGTTACTCGCTGCGCTGCGAGGCACGCCACACCGCGCCGGCGGCCCGTCTGAGATTATTTTTTATTTATCTTGATATTTTTATTTCGTAATATCTTTTGACTGGAATGTCCGATTTCAATAATTCAAAAAGTAATTAACAGGTATTGAAACAGTCTTCATTACGAAATAATTTATTTCGATAAGATTTAATACAAAGTTATGGAAAACATGGTCTGATTTTGATAGGCATTTTTACCAACTTTTAAAATGTAAAAAAGTAGTTATAGTGACTTAACTACAATAGTTGGGCATATGGTCTCGCGGAGTTTTTTGTAGATATTGATACGTTGTACGCGTGGTGTGTACTGGTTCGGGTTCGCGCGTCTCACTTTTGTGTGGACATGGTGCTCTTCTAGGTTGTACCATACGAGTTTGGTAGTTCAGATTGCCGCGGTTTATAGCAAGGTAACATTTTGATTCCTTTTAAACCATGTTTTTCCGCAAAGTAACGCCTGATTCAATTCAATACATAACAAATATATTTTTTTTAATTTACAAGAAGCGAATGTAAAAAAGATTGACAATTATTGAACCTGTAGTGTGTGTTGATCGTACGAAGTGTAGAATTGTAGATTCATAATTATCACCTTTACATTGTATTGTGTGTTAAACAGTTTAATAACCTTTGCCATTATTGTTATTTTTTTATTAACGTGAGTACTTTCATTGTTTATTTTACTTACTAGCTTGGAAATAAAGTCTGTCTATAAAGATTTTCCATTAACTACAAACTTCCATAGACTCTCCATAAATACATGTATTCTTTTTGACTGAGATTTATTTATGTGATTTTGACGTTGTTTACCCTCCATATTTAGAACCTCTTAGCGTTATAACATAGATGGAACAAATGTTATTAAACCAGCATTAAAACAATTGCTTTTTTTATATAACTAGGCAAACAAGTGTACGGCTCACCTGATGGTAAGCGATAACCGTAGCTTATAGACGTCTGCAACACCAGAAGCACCGCAAGCGCGTTGCCGACCCTACCCCCAATTCCCCCCAGGAGCTCTGGTCACCTTATTCACCAACAGGAACACAACACTTCTTTGGAGTAGTGTTATTTAGTTGTGATCTTCTGTAAGATCGAGGTACTACCCCAGTCGGGCTGCTCCATATTTGAGCAGGAAATTTCCTGCTGTGCCCTACCTCTGTTGGTCGAGCCGCATGTAGGCCAGAATTACCTCCACCCTCTTCCACCCCATTAATGCTGCGAATGTATTAGATTGGGTCCGCTGAAATTGCTGCATACTTTTTTCATGCAATGGGCGACGATGACCACTTACCATAAGGTGGACCGTCTACTCGGTTACGCATTATATCTACCATAAAAACTATCGAGGTCCCTTGAAAACCCATTAATCAAGGTTGTACTGCATTTTGAAGAATAAAGACATAAAAATAAATATTTTATTTTTTTAAATAAAATTTTAATATAACAGTTATGAGTATTATTGACTTACTAGCCGGCCCGCGCGACTTCGTTAGCGTGTTGCTCCGCTCCTATGGGTCTTAGCGAGATGTTGAATAGCCTAAGTTACTCCTTGTTACACCAGTTATCTGCCAGTGAAAGTCCCGTCAAAATCGGTCCAGCCATTTCAGAGATTAGCCGGAACAAACAGACAGAAAGACAGCTGACAAAAATTGTAAAAATATGTTGTTGGTATATGTGGTGTGTGCGTGTATACATCCATATGCACTTAGTACAAAGCGGTTATTTTAATATTACAAACAGACACTCCAATTTTATTTATTTGTATCGATGACCACTATCATACTAAAGCTGACATTAAGACCTCTAATAAAATTTTGACTGGCCGATGTCTACATGAAAAGTAACATAAATAAAACCTTAACTAATTTTCTAGTGAAAAATTACAGCAAAGCATTTAAATATTCCCTTTAAAGGTGTAACTACCTCAGAGAGGCGAAGGCAGATCAACTAGTTTTATATAAGGAAGTGCCAACGTAATAAGCGTACACAAAGAAAAACTATATTTTCATCTAATATATAGGTCGTTAATTCGGACACGGTTCGTTGATCTAATTCTGCTCACAGTTTCACAACACTTGTTTTTAGGGTTGCCATACTCGTCACAAATTGTATCTATTATTATAGATATGTTTTTAGGTGTTGCCCTTAAAAACTTTTAAGTCTTATCAGTCAGTTTCTGGTATCATAAGAATAATAATAACATATCTTTTTAATGTATAGTGAAAAATTGTCGGTGCTTATTAGTTTTCAATTTTACTAAAAAAAAAAAATTTTTTTTTTTTAAATCTCGAAATCCTTTTGAAAGATGAAAAGCTAAAAATGTTGGTGAATCGTTTTTAATTGATATCAAATAGATTTCCGTAGATAGTATCGTGACAACATACCTTTAAGTTGATGTCATGATGAAGCTGGAAGATAGATACTGATACTCTCTGATGATGGTGATGGTGAAAGGTAGGACGTTTTATTAAAATGAAATGAATATTAGTATATAGGTTGGCAACCCTCCTCGTATTGTACGTTTAAATACGTAAATCTTACGTGCCAAGATACTCTTAGTGTTTTCCTACAATATAAATTAAGGTACATTTTTGTATCCATTTTATTCTCTATTTAATTTTATTGGAGTCATAAATTATAGTGCGCAAATAACATTTAATTAAGGTCATTTTCAAATTGTTTATTACTAGAATCAAGGTTATAGTTGTCTTATGTATATATTAATAATACAAAAATGTTGACAAGACTAGAAGTGTATAAAGTTATTTGACCCATAAATCGCTTAGATGTAGTATTATTTAATTTCGCTTGCAGAAAGACAACTCATTATATAACCAACTAGCCGACCGATTTTGACGGGACTTTTACTGGCAGATAGCTGATGTAACAAGGAGTAACTTAGGCTATTTAACATCTCGCTACGACCCATAGGAGCGGAGTAACACGCGAATGAAGTCGCGCGGGTTGGCTAATACTTAATATAGATAGTTTTGGAGAAGCAATCCACCAAATTGTAAACCGATAGAGCTAAAGTAGTTCATCCTCAGCGAATCAAAAATATTAAGGGGTCATTCATTTATTACGTAAGACGATTAAGGAAGGGGGGGGCGTCGAGTTTAGTAAAAATAAACATTGTTACTTTGAAAAATAAACATTAAAAAATATTGTATTATTTTTTTCCTTTAGGTTCTTACGTAAGGAGGGGATCGGCCTATATTTTTCTTATTATCTATACTATTATATAAAGAGGAAAGATTTGATTGTTTGTATGTTTGTTTGTTGCGAATAGGCTCTAAAAGTACTGAACAGATTTTGAAAATTCTTTCACCGATGGGAAGCTACATGCTATGTGGTGTTGCCATAAATACTCTAATTAAAAAGATATGGCCATTTAAGTGTCATAAGGTGGTCATTTTGTAAATTAAAGAGTTTCTCAGGAACTACAAATCCTATTTAAAAAATTTTTTCACTGATAGAAAACTACACTATTCGTGAGTGACAAGAATGAATTAGTGTTGCCATATACATTTTTTAATTAATAGAATATGGCCATTTTGTTGCTACTGACCCAATTTTAAAAATTCTTTTACTGAGAGAAGTCTATAGTATTTCCGTCTCTCTTCCTCTTATAATACTATCATTATCTCTCATCCTCTCTCTTTTTTCTTTCTTTAATTTTTATGTGTTCAGAATGATTTGTGTCTTTTCACTTTCTTTCTTTCGATTATCTCTCTCTGTCCTTTACCTATTCAAGTTTATTTTTGCTCTGTCCTCCTTATTTTATTATCTGTCGCTTTTATTTCATTTTTCTTTCTATAACTTTTTCTCACTCTCTCTCTTTATTCAAATAATGAAAAACTACACAATTACAGAGTGACAATTTAAGGACATCAATTATAATATTTTTTTAAATACCCGGACCGAAGCAAGGGCAAGCATCTCGTAATAAATAAATGGCTCCTAATAAATGTTTCAAGCTGTTAAACCTACATTTTTATTTATACTTTTGTCATAGCACGAAGAAAAAATACTAGAAAGTGTAAGTAGTTTAATGTGTCTGCACTCTACACTAGGTTAAGATCACATAATTGGCAAAGCGTGCAACTTTTAAAAGGTTTATTACTCCTATAATAGACTGACAACACTGTCGTCAAGTGCTACTAATGAACAATTGCTTACTCACCCCATCTATTGAATTAAATACAACGTTAATGTACAAGTTAATAATTGAATTAAAAAAGTTGAGCTGTTTATAAAAAATATTCCCTAACTTCTGGTCTACAGGTTTCATGGTAATAATTATTATTATTATTATTACAAAATTAAAAAAAAATTTATGAATAAATCAAATTTATTCAAGCTCTACAACATTTACAATACAAGATAAAATTTTATATTACAAGTTGATTCGTGTATTACACTACTGGTAAAAGTTTTATCAAAATCACTAGCATTTTTGATCGTTTAAACCTTCTCTGGACTCCCACAAATAATTCAAAACCAAAATTAGCTAAATCGGTTTAGTATTTCTCAAGTTTTAGTGAGACTAACGAACACCAATTCATTTTTATGTAATACTAGCTAACCCGCGCGACTTCGATCGCGTGTTGCTCCGCTCATATGGGTCGTAGAGATATGTTAAATAGCCTAAGTTACTCCTTGTTACATCAGCTATCTGCCAATGAAAATCCCGTCTAAATTGGTCCAGCTATTTCAGAGATTAGCCGGAATGAACAGACAGACAGCAGACCAAAAATTGTAAAAAATATTATTTTGCTATATGTGGTGTGTGCGTGTATACATCCATATGCACTTAGTATAAAGCTGTTATTTTAATATTGCAAACAGACACTACAGTTTTATTTATTTATATGTATATATGTATGGATTAGCGATCCGCTCCGGCGTCGCTCGGTTACTCTCTCTACTATAATATGTATGTATTATACATATAAACCTTCCTCTTGAATCACTCTATCTATTAAAAAACCGCATCAGAATCCGTTGCGTAGTTTTAAAGATCTAAGCATACATAGGGACAGACCGGCGGGAAGCGACTTTGTTAAGTACTATATAAAGAATTATATTTGATTATATAGGACAATTAAAAAAAATATAATATATAATGTTTGTAATGTGTTTGACTGTGAATATACAACAAAACAATTCACATATATTTAAGTGAAAAATTTAGAATGATATTTGTTATATATTATATTTAATATTTTTATGGACAAAAATAAAGTATATGAGGTAAACAGTTACATGCGTGTTAATACTCTCATAATCATAAAACACGCCTTCATACCCTCTTGGGAAGTTAACGGGAAGTAATAAACTACTGCTTAGTGATCACTTACGAATATAACAATAATACTAATGACGCACAAAAAAAGGAGAAAATAAAAATATATCGGAAGCTCAAGTAACGCTTGGTTAAGATTAGTCTTAAGCTTAGACTGAAAGCCTGGGCAGTGGAGGTGAGTGTTCACATATTTGGTAAGGATCCATTAAGCCTACACCTTGGACACAAGTCCAAGACACTGCTTAGGTTCCTCTAGTAATTGTACTGTGTGTCCCTATGTATGCTTAGATCTTTAAAATTAAGCGACGGATTTTGATGCGGTTTTTTTTAATAGATAGAGTGATTCAAGAGGAAGGTTTATATGTATAATACTTACATAATATAGTAGAGAATCACTGATAATTTTAGAGGTTTCTAATGTGATGTCGTAAATAAACACATTTTTTTGCGCTTACATTGCAAACGCTGGCTGAACCCTTTGCGATAGATCAAAATAATGTACTATAGTATTGTACACCTTAAAAAGGTCTACAAAAATTCCGCGATGGTATATGTCTATCTCTTAGGGATAACCCACAATAACCATTTTTTATTCTTTACTTTTTACGAGAAATATTAGACTATTTACAAATCGATTTTAAACAATACAACATTAACCCTATACAATTAGGTACCTTAAGTACATTGTGCATTTAATATAGATCAATATGGACCTTTACAGCATGGAATTTAAATGATTTTTTTCGAAGATATTACAGATTTAAAATGCAGGGACATAGCGGTTACGGCTAAATATATATGTCGAAGGTTAGGTTATCCTTGTGTTAGGTTAGGTTAATGTTAGTCTAATATTAGGATTAAACAGTGAAGTGAGTGTCTCGATCGAATAAAGGAATTCCTTAAGCCTACACCTTGGTCACAAGTCCAAGGCACTACTTGGGTTCCTGTCATAATAGTTCTTATCAGAATAGTACGTGATAGTAATGTTTAGTTATATCCTGACCGTGTTGCGCCCGTATAGCTTTTGAGCCATCCATCCATTTCCTTTTCAATTGTGTCCGACATATATATAAATAAAATAAAAATGATTTATATACATGTCGGGGATTTTAAAACGATGTGAAAGGAGATGTAAGGAGGAAGATGGGGAATATTGGGGAACACTAAAAGGGGGTGATGGTATTGAATGGAATATTGGGTAAACGCAACGTAGATACTTCTACTGAACCGATAAATGATCAAATATGATCTCTAACAATTACGAGAGAAACCTAAGCAGTGCCTTGGACTTGTGACCAAGGTGTAGGCTTAAGGAATTCCTTTAAGTGATCACGACACTCGCCTCCACTGCTAGGCTCCTTATTTAAACCTAAGGTTAAACGCACATAAACCGAATCTAACACAAGGCTAACCTAACCTAAGGCTAACCTAACATTGTGTTTATTTAACCACGTGGCAATTACATTGTAAGGACTTACGTGACCTTAGTTGGACAGCACTTCCACACTACACTGCACTTGACACTATCACTATCACTAGCACTACTTAGATGTTCACTTCTTGAGAGACCGCGCACGACTAAGACTTCAGTTAGACTGTCGATCGCATATAAAGGGTCGAGGGTAGATACTGTCCAAACAACGGAAGTGACTACTACCCCACTCCAACGCCACAGACATCGATAACGATTCGATTAATCGATAATCTTTTACTATGCTCCGACATACATAAATAAAAATGAATGCTGCTAAGCGCATAACTCGAGAATGGCTCGATTAATTCAGCTAATTTTTTTGTATGTTCCTTAAGGTCCACGGAAAGTATTATTAATAATAAAAAAATAATCACTTTTGACAGAACCGAGTCTTTCCGGGCTAGTTTTAAAATAAAAATCTAGCTAGTGTCAAATTTGAGTTAGGAGTGTCTACTTTTACGGTTTTTTTGTACACAAATATGATGTAATTCGTTATGATAAATCATAGATATAAAAATATTACTTAACTAATGGAAAAATTTAAATTAATCAAAATTCAACACTCGATCTCAGAAAAAAATGTTTTATATTTCAAGGTTGTCATAAGTTCATAGCGTATCTATCTATCATAATAGTACAATAACATAAAATACAATTCAAAGAAATGTTTACCTTATTTGTATCTACATAAGGTTTATATTTAATTGAATAACGTCATATAAGAAATATACATTTTACTTTGCTCTGAAACACAACGACATAGAGATGTAACAAGTTATAGTAAGTACCTATTAATTCATTCATCACGACCCTTCAATGACCCACTGCTGAGCCGGGTCTCTTCCTCAGAATGAGGAGGGTATTAGGCCATAGTCCACCACGCTGGCTCAGTGCGGGTTGGCAGACTTCACACACCTTTGAGAACTTTAGGGAACTCTCAGGAGTGCAGGTTCCCTCACGATGTTTTCCTTCACCGTTAAAGCAAGTGATATTTAATTGCTTAAAACACACATAACTCAGAGTCAGAGGTGTGTGCCTGTGAGGGGGATCGAACTTTGAAGCGTCAGTAGCTCAGTGGTTCGGGCGTTGGATTCACGATTAACAAGTCGTGGGTTCAAATCCCGGCCATTGGACTACTGGCGTGGCTCACTCCTGACACAAGCTATTTATTAGCTTAGTTGGAGGGGTAAAGGGAATACTAGTAGTATGTGATCCATACTGCTAGTAATCTTTAAAAAAAAAAAAAAAAATTTTAAGTACCTATTACTTAATAAAAAAAAAGTACCTATTACTTAATTAAAATTTGCGTATCACATGTGATTGGTTCTTACGGATGTGTTCCTGCGCGTCTGCAACGTCATAGATGGAACTGCCAATACAGGCACGTAGCACGCTCACAATGCGCAACTATCTTCACTATTTTTGCTTAAACCTACAGTTAGCTGCAGTGCTTGGGGCTTGAGAGCCCGGAGCAGGTTTAAGGACGACCTAGACACGATCACGATACTCATCGTCCACTGATCGACTCAACTTAATTGTAATCTAACCCCTAAGACACTAAACTAAGTCACTTGAGTCTCTTAGATTTTCAGACTAGTTAATTTATGTTTGCGGTAAATTCATAATATTTAACATAGTATAAAATCAATCCTTTCACTCCTTCATTTTTATTCACTTGACTTTGAAAAAAAAAGCAAGCAATCGGAAAAAAAGGGCTTTAAAAAGAACGAAACAAGAAAATAATTCAGATAGAAACTCAGAAATTTATATGTATAAAAATGGTCAAGGCAGAACCGTGGTCGCACACACTGTATACCTACTATGATTAGAGGAACCGCTACCATGAAATAGATATCGTAATTCATATATTTGTAATGTGCTCGCCAAGACCTTTCTTTTGATACCAAACACGTGATAATTATCTCAGTTTAATTTTTTTTCGAGGTTGGAATCTCATAAAAAAATCATAAAATTTTTTTTTGGATTTTTGAGACGGGTCAGTAAGGGGAGGTTTAGACCTTACCGTTTTATTCGCAGGATCCATTATTTTCAACCGACTTCAAAAAAAAAGGAGGTTATCAATTCGGTTGTATTTTTTTTTTTTTTTTTATGTTTGTTACCACAGAACTCCGTCATTTATAAACCGAAATGGAAATTTCTTTTTGTATTTGGTAGGATATGCTTACAGATTGGTCCCCTTTTTTTCAAAATCCAGTTCTGATGATGGCATCTTTGAGGAATTTAGAGAACTACTCAAAAGTTATAGGCACACATATATTAATTTTGATATTTTGAGAAAGGTTACAAGCAATTTTTTAAAATATTTTGAACTGCATTCGAAAAAAATATTTTTATGCCTATCGATCCTACTTCTGATGGGGATCAAAAGACACTATGGGACCATTTATGGTATACGTACTAGAAATATCAGAAATCGCCAAAAACATTTTCCATACATTTTGTACTGAAAAACAATAAAATTTATCCTGCAAAAAGATTAGACACTTCTGTTTTTCATAGACAGACAGTCTGCCACGTGTGTGCCACTCACATTTCACTATCAACAATATTATAAAGATAAGATAATACTGATATCAGTTGAAATAATCATTTGACATTTTTAGAACAGTCAACGACCTGAATATTTTCTTTTTTGACAAAAGCTTTTGTTATGATTAAAAATATTCAGTTGTGTAATAAATAAACTTCCTTAAGAAAAATAAAAAAAAAAGCTTTATTTACTCTAATATTTGTTAGTATTCCTAACTTAATAAAAACGTAAGAAAGGGCCGCCTGTAGCGGTGAAAGCCTCCTCCAAATTGCTCCACATTTCCCTGTTTCGGGCCAGCCTGATCCTGGTTTTGCGATATCGTCATACCACCTCTTAGGTGTAAGACCATGTAAGAGGTGGTATGTCGTCACGTCCGTCCGTCTATCTGCCAGCAGCTGTCTGACCTCATGAACCATGATAGCTAGACAGTTGAGATATTCACAAATGATGTATTTCTGTTGCCTCTATAACAACAAATACTAAAAACAGAATAAAATAAATATTTGATAGGGGGGGATATTTTAAATCTACCTTTTATTTTTGTATTTGTATAACTTCTCTCTTTCATCTTCCCTAAAACGGCCAATCTAATTTAATAGTAAACAAGTCAATAAGTTCTTTAAAGAACGACCTTTGCGTCTTCGTCCGCGTGTAGCTCCGCTCCTATTGGTCTTAACGTGATGATATATAGCAAATAGCCTTCCTCGGTAAATGGGCTATCTAACACTGAAAGAATTTTTCAAATCGGACCAGTAGCTCCTGAGATTAGCGCGTTCAAGCAAACAAACAAACTCTTAAATCAAACATTTTTTACTTTATCTAACTATATTCTTAAAGAAAGAGAGAATGAGGAGAGTAAATGACTTTCCAATGGCAACTCGAAATATTTTTAATGGGAATAAAGGACTACTAGTTACACATGCTAATTAATAGCACGAACGCTTTTTAGTGGCATGCTGGATAATGGCACGCCGCACAGTGGTTCCATATTGAAATTTAGCGGATATAGGAACGAATTTATATCTGATTTTTTTTACAGTATAGATTATTGCAATCTAAGCCACTTTAATTATGTTCAAAAACATCATAGCACTGATAGCTTTCGAGAAAAAAAATACTTTATATATTTAAACTAGCATGCTTAAAGATATTGCTAAATGAGCATGCTAGTATCGATCTTGTTTGCAAGGTGCACGCGTTCCTATTCCTTTTTTTCCTCCACCTAGCTGACAGAAGTTTTTGAATGCATTACATGGTCGGTAAAAGTTGTTGAATTGGCAGAGAGCATGCTATCAAATGGCATGTGTATTGTAGTTTTTGTTTTGAGCATGCTTATTCAGGAGCATACTTATAACACGCATTTTAGCATGCTATTTTACAGCATGTGTAACAGTAGCCTTATATCTATTTCTTATGAGTGATCGAAGTAATATTTCATTAAAAGTTTTGTAATATTACGGAGAAGATAACATATTACATTACTTATTACAGTCATGTTATTATTAACAATTAGGAAACACGAAAACATAAATTAACACATATTCGCTAAGGCAATAATATATTTGTTTTGTAACAGCTGTACCAAACGTGTGTCGTTATGTTCATTGAATTATATTATGTTTTATATTTATATGATTTACTAGCTGACCCGTCCGCGCTTCGCTGCCCTGCAGCGATTGCCTGCCCTTTTTTACCCCCCTAGGGATTTGATTTCACAAAAAAGAATATCGGCAATAATCATTATTACGAACTTATAACCAATATTTTATTGAAATAACTTTGAAAATCAGAGAACTTTTATACTAACTTTGCACCCCCCTTTTACCCTCTTAAGGGATGATTTTTGAAAAAATATTTTACACGTGTTTCATGATTTTCAATGATGAACCTTCATACTGAATGTCATTTGAATAACTTTAAAAACGGCTAAGTTTCATACTAACTATGCAGCCTCGTTTGACCCCCTTAGGGGGTGAATTTTCAAAAATCTTTTCTTAGTGCTCCTCTACGTTATAAAAGGAACCCGTGTGCAAAATTTCAAATTTCTAACCCTTATGGTTTAGGCCCTGCATTGATATGTCAGTCAGTCAGCTTCTCCTTTTATATATATATATTTCTGTAATCTTAAAATGAAAAATAGGGATATTGATATGACCATTATATTGTCCGCCTGTTTGTCAAATAAAATTTACATTAACATTTAAACAAAACAAACTTTGAAGTGAATGCAATTTGAAGATACGGCCGCCTATGCATATTGCGAATGCGAGAGCAAAGGAATCAAAATCTATAGATCCTACTAATATTATAAACGCGAAAGTTTGTAAGGAAATATGGATGTCTGGATGTATGGGTGTATGTTTGTTACTCTTTCACGCAAAAAGTACTGAATGGATTTTTATGAAACTTAACAATAATTTAGCTTAAACATCAGAATAACATATAGGCTATAAATTATAATGATATAGTGAGAATTATCCAAAATATAGCGGGTGAAACCGATGGGTGCAGCTAGTGTATAATAAATACCCTTTGACTGGGAATCATACAACTTGTAATGTCTTATAGCATACATAAAGAGAAAAATATGAAAACCATAAATTTGTAACCAAACAAATAATATTGTTTGCGATTAGTAAACTGAACGTGAAATATGACGATGTATGGGGACAACAGTTTTCCAACGGCAAAGTTAAGTTTGTTCTCAATCCAGATTGTATAAAAGAAGCATAAATCTAAGTGCAGGAAATAAGTATTATCCTTATTTAAGGCTCAGAAAGGTCAGAGGGATTTCAGATTCACATTGATCATTAATTTCGGTCGTTGGCTACCAAGCTTTTTAATACCGTTGCCATAGCAACGCAATAACGGCTCTGGTTCTCAATCGCGCAAACAGGTATTAACTAACAGTTAAATGTAAACACCGACACCGGAGCGGCGGCACACTCAAGGTTACATTACAATCGAATATTTACGATTATCTAATCGATTCAACAAATAGGTGTACCGAATGGAAAATTTGGCAATCACTGGCCATTGACTATTTGTTTATGACCACATTTGAATACAATATGAATTTAAATTTAAAATGTAACCTTCATATTATTGATTTTTAATTTAATAGTAAATACATACGTCAATGAGTTCTTTGAAGAACGACCCTCGCGACTTCGTGCCCGGGATGCTCCGTTCCTATGGGTCGTAACGTGATGATATATAGCCTCTAGCCTTCCTGGATTAATGGGTTATCTAACACTGACAGAATTTTTCAAATCGGACTTTATTATTAGCGCGTTCAAGCAAACAAAATCTATCACGATAAACTTAATATAATGTAAGCGAAAATGTTAATTAATTTAATATACAATAAATATTGACGATAATTTTAATGAATAACATGATATTGAGGAAAAGATTGTAAGGTTAAATATAAGTAATCCGAATAGAATAGGCCTAAATGGTATACGCTACGTAGGAGGAGGATATTATAAACAGGGATTGTGAGGAAGAATAGCTGTTTTATTAATATATCTTATAAATCTCATTGTTTGTTTCCAATATGGAATGTTAGCCAAGGAAAGGAAAAAAACGGGGAATAAAAATTAAAAAAAATATCGTAACCGTACCTTGACGTAACTCTTAAGAGTCGTAGGTATTACTAAAGAATACAAACTAAACAATAAAGTGTGACGCCATCTATTGACGAATAGATGGACTGTATGTTTCGTACGCAATCACACTTAAAGCACTAAACCAAAAAAAAAAGAAATTAGGTGCAGAGATAGATTAGACCTTTTATAGCGAAAACATACTTAAGAATACTAACTAAACAAATTGTGTGCGATCACGCCATCTACCGACGTGGGGATGAAGTGCATGTCGAGTATGTGGCCATGGATATTACAATAAGTTACAGATACTCATCATAGATATAATAAAAAGTTTCTGTAGGCACGTTTATGTTTCTAAATCCACATATATAAGTTATTCGCTGTCAGTCACCATAACAGTTTTATACAGTACTACATTTTTTTTTCAAACATTTTGGCTCTTCCGCATTTTGGTGTCCCCTCTCTCGCTGCGGTGCGTTGGACTACACCGGCTCATCAGCGTGTATTTTTTTTTATATCGACATTTTTAATTTCGTAATATCTTTTGAATGGAACTCAACAGGTATAGAAACAGTCTTGAATACGAAATAATTTATTTGGATAAGAATTAACACAAAGGTATGGAAAACATGGTCTGATTTTGATAGGCATTTCTACCAACTTTTAAAATGTAATAGTTATAGTGTGACATATCTACAATAGTTGGACACATGGTCTCGCAAAATTTTTTGTAGATATTGATACGCTTTATAATATTGTAGAACATTTTTTTGTTCTATCATCAATACTTTCCGCAGCGCATGCGATGAAAGACATTTTATGGTTAATTTTTTTACATCTTGGGTTGGTTTTAGTAAGAATCTCTGAGGATCTCTAATCTTTTCTATATAATAAATATAGCCTATGTTACTCAGGGATAATGTAGCTTTGTAACGGCAAAAGAATTTTTGAAATCGATCCAGTAGTTTTTAAGTTTATTCGTTACATACAAAAATACAAATTTTTCCTCCTTATAATATTAGTATAGAGTATAGACAGTAAACTTAGTTTTTATATAGCCACTACTTCCTAGTAACGCTGAAAACATCGAGATCATAAATATTTAGTGATTCGATATGGATGCCGTTAGAAAATATTAATATGTAGGTAGTATAATCCAATATTGATTTGAGATGAGTAAACCAAGGTTCAATCAATTATTTTATTAACTCTATCAATCATGTGTTTATCTCTTTTTAACCCCTTTTAGTGTGATGGATAGTAACAAGTACGTATCTTACATAGCATTTATTAATTCTATTTTTTAAAGTGATAATTTTCAAAGACGCAACGGCCGCCGGCACCAAGTGCGAAGTTCAACTTACTTTCGGTTAGCATTCATTGGTTTATTTTAAAAATATCTCCACCGAAGCTCTGTTCTGATATATGTTTGGTAGTATCAGGGTCAAAATCATATTTGATTATATTGCTAATTTAATAGGATGTAAGATTACGAGGTCTAGCCGAGGGAGCGAGAGTTTTTGTAATCCAAAAAGTTCTTGTAAACCAACTCCAAGGTCTCAAGCTGAGGCAGATAGCGAGTGGAACCACCCCAGAAATTCGGTATTACCCTAAAGATTTTGCAAAATGTTGCGGAAATTTCCACTTTATAGAAAAATGTATTCTATTGTAAATTGAATGATAGAAACAATTTTATCTCAACCACTTGAACTTGAATAACAATCAAACTACTTGTTTACCACAATATTTATGCTGTGTGACTTGCTCAGGCGACTGCCGTAATACTCATTGAAAGAATCAATTGTAACAGAAATAGATTGCTCTGATTAGCAGAAACTAATGTAGATTCATTTAGGTCTGTTTATTATTATTATTCCAAAAATATAAAATTACTAGCTCTAGCTTCACTGAGATGAATTTAAATTATTCACTCATACACTCATTCGCTAACTCTCTTACCCATTTACCTGTAATTATGAATATTCTATTGACCCACAATTTTCCGTTGAAATTCTATTCTACAATTCGTAATATGTCACTGATTTGTACATCAACATATTAGATTATAACACTGTCTTCTGTCTTACTCACTTTTTCTTTTACCCGGCTACGGCGAAGCCAAAAGGAAGGGTGATTGGTGGTGAATTTTGCCAGTCTATGTATGTAATTAAATTTTTTATTTCAATTAGGTGTCAATAGATTCGTAATAACGGTGCAAGTGACATAGCCTATATAAATTTTATGAAAAAAAATTATGAAGTATTTATACATATTTAAATCTTGTCCCAATAATGACTAACACAAGAAAAAAAGTAGTGCAGTTTGTAGGATCACATAGGTTTTTAATCCATACAAATAAATAAAATTGCAGTGTCGGTTTGTAATATTAAAATAACCGCTTTTTATTGAGTGCATATGGATGTATACACGCACACACCACATATACCGGAACAACATTTTTTACTATTTTGTCTGTCTGTCTCTTTGTTTCGGCTAATCTCTGAAATGGCTGGACCGATTCTGACGGGACTTTCACTGGTAGATAGCTGGTGTAACAAGGAGTAACTTAGGCTATTTAACATCTCGTTACGACCCATAGGAGCGGAGCAACACGCGAACCAAGCCGCGCAGGTCGGCGAGCATTATACTATATATTGTAAAATGTGAATGTCCTGATCATGTCTAGACGTTAAAACCTACTTATGGTCCCAAGCCCCATGCTACGCTCGCCTTATTATATAATACGCATGTTTATACATAATTCTGTACCTTATTAGTTATTAGGCTTACCTCTTATATAAAGATTTTATGATATAATTTGCTCCTGTGTTAATAGATTCTATCATTGATCTATCAATAAAATTCAATAAGATAATCATGTTCACCACTTATCTGTAATATCCGTTGTTGCTACGGTAGTAACGAGAGCAAAAACAAGTTGACCGTTATAAGATTGTATACGAGCGGTTTCTATTCATCAATGTTATCTATCTAGTGGTGGGAGGATATGTTCCATATATACCTGTCTACGTAAAGAGGCATTTTTCTCCCTTTCTAAGTATTTATAATGATGTCTTAATAGTACGTAACCATAAATGTATTTACTATAAAGAAAACATTGTCTCTCTCTCTCTCTTATTCTTATTTAAGTTATTTATTCACAAACTAATTCGCCCACTCACTCCCTTACACAATCATCTATATAAATACTTACTAAATAATTAATTCATACATTTTACGCATTTATTCATCGAATAAATAACCTATATACTCACTCACTTATATATGTAGATATTCTTTTATTTGACTCACTTATTAACTTACCCTTTCACACACTAAAACTCATCCATACGCACTTTATTCACTCAATTACTTTACCTTTCAATTTTCTATTCTTCTCGTTTACACATTCATTCATTCGTTAATACATTTACAGAGTAAATAGGTACAAAAAAAAATCAATTACTTCCTTGAACACTCACTGAATAACTCGTCCATTAATTCATACACTCATTTACAAAGACGGAATTCTTCTTCTTCTTCATTCATAGAAATCTATAAGCGATGTTGTAGGTAAAGGCAATGCGCTGAATATTTTACAACTAGGCACTAACCTGTCACGCCACTTTCTTTCTCTACTACCATTTCTAACATAAAATTAAATAAAATGACACATAAGAGTGACTCTTAGTTACGAAACTGCTTGGTGTTGTAGAAATGATTTTAAATTGGAAATATATAATCGAAGGTCTACAGAGATTTTTAATACACTCGTCTCCTCTACTCTACTTCAAGCAACAACAAAGATTCATGTTAGCAATACTGTTTATAAAGTAGTAGTATCGGGTAGATCATTTTATATTATTTCAAGTAGAAGACAATATATAACCTTGAGTACCATAGATTAGTCTCAGTCTCTCTGATGTTTTCGTGGAGTGAACATGGAAGTTAGTGTTATAGTGTTGTGATTAAGGTTACCCTTCTCGAAGTCCACGTGAGTTTACTTTATTATTTATTGTCGTTAGCGAGGTCGAGTGGTGGAGGTGAGAGAGTAATATATTATGAAAAAGCCTCAGTCTAAATTGCATGTGTATAAGTATTGCTGTACAGTAGTGGGTATCATATCACTCTCATATTATTAGCACTCACGTGAAGTATCTCAAATACTGAAAAAATGGTTCAACTGATTTCAATATTTTTTATCAATTTTGTTATCTTCAATTCAAGTATGGTAGCAAATTCGGAAAATCCGAATATTCAATTTCGTTTGGGATTCCCTCATGAAAGCGAGGACAAATAAGCGCAAAAAAATCTAGAGCAAATTTTTTTTACGTTCCTTAACCAATCATCTTATTGTAATAAGTATATTTAATAAGTAATTTTCGAAGATTGCTAATTAAAAAAAATCTTTTCTTCTCCCTCTAATCTATACTATTCTTAGTAAAGCGTTGGTAGGGAGTGAGTATATTATTAGGTCCCGCAGTTTCACCAGCTATATTTTGGATAATTCACACTATACCATTATAAATTATAGCCTATGTGTTATTCTGATGTGTAAGTTATATTACTGTAAAATTTCATCAAAATCCATTCAGTAGTTTTTGCGCGATAGAGTAACAAATCCAGACATACATACATTCTTCTCAAACTTTCGCGTTTATAATATTAGCATGACTAACTATACAGAAGCAAGCAGAATAAGACGCTACGTACAAACAAAAAAAAATAAAAATAAAACATTGGAGAGACAGTACGGTGTGCATATTTCATGGCATTGGCGAGGTCGTTGACCCTGTCCACTTCTGAGCATGCACTTTTGTAGCTGATATACTAATTTCTCACTTGACATTTTTTTTTTCAAAACAGTACGGGAATAGATTTTTTAATGCGAAATTTAGCAGGGGTATTCAGTTTTCATTTTCAACCTATTATGCTGTATATATAACAAACTCCCATACGACTTTTCATCCTCTATTTCAATCCCTTTATGACCTTTTTTCGTGATAAAAGGTATCCTATGTCATTTCCCAAGCTCTAGGTTATCTCTGTACTAAATTTTATCAAAATCTCTCCAACTGTCGTTGAGTTGTAAATCATGTAACTAAACCGACTTTGTTTTACAAATATTTTTTATTTTATTTTATTAATAATTAATAATTGGGAAACAAACAGTGAAATAGCTCTTACAAACTAAAATTATAACTAAAGTATACACCAATAAAGTTTCCACTTATACATACCATACAATTAGAGCAAAAAAAAATACGTTGAAACAAGAAATTACCAAAAATTAAAAAAATTAAAGCATTGTAAGTGATTATAAATTACAAGAAAAATAAAATAAAACAAGATATAAGGGGCAACAAACACTAACGAGATATACGTAGATAAGAGATTAAATATTTTTTTATATGTTTGATATTAATGTCATAATTCAAAAATACATCATACATATGAAATAACTGCTACAAGCTGCAATGCAATATAACACGGAGAAAAAGAAGGTACGATATATTGAAAAACACTACGAGGGGGGTGTGATAGTGAATGGACTATTGGGTAAAAGCAACATAGATACTGCTACTGAACCGATTAAAAATCAAACATTATAATCTCTTACAATTACGAGAGAAACCTAAGCAGTGCCTTGGACTTGTGACCAAGGTGTCTTTATTCAATTGAACCACTCCCCTCCACTGCCCAAGTTCTATGTTTAAGCTTAAGGTTAGGTTAACCTAAACCTAACTTACGCGCCAACATACTCGTATATAGATTTAAATATTATTTTATATATTTTGCGGAAGATACAAATTCAATGAGTTTTGTACAATGTATTCAGTTTGGATAATCTGCTTCAACAATTTATAACTTATAATTGCCGTAGCGGGCCATAAATAAAGTTTGTTTACTTGTACAAATGCAAAATCCTCTCAAAATAAATGTTTTTCCTTTATGCCAAAGAGAAACAACAAAAGTTTCTTGGACTGAACATTCAACAAAATACAAGTTTCCTTTTTAGTCAATCAACGTTCACCTACAAGTCAAAAAAGGCAATATTAAATTAGAACTTAAATCACGCGTATAAATTAAATACTACTTTGAGATTTTTGATAAAAATTAGGTGACACGCCCTCCCTTCACTGAGATAGAATACAACAATCAAATGAATACTATAATTTTGGAAGTAACACTTAAGAAACGTTGGAAATACTTAATCATACAAACGTACGATTTAATCTACTACTTACTCCATCTATTGACGAATAGATGGCGTCTGTCTGTTTATTACACAATCAGGCTTAAATCACAGAACCGATTTTGATGAAATATGATACAGAGATAAAGTAGAGCTTGAGGAAGGACATAGGCTACATTTTATCGCTCATACATACATAACGTTCACACAGCTCTATGTCTTTGGGAATTAGTCATATATAAATTAGTTGTAAAATTAAACTTATAATACTAGTGATGAATTGCACCCGGGCGAAGCTGAGGCTGGTCGACTATATAAAATAACTGTTACGTCAAAACAAAAATTCTAGACGCAGTTCACACCCACTCGGCTAAACCACAAATTCCCAAAAGCAAATTATAGAGGTCGACAAGGAATTTCAAAGGGTCCACGTGAACGTAAAAAGAATTGGGTTTCCATAAAGTGTTTGTTTTGTACAACGATGGTTTATCGAATTTAATTAAGAGAACTCTAATCTGAATGTAAACCATTATGAGACTCAGAGATATGAAAAAAAATACAAAACTGATATGTTTTTCTGATTTAATTGGCGCAATAACAAGTTTATCTTGGACACTGCTTATTTGAACAAGTGTCAAGACAAAAAAAACAATGCCTTAAAGAACTGATGTCACTCTTAATGATAATATCGTAAAAACCTGTTTGCATCACGGACTCTCAATATTTTTTTCACGTCAGCCTCCTGCCACCTATCATCGTCTCCCGGTGATCATATTACGTTGGAGAAAAAGTCTTTTCGCATTTTTTAAGAAAATTAAAAACCATTTTTTAATATAGTTTATTTACATTTAACTAAAGTATGTAGGTACCATTTTGTTCGATTACTATTTGCTATGTTGTAGGTAGGGATATGATCTCATTGCTATAGAAATTTTGGGGCTTCTGATCAAAAAATCGCAACAAGTAGTTTTGGCAGTCCTCTCGTGATGTTAACCTGACGCTGCCTAAAGAATTCTGAAGAGACCGAAACAGGTGGAAATCTGAAGGTGCAAGGTCAGGACTATACGGCGGATGCATTAACACCTCCCAGCCAAACTCTCTTAATTTTTGCTGAGTGGCTAAAGATGTGTGAGGTCTAGCGTTATCATGATGAAAAACCACACCCCTTCTGTTGATTAATTCCGGCCGCTTTCTCTCAACTTCTTGCTTTAATCTCATGAGATGTTCGTAGTAGAGTTCAGAATCGATGGTCCTGCCTGGTGGTAACAGCTCATAATGAATAATTCCCTTCCAATCCCACCACACACACAGCATCACCTTATTGCGAGTTAACTCGGGTTTTGCCGCAGTCTGTGAAGCCTGACCGGCCTTCGACCACGACATTTTTCGCACGTTCTTGTCGTACGTGATCCACTTTTCATCACCAGTTATCAACTTCTTCAAAAATGGTTCGGTTTCATTACGTCGTAATAATGAACCACAAATCACTCATCTTCACAGCACGAAAAACAAATAAAAATCACACATGTTCCTAATTTGAATTTGGAATTATCTTCTTTAAAATGTAAACTTTGAATGATACCAAAACCAGCCAGATACAAATAGTATAGCCAAAGAGATTTTATTACAAGTTCATACATACTATAATGCGAAAAGACTTTTCCCCAACCTATTATATGAGCCACTTAGGGAATCAGTGTCCTAAAGAATATGATCATTTTCATGGTCCTCCCACAAAATGTCCATTATAGAGGCCTAGTACGGAATTTAACAATTTAACACTTAAATGAGGACATTGTCATCTCGTCTGACCAACAATAAATATTACAACTGTGACGGAGATCGAGTTAACAGATTATATTAAACCACTTTAGTCGACAGTATTTGGGTATGTCTGAGCGTGACCTCGTTTTGACAGAGGGCCATTAATTCGACAAAGTACCATCCAGGGCCAAAGTATGATTCAATTAAAAGAAGGTCAAAAATAAAACATTACAAAAATAACGCGGGACTGTGTTGTAACTTCAAATTTGGTCTGTTTTTGTTTATCTGTATGTATGTTAGTAGGCGCATCATGCAAAAACTGATATGATACGATTTTCACAGATCCAAAGCATGGACAGGACATTTTAATTTAAAAATATTTTTCAATTTAAAATGTTTTAGCCCAACAAAGCTTGGCCGAGTCGACTAATAATAATATTAAGACCATTCCAGAGTACATTATTATGTTTTCTGAGAATGCTTCTCTAAAAATTAACTGTAACAGGTTTATTAATTTAAATATTATTATAATAGGAGCATTCATAAGATTACCATTATATAACAATTTATTATTTAGGTGGTAATGGTAATAAAATATTATAATACTAGATGTGCCCGCGACTTCGTCCGCGTGTCCGCATTGTAGCTTTGGGTAGTATGATTAATTATTTAGGCTAATTATTTTACAAATAAGACACATACGTATTCCCTATTGTTACTTTACATTGCATCCTCCATATTTATATCGAACCAACAGACTAAAAAAACAAGTTTCAAGCTTCTAGCTCTAAAAATGACGATAACATATAACTTTTTATCCCCCAATTCGACCCCTTACAGCCCTTTTTTCGCATTAAAAAGTAGCGTATATCCTTTTTCAGGCTTTAAACTATCTAGATACCAAATTTCATTTAAATCGGTTCAGTAGTTTTGGCGTCAAAGCGCGACAGCCAGACACAGTTACTTTTGAATTTATAAAATTAGTCAGGATAAGGGTTGCCAACCGTACTTTATTGTAAAGTATTGTAAATTATTTCGTGCACTATAATATAATTTATAAGAAAAATAAAGTGCGAAAATACATTATATTTTTACACATAGCACAAATAATGAACTTTTATAGGTATATGTCAATGTGCACAAAAAACTGGCAACCTCCTAGAGGCTCTAGGAATATATTCAGTTGCTAGACAACGAGATGACACCAACTGTTGTTCATGACTCATCTCAAAAGTTTCCTTTATTATACAAATCGACTGACCTTCACCTAGTGTCAGAACATATTTAGGCTGTTGCTATCAGAGACGTGCGAGGATCCCTAGCAAAGTCTCTGGTGGAAACGCAGCCGAAAGCAGCAAATTATGTTAAAGTAAATAATAATTAAAAGGCAAACGATATTTATAAATTATACTAATTGTGTTGATTGAAATTGTTTATTTAAAGTTAAACTTAAAATATTTTTATATCCGTTGCTTGATGTAGTGATGGCGGTGATGACAACGATTTAAGTCTAATGTCCATTGCTCATTTATATAGATAATCTGTGAAAAATTTCCATCGCCAATATAGGCTGTATCTTGTCTATTAGTGAGTCATATCACTGTTTTAAATAAACCATAAAATATAGACATAACAGCTTTAAAATTCTAAATATCATTAAAATGTATGAGTCGTAAAAAAAGCTACAAAAAAATAAAGAATATATCTTAAAAACAAGACGTTTTTATTACACCTCTCTATATTTAAATAACTTGTCTAGCCATGAACCACATATTTTAGAAAAACCGATTTTATTACGTAGTAAAAAAATAACATTTAGTTTGCACACAAGAAACTTCTATATATTTTAAGCTATTAATAGAACGACTTTTTTTTTCAAGAAAAAAAAAAGATTACTAGCAATATGGATCACATACTATTAGTATTCCTTAACCCTTCGCAACTAATCTAAATGCTTGTGTTAGGTGGGGGTCAGTAGTCTAATGAGTGGGATTTAAATCGTGTTAGAATACAATTCCTCTCTGCCGCTGGGAGAGCATCTCGTAACCCAGCACCCCCTTGGTGGTAGGAGATCTGTTCCCCGACTGGGTTGCGACCACCAGCACGCGAAACCGACCGCCAAGTGTCTGACGCGTTCCGGCCGAGCCGCATGTGGCCCAGATCTATCCCTCCCTCTCCCATCCCATTACTTTACTGCTGAGATTCCAATGAACACTGGGTTCTTGCCCGTCCATTGAAAACGCAGCAATCTTCTCTTCGCTCCCCCTCCTCACTCCATCTTCAAGGCGGCAACGCATCGACAAAACGAGATACCCTCTAGTTTCTCCGATGTGTATGGGTGACGGTGGCCATTTTCCATCAGGTGGACCCTCTGCTCGTTTGTCCCTTAACTATCATAAAAAAAAAACAGTGATATTGATGATAATGAATGATACTTTTACGTCCTTACTTATAAATAGTAATCCAATCCAGTTATTATGGAAATGTTTCAATTTTGCTTTTATATTTTAATTAATGGGTCAAAACAAGCCAATAAAATTAATTCAGTATTTTTAGTTATTGCGTCTTGATCAAATAATTTAGACTGTTGATAACAACTTTCTTATTTAAATTAAAAAAAATGATTATTTAAATCTTATATTAGTCTAGACATTAATTCATTTATTATGGAAATGTTTAAAATTTAATTAATGCGCCAAAACAAGCCAATAAAATTAATTCAGTTATTTTTGAGTGTCTTGTTTAAATTATTCAAACTATCCTGTTTACTCCGAAATCGTTCTTAGGGTTCCGTACCCAAAGTAAAAACGGGACCCTATTACTAAGACTCCGGTGTCCGTCCGTCTGTCTGTCTATCACCAGGCTTTCTCATGTTGCCCTTATAGCAACAGGTATTAATCCCAAACAACAAACGTGATTTTTTTTTACCAAATATTAGTATGGAACCCTTCGTGCGCGAGTCCGACTCGCACTTGGCCAGTTTTTAAATAACGGCAAATGCTTAGCTGCTTATTTTTCAAGTAGCTCATTTCCTTATGCTGAGGTAAAAAAAATTATCCAGTATATCCCGTTTAAATGGGGAAGGGGTCCACAGTCCACACCAGGGGTCAATAACGAGATGAAGATTGTAACTTTTCCTAATGTTTCTTTTTATTGTCAAGCTTCTATTAGATAGATAAGTTTGGGAGACTGTGAATTAATAATTAGCTCGGTAGTAAATGAGTCATTGAACTTGAACTGAATGTAAAAAAATATGTAAAATCTATGTCTAGTTAAAAGTGTGGCATTCACATCAACACATACAAAAGTGTTGTTCGTCCGTTCGCGTGGGCCTGAAATATCCAGAATTATCACATAGCGACCAACGGTCAATGACCGCTTTTATCTTTACACAACGTTACTCATAATAATGTTTTCAAATAATACTAAGTGCTAAGTATATGGGAGCTATACTGCGCAGTAACACTCAAACAATAATATTAAAAAAATTTCCCCGTGAGGGGACGGGTTAGAATACTATTCCCCTCTGCCGCTGGGAGAGCATCTCGTAAGAGTCGAGTAACCCAGCACCCCCTTGGTGGTTGGGGATCTGTTCCCCGACTGGCTTGCGACCACCAGCATGCGAATCCGACCGCCAATTGTCATAGACGCGTTCCGGCCGAGCCGCATGGGGGCTAGACTTACCCCCCTCCCTCTCCCACCTCATTAATGCTGCATTAATGATCGTTAAAACCGCAGCATTTTTTTTCTGTACTCCGCCTACCCACTCTCTATCTTTGAGGATGCAAGAGGGTATCTCTTGTTTTGTCGATGTCCATGGGCGATGTCCACTTCCCATCAAGTGGACCATCTCCTCGTTTGCACCTTATCTACCATAAAAAAAAAACATGTAATCTAGACGTAAGTCGAGCAGTGCCTGCGGATTGATCAACTCTCACCTCCACCAGTTGAAAGTAAACTTACGTGGACCTCAAGAAGGATGACCTTAACCACGACACTATAAGACAACACAACCATGTACACTGCACGATAACACCAGAGACTGAGACCAACCCTTCGCACTAACGGTTATATATTGTCTACACGTCGGTATGCTTGACATAATCTAAAATGAAAACCACTTTATAAACGGTGTTGCTAACATAAGTCAAATGGTTTGTATGCGCAAAATGAAAAAATAAACGACATCGGATTTTTTTGGCATTTAACATGTTTTAGCCCAGCAAAAGCTTGGGTAGGTTCGATATCTTTGATTTAATCCAATTTAAAGCTTTAAAGTGGATATTGGAACTGTTCAGCTACTACTAGTATTCCTCTCAACTAATTTTTCCTGTATATTTTTTAGTTCTTTTAAAACTACCTAAATGTTATATTATAATTAGAGGTGAACGTTTAAACGAGCTTTCAACGCTTTTAAGCGTAAATTGATTTCGTTTCAACGAAATCCTTTCATTGGCCAGACCCATGCTACTTTGATTGACAAAACTACGTTTAAAAAAACCGACGGACGAAACGGAATTATTACTTACTTTTTAATGCATTTTTAGTTTGAAGTCGGTTTTTTTTTTTTACTTTTTAGTGTCTGTAATAGGTTGTTCTGTAAATCAGGTAGACTATATCATTTCGTTGTTTCTTATTGTCATGTATTGAATAGTAATTTTATTTTAAGTAACTAAGGGTACTACGAAAGTTGCCGCGCGCCTTAAACTATATAGACCCCAAGAAACAGAAACGGAAAGAATGTTCATAAAATGAAAACTACTGGGCCAAACTATATTAAATTTTCAAGGGATTAACTACTATTCCGCATCAAACTAAAGAAATATCACGGAAATTGGATCATAAATCTCAGCGTAATCGGTATACATACATAAAAAAAATATACCAATCGAACTAAGAACCTCCTCCTTTTTGAAGTCAGTTAAAAATAACGCATTTGTTTTCTTGTCTATACTTTCGTTTAAACGATTTTTGCGTTTTGTAAATACAACGTTAGTGTGCTTTTCACTGTCAACGAGTGTGAAGTGAGAAGATGTTCATAACAACTTTCGCTTTCGATTTCTGGACTTTGACAGAGTACATTCTATGTTTTGTTGAATAATAAGATAATAAACAGTGGCTCGATTCGTGAGCGCTTTGAAGCATTTGCCACGCAAGTGCATATACAAAATGTTTTTATTAAAAAGCGTTATAAGTTAAAAGCTCTTTTAAAAGAACGCTTATTAAATTAGGAAAACGTTTAAACGCGTTGTCAATTTTAAGCCGCTTATACTATCACTTTTTTTTATAATAGATAAGGTGCAAACGAGCAGATGGTCCACCTGATGGTAAGTGGTCACCATCGCCCATGGACATCGGAAAAACAAGAAACACTCTCTCATTTTGTCGATGCGTTGCACCCCCGAAGATAGAGTGGGAAGGGGGAATGAAGAAGAAAAATGATGCGGATACAGCGGACCCTAGGCAAGAGCCCAGAGTCCACTAGATCCACAGCATTAATGGGATGGGAGACGGAGGGGGTAAGTCTGCACCTGCGGCTCAACTGGAACGCGTCTATGACACTTGGCTTGCTGGGTTACTCGGCTCTTACGAGATGCTCTCCCAGCGGCAGAGGGGAATAGTATTCTAACCCGTCCCCTCACGGGTCACTAATTATAATACGAAAAACGTGAATGTTTAATGTGTTTTTAAATACACCTTCATATTCACAATAATCTAATATTAGGAGATTTTTTCTCTACATTATCTTATAAAAAGCTACAATAGCGGTCTATTAATTTTGCATCAAGGGCAAACTAATAATAATTACAGTCCTCATTGGACGCGGAACGAATATATTATGATAGATGAATATAAAAAATCTGTTGCTTTGACCCCCCGACACTATAACGACGGGTTGTAAGTTTAACGTGTATCTGTATGTCTGTCTGTGGCATCGTAGCGCCCAATATAATGAACCTATAGTGATGATGTTTTATTTGTAAGAAAGGTAATTTAATCGAGATGGTTCTTAGCTATGTATTGTGACGATCTGGTCACCCGTTTGAAGACTATCAGCTTATTTGTAACTTGAGCGCTGCGTGACAATATTAGTATATGTCGGGGATTTTAATGATGAGAAGGAGATGGAAGGAGGAAGATGGGGAATATTGGAAAACATTAACAGGGGGGATGGTATTGAATGGATTATTGGGTAAACGTAACGTAGATACTTTTATTGAACCGATGCTGCGGTTTCAATTAAACCCGAGCAAGAACTCGGTGTTTATTGGAACCGCAGCAGTAATGGGATGGGATGGGAGAGGGAGGGGGTAGATCTGACCCACATGCAGCTCGGCCAGAACGCGTCAGAGACACTTGGCGGTCCGATTCGCATGCTGGTGGTCGCAAGCCAGTCGGGGAACAGATCCCCTACCACCAAGGGGGTGCTGGGTTACTAGCCTCTTACAAGATGCTCTCCCAGCGGCAGAGCGAGAATTGTATCTGGAAATCTTAATGTTTCGATATATATTTTATCTATCTTTTTTTTTGCATTTTAAGAATATTTATTAAGTCTTTATTGACTCCTGTTTTAGTATTTTATTTTGAAAAGTACAAAAGATCGACTTAAACTAGTATAAGTTAATATTGATTCGTTTAAATCGATGTCGTTTTGGTATCGATACTTGGTGACTGTATTAAATTAGTTTCAGTAGGGGCTAATTTAAATTTTTAATTTAATAGTTATTATTTATGTGAATACTATTTGAAATATGTAGCTGCTGTATACTCCTTATCAAAAAAGTAGTAGTAGCAGGTAGATCATTTTATATTATTTCAAGTACACCGACGTGATAACAATATATAACCTTTAGTGCGATAGATTAGTCTCAGTCTCACTGGTGTTTTCGTGCAGTGAACATGGAAGTTAGTGTTATAGTGTCGTGATTAAGGTCACCTTTCTTGAGGTCCACGTAAGTTTACTTTATTATCTATTGTCGTTAGCGAGCTCGAGTGGTGGAGGTGAGAGTTAATATATTAAGAAAAAGCCTCAGTCTAAGTTGTATGTGTACTGCTGTACAGTAATGGGTATCATATATTACAATAAATGTAATAATACGTTAATAAATAGCAGACAGTACCACTTGCCATTCTCCAAGGGCCACACCACAGACCACAAAGACAATGTCATAGTTGAATTTAATTATTATGCATTGTAGTTAATATGGCGACTTCAGATAGCATTGTTTGAATAACACATTTATAATTAAACAACGAATATCTGATGCATTTCTTGAATGATAATATCACAAATACTGGCAGTTAACTGGCAGTTAACAGGCAGTGTACCTACTAATATTTTCCTTTTTCTAGACTATGTAATATCCAAACAATTTATGTAGATGTTAGTTGCGGATACCATTAACTTGTCACAGATGTATTACGTATTCCAGAGTCTTTTACTCAGTGACAAGTCAACGCTTTTATATGACTTCTACTATTATGATCTCTATTACAATCTTGCTTATTCAAAAATATCTTATTTTTTTATTGCTAATTTGATTTTTAAGTTTTTTTTGTAAAAGAGTATGAGAGTATGGTAGGTAGACGTAGTGGCCTGTTCGATTTGATACAATGTACTACTAGGACCATCCTACCGGCAAATGGGGATGAATGAAATACGATGAAAATAATGATTACGATGATACTTAGATTCTAATGTTATGTTACTAAACTAAGTAATTGTAAATATAAGACATGCTATTTAGGTACATAACAACACAACAAAATATAGAGGTAACACTTTTTTTTTGTAGCTGGTTCATACTTTCCAGTGACTAAATCAAATCAAAAAATTTAAAAATAATTATACAAATAAACATATAAAAGATGCGCAAGGGTGACCTCATTACTAAAAGCATTGAAGCGTCAGTAGCTCAGTGGTTCGGGCGTTGGATTCACGATCGACAAGTCGTGGGTTCAAATCCTGGACATTGGACTACTGGAGTGGCTCACTCCTGACACAAGCATGCAAGCTTACTAGGAGGGGTGAAGGGAATACTAGTAGTATGTGATCCATACTGCTAGTAATCTTTTTTAAAAAAAAAAATAATAATAATAATTAAAAAAATACTAAAAGTTATCGCTATTATAGAAAGCAATGTAGATAATTAGGCAGTACACAGGCAGTAATATTAGTAGTCAATAGTTTGGAACCTTCCGATCACCAAAACTGTTATTTCAAAGTCCATAACAAAGCTGAAGAGTTTGTTTGTTTGTTTATATGCTTGAACGCGCTAATCTCAGAAACTACAGGACCGATTTAAAAAATTCTTTCAGTGTTAGATAGCCCATTTATCGAGAAAGGCTATAGGCTATATATCATCACGCTAAGACCAATAGCAGCGGAGCATCACACGGACGAAGTCGCGCGGTGACTAGTAGGTAACAAAATGCAAAATATTCGCATAGAAACACAAATTGTTCCCAAACAGTCATATGAAATCGTTAAACCGATCACGGTATTAACAAGTCGAACAATCAACGCTAACGCATTAACATTCTATAAGTGTTTAACATTGATGTGCGCAGACATGCGATCATGTATCCATTGAACCGCAAGCAATTGTCTTGTTATAGTTTTAAGACATGAAAACTCCTATTTATATTGAAAACGCCCAAGGGTATGATAAAACTAAACGTTTAGAATGGATTTTGATAAACCTATGCAGCAAGGACGACATTCCAAGAGAAATTGTTATTAAGGATTGTTAATTAAAAAGAGTATAATCTATACGCAGACCAATAGTATGATGGATTGGCTATAATATCCTCCTCGGAGTTATGCTTTAGACTAAGATCTTCAGCGTTACTGCTAGAATACTCACAATGGAGTAATAAATACTTCCATCATGGGAGCATATTTATTGTGTTAGTTTTTATCTTTATGTTGGCACACTGCTGAGCCGGGTCTTCTCAAAATAAGGAGGGCTTAGTCCACCACGCTGGCCAAGTGCGGGTTGGCAGACTTCACACACCTTTGAGAACATGGAGAACTCTCAGGAGTGCAGGTTTCCTCACGATGTTTTCCTTCACCGTTAAAGCAAGTGATATTTAATTTCCTAAAACACACAAAAGATGCCCAGGAGGACCTCCTGAGTAGACACCAACGTTTTAACCACTAGGCTATCACTGCTGCTAACTGCCACACAAATCAGTATTGCCAACATCATAATTAACAGTATAATAAATGATTGCTAATTTTCTAGTACTATAATTTGCACTAACAAAGTTTTTATATTAAAACTGGAAATGGAGATTTATACACCTTTATATAATATGTAAAGAAGTAAAAATGTCCTAGAAATGAAAGGATATGCACAGTAAAGCGGATCCAGGAATCCTTATTGCCCAAAAGGAAATATTATTATATTTAAAAATGATTTTACTAATTTTTCTCAGTACTTGATCTCTCAATCCCCCAAAGCTCGTTCTTGACCACGTGACCTCTAAAGCTACATTCTTATAAATGAAATACAATATTTCTCTTATTGTGATTAACGCCCAGTGCACAGAGTATTTAAACGGTTTCTCTGTGTTGCAAATATTTGACTAAAAAAACATTAATTTATTCCGTTCGAAGCATTAATATTCCTAAGCATCTAACGTTGATGCGCGCAGACGTGCGACTGTTCAATAGACTGTGAAATGTTTGCGCATAATCATTTGTAAAGTCAATAAATATCATAAAGCAATTATTTTTAATTTACGAACATTCTGATGTAATGACAAAAACAAACCAGCAAGCGAAATTTGGATTTGCACACTGAAGGTTCTATAATACAATTTTTAAATGCAATATTTTGATGGAAAAATTTAGGGTATAAGAACTTAAGTAACACCCCTTACTATTATATATTTATATTATATATTTATATTATATATTTATATACTAGGTAGTAGGGGGATGTTTTCCCCGACTGGCTTTCGCCAATAAACGACAAGTGTCTTAGACACGTTCCAGTCGCGGCTCATGTTGGCGAAATCGAAATGGGGAAGTATCCCCACTCTTACATCCCATTAATGCTGCGATTCCAGTAAACTTTTTCCCCGTGAGGGGACTGATAAGAATATTATTCCCCTCTGCCACTGGGAGAGCATCTCGTAAGAGACGAGTAACCCAGCACCCTCTTTGTGGTAGAGGACTGTTCCATTTCCATTTTCATAAATGCTTCGGATCTAGTGGACTCTGGGCTTTTGCTCAGGATCCGCCTAAACCGCAGCATTTATTTCTTCACTTCCCCTTGCCACTCTATACTCGAGGATGCATTGCATCGGCAAAACAAGTAGGTACTCTAACTACTTGTTTTGCCGATGTCCACGGGCGATGGTGGCCACTTACCATCAGGTGGACTATCTTCTCTTTTTCACTTTATCTACCACAAAAAAAGAATTCTGGGGGTCCACTGGAAAAGCGGCATTTCTTTTTATTGCCTAGTATTACCTATATCCATGGGCAACTTTGGCCATTTCCATCAGGTGGACCGTCAGCTCGTTTGTCTCTTAACATTGAAAAAAAAAACAGTAGAAAACAACAAAAAATTATCTAGCAATGTAAAGTAATTTCAGTAATTTCTATGTATTGTGGGATTTTGTCGAAGTATTCAGAGTTGGTGTATTCAGGCGGAATTTACATATTAAGATTATATTTAATGTTTTTACATTAATTTAACGTTTCTATTAGCATAATGCCAACTATATAATCAAAGAATGTGTTCAATGTGTTAAAAATATATTATGTTTTAATATGAGTGCAAATGCATAAGATTAACATATGTGGGTTCATTAACATAATAGTTAGTAGCGGCTCGCTTCTCTTCGGTATAAATTAGATCAAACCCAAAGATATTCTTGAAAGAAAATGGCAACACAGCAACATACAAAAAACAACATATAGGTAAACAAATAATAGACTGTGAAAATCAAAATAGAATATAATAATATCTAAGTAAACAATATTTTAAAAGCAATGGCAAAATATGAGTTACGTTGTTCCGTTATTTTTAATCTGTGCTAACAAAACAAACCTCTCAACTATCTATTTTTAAAATAGAAATATCTATAAAATAGTTATAATTTAAATTATTTGAATAGCAACACTGCAATGTTAACCTGTGTTAATAGAAAGTAGTGTTAGATACAATGTCAGTGTCAGATGGTTGAATGTCGATGGTACGACTTTGACAGTTTGTGTCAGGGTGTTACAAGTCAGTTCAGTCGACTATGACGTTGACGTATGACAGTTAAATACCGGCAAGACGGCGGACACAGAAAACCCCAAGAAATCGAATACATATGAATCCGTGAGATAAATATACCCCGTGTTCCTAAATACACTGAAAGCACTGGCCACTGCTCTCAGTGGTCAGAAATGTGTTCCGTTATAACTGTCAGTGTACTGGCGCAGTATCATATGGAAATCCATGACGTCATCAATCGACGCCATTTTTGTACTGAAACCACTGGAGCTACCGAGCTACATTGCTCCCAGTGTTTTGATATATTGATAATAAATAATTATTTAAATTGTTATCTTAAGAAATCAGGCCTTATAAAAAAAGTAAAATCGTAATATTATCAAAGAAACCTTTAAAATGAATGACATTGACAGATGACAGTATACATACTGGTCTGCTGTTCCGTTTTAAACAGTGGTTCAGTGTAGCTAACTATAAAGGAACAGCTTTCCAGTGTACTGAAGTGACGTCACACCCTACAGTGCTTCAGTGCATTTCGGAACACGGCCATAATGTTTTTTCCCGTTTTGCTTTTCCCGCGTTTTTTGTATCTATGCATAAAGGATTTACAATCTGTGCTCTTTGATCCTATACTAATGTTATAGAACTTTCGAGTTTTATATTTATGCTGTTCTGGATATGTATTGACTGATCTGGTGTATTTGTTTCAAATAAATAATATATGGTAAATAGTTAAGTAAATTTCTAAAGTAGTAAGTAGTACAAAGGTGTCCGAAGGTGAAAATCCAAGGTAACAATGGTTTTCCTTACTTTTCATTTGATACGGTAGAATTATACGGCCTTTAAACTGCTAGAGAGGAAAATACGCGTTGACAGTTACTACAGGTAACACAAAAATTTATTACATTCAACAAAATCTAGGACGAGTTAGGTGTAATAAATTATTATTACATTTTTAGGTAAAAAAAAACACAATTTTCCTTACTAATATTATAAATGCGAAAGTAACTCTGTCTGTCTATCTGTCGCTCTTTTACGCCAAAACTACTGAACCGATTTAAATAAATAATTTAAATTTGATATACAGATAGTCTAGAGCCTGAGAAAGGACATAGGCTACTTTTTAATGCGAAAATTGTAATGGGTTGTAAGGGGTTGAAAGGGGGGTATGAAAAGTTATATGGAAGTATCGACATTTTTAGAGCTAGAAGCTTAAAACTAACTTTTTAGGCTATTGATTCGATATAGATAAATATGACATGATAAAATAACAATAGGGAAAGATATTACTCTCCGCGGACGAAGTCCCGGGTTCAGCAAGTTATTTCTATAGTAAAATGTGAAGCTGACCAGTTTGTTTGCTTGAACGCGCTAATCTCAGGAACTACTGGTCTGATTTGAAAAATTCTGTCAGTGTTAGATAGCCCATTTATTAGGGAAGGCTATAGTTTGTATATCATCACGCTACGACCAAAAGGAGCGGAACCACACGTGAACAAAATCGCGGGGGTCGACTGGTATAGGAATAAAAGGGCTTGATTTAATCAACCATTTTTTTTAAATATTTTATCAATAAATAATTGAATTGGAATTGAGTATTAATTAATATTAGTCACATGTTGAACAATGAGTGCTAAAACATACATATTCACTTAAATAAATAGCAGCAGAAATACAACTGACACGATCGAATAATATTTATTTGTCTTTAACAATTGAACAAATAATTTAAATTATGAAAACAATACTACATTAAATTTTATAGAGCGCTTATAAACTTTATTTATGTGCAAAGCACACAATATTCATGAACCGCCATGATTATTTGTGGAATGTAATTGAACGCGAAGTTTCCACGCCTTCAGTGTGTTTACGAATAATCTGTTTCATTCCAAAGATATTAAGGACTAGACGAACCTTTCTCGCATCGCTGAGATGTATTCAAACTGTTTGTACACTCACACACACTCACTCATATATTCATTCATACTCTACCCGCAAAACCGCAATCATATATTTCACTCTCATCGTTAAGGCAGCGTTCGTATGAAACGTTATCGTTCGACCGTTTTTTCTCAGAATAAAAATCCGACTACCACGAAAAAGTATTTTCATTTTTCGGGTTAATATGCCTATGACACTCACAAATAATATAGCTTTCTATTGGTAAAAAAATTTTCAAAATTGGAGATCCAGAGATTACCCCCTACAACCTCACAAACTTTACCTCTCTATAATATTAGTATAGATATGAAATTTCGGATTCGGATAAATGATTTAGTTACGGATTTTGAATTATCTATAGATTCGGTTACAGTTACTCGGTTACGTGCGATTGGACCTCAAGAGTTTACGAATAACAATACCGCGAGATCTCGCCAATTCCGAGATCTCGCGAGATTGGCAGATTTTGCTTTGATGATTGCTGTTCTGATAACCAGCCGCTGAGAAGGCTCTTTTGGATTCAACGCTACTTGGAACCACTGATCTCAGCCGTTCATCAGTGAACTGTAAAAATTCGCCCTTTAACCCCCCAAACTCGTATAAATTGATTTCCTTTTTGATTAATGACTCCAGCTAATTCGTAGTTAGTTTTCTGTCTCTCCGTTGCGCTACGAATAAGACGTTTTTATGCTCGAATGCAATCTCGTTAAACTAGCGAGATCTCGCTCATTTTTCGGCCGAGATCAATCTCGCTAAAAAAAGCCGAGATCTCGAGAAAACAAGAACTCGCGAGAACGAGATTGCATTCCCTAGTTACAGTTCCAAAGCTCGATATCGATAACTATTGATTAATGTTTCCGCACCCGTCTTAACCACACTCAGTGTACTTTACGCATAGTACTGTTTGATTTGATCATAATTATGATTATTATACTTCAAACTTTAAGGTTTTAATTGTATAAATACCTGATTTGTAGTGAGATCCCACTGATCAGCCACGAAGGACTGTTTGCTGTACAGGAAGACAGGAACTTGGTGGTCCTTCACCGGTGTAGGATCACTGTTTACTCGCACCACTGTTAGATGAGTTGTTGTTTTACCGACTGTTGACAAAATTTAAATTATACTGAAATTATAAAATAAACTTTGTAAGATTTGGTAATGAAACATGCATCTTGAAGCTCAATGGTTCGGGCGTTGGATTCACGATCGATAAGTCGTGGGTTCAAATCCCGGACATTGGACTACTGAAGTGGCCCACTCCTGACACAAGCATAATAATAGTAGTATGTGATCCATACTGCTAGTAATCTTTAAAAAAAAATTAAAAAAAATTCCTCATGCTTTTTTTGAAGGTGGCCATATCCATTGAATTAAAACGCATATGGTCACTATATAATCTGATACTAGATTATTGTCTATAGTAGCCGGCAGCCGGCTTAAGGTCTGAGCAAAAATAGTGGGGAAAAGTTGGGCATTGTGAGAGTGCTACATGTCTGTATTGGCAGTTCCAACCGTAACATTTACGTGTGACGCGCTACTCTCCCCCCTAATAGTGCCTTCTACGCCCTCAAGGTCAAACTTAGCTAAGCTAAGCTAACCATCCCATCTGTGTAAGAATTTTCAAAAATTAGTTCTCAGATTATAAGTACTAACCACATTTCTATTAGTATGTGATCCATACTGCTAGTAATCTTTAAAAAAAAATTCCTAATGCTTTTTTTGAAGATGGCCATATTCATTGAATTATAACGCATATGGTCACTACATAATCTGTTACTCGATTATTGTCTATAGTAGCCGGCAGCCGGCTTAAAGTCTAGGCAAAAATAGTGGGGGAAAGTTCCGCATTGTGAGGTACATGTCTGTTACATGCCTGTATTGGCAGTTGCAACCGTAAAGTATACTATTTTGACAAATAACAGTGGCGCGGGAACAGAAATTTCGAATTAGAACCAATCACGTGTGACGCGCTGCTCTCCCCCCTAATAATGACTTCTACGCCTTCAAGGTAATTTTTTTTTTGTTAACCCGGAGGAATCTGCTTTCAGATACTTTCCCAAGCGGGGACTTGGGAAGGTTATGCGGGGTTGGAGCAACTGCCCCTGAAGGAGGCAGTCCAAAATACTACCTCTGAAGGAAGTAGCCCGACCCGCTAAACAATCCGGGGTGTTCCTCTCCTCTGCAGTAAAGACGAGGCCATGGGATATGAAAAGCCTTCAAGGTCAAACCTAACCTAACCTTCCCATCTGTGTAAGAATATTCAAAATCAATTAAAAACTAGTTCTCAGATTATAAGTACTAACCACATTTCTATATTTATTTATCAATCTGCCACTAATGTTATTTCAAATATTAGTAATAGATATAATACGAGTGTTATTTGTGTAATATTATACAATAACAATATGTTTTGAGGGCTCTTATCTGGGCTGTCTGGGATGTTATCACACGTTATCTTGTAGTTGGGACGAGAACAACAAGCATTGTACTAGTAAATTAATTTGGCTCACAAATTAAATTCAATCTTAAAATATATGTGTATCTAAAATTCTAGATTGGCGACTATTTAAGTTTCAAAATAACTCAATAATGGGTAGCATTCCGCTGGCGTGTGATCATCAAAAACATTTTAGATTTAGTTTATTTTCAATGTCACAAATCACTTGCAATGTCCGAATCCACCGAAAAAGCGAATGAAAGAAATCAGTAAACATTTTAAATAAGAATTTCTTTCATTTTTTTATCGATATTTATAAGAATGCAATACTAGTCGACCCCCATGATTTCGTCCACGTTGAGCTAAACCTTACAAACTTTCATCCCTTATCGCCATCCCACTATATTGCTAGGTCGCTAAGACACTAGTTTTATACGTAGATAGTTAATAAGGTGGCTAGGTGGCTAGATGCCCCCTTACTCCCCTCCCATCCCGTTAATGCTGCGGTTCTAGTGAAATCTAGGTTCTCGTTCATGGACCACTGAAACCGTAGCATTCTTCTCTTCATTCCCCCTCCTCATTCTATCTTCGAGGCGGCAACGCATCGGCCAAATAAATAAATAATCAGGTGGACCCTCTGCTCGTTTGCCCCTTAACTGTTATAAAAAAAAAGATACCTAGGTCACTAAGTAGCTAGTTAATTAGGTTGCTAGAAGCCTAGGTCGCTAGGTAGCTAGTTAGAACAAATTTATATATAACCCATATATGTATATTTATAATCAATTAGGATCCTAATATTATTTTTTTATCCTAATCCTAAGTTTTTACGCGTTTCTAAAACTTATTCAGTCGCTTCTCACTGTTTTGGCGAAAATCTAACGGGATTTTTGGATTATCGGTTGAAAATAGATTCCAGTGTACTTATATAACATATTTTTCGGTTGAAAATAGTTATATACTTATATAACTATTTTCAACCGAAAATCCAACATTTTTGGACTGTTGTTGTAATCCTAAACAAAGGCAACAGGACGCAGTTTACAAAACGCCATAAAGATGAATGTGAATTTCATTTGTTTCTGGTTCTTTACAAAACTTGTCTTTTTGGCCACGGCCATGGAAGTGGAAGTCTCAAAACAGTTATCCATTCCTGTTTTGTCCACGCAAGGTCAGAGATGGAAGTTTAATATCTTTTACACGTGTATTTTAGGAAATGCATATTCTAAGTAATATAAAGCTGAAGAGTTTGTTTGTTTGGTTTAACGCACTAATCTCAGGAACTATTACATCATGAATGAATTGACAAATTCTACATCATGAATTGAAAAATTCTTTCAGTGTTAGGTAGCCCATTAATCGAGGAAGGCTATACAGGCTATATAACATCACACTACGACCAACAGGAGCGGAGATTCACGCGGACAAAGACGAATAGATATAATAAACACTCTAATAAATATTGAATTGAATCAGGCGTTACTTTGCGGAAATTCATGATTCAAAAGTAATCAATTTTTTTTATGTTAGTTAAGGGACAAACGAGCAGACGGTCCACCTGATGGAAAATGGCCACCGTCGCCCATACACATGAAAGAAACTATAGGGTATCTTGTTTTGTCGATGCGTTGCCGCCTCGAAGATGGAGTGAGGTGGAGGAACGATGAGAAGACTGCTGCGGTTTCAATGGACCCTGGGCAAGAACCCGATGTTTATTGGAATCGCAGCAGTAATGGGATGGGAGAGGGAGGGGTAGATCTGGCCCACGTGCGGCTCGGCCGGAACGCGTCAGAGACACTTGGCGGTCGGTTTCGCATGCTGGTGGTCGCAAGCCAGTCGGGGGGGGTTACTCGGCTTTTACGAGATACTCTCCTAGCGGCAGAGGGGAATTGTATTCTAACCCGTCCCCTCACGGGTAAGATGTTACTTTGCTATAATCCGCGGATTTTTATTAATATATCGACGTGTGCATATTTTTCTATATATATCGACGTACGTTTCGCTTCCTAACCGAAGCATTCTCAGGAGTAGTTGACTCTACAAGCGTCACTTGCAAAGTGTCGTACTCGCTTTTGACCCCGCGCGCGAAACCTAAGAATGTCTCGCAGAGACCCATTTTCAGCGTTAAATTAACATTATAAATAATGGAGAGCTCCGGGAGTTGGGAGCTTTTTAATGGAAATTTCCTCCTCTTTAAGAATATTTCCCTAATATTTCTTAAATATTAATAGTCATACCCGTTTTTAGCACATTTATCTAAGCGTCATTCCGGATCCAATGAGCTATCACACAATTTAAAGAGCAGTATCTCTATGTTGGACCATTTGGTCGAGTAGTCTATAATCCTAAAGTAGATCTAATATTAAAAATGATATCAGCAGCTCCACCTTGATATCTGTTAAATGACTCTAATAAGCTTAATTCTTGAAATTGTGTTAATTTGAATGAAACACTACTATAGAGTATTGATCCTTAGTTGAATAATATTTGTTAACATCTCTTAGCTAAACGTTTGTATTTCGATAATCAACTTCTTATGATTGAGTTTCGGTTAATCTCTGAGTAAAACGAATAATTAAGAAACTACTGGACAAACATAGAAAGACTACTAATTAACTAATCAAGAAGTCTTTAAATTTTAACCTTAAGCAAAATATAGAACCTCAGCGAAGTGTAAATTGCTAAGTAGGTTATAAAATTTTAGCAAATTATTATTTTATAATAACATATCAAAGAAATGATTTATAAAACAAAGCAACGTTTAATTAACTTGTTACTGTAGAGACTTTGATCACAAAAACCAATGTTATTTGGACCGTAACTCCATATACATAATACGTATATAAATACCATTATTTATTGGTTACGGATACGGTAGGCAAGCGCGCATAATTATACTTTATAGTCTTAATAAACGAGATATAATTCAATGCTGATTATTTTCTATTGACGTTGGATTATGAATTGAAAATAGATTCCAAATTCAAATTTCTGAATCTATTTCCATTGAGATTGGTTATTAATTTCGGCCGTCTATTACATTTATATTAATCCCCCTCCCTTTTGTTTATGAATTTCTTGACTCCATTTATTTTAGATATTCGCAGGCCCCCTAGTAGACAATCTAGGACTATTTTTTTTAGGTCATATAAAAACCTTTCTTCTTTAAATAAACATTTACTGAAAGACATTAATTTGAACATCGCCATTTTGTTTTTACTGATCTAATTTTAAAAAATCTTTTATTGATAGTAATCTACAATATTGCCGTTTTTTTTTTCTTTTATTTCTCTCTCTCTCTTTTCTTTTCTCTCTGTATTTAATCTCGCTTTCATTTCTGTCTTTCTCTCATTGAGGTAGTAGAAAAAATATCGTTCGCACCCACACAAAACGCTTTTCTTACTACTTAGGAGGCGTCCATTAATTACGTGAAAAATTTTCAAAAATTAGGGAGGAAGCCCCCCCTCTTAGTACGATTACGTAAGATTTTCCTCAATTATTACCTTAATTTAAAATCACAAATGATAATTTTTCACGCAATTTTACACCGTTTTCTGCTATAAAAAAATAACGTGATATTTGCTAAGACCCTCCCTCCCCCTTAAGTGTTTTTTTTTGTATGCGGTACGAACTATTTATCCTAATATTTATTTTTTATATCAGCAATGTTATATCATAAAATTTGTAGAGAATTAAACCCCCTACAAAAAGGTCTAAGAGATAGAAAAAAATATATTTATGGACATGTGTGAAATCTTTGCTTTCTGTCTGGTTGTTTATCATCTCAAATCACGCGAAAGATTTTGATAAGGTTTTCATAAAGGAAGAACGATTTGTATATTAGTTGTAAGCAATATAATTTATTATTATTTTTCGAATTAACTCAATTCTTTATACATAACTTCAGTAAAAGCTTTTGACTGAACAATGGTAAAAGCTTTTATCAAAAAACATTGAAGGCTTCGAAGGTCTATAAGGGAATAAATAAGTACAACGAGGAATGGATTCAACGTACCGAGAAATGGCAATTACTTTCCTTAACAACACTTGAAGGACTTTATTATAATGCTTTCATGTTTTACGAAAAAAATAGAAGGTATTTTTATTTATTTTTATTCCTAAGGGAACGTACCCGTGCTACGTGACCCATTTTTTAGAATTTTTATACTCCTCCCTTCCCGTCCCCCTTCACCCCTCTGTGACCACCAGTAGTATATAACAAGACCCACCTTCCAGTTTTATACTAATTTATAAATATGGTTTTAAACCATTTTTGGCCGGTAGAAAGTTAGATTTCTCAATAACCTAACGTCCCGGCGTATCTATGCACGTCAGTGTTGCCATATTTGAATTGAATATAGCTCGAAAAAGCACGAGATTTCCCTACAAGATATTAACTACGTGACGAAAACCTAAGGCTCGGATCCTTCACCCTTGTGACTAAGCGTGGTATTTTGAAGACTCCCCTCCCCCCTGAATGGGTCACGTAGTATGGGTGCGTTCCCTTAGGATATTATTTATGTATTTTTAAGACAATATTGATACAAAATAAAAATAAATTAAAAAGAATAGTTATTACAAAGAAAAAGGATGAGAAAAATATACAATAAAGAAGTTTGAGAGAGTTAAAAAAACATTGAAAATATTTTTTTTTTAATGATAAATTGAATTTTTATTGTGATCCACTATATAATACCAATTGGTTCGCGATGTGTTCTGGGTTGAACGATTTTATTTTTTTTCTAAATTAAAATTACAGAAATTACAGAACAGTCTGTGTGTAAAAATATATCAAAGGATCGGATGAGCGTCATCTACAAGCCAAAACAAATATTACCTGTCAAAGTGCACATTCTTCTGCTGTTGATATCCTGCATGACCTGCTTCATCAGACCACTGAGTGCTTGTGCATCCCCAGACGACGACTGCTTTGAGAGCCACTCGGATTCCAGCTCCATTGATAACTGAAAACAAAACTAATTTTAATATATTGTAAAATGAAGGTTCTTCCAATCTTATTCCAAGAGGTCGCCAACTCATAATTCTCAAATTCTGTACTAGTAACAGTTACGTCCGAAATTAATAACCAATCTGTAATCTAAAGATTTGATTGAGATTGATTATTACTTTGGGCCGATAGTGGTTATCATACTTCAGTATTACTAGTTGTGGGTTAGACTCTTACTTCTTCGTCTGTTTATGATTATTTAAAATTTAGATTATGTAGAAGTCTTTTTAACACCTTTTTAATTATAGGTCTGGGAATAAATAGTACGAAGCTAGTATCGAACAAACTAGTACCAAACGTGTACAAAACTAGTATCAAACGTGAATCAAACTAGTACCAAATTAGTATCAAAACGAGTAACACACTTGTATCAAACGATTACCAAACGTGTATCCAACTACGTGTAACAAACTATTACGATACTAGTACCAAGCTTGTCTAGTATCAAACGAGTAAGAAAGTAGTACCAAACGAGTAAGAAACTAGTACCAAACGAGTAACACACTAGTATCAAACGAGTAACAAACTAGTATCAAACGATTACCAAACGTGTATCCAACTACGTGTAACAAACTATTACGATACTAGTACCAAGCTTGTCTAGTATCAAACGAGTAAGAAAGTAGTACCAAACGAGTAAGAAACTAGTACCAAACGAGTAACACACTAGTATCAAACGAGTAACAAACTAGTATCAAACGAGTAACAAACTAGTATCAAACGGGTAAGAAACAAGTACCAAACGAGGAAGAAACTAGTATTAAACGAGTAAGAAACAAGTACCAAACGAATATCAAAAGAGTAACAAAGTAGTATAGTATCAAATGAATAAGGAAATAGTATCAAACTAGTATCATACGAAAACAAACTAGTACCAAATTAGTATCAAACGAGTAACACACTTGTATCAAACAATTACCAAACGTGTATCCAACTACGTGTAACAAACTATTACGATACTAGTACCAAGCTTGTCTAGTATCAAACGAGTAAGAAAGTAGTACCAAACGAGTAAGAAACGTGGAAGAAACTAGTATTAAACGAGTAAGAAACAAGTACCAAACGAATATCAAAAGAGTAACAAAGTAGTATAGTATCATATGAATAAGGAAATAGTATCAAACTAGTATGAAACGAGTACCAAACTAGTATCATACGAAAACAAACTAGTACCAAATTAGTCTCAAACGAGTAACACACTAGTATCAAACGGGTAAGAAACAAGTACCAAACGAGGAAGAAACTAGTATTAAACGAGTAAGAAACAAGTACCAAACGAATATCAAAAGAGTAACAAAGTAGTATAGTATCATATGAATAAGGAAATAGTATCAAACTAGTATCAAACGAGTACCAAACTAGTATCATACGAAAACAAACTAGTACCAAATTAGTCTCAAACGAGTAACACACTAGTATCAAACGGGTAAGAAACAAGTACCAAACGAGGAAGAAACTAGTATTAAACGAGTAAGAAACAAGTACCAAACGAATATCAAAAGAGTAACAAAGTAGTATAGTATCATATGAATAAGGAAATAGTATCAAACTAGTATCAAACGAGTACCAAACTAGTATCATACGAAAACAAACTAGTACCAAATTAGTCTCAAACGAGTAACACACTAGTATCAAACGGGTAAGAAACAAGTACCAAACGAGGAAGAAACTAGTATTAAACGAGTAAGAAACAAGTACCAAACGAATATCAAAAGAGTAACAAAGTAGTATAGTATCATATGAATAAGGAAATAGTATCAAACTAGTATCAAACGAGTACCAAACTAGTATCATACGAAAACAAACTAGTACCAAATTAGTATCAAACGAGTAACACACTTGTATCAAACGATTACCAAACGTGTATCCAACTACGTGTACCAAACTATTACGATACTAGTACCAAGCTTGTCTGCTATCAAACGGGTACCAAACTAGTATCAAACTAGTACCAAACTAGTATCATACGAAAACAAACTAGTACCAAATTAGTATCAAACGAGTAACACACTTGTATCAAACGATTACCAAACGTGTATCCAACTACGTGTACCAAACTATTACGATACTAGTACCAAGCTTGTCTGCTATCAAACGGGTACCAAACTAGTATCAAACTAGTACCAAACTAGTATCATACGAAAACAAACTAGTACCAAATTAGTATCAAACGAGTAACACACTTGTATCAAACGATTACCAAACGTGTATCCAACTACGTGTACCAAACTATTACGATACTAGTACCAAGCTTGTCTGCTATCAAACGGGTACCAAACTAGTATCAAACTAGTACCAAACTAGTATCATACGAAAACAAACTAGTACCAAATTAGTATCAAACGAGTAACACACTTGTATCAAACGATTACCAAACGTGTATCCAACTACGTGTACCAAACTATTACGATACTAGTACCAAGCTTGTCTGCTATCAAACGGGTAACAAACTAGTTGCGCACTGTCCCATCCGTAAAGACATTACTATTTTGACAAATACCAGGCGACGGGAACTGAAACGTTGCATAAGAACAACAGCGATTTAGTCTTCTACTTACGGCGTCTGTTTGTCACAAAATCAGGCTTAAATCACTGAACCGATTTTGATGAAATATGATACAAAGATAAACTAGAGCTTGAGGAAAGACATAGGCTATGTTTTATCGCGAAAAAAAATAGGTAAGAATACAAACCAAGCAAATGTGTGCTCGTACGTCATCTATCGATGTGGGGATGAGTGCATGTCGAGCTGTGTGGCCATTACGTGTTTGGGAGTTAGTCATATATAAATTATGGAAAATATATTTGAAATTTAATGCGACGCGGATTTGGCCAGCTATTATTTTTTATTAATTATTTTTCCGTCTTACCTATTTTCTGATTTATTAGAATTTTCGAAGATCAAAGCGTCGGCTGAAGATTACTGATGGGAGTAAGCCTTTGTACTTTAATTCTTTTTTACGTAATCAAATACTGTCTTAAAATGTGTGTAAAAACAATTTCACACTCAATTTCGACAATTTATAGTACCATAACTCCATCGGCAAGCTCCTTAATAACCAAGTGTATTTAGACTCGGTAAAACAAAGTGAGTGAGCTCAGATTTTAAATCTATAATATTATAGATGACGCAAAACGTACGATTTTATAGTTTAACTTGCAACGTTTTATATAATTAAAAAAATATATATTTTTATTTTTAATATATTTTTCATGAGTCAAAGAAGCCAAATGTGAGATTTTTCGAATATTTAAAAATTCATATCTTTAAAAATATTAACTTTATCGTAAAGAATCATAGGACATTTTTTATTTGTACTTCAATATATAATACAAAAAAATTGTCCGGTTGAAAAACAACAATTCCTTGCAATTGTTTAAAAAAATTCTGTTTAAACAATATGCCACGGCGTTGCCCTATGGCAACATTTATATGATCAGTTTGAAGAGGATCGCTTAAAAAAATTGAGGTGGAATAGTTTTTGGTACTCGTGCGCCGATTCCTCCTCTACTATTGAGGAATTAAGAATAGCTGAACGTGTTAGAGTATTAAAACAACTTGGAGAGGGGGGTATATTGAATAGACTCTTGGGTAAACGCAACGTAGATACTGCTACTGAACCGATAAATGACTCAACAACAATCTTTTACAATTGCGACGGGAACCTATGCAGTGCCTTGGATTTATGACCAAGGTGTAGGCTTAAGGAGCTCCTTCAAGCAATTGCAACACTCGCCTCCACCGCCCAGGTTCTCTGTTTAACCTAAGGTTAGGCAGAGCTGAGCCTAACCTACGCTTTTGTTTTATAATAAGCGCTTTATATGTAACACTAGCGGACCCGCGCGTCTTCGTTCGCGTGTTGCTCCGCTCCTATGCGTCGTAGCGAGATGTTAAATAGCCTACCCACAGTTACTCCTTGTTACATCAGTTATCTGCCAGTGAAAGTCCCGTCCAAATCGGTTCAGCAGTTTCAGAGATTAGCCGGAACAAACAAACAGACAGACCGACAAAAATTGTAAAAAATGTTGTTCTGGTATATGTACCGTGTATACATCCATCATCACGACCCTTCAATGGCCCACTGCTGAGCCGGGTCTGCTTCTCGGAATGAGAAGGGTATTAGGCCATAGTCCACCACGCTGGCCCAGTGCGGGTTGGCAGACTTCACACACCTTTGAGAACTTTTTGGGAACTCTCAGGAGTGCAGGTTTCCTCACGATGTTTTCCTTCACCGTTAAAGCAAGTGATATTTAATTGCTTAAAACACACAACTCAGAGTCAGAGGTGTGTGTCCAGGATCGAACTCAGACCTCCCGAGTAAGACTTGAAGTCTCAACCACTGGGCCATCACTGCTTTTTTTTACATCTATATGCACTTAGTATAAAGCGGTTATTTTAATATTACAAACAGAGTCTCCAATTTTATTTAGTAGTATGGATATGGATTAAATAACCTATTTGCAGACTTAGGTAATATTTAAGGTGTGATAGTAAACATGGACGAAACGAAATTCCAAATCACTTATTGTACCATTATGGCATTTAAGTGAACTTTAGAATAATTTAATGGTACTATTATGGAAGTGTAACTGTTGAAACTATTTTGAACAAATTTAGTTTTCGTTTTTAAATTGGATTTTTTTAAAGGAAAGGAAGCAATTTCCAAAATTATAAATTGTGTGATTTACTGTGACTGATATTGAATAAAATACTTTTTCTTAATTTTTTTCACATTGGTTATACACAGTCATACAGTAATTTCAATATCTAGTCAACAGTCTGTGTGTATGTATATAAATTCCAACATAGATTTTTACAAAAAGATCTTTAATTTATTTATTCCCAAGAGGTCTGTATCAACCACCAGGGAGCAAGAACGAGTGCCACATAGTGCCCTTGTGGGTGAAAAAAAGAGAAAGTTTGTAAGATTTAAACAGAAGTCTATGTTTTTTTTTAATAATAATAAATCATTTATTTCGACGGTTTTCTTAATTAATTTACATATTGCCAGAATTATTCTTTAATACACCATTTAAGGAAACATCTGCAGCTAAACGAGGGAAACCTGTGTTTCAGCTGCAGTGCCAGACCCCCTCAGAAAAATTATTAATAAAATTTAAATTTAACTGTAAGTTACAAAATTAAAAAAGAATGGTGATTACGTCTATATTTGTTCCTCTTTTGTAAATAGTTAGTGTAAATATGTTTGTATGTGTAATGTTGTGAGTATGTGAGTGTATGATAAGTGCACTGAAAGAGGGTGAGTAGTATATAAGGTTATTTTCACTATAAATGTTTAAAACAATATTCATCTGCTATATATATCTATAGAAGTCCAAATCCGATTGTGTGTTTTGTTAAAACAATTTGCTTATATGAAATATAAGAATAACAAAGAATATAGAAATCAAATAAGTTCTAAACAGAACTATATTGACTTATTTTGTTTGCTTTATGATATAATTGATAAGTAAATACTTACAAGATATTCACTAAGCTTCTTAACTAACGGCTCTAAGTGCACAGTTCTCGCCCAATCGTCGCATACAAAGCAAAGGTTGAAGTAGTATGCATTTCTTGCATATTTCTTATTATCTATCTTCACAGGAAATCCTAAGATTTTCAATCCTAGAATTGTTCTGCAAAGAAAATTTGAAATAATGTAATATAATATTAAATTAATAAATTTTAATAAAATTTTTAATAATAGTTTTAATTTTATGTTAACTTTTATTATTAGAAAGGTTTTGTAAATTTTATTTTTCATAATTTTTTTATCTTGGTCTTACTTTCCTAATTTCTTAATTGATTCTAATTAATAGCCAATTTCTAATATGATTTTAATTGGAAAACAAATAATAACATAATAAATGATATCATCAGCATTCCATTGTTATTTAATACTAATTATGTTTATATAATTTTACTGGTTGGCTAAATTAGAATGCTTCTTGAAGAACCCACCTATATGAAAACTTTATGTTTCAGTTGTTTTGATGGGAATATATAAGACAGAGATAAATATACTTTTTTTGTATTTGTTGGCAGGAATTTCTCACTATAATAATCTTATTTTTATATATCACTACATCAGTTCAATTGGTTCAGTCATATTGGAGATTTGTATATACTTCTATATTTTCTTATTTTTATGTCCGAATAAAAATATTATGGCTATTTTAAAACATCAAATTTTTAACCTACTTCAAAAAGAGAGATTCTTACAAATATTGAATTTTCTTTGTTGGTAAGGGAATACTTCAAGGGTGGGCTAATTTTAATTGCTTTTTTATTGTGAGGGGAAAATTCAAAGGTGTTCCAATTAAATAAATTATTAAATAAATTAAAATTATAGGAATATATAAAATATAACTACAACTTACACAGTCAATGTGCATCTCTGCAGTTGCACTTTGGGAATGATATAATGACTGACGGTATCAAACGTATCCTTTGATATATAGTTCTCTGGTACTTGGTAGTTGATCCTGGGCCCAGCAGTGGGATGGAATTCACACAGGAATATGCAACGAATCGGTCCCTCTTGCCCACAACCCTCGTAATATTTAGAATTTCCATCCATTGTTATCTTTTTATATTACACATTCACAAGTATTACTTTTTTACAATAGTTTAACACTTATCACAAAACTTAATTCACGTTAAACATTTTATATTAATTCCGAAACTTTTAAAAAAATCGCAATTCTCATCAACACATACACCCCGCGCGAAGTACACGCTGACACTGACAATTGACATTTTATTACAAATTCCAATAGTCCAATACAACCACAATCAAAACATACGACTTACGGTTACGAGTAGGACATTTGTAGAGATGGTATAAACGGCTTAAAATTGACAACGCGTTTAAACGTTTTCCTAATTTAATAAGCTTGCTGTTAAAAGAGCTTTTCACTTATAACGCTTTTTTTGTGTAAGCCTATAGTCGTTGAGAAAAATATTTATACGTCTTTCAAACGCGTACGTTATTTATGTTGAAAAAGCATACAATGTGGGGTTGTGTATACGTTAACAAATACAATATCAATGAATTTCCCTTCGTACTCAACAGACTTAGGACTATCTGACAATATTTACACTAAATTAAATTTTTTTTTAATTTTATAATTATTCGTGAAGTCAGGCGTAGTTAGAAGTTCATCGATTTTATTTACATTATCAGATTTTTTCTTACATTATTTATTTACACATTTATAATATTTAATTTATTATAAACTAATCGACAACTAACCTAAAAAATATAAACGTAAATTATATACAGTCATTGTTTATTATACTACTATATTTTTTCTAGTATATACCTAATAATTAATATTAACACAATTCACCAAAAATGCAACGAAACACTACAACAAAACATAAAATGTACTCTGTCAGAGTCCAGAAAGTTGTTATGAACATCGACACAGTACACACTCGTTGACAGTGCAAAGCACTTTAACATTGAATTTACTAAATGGAAAAATCGTTTAAACGAAAGTATAGACAACAAAACAATGAGGTACGGTTAATCAAAACAAATATTACGTGAATATGTCGAACGTAATTTAACCGGTTATTATGGATTTACTTAGTGATTTCTAAAATGAGTCTTAGAGCTATAGGAATAAGGTTTTTTTTCAATCAAAGAAGCATGGTTCAGTCCAACGACAGGATTTCGTTTAAACGAAATCGACTTACTCTTGCAAGCGTGCTTGTGTACTTTATTTGAAAAGCAGACTGTTCTCAGAGCTTTTCGTTTAAACGTCCACCTTTAGACATTTGTCATTTTTTTTTAAATAACAAAATTGATGTTGCCATAATACATGCTTTGGAATAAAATCGATTAAGATTCGATTCGATATTAAGTATGAAGCAAACGTTCTGATATTTTCATCTTTCTTTGATGTCACTCTTAGTGATTATTTAAAGACTATTCTGAATAACTTAATTAGACCTTAATGACGCCGGAAATGAGTGATGATTTATTATAAGATATTCGCGACGCGCGACTTTGTTCGCGTGTTGCTCCGCTCCTATGGGTCGTAGCGAGATTTAAAAAAGCCTAAGTTACTGCTTTACTTGTTACATCAGTCCCGTGAAAATTGATCCAGTCATTTCAGATATTAGCCGGAACAAACAGATCTGATAAAAATTGTAAAAAATGTTTTGTATTGATTGAAATATCACTTCCGTCATTTGTTGATTTTGTAAATGAATACAAGTATAGACTAGTAGGTAGTTGGTGAATCATTTTTATTTCTCTCAATGTGTTCTGCAAAACCAATATTGGAATTATGGAATAATTCAACACAAAATATCCAGTCTTAAATAACACTATATTTTCAATTTGATTACTAAAACTCAGAAGTCAGACGTAATGTGAAAATGAATAATACCAAGAACATTATTATATATATTTAGGCGCAAAATAAGGGAATAACTGTGCAAACCAAACAAGCAAACACAAGGTTAACCTAAATTAACGTTGTGCCAATTAGTTACCATGGTGCTATTACATTGTAAGATACTCACGTGATATTAATCGGACAGGACTCACAGCTGTAACACAACACTTTCACTAACACCATCTAGAGATTATTTCTCTTCTTTAGAGACCGCGCAAGACTAAGACTGTAATCAGACTGTCGACGCTATATAAAGATACTATCAAAATGACGTAAGTGACTACTACCCTACTCTAGCGCCATAAATGGCGATGACGATTCTATTATTCGATAATCTGTTATTCAACTCCGACACATTAATTATTATAATTATTTCAAGAACTATAGGAGTTCGCTTTTACGTGCAACGTAAATATGCAGCTCAGCTTAGTGTTCCACAATGATAGCAAAAAAGTCGTAATATATAATGAATATTTTCCTAGCAAGAATTTCCACAAAATACATTTTTGTAATTTTTACTTAAAAAACAGGACGAAACGTAAGTTAACTGTGAAAACGGTTTTTGTGGTTGAACATAACATAGTAAATCGAATTAGTAGTTTATATCTATGTACATAAATCCTTGGTGGTAGGGGATCTGTTCCCCGACTGGCTTGCGACCATCAGCATGCGAATCCGACCGCCAAGTGTTATTGACGCATTCCGGTCGAGCCGCATGATGACCAGACTTACCACCTCCCTCTCCATTCCCATTAATGCTTCGGATCTAGTGGACTCTGGGCTCTTGGTCTGGTCTGGTGAAACCGCAGCATTTTTTCTTCTTAGAGTGGGGAGGACCCACTCGATCTGCGAGGATGCTACCCATCAACAACACAAGAGATAATAAGATAAGGGGGCAATGGTGACCACTTACCATCAGGTTGACCATCTGTTCGTTTTCACCTTATCTACCATAAAAATATAATCGATTTTATGTAGATGTTGTCTGCAAGTTGCAACACCAACATGTGCGATAATGATAACAGACGTCAAAACATTGTAGAATTTTTTCTAGTTAGTTTTGTAGAAACAAATGGAGAAGTATAAATTTAAAGTGCTGATCGGAGTGACGGGAAGTGTTGCTGCAATAAAGTTGCCTGTATTATTGAAATCTTTGTTGGATTTGAATACAACTGTTCAGAATTATGATTTTGAGGTTATTATATTGTTTACCTTCATACGTTTGTCATCATCATCACAATGCATTAATGGCCCACTGCTGATCCGGGTCTCCTCAGAATGAGAAGGGTGTTTGACCATAATCCATCTCGGTGGCCCTGTGTGGGTTGGCAGACTTCACACACCGACAGAGATCTTTTAGGGAAGTCTCAGGAGTGCAGGTTTTTCCTCATACATTTGTACTGATTTAAAATGTTTTATGTTTTACTAGCGACCTGCTTTCGCTTTACTTCAGAGAAAATAGGATGCTTATAGATTGGGCTGCGTCAGCCTTATAAAGGTATTTCATACAAGTGATGATATTAGTAAGAGAAAGTCACCTAGAAGAAACATAAATTTACCTTACTAAATTCTTTCGTTTTTATTAACATTAGTGAAACCTAAAGATACATAACACCAGTGGGGTAACTATAGGGTGGCATTTCAGCAAAATGCCAGTGGCCCCCGGTCAGAGAAGGCTGTGAGCTCAGGTGGATCTTAATATTTAGTATTACAATATTTAGTAAAATTTATAACTAAGGTGCAGGTATTTGCCACTTGTTGGCGAACATCTTTCTTTTTTTTGCTCTTCAAGTATAGGTGCTCATAAATATTTTCCACACCGGATACTTGTGGGCGAACAACCTTTTTTTATTTGCTCTTCAAGTATAGACGCTCATAAGTATTTCACACACCGGCGCAGAAGATGCTTGGTGTGTGCCTGGGTTAAGTTTCTTAATATTGGAGGAGGGGGCCCCATCTGATGAATTTGCCAGGGGCCCTGAATACTGTAGTTACGCCACTGCATAACACCATATCTTTCAGTCACATATTTAGTCAATAGAAGAATAGAGAGAGATATAAGCTTATTTAATTACTACTGAATGAATATGATTCACCATATCTTCTAAGCCAAATTAATAATAGTAATAAATCCTTGTTTCCAAGTTCCTATTACTAATACCAATTATGCTAGAAATGCTTTTCTTTCAAGATCATGTTAAACCTACAATACTACATTTTTTGATATTGATTTTATTGTTTGAGCAATCCGTAAATTAAAAAGATTATCGTGATATACCATTACAAATTAGCTTGATTTTTTTAAAATGTGTCTGCTCCCTCTATTTATGCATAATGTATATATCGGGGTAGGAGACAGTCGACATAACTAAGTAGTTGCTTAGGTTTGTGATTATAACCTTAGATTTAAGCTAACCTGGGCAGTTGAGACGAGTGTTGAAATTACTTAAAGTAGCTTATTAAGCCTATACCTCTGTCACAAGTCTAAGGTGATGCTTGGGTTCCTGTCCAAATAGTTCCTGTAAATATTAAACGATTGTGAATGTTTAGTTATATCCTGATCGTATTGCGCCCGCACAGCTTTTGAGATAGGTTATCCATTCCCTTTTTTAAAATTTGTTGCCGACATATATTTGAAAACTTGATTGGTTTGTGTATTGTGTTGTTTTATTTGTACTGCTTGTTTCCTTAATAAAATAAAGATAAAATAAATGCACAGAAACAATGCAATAAAACAAGTTAGTGGTTCAAATGACCATAATATAAAAAAAATATTTTTCATTAATTTCAGGTTTCAGTAATATGCACAGAACATTCAAAACATTTTTTCAATAAAAATGAGTTATCGACTTCTGTTACTTTATATGATGATGCGGTGGAATGGAATAATTGGAAGAGTAGAGGGGATCCTGTTGTTCACATAGAGCTGGGAAAGTGGGCGGACCTGTTGGTCATAGCGCCATTAGATGCAAATACTCTGGCAAAAATATCTCATGTATGTATATTATCTAACATAATTAAAAAATAGTGTTTTTCAAATCAATTACATGTTATAATTTTGTATTATCTTTAATTCTATTTAATAACTAGCTGACCTGACAGACATTCTTTACTATAATAGGCGCGTTCCACTAAGCGATCTCCACGCCCCAAACGCTCATTTAGCCGTTCCATTTGGCGATCGCGGGCGTTGTGGTCGCGGCGGAAACGTCGTTAATGACGTCATGATTTGTGCACTCGAGGCTCACGATGACCCATATCAAAACGTGGGTCGTTGTGAGCGTTGCAAAATTAGTGATCTTTGGTTGAAAAATTTGGCGGTATTTTTAAAACAACAAAAATAGCGACGATGTTAATAACTTTATTTGATACAGATAGAGATTTATTAGTGGACGTGAATGTTTCTGCGGAGCATTTTTATATAAATTTAATTTTAGTTTCAATTAAGTTATAAATATAAAACATCAATAAAAAATATGAATATAAATTAGTTTAACCAATTGTAAACTTAACCTCTTGAAACTATTGCTTTATAACTGGTCATAAGCATTATTTACGTTAACGCTCAATTACTCGTTCCACTTGGGTCAACGATCGTAACGCTCGCGGACAAGTGCAACGGGAAAAACCGTGGTCGTGAGCGTGGTCGTTGAGATCGCTTAGTGGAACGCAGGGAATAATATTGACTTCGAATTAGCTGTCAAAAGTTTACAGTAGAAAAATTAATATGGCCGTTTTTTTTAATTTTCTAATATTTCGCGCAACTCTCTTAATTTTTCTTACATAACAACCTTCTCCTGACATTAAAAAACACAACAAAAACAGAATTAGCGAAATCGGTCCAGCCGTTTAGGCGTGATGCCGTGACCAAGGGAAATAGGGATTCATTTATCCATATCTATACTATTATATAAAGAGGAAAGATTTGATTGTTTGTATGTTTGTTTGTTGCGAATAGGCTCAAAAAGTACTGAACCGATTTTGAAAATTCTTTCACCGATAGGAAGCTACATCCTTTCCGGGTAATATAGGCTATGTGTTGCCATAAATACTCTAATTAAAAATATATGGCCATTTAAGTGCCATAACCTGGTCATTTTGTAAATTGAAGGGTTTCTCAGAAACTATTAATCCGATTTTAATTTTTTTTTCACAGATAGAAAACTACACTTTTCGTAAGTGACAAATGTGATTTAGTGTTGCCATATATTTTTTTTAATAGAATACGGCCATTTTGTTGCTACTGATCCGAATTTAAAAATTCTTTTACTGAGAAGTTTATAGTATTCCCGTCTCTCTCCCTCTTTTATACTTTAATTCTCTCTCATCCTCTCTTTTTTCTGTCTTTGATTTATACCATTATCTTTGTTTATCGTTTTTATATTATCTGCCTCTTTTCCCTTTTTTTTTTCAAATAAAGAAAAGCTACACAATTAAATGACAATTTAAGGACATTAATGATAATATTGCTTCAAATACCCGGAGCAAAGCGAGGGCAGGCCGCTCGTATATATATATATTTATGTATATAATATTATATTTGATAGATTCTTCTTCTTCTTCTTAGCATTGTCCCTTTATTTGGGGTCGGCTCTCCTCGTTTTCAGGCACCAAGTTTTTCTATCTTGGGTTGTCAGTTTATCTAGGTTTGCGCGTTCCAGGTCTCTGGACACGGTTGTCCACCACGTGGTATTGGACGCCCTCTTTCTCGCCCTTCAGATATTTCTAATGCCTTTCTTACAGGATGTTCCTCATCTCGTCTCATTACATGCCCAAACCATCGCATACGCTTTTCCACCATCTTATCCATGATGGGAGCAACTTTAAACGAACCTGTAACGTACTCTATAAAAAAGTAAAAACTGTGTATTAGAGATAGTGACTTCCCAAAATTTCATTCATTCATTCATTCAAAAGTAAAAAAAAAATTCTCTATGTGTGTGTGCTGTTCGTTTGCGTGTGCGTGTGTGTGTCGGTATGTGAGTGTAGGGTTATGGTGTATGGGTATGGTGATGTTATATAAGCATATTTATGCGAAGAGTTCATCGTTCATGTGGATGATGATGACGATTACGATGAGTCAGACATAGAATTTTTATTTTCTATTTTTAGTTTTATATATACATTCTTTTCTTTATATATTTAATATGTTGTAATTTTATTCGAAAAATTACAACATAGCAAAATTTTATTTCTATCACCCATTTATAAAGATACAATTCGACTGCAGTAATGCACAGGAGCCGTGCCATAGGGCCCGTGAGTGGGAAAGAGAGCGAAACACTCGAATGATTTATGCCCGAGATAATAACACTACTATAGTTATTATTTTTATGTTGAAACCTGGATGAGATTTTCCGTTTTCTATCCTTGTGAAACGCAATCCTTTGTAATTTCTTAGTCAATAAGAAATTCTAAATTTAGTTTATATTTTTATTTCCTAGGGTATATGTGACAACCTATTAACTTGCACTATCCGCGCGTGGGATACATCAAAGCCTCTTCTCTTCTGCCCCGCGATGAACACGAGAATGTGGGAGCATCCAATCACTGGCAAACAAATAGCAAGTCTGAAGGAGTGGGGGTACGAAGAGATTCCTCCGATAAGTAAGACGTTGATGTGTGGCGACACTGGTGTGGGCGCTATGGCTGAAGTTGAGACTATTGTGAAAAGGATTAAAGAAATTGCTGATAAATTTTATAAGGACAAGTCAAATAATATTTAAATTAATATACACAATTTTAAAAGACTGAATACTTTTTATAATCTGGACTAGAATATCCTATGTAATGTAATAATAATGATTTCTGTCATGGCGCCGTATTTATTTTACTAATTTTTATCTTTACATTCTTACAATGATATTCAGTTTGTGCCAACTTAGAAAACCAAATGTTACTCAAATTAATGTTGCCAACATCATAACAGAATAAAACATAATAAAAATTCTGGTGTGTTCGTAGCTAGAGGATCGAGAACTTAAAGAAAGAAATTTTAAATCAGATAATTAAATATAATTGATTGATTTTTAATATTAGTTTAAACTTGCCGACCCGCCCTCGCTTCGCTGAGGTGTATTCAAACCACTCACTAACTCATTAATTAAAAAGTAGCTTAAGTCCTTGTCACATCAGCTATCTGCCAGTGAAAGCCTAGTAATTAGCCGGAAGAAACAGACAGAGAAATGTTTTGGTATACATCCATATGCACTCAGTACAAAGCGGTTATTTTAATATGTAATATAGGCAGACACTCCAATTTTATTTATATGTATAATTGAGTGCCCAGCAATTCATAAATTATGATATTAATCTCAACACTTAATACCCAATGTATTTATAAGAATTTCTCAATTTTGTTTTTTAATAATTAATGGAGGGAGGTGCTGTTTAGTGATAGTATACTATATTTGTTAACTATATTTATAAATTCTAGATAATGTAGCGTTATAATATTGCTCTATGATACCTACAGCCTACAGTAATCTTTTTGACAGGAGCCTCATAGTTCATAACATATTTATATATGTATTTCGCTGCTGATGATACTGTTACTTAAGTATGTCCAGAGATGTTACATTTTTCAAATACTACTATTTGACATACTAAATACAAAATACCTCTTTCCATTTTGTATTTAAATACTTTTGTTTTAAAAACATTTTGTATTTTATTTGAAATACCTTTTAAGACTAGCTTGATACACCAGCGTCTATGGTGGTTTCGTTTGACAACACAACATAAGTAATCTTTGTTTTTAGTACATACAAAAATAGTAATGGAACCAGTGAAAGATAAGGAACAAACAAATTGTAGAATCAAGTCTAATGTCAGTGTTTAATTTATTTTTATAATTACTTTGACACAATTAAGTTGTCGGGCCCCCTAATTCTTTTTAATTAGGGGGCTATTAATTACGTGTATAATATATGTGATACTATATGACGTGAAGTGAACGTGATTGCGTCAAAAAACTTAAATAAATAAAATACTTATTTGAATAAAGTATTTTGAAAATATGTATTTTGTATTTTAAATAAAAACACACACAACACATCTCTGAGTATTGCTTAATTTTTGGGTCAGTATTCTAGACCTCTATATATAATATTTACTATAGTTTACTGCTGTAGTTAGAAGCCCTTAAGAGAAAATAAAAAATATCAAAAAAAAAATTTATTTCACCATTATATTGAATGTTTATATGTAAGTACATCGTACTTATGTATAGGTAGGCATATATATATACCTGTTTACAGAGATGTGCAAAATAGTTTATAAAAAGTATTCAAATACTAAATGCAAATACTTTCTATATTTTTTATTTTAAATACAAAATACATATTTTCAAAATACTTTATTCAAATAAAATACTTTTATAGATTTAAGAGAATTTGCCCTTATTTTTTTACTAAGTTTTTTGACGCAATCACGTTCACTTCACGTCATATAGTATCACGTATATTATACACGTAATTAATAGACGCCCCCTAATTAAAAAGAATTAGGGGGCCCGACAACTTAATTGTGTCAAAGTAATTATGAAAATAAATTAAACACTGATATTAGTCCTGATTCTACAATTTATTAATTCCTTGTCCATCACTGGTTCCACTACTATATTTGTACGCACGAAAAACAAAGATCACTTGTGTTGTCAAACGAAAGCACCATAGAAGCTGGATAAAAGATATCATCGGATTTTCTATTAGCTGACATCTGTATCAAGCTATTTTAGACGGACTATAAATATTAAATAAACGGACATTTATTATAATTTTTTTTTTTTTTTTTTAAAAGATTACTAGCAGTATGGATCACATACTACTAGTATTCCCTTTACCCCTCCTAGTAAGCTAATAAATAGCTTGTGTCAGGAGTGGGCCACGCCAGTAGTCCAATGTCCGGGATTTGAACCCACGACTTGTTGATCGTGAATCCAACGCCCGAACCACTGAGCTACTGACGCTTCTCATTCAATTCAGTATTGCCACAGTGATAATAGTTTATCACATTCATTTATCGTTAATGACAAAATGTTTTGCATTTTGAAAATACAAAAAGATTTTAAAATATAAGTATTTAAATACAAAATGGAAATAGGTATCTTGTATTTAGTATTTTAAAATACTAGTATTTGAAAAATGTCACATCTCTGCCTGTTTATGAATGTATATTTAAGTTGAAGTTGATTTGTTTATTATTTTTAATGAGTGCGCCTACAGTTTTTTTAATAAATGATTCCTCCACCGCAAGGTTACCTGGAAGAGATCGCTCTGAGCGATAAGGCCGCCTATTGTACATATATCTTTTGTGATGTATTATTGGTTTCTTTTCTCTTTTAATATTTGGTATACAATAAGGTTAAGGTATATTTATTATTATTATTATTTAAAATTGAAACTCCTGCGCTAGTTTATATATAAATATGAACGAAAGCAAAATAGTTAAGAAAAAAAAACATCCGTGTAACAACAATTATTATTTGTATTTTTTTTAAATACGTATACTTCCTACAACCGTTTCAATGTGTATTTATGTGGGCGAGTATGTGTTGTGTGTGTGTAAAAATTTAAATATGAAATATACATTTTGTTTTTATTCGATGTATAGACAAAATTTATTTATAATAAATAAAAATCAGTTAAATGTAAATGTATTTTATTGCATCACTGAATACTGTATCTAAGCTAGTGTACCGTGTACAGTGTACAACACAGATTCACGTACACGTCACATACAAAACTATACAGAGGGACTATCATCTAGTAAAATTGAAATTTAATAAAACAATTCTTTGTTATAGATGGACGAGCAAACAAACAAAAAAGCAGTGAATATAATGATCTTGTTTTGACCATTAACTGATCAGTTCATCATCATCATCACGACCCTTCAATGTCCCACTGCATAGTCCACCACGCTGGCCCAGTGCGGGTTGGCAGACTTCACACACCTTTGAGAACTTTAGGGAACTCTCAGGAGTGCAGGTTTCCTCACGATGTTTTCCTTCACCGTTAAAGCAAGTGATATTTAATTGCTTAAAACACACATAACTCAGAGTCAGAGGTGTGTGCCTGTGTGGAGGATCGAACCTCGGACCTCCCGAGTAAGACTTGAAGTCTCAACCACTGGGCCATCACTGCTGAACTGATCAGTTACGATTAATTAATTGATTGAAACTATCATTCTAAAATATCAATTAAATTAAAAAATCTTAAAAATAATGCAATATCAATTAGAGATTCAATGTAAATGCAAATTGTTCAAGTAATTTAAAATTGCGATCATCTCTCATCTATAACAAAAAACCGTTTAAAATAATAACATTAAAATTCTTTATAAGAATCATTAGAATTATCAATATCAAAGATTACATTGGACATACAATTTTCAATATCAAACAATATTCTCTAATATATTGTTTCAAACGAACCCTGTAACTACTACTAAGTGTGGAAACAATTAACACTCGAATTACTTAAATAAGTGCAGAGCAGCACCTTTAAAAAAACTTCATTTGATATCTTACCATTGTTGATAATTAGGAATATGCAAGCTAAATTTTAAAGTACTAAAATAGTAGTATATTATCATGTATGACGTCACGATCCCCGAAAATAAAAATTAATATTGAAGTATTATTATGGTCCATGTATTTCACATATCAATCAATTGTCCCATGGTCCAATAAAATCAATCAATTGTCCTAAAAAAAAAATTGAAAGTATTAAAGTAGTAGTGTTTCTTCATGTATGACGTCACGATTCACGAGAATAAAAAGTAATACTGAAATATTATTATGGCCAATATATATGTAATATTTTCACAAATCAATCAATTGTCTCATGGTTTAATAAAATCAATTATCATAAAAAAAATTAAAAGTATTATAGTAGTAGTGTTTCTTCATGTATGACGTCACGATTCACGAAAATAAAAAAGTAATATTGAAGTATTATTATGGTCAATGTATTTCACATATCAATTAATTGTCCCATGGTCCAATAAAATCAATCAATTGTCCTAAAAAAAAATTGAAAGTATTAAAGTAGTAGTGTTTCTTCATGTATGACGTCACGATTCACGAAAATAAAAAAGTAATATTGAAGTATTATTATGGTCAATGTATTTCACATATCAATTAATTGTCCCATGGTCCAATAAAATCAATCAATTGTCCTAAAAAAAAATTGAAAGTATTAAAGTAGTAGTGTTTCTTCATGTATGACGTCACGATTCACGAAAATAAAAAGTATTTATATTCTACAATTATAGTAGACCACGGGACCAATTTTATTAAGCCATGGGAGAACACAAAATTTAAAAAAAATTAAATGTATATTATGACGTCACATATTCCCCATTACACTCAGCAGCAAAATATCAAATAATGTCTAAACATAACCAGTGCTTAATAATAAAAGAATATATTAACTTCACTTCTATATTCCACGCCGTAACCGATCCAGAAAATAACTATACACGTAACACAAATCTGAATCTCAAGCATCTTGAGTTTGTGGAGAAATAATACAATATTTACATTCGTATAAAAAAAATATTTACAAATAAACAAATTGAATATTAAAATTAAAATCAGATCTTAAAACGATAGAATTTGTTATGAGATTTCTGAGCAAAACAAATTGTTTAATTTTTAAAATGCATTATGGAATTAACGCCAATCGTGACGGTATAAATGCAAAAAATAAGTTTTGAACTATATCAGTACAATAAATAATTCCTATAGAAACCCTTAGTGTTAGTAGCCTATGGTAATACGATTATAAACGTGTAAAAATTACATGGATTATACAAATACTCTAATATCAGTGTTTCCGTCCCTTTCATTTGATACCCATATCTTTCATAATACGTCATCAATATGGTGGTAGTTAATCCCCGTGTTCCGAAATACACTGAAAGCACTGGCCAGTGCTCTCAGTGGTCAGAAATGTGTTCCGTTATAACTGTCAGTGTACTGGCGCAGTATCATATGGAAATCCATGACGTCATCAATCGACGCCATTTTTGTACTGAAACCATTGGAGCTACCGAGGTACAGTTGATCGCTTGATTCTTGTACTATTGATAATAAATAATTATTTAAATTGTTATCTTAAGAAATCGGGCCTTATAAAAAATGTAAAATCGTAATATTATCAAAGAAACCTTTAAACATGAATGACATTGACAGATGACAGTATACATACTGGTCTGCTGTTCCGTTTAAAAGTGGTCCAGTGTAGCTAACTATAAAGGAACAGCTTTTCAGTGTACTTAAGTGACGTCACACCCTACAGTGCTCCAGTGCATTTCGGAACACGGCCAATATCATTATATCCGCCATCTTGGAGCGTCCTAGGAAAACCGTACATTTGATACCAATATCTATCATAATACGTCATCAATTATGGTGGTAGTTAATATAGTTATATCCGCCATCTTGGAGCGTACGCCATATTAAATTGAATTTCGCGTTTTATTACTTCCTAGCAAAACCTTACATTTGATCCTCATATCTATCATAATACGTCATCAATTATGATGGTAGTTAAGTTAATATAATTTTATCCGCCATCTTAGGGTGTCCGCCATATTGAACTGAATTTGGCGTCCTTTTATTTCCTAGGAAAACCTTACATTTGATACCCATAATACACCACCAATTATCTAAGAATAAAAAATTACTGATCGGCCATCTTTTGGATGACGCCATATTGCTTTAGCAAAGTTATCCAAAGTTGGGATCCATTCGAAAGTTAATAACCGAATCACTGATATTAGTCGAATACTTCTTTAAAAATTGTGCGTACATATTAAAAGGCCATTTTTCTAGCGGTTCCTACTCGTGTCACTATTCCGTGCTAAAGCGCTCAGATTGTGCCGCTCTTGTAATAGTCTAAAATTCAGCATAAAAACAATACAAGCAGGTTCGCTTATATTACTGAATGCCGAACTTTAGACCACAAGCGTTAGTAACCTAAAAACCTTGTATACGTCTTAGCAAAATATTAGTGGAATGAATAGTGGCGTATCAAACGTGTAATTTTATCAAAATAGCTCGACGGCAATCGCGTGAAATCACAGATTAACTATTATTACAAAAAATTGATTTCTGTCTTTATTTTATTCAGGTATTTTACCAAATCACACAAATTATTTTTCGGTGAAATAACGTCATAACTCAAAGTATCGTTAATCATGCATTTTTAATTTATTTTAATTCGTATGTAAAAATATTAGTGACCTTGTGGGCGTTATTAATTCCTAGACAAATGTATAAAATAGATTATATTTGAGTTGTGACACTATTTCACATCAGACGACAGTTTCATTCTGTTTATCGAACATAGCGCGGGTATACTTAGAAATAACTTCATACGTGGACTTAATAAGTTCGCATCGTTCTTCCACCTCGTAATCCGAGGGCGCCACTTTATACGTAGACTTCTTCTTTGTGCAAACCTCAGCGGGGAAGTCGATATTGTCTTCAATATTGTATACGGATATTGGTTTCTTGTGGACCATTTCTAAATCTTTTCGTTTCTTTTTAAAGAACCCACATTTGGCGTTGATTGACGTGACAGCGATTTGTACAGAGAAATCCAGCGGTTCGCTGGATTCTTCATATCATACATCCAGCTCCTCCAAGCCCTTTGAGAGTCTATGGGAGTTTATTCTTCGTCGGTGGGATCGCCGGACGGCGTCTGCTCGCCGGTAGGGCTCGCTGCGGAGTCCATGCAGTATGTCCTCTAGAGCACCGTTGTAAACTTCGTCCTGGTGAAGGAGTTTCTTTTCTACGGCTTGGGATTTCGTTTTTAGTTCGTTGATTACAGCCTCCTGGAAATTATTTTTGCTTAGCAGGTATTTTTACTCTTATGAAAATTAAGGATCTGGCTCGGATAACATAGAAAATAAATGTTTACATACATGAAAGTAAGAATATAATGTCAAAACAAAAATATTCTACAAGGAGCACTAATAATTTTATTGAAAAATAATGATAGGGAAATGGAAAATCTAAATTCTCTATAAACTAAAAGGTATAAAATAATTTACAATAAACAATTAAAAGCTCAGCTTTGCACGTAAAAGCAAGAAAAGGCTTGAACAAAAAATAAACAACATTCCGTTACGAGGGCACGTACAATATTTAAGTGCTGCCAACATAAAAAATAAAATAAAAAAACTTTGAAAATAAATTGTATACAAATAAGCGTTAGGATATAAAAACACATGCCCTGTTAGTTCCATGCATTGTGCAGCGTAGGGAGAAAACATACATACATTATATAGATTATAATATATAATATTATTATTATATAAGTCGTGAGAGTACATCGATATAATGACATTCCTTAAAATAAACATTTTCAGTATTCAAAGTAAAGCCGTATGGTCATTATAATCGTCACCAGTGTAATGCTTATTATTTAAAAATATAATATTTAAAATCCTGTAACTTCACTAATTTTATCCTAAGGGGTAAAGATTGCTTAAATTCTTGAATTTGATTTTAATCTAAAATATTATATAGAATATTAAATAAAGTACAAATTCCTGCTAATTTGTCATAATCGACACATATTTTTTCGAAAATTCAAAACTTATATATTACCAATGAATAACCTACATCCTACAGACTGCGCCATATATAGTGGCACATTGATGAAAGTCGAGTGCAATAAGAGTCCTTTTATGTCACATAATATATATACCTTATTATAACGTAACAATGTCTTTACTTATGACATTTAAAGAATACAATTTTTTTTCTTGAGATGTTTTTTTTTAAGGCAGTTAAGGGACGAACGAGCAGACGGCCCACCTGATGGTAAGTGGCCACCGTCGCCCATGGACCGGCCACCGTTGCTACCTCGAAGATAGAGTGAGGAAGAGGAACGAAGAGAAGAATGCTACGGTTTCAGTGGACCCTGAACGAGAATCCAGAGTTCACTAGAACTGCAGCATTAACGGGATGGGAGGAGGGAGGTATAAGTCCAAATGCGGCTCGACCGGAACGCGTCAATAACACTCTACCACCAAGAGGTGCTGGGTTACTTGCTTCTTACGAGATGCTTTCCAGCGGCAGAGGGGAATTGTATTCTATCCCGTCCCTCCAGGGGCAAAAGTTTCTAGTGACATTATTATTAATTTAGTTATTGGCGTGATTTAATGGAAGCTTCGAGTGTTTAATACTTTCCCATGCGTAATGCCAATTGCTCCTTGTTAGTAAAAATTTAATGTGTTTGCTGTTTATTTGACTGGTGTATTATTTTTATGATGCCAAGCGGTCACCATCTTTCATGGACATCACTACAATTGCATTTCTAGGTTTCCAGGTATAAAACATTTCTAGGTATAAAAGAAAGTAATGGTTGCAGCTTGTGATGGATTCACATGATAGTGGTAACCAGTTGGAATCGCTCAATATGCTGGAATATCTAGATGAAGAGGAGAATAGTAGGCTTGTATCCACTAATAACGAATTGCGTGGTTTATAGTTTCTAATGATAAGAAAACACAAGTTTATTTCTCATAAAAGTTAAACATTATTCATATTTTTAGAGAATAAATTCGAAAATAAGCATTAAGTCACGTGACATCAAACACCGATCAGAAAGTGTTTTCATACAACAGAGTAGGTTACTTCGCAGACTGTGACGTCAATCAAGACACCATGACACTATTCAGCGTTCTTGAGGGAAATCGAAATTGCTTTTTTTAAAATACAAAATGTAAATACTGCTTTTTCATTAGAATATAGGTTTTTTGGGGTTATTAAATTATATATTTAACCAAGTTTTCAAATTTAGTCAACTAGCCTATTATAAAAAGATATTGACACACTTGTCTGGTATAACTTGTGTTACGTGTGAATTCACTACTTGGGACACGAATCCACGATTTCCTATCAACTTTACAATTAATCGTTAAGCTTCTATATAAAGTATACACCAATCAAATAAAACCAACAAAAATCATGTCATGTGATCATTTCACAAACCCCATGTTAGTACACACCAACACAAAAACATCCCGTTATTTCCATAAACTTTGAATTATTAGTTCCAGCCTAGTCGGACTAGACCGGACTAGTTCAACCACTAGTATGATCTAGACCATCTAGCATTTTTGATTAGTACACACAAATACGCCCCGTTTAATAACATCCGACTTACTCCTAGTGCTCTAGGAGGACTAGCTGGACTAGATTGGGCTAGGCTAGATCCGGACTATGCCTCAACTGAGACAAGTGTTGCTGCAATAGGCCTGCGCTGACGGCCGCGTAGTTAAACCTCTGTGAGAATTATATGATGTTACCGTCACCGCTACTGTATTGTGGTATATATGGCAACATTGTTTAAAATGCGTTACAAATAAAAAAAATCATCAATGATGCCACATTTACCACTATTTATAATAAAACCGTAAATCCAGCACCATGTTAATGAAAATAAAATAAATTTCAAATGAATTTAATAACTACGATTTCTATGGTGGATTTAACTGATTACTTTCAATAAAATTTAGACAATTTTTTTGACGGCATTGAAAGCATTTAGTTAAAAAATTATGTTGTAAATATTAGTGTAAAAAGTATTAAACCTAGCAACACTTATTTTAAAAAGCATCACCTACATATTATATTTTTAATATTGCTTTTTGGGTATATTTAAAACAGATGTTAATAAAAATGATTTTAATTAAGATAATATGTAGTACTGTAAACAAGAAATATCATCCTTTATAAAATAGGTGTTGCTAGTGTAAAAAAATTAACTAACGTCTACATATAATAAAATCAAATGATATGCAACTCAAGACTACTAAAAACGCACGACTCCATTCACCACTTAAGCGATACATAGAGTTAAGCGCTAATAATGCTATATGCCCTAAAACGAAAATATAAAAAAACCGTCATATGATACTAATCTTATCATACTAATGTATAAAGCTGAAGGGTTTGTTTGCTTGAACGCGCTAATCTCAGGAACTACTGGTCCGATTTGAAAAATTCTCTCAGTGTCGGATAGCCCATTTATCGAGGAAGGCTATAGACTATATATCATCACGCTAAGACCAATAGGAGCTGAGCATCATACGGACGAAGTCACAAGGGTCGACTAGTATCATATAAATTAAACGTTATTCTTGTATTTTGATTTAAAAAAATAATAACTATAATTTATGACCTAAAAGCTGTCAGCACTTATTTTACTAATATAACATCTATTCATTCAAGTAGAGGTAAACCATTATGAATAATAATTTAAATATATCTGTCTGTGTGTAGATTAAACGCCAGATATTTAGTGTTGTCATAAATATTAAAGTGCAGATTGAACATTAAATGGCCATTTTAAATAAAGGAAGTAATCCCAGGAACTATTAATATGTTTTTGTAAATTCTATTACTGATAGGAAGCTGCACCCCTGAGTGACAAAGGTGATAGTGTTGCCATAATTATTTTGTAATTATTAAGAGATAGGCATTTTTTGTGTTGATTCGATTTTTTTTACTGATGAAAAGCTATAATTAATTTGTAATTAATTAGTCTCTCTTTCTATCACGATTGAAAACACTATTATCGAGTCGGAATTTCGATAATAATTATTTAAATCCAATTCGTAATCGTTTACCTCAGCAAGTCGAACATTACAACAACTTACAATCAATTTTTAAAATATTTACATTTATATGTTAGTATGTTACCTGTTGTTTCTTCTGTACCAGCTTAGCTTTGTTAGGATCTAAGTTATCTGCGTGTGCGGCTTGTTCTAGCCGCCGGCGTTGCTCGTTTTCCATATCCGCTTGCTACAAAATAATATGCAGATTTAATTTTTTAAAATCATACTAAAGTTTTATTGCATTGAAATGGAAAATAAATATTACTCTTACCTTGAACGCTCTAGTGAATCTAACGAGCAATGAGAAGAAAGCATTGGCGTCGCAGCTCCGAGGCGCTTCACCAAAGTACTCCACGCACGCCGCAAACGAGTCCTATAATTATATCAAGCTTTGTTTCAATTACAAATAAACTAATTTTTATTAGTCATAATTTTGATAGCAGCAATGGTCATGGCGCTAACACCGTAAAAGTTCAACTAACTTTTTCAATGTTTTACTCACGTAGTTCGCAAGAGTTCTGATAGATATCGCTACCACAGGTAGGTTAAAATATATATTTAAAATGTTCTGGCGGCCCTGGGGGCTTAGCAAAGTGTCAATCGCCTTGAAGCGACTCTATGTCATTAGTTGCAATGAGAGCAAATGTTTCTTACGCCTAACGATTGAAATCGCCGCAATTGTCAATATCGTCGTGTTGAAAATAACTATTTGTCTCTTTCAATTCGTTTACCTAAATTGTTCAATTTCTCGTTTTTCGATTGTAAGTCATGTGACCTTTTTCTTAACCTGTCTCTAGATTGAAATCAAATGATTGTACATAATATAGTTTTTTTCTGCTTACCGAGCTGACGGTAGCTTTAAACAAACTTACCGACCAACTTATTTTTGACATATCAAAAGTACTTTTGTAGAAAAGTCTGATTGAAATAAAAATTTTAGGTTTGAGTTTAGGTCGCTAAGGCTCTATAATGACAATTCACACAGTCTGTATAAAGGTAAAGGACATGCTTCTGCAACGTTGACGCTTCGTAGTAGGGTACGTGGAGTCTAATTACCTGAGCATGTTTGGTCTCATGTCGGGCGCGACGTAGCTTGTCCTGCGCGTTGTTTACGAAGTCGCGTAGCACGTGCGCCGCACCGCGAGCTTCTGCCTCCCGTCGCGCCGCCTCCATGCCGCGTTCCAGCTCACATACGTCTGCTACTACATTTTCCAGCGATACTGGAAAAATTATAAAGAAAGTTATTGCAACAACAACCTTAATGTTAACATGAATTGACAACATATCTGAAGATAGTAAACTACTTAGGGGCCAATGGTGTAACCATAGGGTGGCATTAAGGCAAAATGCCAATGCCAAGGTACCCCTAGATCCGAAGGTGCCGTGAGCGCAGGAGGATTAAAAATATAGACAAACATATAAACGAAAAATAAAGTAATCCTATAAGGGTTATGTGTTTCCCTTTAAACTTTAAGTGCTTGTTTATATTGAGAGATAGAGGCCCTATCCGATGAACTTGCCAGGGGCCTCAAACGATATAGTTACGCCATTGTTAAGAGCTGAGAAAGAAAGAGAGATGTATATTTTTAATACAATGAACATCTATAACTGTCTAAACTCTACACTATTTTACCTCTATGTAACTTTATATTGACTATCTCTTTTTAGGCCCCTCATTTATGTTCTATATATGTTTTGTAATGTAGCACTTTCGGGAGCTTTAATAAAGCCGAAAATATTAAAAATAATAGTTTATACATTTTACTATATTAAAAACTAGTCGACCCGCGCGACTTCGCTCGCATGATGCTCCGCCCCTATTGGTCGTAGCGTGATGTTATATAGCCCATATCCTTCCTCGATAAATGAGCTAACTAACACTGAAATAATTTTTCAAATCGGACCAGTCGATCCTGAGATTAGCGCGTTCAAACAAACAAACAAACTCTTCAGCTTTATATATTACTACAGATATTTGAAATTCTATATTTCTTATCATAAATATTCCTAGTACTCATTTATAAAAACCAAATTCAAGCGTCTTAGTCTTTAGAAAGTTTGTTATTTATAAAATTTGTAATAAACATACCTTGGGCAGCTTTATCTATATACATCAACTCCGTATCAAAATTCATCAATTCCGGGAAGTTCTGTCTAATCGTCGCCACGATATAATGCAGTAACGACACTCTTTTATCCGTCGACTTCGTATCCATTAATGTATCTAGAGATTGCAACTTGAATCCATACGCGGGTCCTCGTTTACTGCTATTTAAATAATTACCAAACGCCAAAATTATTTCTAGAACGTTTCTTAGTTTTTGTGAAGACTTTACAGAAGATGATCCTGATATAATCGCGTGTATTTGTGGTGTTATTAAATGAATGTTGTCGTAGAAATTTCCCATGTAGCTCATGATGGACAATTTAGCGGAAATTCGTTCAACTTTGGCTAATTGCATTAAAAATTTGTCTTCTTCAGTTAATTGGTTGATATTTTTCTTTTCTGCTACGTATTCCTTGTAGGCTTTTTGCTCTGCTTCTGTCGGTACCATTCTTTGTAGGATTTCGACGCTTTCGAGTGGTAGTTGTTTGAGGTCGAGTGTGTGGATTGCTGCTATTACTTTTTCTACAGGTGTGTCTAGTTTTCTTCGGGATATTGCTGGAAAAAATAAATAAAAGGTAAATATCATCATCATCACTACCCTCAATGGCCCACTACTAAGCCGGGTCTACTCCTCACATTGAGTGTAAGGCCATAGTCCACCACGCTGGCCCAGTAAATATTTACAGACTTTACACATCCTTAAGGACTTTAAAATCTCTCAGGAGTGCAGGTTTCCTCATGATGTTTTCCTTCACCATTAAGTGATTTAAAAGGAATCAAAAAGTTACCTTGCTAGAATCCGAGGCAATCTAAACCAACCAACCAACCAGACTCGCATGGCACAACCCAGAAGAGCACCCTGCCCACATAAAAGTGAGTCGCGCGAACCCGAACCAAGACACACCACACAAGTAGGTAGCTCGACGATCTAACAGCCAGACTCGTACGGCACAATACGGAAGAGCACACCGTTCACAGAAAAGTGTAACGCGCGAACCCGAACCAGTACACACCACACAAGTAGATCGCGATCGACAATCGACGTACGTTTTGCTCCGTAACCGAAGCATCTTCAGAAGTTGTTGACTATACAAGCGTCACTTGCGAAGTGAAGAAGCTCAATTCAATATTTAAAGCAAGTGATATTAAATTACTTAAAACACATATAACTCAGAAGTCAGAGCTGTGTGCCCTGGATCGAACTCTAACCATCCGAGTACACCTATATAAGAACTAGTAGGCTATCACTGCAGTTAAAAGGTAAATGTACCTACATAGACCCAAAAATATATAAAATATAAAGGGTGTTGCACTTTTGGAAAAGATATGTTACTTGAAACAAATGATTTGGTTCACGAAGGTATAAAACCTATAACGTTTCAACCGTTAATTCAATACATTAATTCATTACAACAACCAAAACTAATTATAACTTTTTTTTATTTACCAATATTACGTAACCGCGCATGCTCCAGTAAGGAAACCGTGTCTGGTCTCCGGAACCTCTTGCTAGGGAAGGAAGCCAGTGAATCATCAGGTACATGTGACACTCCTGAACCAGCTCCACCAATTCGGAACTTCTCTTCGAATTCTGCAAAGTTGATCCTCCTTCTTGGTCGCTCCTCGTCTAACTCGTTGAAAATTGTGCCTCGCACCTGGTAAGGTTTTAAATACATTGAACAATTTTTTTTTGTAATGTTTTCATACTTCAATCATAATTATCCTGGAATGTTTCACAGTTATGTTATCGTTAAAGTTATCAAAAACAATATGTACGTAGGTCATTAATTAAATTGAAAACGCAATATTAGTCTAGTCAACAAGTGCTTTTTAGTTTGAAACTTTTTCTAATTCTCCAAAAATTATGATTTAGGTGTAATTCGATTCGGAATGGCATGTAGAAACTTATTGAGAAAATTGAAGGACCGCTCGCAAAAATTGCAAAAGTTGTAAACAATTATGTGAAAAAAAGGGGTTTGGTTTTTTTGGAAATATCTCGAAAACTACTTGAGATTTTTGAAATTTGAAAAAAATCAAAGAGAGCAGGAAATTTCTCAAAGAAAAGTCCCTACTCCCGGAACTGTAGGACCAATATTTATAAATTTCCCAGAGGGTTGAAAATACGCCCGAAAACGGGTACTCCGGCTTGCGCAAGCCACGCCCACTTTGGACATTTCATGAATAAATATTATTTGAACTTATTAAATATAAAAAATTAAGAAGCGAAAAAATTGAGGCGCCTACAGGATCAATCAATGAACAATAATCCGCGATGCAAAAATTTTTATCGCGATTTGAAATATATAAATTTAATTATATAACTTTTTTTGCGACCGGCTCTTCAATATTCTCAAAAAGTTTCTACATGCTACTCCGAATCGAATGACACCTAAATAATAATTTTTGGAGAATTAGAATAAGTTTCGAACTAAAAAGCACTCGTTGACTAGATTATATATTACATATAAAATAAAACTTACCAAAAAAAAGATACAACAAAATTACAAAGATTTCATTGACCTTAATATATATATATATATAGCTTAACTTACCTGATTTGGTTTTAGCGCGATCCAGTTTAAGGTTGGCAATTTGTACTTCGTATCCACCTTCCTCTTTATCGTCATAGCGTCAGTGTGATGTGGAGGAGCCATTAGACCTGGCGCGGGAGGTGCGGGTGGAGCAGGGGGAGCTGGTGGAGGAGGTGGTAGTATTGGTGCTGGGGGAGGTGGAGGAGGTTGTGGCGCTGGTGGAGGTGGTGGGAGAATAGGTGCTGGTGGCGGTGATGGTGGGTTTGGAAGATGAACATCACCGTTTGTGAGGGGAGGGGAGATGTGACCGTTGACAGTTCCGTTGCATAAGGCGTGTGTGGATATAGCACCCACTGGAAAATAAAGATTTTCTGCTATAATCAGCTGTTATGTTAATGATGTAACAAATCGAAATATTCAAATTCGTTTAGGTATATTTTGTAACCATTATACATATATTGTGTGTTTTACAATCATAACGATTTAGAGGAAACGCGATAAATCCGACCAAATTCATGTGAACACAATTACATTAGGTTAAATTGATAACATTGGAAGGTCAATGTCAATTGATAATAAGCTTTAATTTACTTTAATAATTTCTGTTAAACTGTAAAATAGGAAGGCTTCAAATATCCTTATGCTTCAGAGAACTTCTTTTTTTACTATTTACTTATCGTTTATTATTTTTTTATACTTACTAGAAGCACCTCGGGGTAGAGATTTGGTAAGAGATTCCAACTCCTGCACTTTTGATTCCAACATTGATTGTCGATTCCGTGAGTCTTGTTGCGCTCGCCGAAGTGTGGATACCTAAATATAAATGTTTTGTTAATAAACAAAAAGTAAAAAAAAAATATTGTAAGAGTTTTTTCTACAACGATTCCTGGAAAGGAAAACAAAGTAATTAAGATGGTTTTTGCTCACCTCTTCAACAACCTGTCTCCTAGCTTCGGCGAGCTGATCTCTTTCGTGTCGCACTTGTGCTAATTCTGCTTCTAGCGTCGCTTGTTTGGCTATTGCTTCTCTTTCTAATGCTGCTAGGCGTTCGTGAGCCTGACATACAAATAATTAAACAATTATAATTACAAGTAGACCATAAAAAGACACTAAGAAATATATATATTTATAATTTGGCCGATCAAGAATTGAATCCTCAACTAGCAGTAGCTCGTTGTATTGTCATAATACAAATATTTAAAAACAAATTTTAAAATAACATACATGTCCCAATTCATCCTCCAGATCGTTGACTTTTTCCAACGCCGCAGTTTTCGTCTCACTATCCTCCATTAGTGCGGCCACGTCGAATACGTTGTCTAGGTACGCTGAGATTTGAACCTGTTAAAAAAATTAAATGAAAACATGTTTGAAGTCTATTATACCAGAAATTAAACACATCCTTTTCTTTATTAAACATTTAAACTGTTATTTTTCTGTAACTTTTAGTACTCAAAGTGTATTCTACATTAACAAAACTGTATTATTTAAAGTTTTAGTCTTAATATTATTAAGTTTCTATTAAACTATGTTTAATTAATCATGATTGCCTCTCTACGCTTAGGATATAACTAACAATACATTTGTTATACCTTACGATTATCCGATAAATCGTATTACCTGCAAATCCTCGCTTTCACAAAGACGTAACCTCTCCAAGTATTCATCGAGCTTGAGTGCTGTGAACTCATACTGAAGGTGCACCCTGAAGTTCATATCTTCTACCGAGTGCACTATAATATTGACAAACTGCATGCACGCCACCTAGGAAAAATAGAAAATTTACATAAAATATTATGAACAATAAAGGTCTGCAATGGTTTTGTCCTTTAAGATTTAATAACGTGATTTTGATACTTTTTGGGTCACCATTGTTAAGACACAAGAATTTTTGAAAAAGGGAAGTATTATCAAATAAGAGACATACAAATCTTTTTTGAAAAATTGTGCGTAACAATCAATCATAAAGGTACAAATTATGACAACCTTGTGATGAAAACAAAATGATTAAAAATTTTGAAAAAAAATCAAATTTGTAGAACTGTAATATTTAGTTATTTAAACTTACCATAAACTCGATATGAAAGGTATCATAGTTCATGAAGTACTCCATTAACGTATGAAACCTCCTCGGTTCTCCGACCACCTCTTTGAAGTTGTCAAAAGCTGATAAGATGATCTGGTGACCACCTTTGACCAGACATATAGCAGCAAGCAGTTCCAGTACCAAGGCTTTGGTTCTGAGGGAATGGTGGACGAGGGAGAGAGCGATGCTGTTGATGGCTTCTCGATGTTGGATTACCATGTTAAAACCATACTGGAAAAGGAATTTACTTTATTGTTATTTGCATGTATGCGGCGAGAATCTTACATAGCAAATTGAGATTTATTCACAATACATAATGTACAAGTTCATATATGAATAAAGGACATTTATGTACTTCAGATTTTAGAAATGTTTTGTTAAATACCTTGTCTATTGTAAACACCTCATTAGCATAGAGTACAAAAATGACATCTTTACATACCTACATAATGAACTCTTAACTAATAGAGATAATTTTGTTTATTTCAAATCGCCAAACTAAAGTATTCTGCACTTGTTAGTCTTACGTTATTACTTATTACTCAGAAATCATATTTAATTCTGATTGTTTCGACCTTGAAAGTAATCTTACGACAAGGAAACTTAACTTCCTACTCAGTTATTATTTAGAGTGCTACAAAATATTAAATTCTCCCGCGATTAGGATCTTGTGCAATAATAAATACAGAATAAAATAAAACAGCGAATCCAACTTTCATTCGTTGCTGAAACACTATTATTTCTTGTGTAACAAATGGACATAAATAATTTTTATTAAGATGATAATTTTCAAACAGACGAGACGAGAGGGTTAGGTTTACCTTATTATTCATAATAGCACGCATACACATGATGCACACGTGTATATCATCAGTGGAGGCGCCCATGTTCAGTCTGGCCGCGTGTCTGGTTCTCCGGCGAGCTGCTGCAGGACTGCCCACTGTCTCCCCATCCGAGTCCGCAGACCTGGCCCTTCGCCTCCACGTCGCGCTTAATGTCCCACTGGTCTCTGTCGGAGCGCTACAGTCTGATGTTGTTGTGTTCGCTGTAATGTTATAATCTTTTGTATTCTCATCATGCAAAACAAACTTCCAAAAATTTTGTGTAAGTAATTTAAATAGAAAAGATACAATACAAAAAAATATAACCGAATACAATTTTAATACCTTAGAAAATACCTAAATGTCTTTGCCTATTATTATGATATGCTATGAATTATCAACAATATTATCACATCTTTACCGCAGGAAATACTATAAATTCAAAATTTTATTTAGACACACAAGATATCACAAAAATACAACATAATCATTGATCATCTGCCGCCGAACTAGTGTTATCTGTATTTCGGCGATAGCCAGACAAGTGTAGACCAGTATATATTTTTATAGTTATATTTGAAAATGCAATATCTAGTGAAGCTCTTATACTATTAAGCAGTTTTAAAAATCAATAGAGAAACAAAGATTTCAAACTCATTTAAGGGGTTAGGGTGTCAGAGACATTAAAAAACCAGAATTTTCAAAAAATAATAATTTTGTAAATAGATAATCTTGCCTGATCGAAGAATTTTTTTTTTATTTTTCCCGAAAATCTAGAAAAAAATTTCCTGGTCGCCATTTTGTTAATTTTTGAAAGAAAAAAAAAATTATTAATTATCTATTTATAAAACTATTTTTTACGTCCGATTGATTTTAGATAAATCTCCAAGGACTTATGATGGTCACCGCAAGGTTGGAACTGGTCAACACCAACAGTTATAACTTATGAATTTTTTTTTTCCAAATTTTCGTGACTGCAAGTCAAAAAATTGTGTAATAATGCCACGTTATTAATTTTATAAAATAAAATGATTTAATGGCAAAACAAAATTACTGAAAATTCTTAGGTTTTCATGTCTCTGACTACCCCTAAACCCTTAAACATCAAATAGAAGATCGTGAAATTAAATTATATTTTCGTTCATAAATTAACATTGACTGAACTAGTTGACATAGGTAGGTAGGTAGGCTAAAAAATATTCATAGTACGTAGATAAAACAAAATCTGGTCTATGGCTATACCTTGGTTGATAGCGTCAGTAGACTGACTCCTAGCTAGCGCTATTCGTTGCTCGTGCCGCATCATGCTCAGCCTGAAGCTCAGGTAGTCGATCAGCACGTCGAGACCTTGGTTCTGTTCGTTTAGGAATTCCCTCACCCATCTGCCATAAAAAATAGTTTTTATACTATAGTACGCAAAATATTCCGTCACAGCCATCAAAATAATTTTTAGGACTAGCATGGTTCAATTTTTTTAACTAAACGAAGTTTATGTGGATGCTGTGTGTCTGGAAGGTTTCATCAAAATAATATGAACTGAAAATCTTCAGGAGACTGTTGAGCTACAAGTTTTTGCGTGAGTGGTCTCTACAATAAGTTATGGTGGGGGAGGTAATCAAATGTACTTCCTTAATTTGTACTCACTCGATGTGATTTGTTCGTAAGGATATTTCTAAATCCCTAAGAACTTGTGTCGATGTGGAGTCGCCGACCATTTTTCTTTTCTGCAAAATAAAAACACTATTAAAGTATGTAATTTTTTAATATGTTTAAGTATATAAAGGAAAAGAGAAAGTCTTGAAAGTTCATATCAGTCGTGAGACTCTTTTGTATGAGTTCATCTAAATATAAAATCAGCGTTTAGGCTTAGCGTTTATTCAACTAAATAACAAAACTACAAATTAAAATTACAAAAAAAAATACAGATTAAATTAATTTTAATTTTTTTTTAATTCTACTTTAAAATTTTTAGAACATATTGTTATGTTACTACTACGATATACACATAATTGATACAATATTTTAATATTAAGATATCTCAATGTAAACGATACTATATTACATTTTCCAAGTGACTTTACTTTCGGGGGTTTAGTATGTAGAGATTTTTTATAAATCAGCGCGTAAGTTAGACTTAGGTTAACCTAACCTTAGATTTAAACAGAGAATCTGGTCAATGGAGGCGAGTGTTTCAATTGGTCTCAAGTCCAAGGCACTGCTTAGGTTCCTATTGTAATTGTAAGAGATCATAATGATTGATTATTTATCGGTTCAGTAGCTATCAGCAGTATCTACGTTGCTTTTACCCAATGGTCCATTCAATATCACACACCATTAACAATATACCCCCTCTCTTTCCCCTTCTCTCTCGCCTTTTTTCTCCGAGTTACATTTACATTAGCTTTGATATTAATTTTGCCTATCTAAAAGTAATCTCAAGGATCTCATGAATTTTGACGACAGTCACGTTTCTGCTATATCCAACAGCTACGGGATAGTTTGTACCAACACTATGGGCATAACATGACGCCAGTTTGGCCCGAGTCCTTATATGTAAACATTCCTTTTATATGCTCCTACAAACATCGTACGCCCACCACGTTTTTAGTATGGTACAATTAAAAAGAGATAATTTTTTGTCACGACAGAAATCTCTAACTAAACTATATATTACGTACTAATTTTATCACCTAAGAAAAAATACATACATAACGTAACCATTTAGTTTTTACACGACATCAAAAGATTTGTAAGAGGAAAAAAACAGTGATGACAAAAAGCTCTCAGTCATCTTAAACTTACATTTTTATACCGATCTTTAAACAAACAATTTAGTACAGGTAAAATTTTATTGCTATTTCATTCCGCAAAAAAATCTCAATTATTTATCGTCAACGAGGTTTCAAAAATCGGAACAATTTGGCTAGATGACCGAAAAATAATTATGTTAGTCTAGTTTTAGGTCGAAACTTTTTCTAATTCTCCAAAAATTATGATTTAGGTGTCATTTGATTCGTAATGGCATGTAGAAACTTATTGAAAAAATTGAAGGACCGCTCGAAATTTGATTTTTTTTCGAAAATTACAAAAATTATAAACGATTAAGTGTAAAAAAGGGTGTTTGGTTCAAGAACGTACTCGTAATTAAATTTATTTTGATTAGAATAACCCAAAAGTATAAAGTTAGCTAAGTAGTTTGTTTATTCCACGCAACATAGGGAAAATTTTATCCTGATTAGTACCAGATTTTTGTAGGGACACTGGGCTTCGTTAATCGTAGCGCAGAATCAATAAACAACCGACCACCCTGGCAAAGTAACAAAAAACAAAATCCCAATGAAGAATCTAAAGCATTCGCTGAGTCATGCAATTTGGGATGATATCAATCTAAATGTGAGTCAGGGCCCAGGGGTTATAATTGTGAGCGAATGTGACTCTCGACCTATGAACGTGCGCAGTGCGACCTCATTCCGATGATCCCGCGCACAAATCAGATGCCACTGATTAACTTAATGTGCTTCAACTTTAGATCTTCGTACTCGAAAATTTGCTTAAGAAATCTTTATGTTTTTGCCACCACAATTTGACGAGACAGCCTCCAGCAAGATCACTTCAGCAATAGAAAAACGGTCGAATTTTTAATCAGTGTAGTAAATATCTTAAATCACAGTTCTAAGATAAAACTCATGCAATACCACTGTAATGCCAATATATTCGAAACGATCAAATAATTTATTTTTATTTTAGATGACAATTAATTACCGAAACAGACTAAGGGTCCTAATGGCAAAAGTACGGATTACCACTACGAGTTCCGACTAGCAAAATATAAATGAAACGAAACGATCTATCTTATATACGAAAATATTAGAGACCTCACACTTTCCAGTTATTTTAAAATTTTATTCAGCCACATTTCGGCTACAACTGAAAACTGTCTGCGACGTCTTTTAAATTATGCAGTAACATTCAAAGACGTTACGGTACAAAACTACATACATATGTACATCCGGTGTCTTCTACGCGACATGTGTTTAACAATAAACGGCGTTGGCTATAAGTAATTGTATGTTGATGATATGGTGACAGCCATGTGCTAAGTATGACAGGACTGGCCTTAAAGCTTATACAGATTTATAGTTATAACATTCATCTTGTTATTACGATAATTATGGGTTTGCTGTTAGGACAGAATGGTCATACATTAAGTGCCTGAAGATCAAGAGCCTAATAATTCCTAAAAGCCCTAGAGACACACTATAATCGCTTCTTGAGGTTAATATTACCTACAAATATTAAAAAAGCAAGATGTACAGGAATAAGAAATGTGAAAAAGATGCTACTAGAAATCCTTCGTCCTATATTTTCCTGTCTTAGTATTACATGGTCTATGGAGAGTGGTGACAAAAGACATGACGTAATATTCTCACGGAGAATCTTCAATAACATTGACTACACTCGTGTGACTCATCAGAAAGACATTTGTGTAAGTATTAAACTCATCGCTTAATGTTCAATATCTGATAATAGAAATTAAATTTTATCCATAGTCACTTATTTGAATTAAAATGAGGAGCTCATAGACTACTCGATGAAAAGTCACGCATTCGAATTAATTCACAAGAATATATTACGAGATAACTAATAAATTACGTATTAGTATACTTGTAGGTGTTAAAATTAAATCGGGATAGCAAGCAATACAAGAATGTGAGGGGGTGACTCGTATCAGATGTCCAGTATTATCGCTAATATCACCTGCCACCATGGGCAGGTGAAATGAAGGCTGAAGGCTCTTCCACTATAGACATTAATTTCAATGTCCTGTTTTCAATATAAAATCTTAGATACGCTGATTGAAGTACTAAATACAAAACGTATGTCACAATAACCGATTAATACCGTATTCAGGAGTAAGATTATTCTGACAGAACAGAGGCTAGATTTGCGGTTAGTCGATTAGTTACAGTCCCTTGGTATTGCACGCTGCATTGCACCCAGCTGATGTATTGCGATTTACTAACGGTACTTAGTATGCCGCTGTGCTATATGGGACTCGGCTTTGAAATATTCTCTATCGTGGAAGAATAGCCCAGACTTGAAAGGAGCGTTTAACATTTATAGCTCCTTATTTTATGAGAAAATGTATCTTAAAATGACAATATTTCCTTTAATACGAGGTACCCGAAATATTTTTGGAACTTGGAACTTAAACCTAAGCAAATTCCGATGTAAATTTCGTATAAACATACTCATAAAAATAGATAACTTTATTAACATTCTATATTAGTTTATTTATAATGTTACGTACCCTATGACTCCTAGAGGCCTTCGGATCGAGGTAGGTGCGCAGTTTGTTGAGGTAATGTGCCGGCGAATCCTTCGCTTGTACCATATCCTGATCGCATATGATCTCCCACTTCTTCTCGAGGTCATAATTGCGTAGTAGCTTGGCTTTATCCGGCGGAAGGTCCATTGAGGCCTGAAACAAATAGACAAAACAACTTATTTCCTTTATTCCAACTACCGCTGTGATAAATCATGTGAATGTTTAAATGACTCCTGATGATCTTGTGATTGTTGAATCCTTTATGATAATGGTTGTAAATTTATTATTACAACCTAACCTCGAAAGAATCTTATTTCTATTTCAGATTTTAAATCTAGTATCTCTAGTATGTTTCCGTAATGTAGGACTATTAAAAAGGATACTAAATAAAGATATCTATAAAAAAGCCAACTCCTAATGTATATTGTGTAGGTTAGAAATCGCATTAATAATAACCCGCGGCAAAATATATTTGAATGTTTGTTCGCATTAGATGTCGAAGCAATACGTTCACCCAATAAGCAGAGATTGTTTAACAAAAACCATAATATGCAAATGACCATTGTTTTTGCTGGTGAAAACATGATAATACTTAGTGGAATAAATTACATTTGTGTACTGATCGCAAACATTATAGGCATATTTACCAACTGTGGCCCAGCATTGAACCAGTTAGCGGGTAGCGGGCTAACGGTACAAAAACCTAATGGACTAGGGCTATCGATGTCTATTTATCTAAAGACTCATCTATTACAGGTTATGATTGAACATACGAGAGCATTAACAGAATAATATATTTATTATATTCTTCTCCTCTAAACTGTAGAGCGCTGATTCCCAAATTATTATATTTTGATCACGATCACGAATCCTGATTCATGGTAGGGAAGAACTGATGCCACAACTCGATTTTATTGGACTTCAAACTTGTAAAAACGATTGACTAAAATTTTGAATTAGAAAGCAGGTTCTGTATACCGACTCCAAAATTCAAACAACAAAAGGGTTAACTACCAAGTACCTAGTAATTCATGTCCCAGGAGTCCAGAGTAAGATCTTTAATGTGCCTTAAAAATAGAGCAAATTAATGCTAGTGCATTATTCGTTAAGCAAGATTAAATTGTAACTATTTTTAGTCGTTAACTAGTTTTTATGATTCTGTCTGCCCTTGGCCACTAAGTTAAATTAATAAAAACAAGGCAAAGAAATTGATGTTGCAAAAACTTAAAAATTAATTTCATAATGATCTACATACATAGTTTTCATTTAAAAGAAGGAAAAAAGAAAATAATAGTAATAAATAACTGAATGAATGTTGTATAATAAAGGCATATATAGAAAAAGGCTACTTTTCAGATCTGCAACGGATTAACCTTATGAGACACAATCTATGGGTGGGAGTATACCTCAAATGCTGTCTGAAGTATCACCATGAAGTATACAATGAAAAAAAAATACACATAGGAGTTTATTTTCCATCCTTTTATCTAGCTCAACTCATTTTGTTGCCATTATTTCTTCATAAACAAAATAAAACTGCCCATTCTGCAATAACTCCAAATTCCAAGATATCGTAATATTCTCTTGGGAAATAAGGCTTCGTCGGTTTTTAATCAACATTTCTTAGAATGTTTTTCGTAATTTTGTATATTATATTATATTCTGTTTAATAACATTAAAATTTTAATCTCTTCGTAGGGTGGCTGAAAGAATTCAATCTTTAAAAGCACATTTGAACTTTGTTTACATATATAAAACTTCTTCAATACACACGATCTCGTAGATACCGAAAATGAAGAAAAATGCAATGCATTGAAATACAGGACTGATTGCTTTTGAAATTGATTCCCAGGATCAATCTAATCTTCTGATAGAAAGCTTTTACGAGGGTTGGTTATACGTATAATAAAATCGTAATATTGATCTTATACCTGCAATAAGCTCCTAGTAATGTTTTAATGTTAAAAATAAATAAAAATGTCTCGAATACTGATAATTAAAAACAGAACCTGTATTGAATCAACAACTCTATCGTTAACACACCTACAATTACTGTGCTATAATCGATTTGATTAATAGCACAACCCTGTTCAAACATTTCTCAAGTAAAACCTGTTTATATTATATCAGTTTTGCATCTGTTAGTAAAAATATCCGATGGGTATTTACCATTACATGATTGCTAGATATTTAGGGTTACGTAGAGTATACCGTCTGTCAACTTTATCAATAACCAAATGATCTTAATTTTGAAAAAATATATTCATCCACTCTGATATTAATAGATGAGCTGTTATTTTAGATACTAAACATTAAGGCAAACGCAAAAAATAAACAGCTACTGATTCTAGTTTCTCTTGTAATTCTACTTTAGAATATCGGTGATTTTACTCACACACACACATAAAAATCTGTAATCAACAAATACTGTAGCTTTTAATATAATTTATAAAATTTAATAAATTATCCTGGATATTATCGATATCTTTTTCTTAAGATTACAAGCAGTATGGATCACATTCTGCTAGTATAATAATCTGCTAAAATCTATTGTTAGGAGAGGGCCACACATTAGTAGTCCAATGACTGGGATTTGAATCCACGACTTATCGATCGTGATTGCAACGCCTGAACCACTGAACTACTGACTATCTATATGTCGGAAACTAATTAAAAAGGAATGCCCTATATCAAAAGCTACGGGCGTAATACGGTCAGGATATAACTAATCGTTACGAACTCGCACTATTCTGACAGGAACCAAAGCAGTTAGGTTAGCCTTGTGTTAGGTTAGGTTAATGTTAGTCTAATCTTAGGATTAAACAGTGGAGGTTAGTGTCTTGATCGAATAAAGGAATTCCTTAAGCCTACACCTCGGTCACAAGTCCAAGGCACTGCTTAGATTTCTCTCGTAATTGTTAGAGATCATAATTGATCATTTATCGGTTCAATAGGAGTATCTAAGTTGCGTTTACCCAATATTCCATTCAATACCATCACCCCCTTTTAGTGTTCCCCAATATTTCCCATCACCCCCTTCCTTGTCATCATTTAAAATCTCCGACATATAGACTTGTTTATTGGAAGAGGGATAAGGGATTCGAATTGGACTTGGATCGTAATGAGGTTGATGGACCCTGAGCGCATCAAAGATATGATTACTGGTATAGAATAAAGATAATAATAGATATATAAACCGTACAGCCGGTACAGCCCTATTGAAATAACTCAAGTGTAACCTGTTCATAGCTACGGGTACCTCGCGTCCGATAAGCCTAATGAGATCAGAAGACTATTACAAATTATTGTCGGGATCATACGAGCTTTCATGCACGTTACGTTCATTTATTTGATTTAAGTCTTGTTTGCAATTTATACGCTTGTTTTTAAATTGATATCTATATTATAATATAAATTGCTTACGACCATATACTGTGACTAAATAACAAGCGGCAGACCACAACTGCGATTATTTTTGTGTAGCAACATTTTCAATCTTAGTGGGCAACATTCAATGACAAATAATTATTTTTTGGTTAATATAATTTAACAGTTGCCATGATTTAAAGATTCCTCACGTAGAGAATGAAGTCGGTAGGACTTATAGTTTCAACTACAATAGATGGTCATCATCAGAGACCATCAAACCGAGAGACCGGTCAAGTGCGAGTCGGACTCGCGAAGTATTCCATACCAATACTTGGCAAAAAAATTACCTTTGTTGTAGGAGAGCCCCCCTTAAATATTTATTTTATTCTGTTTTAGTACCTGTTGTTATATGAACAACAGAAATACATCATTTGTGAGACGGACAGCAGCCTTAGTAATAGGGTTTTCGGTACGGAACTCTAAAATTGAGTATTAATCGGGTAATTTTCTTTATGTTTTCATGTCTATCGTGAGACAAATCCACTAGTAATTCCTGAATAAATAATGTGTGTTCGGTTGTTTGAATGCACAAGACTAAATTAGAAAAATGTTGTTTTAAGTTCATTAGGACTCAACTAGAAATATTATCAAACGAGAAAAAAAAAGCCAATCACTTATAATTTGCACAATTTTGTTGCAAAATTTTAAATAGGGTCATAACTTCATAACTGCAGAGGTCATAACGCAATTTAAAGTGCACTGAGTAGGTACCACTAACATCCCACATACAGACAAGTTAATCTTGCTAATATTAATGCGAAGCTTGGATGGTTACTCAATCACTAATGGATAATTGGATTCAGACATCTTGTATACATGCTGAGATATCTTGAATTAGATCAAGAGTACATTCAGCATACTAATTGAAAAACAAGCGTAGAACACACACATTTTTTTAACATTGTTGGATATTCTGGAAAAACGGGAAAAGAATTGGATATTCTTTACTAAACTAGATACTACTTTACGAAGTAAGTTGTTACGTTTTCAGGTGTGCGAATTTTTATAGTTAACGTAAGTGTCGATAACTTCATTATTCGACTAAGGCAAAGCCAAAAGGAAGGATAATGCAAATTTTAGCAGTCTATGTATGTATACTTGTATTAACGCCTAAACTACTAAACCAATGAATTTGGTGTCAATAAATTCGTTATAATGGGCCGGGTAACATCAATACTCAATACAAATAAATAAAATTATTAAAATCGGCTAAACCGATTTAGACGGGACTTATACTGGCGGATAACTAGAGGTACAAGGAGTAACTTAAGCTATTTAATATCTCACTACGATTCATAGAAGCGGAACAACACGCGAATGAAATCGCGCGGGTCGGCTAGTAGGCTATATAAATTTTATGATATTTTTTTTAAGAATACCCACCGTCTCAAAAAGATATAAAAACTCATCCCAATTAATCCAGGGTAATCTGTCAAGTGATTACATATAGTCAATATTGTCTATAGTAGTGATTGATAAATATACTTTGTTTATTTGAGATGAGAGACCTTGCTTCTGGGAGACAAGCCCCAGGCAGTGCTACCTAAAATACAAGTTTAATGTTTATACGCGTTGTTATACAGTGATATGTACCACCTTGTTACATTAAAGGTGGTGATGGAAGGTAAAAAATTCGGTTCGAAACTGCATGTTTAAAATTATTAACTGTTCGACGAGTCCAAGCATGTTCCGGCTTTTTTATCTACCCATTCAATCCAAACAGACAAAAAAACATGATTAGCGACACGTTACAGGCGGGTACAGTTTAATTAGATGAATGTTAAAGATTGCCAGTACAAAGACCAGTTAACAATACCGTAACAGACAAATGAGATTCGCCGATTCAAATGAATACACTCCCTCCCAGTTACAGTATGTAACTGTTATTAATGACAAGTAATGATTTATTTCCAATCGATTTCGTCCTAGACTTACTTAGGAATAGTCGCCTTTAAACATTTAAATTTTTATACAAACAAATTCATTACCTACTAACCGACCCGCACGACTTCGTTCGCGTATTGCTCCGCTCCTATGGGTCGTAGCAAGATGTTAAATAGCCTAAGTTACTCTTTGTTACATCAGCTATCTGCCAGTGAAAGTCCCGTCAAAATCGGTTCAGCCATGTCAGAGATTAGCCAGGAACAAAAATAGCAAAAATGTTGTTTTGGAATATGTAACGCGTAGTGTATACATACAAATGCACTTAGTAAAAAGTGATTATTTTAATATTACAAACAGACATTTCAATTTTATTTATTTGTATGGACAAGCAAAATTAATTCTAAAATATTCACGATTATAAATTCACTTTCTGAAACTTCGGTCGGCGTTTTTTGCTCGATGTTAAACAACCCGGTCTAGGATGTAACACGCCTTCCTAGAAGATGCCTGTTTACTTTTGCTTTCAAGACACCCTTAGGGGTCTCAGCACTTTGAGTATCACTAATATAGACGATATTATCAACGAAAATCGCATTGAAATGCATCCTAGTATTTCAAGATACAAGAATTATCATTCAATATTTAGATTTAATATTCATACATATTTAAAAACAATCCAAATAAAGTATATTTTGTAATCAATCAATAAAAAAATCAGCCAAGCGCGAGTCGAACTCCTGCACAATCGGTTCCCGTTAAGTTTGCTAGATGGCCGGAAAATGCAGTATTGTCCCGAAATGTATGTATTTTGCAGTAATTAGACCTTATTGTCTCCGATTCCGAAAATCTAGTAGTAATTATTTTTATATACAACACAAGACTAGCCGGCATAAGCTATAAGCTCTTCATTCAAAGATGAAATTTTTTTTTCGTCGCCAATATATCGATAGTTTATCAACGGCCAAGTTAACTTTGTTCCTCAATCCAAACTCCAAACCCTCGAAAGCGAGTCCGAGTCGCCCTTTGCCGGTTCCTTTTTATGATGTTTTCCTTTTTTATTGTGTCCCTTTTTAGCTTCTTGTCAAATATCATGATGAGTATATCTGGAAGTGGTCTATAGTTTAAGTTAAAGATTCCTCTACGAGCCTCAAAATATACATGATATTTATATTTTGAGGTTTTTAGTATTTTATATTAATTTCAATTTATATCCCTACACTTTCCTAAATTTGTTTTAAGACAGACAGACAGATCATTTTGAGTAACAGAACCCTAAAAACACTCGAAACATCAATAGTTCGTCATTGTTTAAAGTCCCTTTATAGTGTATCAGTAGCTTAATCTTTTTAGTTACTGCATGTGTAACACAATCTATATTTGAAGGTGAATGACCGGAATGATTAACGCAAATATTGGTGATCCATTGAACGCCTTTACGCCTTACACCTACTCCATTCAGTTTTTGTGTGTGGCAACTGGGATGGAAGCACCGTTGTTTTTGTTATATCTTAAAACACGTTATTCATACAGAGCTTCAGAAATGATGAACAGATTTTTTCTCTGTGTGATTGAGGCACGCTAATGACTTAATAAATGATTTTCGTGATCAAAATCAATTTATAAAAGTTAACGTCTGAAACTTTCGTTGTAAGAAAAATCTATACCAAAGATTTCCAAACTTATTTGAGCCAAACCACTTAGTAGTCATAAACACTCAAGATAATATGATGTTATTATACCAAATCATATACAAAAATTTCTAAGGCCAAAAAATGTTGTAAATAATTACAGAATTCGAAAAGTATATTCTGTACACTTTTTACATCTCACCGACCTCCCAACACTTTTTATACGTTATACTATTCTAGAAATCTAATTACATGACATATAGTCGTAGAACCTCACCTCAAAAAGCGCAACTTTAATAAATACTTAATTAGAAAAAGTTAAAGAAAACAACAATAACAAGAAAACATGTTATATTCACATTACAAATAATCGGGCAAATAAATATTCCTTGTATTGTATGTAAATTGTAAAGTAAACTCGAGTCAGAGGTGTAAAACATGTGGTGATCATCTTGATGACCTGCCTGGGTCCTGTCGGAGGTCAGGTCTCGTGTACCAGCTATTGTTAGTTTATAAACACGATTAGAAAGTCATAGGGATGTAGTGTTATAGACACTAAATAATAGCTTTGGGAAAATATTAATTAAGAGAGTCTAAGTGAGGTAAGTATTAATATATCCCACCATAAAAATATTTTGTAAACCTAAGGTCGACAACATCAACAGGTTGAAAGAGGTCCACCTGAGCAAAGAAAAAGAATTGAAGTTCTGTGAGATGTAATCAGAGGTCCCGGCTATCCAGACCCATCCATTTTTTTTACATTTGCCTCTACAATTGATTCATGGTATAACAGAAGCCTGATAGAACTTCTTAACTTTAGTTTTTGTATTCAAAATTGTACAAATTGTATGCTAATGTGTTATAGGGACCAATACATTTACAATATAATAAGTGGTCTAAGGGTCCGTAAGCTTCGGAACCTCTATACTACATAATGAAAGATTTTTAAGATTGAATATTGAAATTGAAATAATATAAAAAATGTCAACATTGACACAAGTTGGGACTTCTCGATTTGAGTTTAAATATTTTCAATTTAAACAAGCATATCTACATTCTCCAATACTCAAATATGCCTCTTGTCCAATATTTAGAGACTCTTTAACTGTAAATAGTCTGTAGTTGTACTGTTATACACTTGCCTAAGGTCATATAATATAGAAAAGCGTACTACAGGTTTCGTAGAAAACTAAATGTTAGGAATACCGCATTATTACCGCATGTATGACATTTACACTAAGGAAAAAGTTTAGAAATTAAAGAGCATTTAATTTCATTTAATGTCCTTTGATAAATTTTAATCTTAAAATAATGACGATATCGGTTAGCGTGATAGAAGATTGATTTTTTGTGATACGAAACCGCGGTTTTCTAAACTTTATTGAAACCAAAAAAAATCATCTAAACAGTTAGAATCGTTTCTAACATACATACAGGAAATATTATACAAGTATCTATTAAATTAAAACAAGTTTAGTAGATGCCAAAAGGACGTTAAAAATGTCTTATTGATATTGGGGTACGTTGAGTTTCAGTACGTTTAAAATAATATGCAACTTATTAATAATTAAAATAAACAGTTAAAGTAAGATAAAAATAAATGGTGTATGCGTGTTGTCGACTCATACTTTTTATTTTCGATAGCGCCACACTGAATGAGTTCTTATGTAAACCGACAATACTATATTTATAATTAGTGAGGTGCGTCGACTGTATGGACTCGATAAATATATTTTGTATAATTCACACTATATCATTATAAATAATAGCCTATGTGTTATTCTGATGTGTAAGCTATATAAGTAACAAACATACATCCATACATTCTTACAAACTTTCTCGTTTATAATATTAGTAGGGCTAGCGGCCTGTCCCGGCTTCGCACGGGTGGATAATTTTTTTAAACATTATCCACCCGTGGATCTCTCGCATATCGGTGATATTGACATTTTTAATTTCGTAATATCTTTTGAATGGAATTTCCGATTTTAATAATTCAAAAAGTAATCAACAGATATTGAAACTGTCTTGAATTAATACAAAAAAATAAAAAATAAATTTTTAAAATGTAAAAATGTAGTTATAGTGACAACTACAATACTTGGACATATTGATACTTACTATAATATATTGTAGAACATTTTTTTGGTCCATCATCAATACTTTCCGCAGCGCATGCCATGGAAAAAATTTTATGGCAATTTTTTTTGCACCTTGTGTTGGTTTTAGTAGAAATTTCAAAGGATCTCTATTTTTTTCTAATAAATATTGCCTATGTTACTCAGGGATAATGTAGCTTTCTAACGGCAAAAGAATTTTTGAAATCGGTCCAGTACTTTTTAATATTATATAGATAGTATAGATGATAAGTATGCAACAGCAAAAACACATGCAACAAACTCTCATCTCAACCTCTATCCTAAAAGTAAAGGACTACCGCGTTTAACCTCCGAATGAATAGGGCCTAAAATGCGACGACGTGCAATACTACCAGCCATTAAGAACAGTGCTGCCATATCCATACAAATAAATAAAATTTGAGTGTCTGTAATATTAAAATATCCGCTTTTTATTAAGTGCACACGGTACATATACCAAAACAATTTTTTTTACAATTTTTGTCTGTCTGTTTGTTCTGGCTAATCTCTGACATGGCTGGACCGATTTTGACGGGACTGCACTGGCAGATAGCTGATGTAACGAGGAGTAACTTAGGCTATTTAACATCTCGCTACGACCCATAAGAGTGGAGCAACACGCGAGCGAAGGCGCCCCGGTCGGATAGTTATACATACAATTCGTTATTAAACTTTTAGTGTTGGATTGCCGCAATATGTATGGAATTTGCCTTATTTCTTAATAAGAGACTAAATTTTTTAGTAGTAAAACATATTTTACATAGTTAATAAATAGCAATTACTGAGTGGTAATTGAATTCAACTTTTTGCTGCAATAAATCCTTTAAAAAGCTTCAAAACGCGATTTGCAACTTGTTAAATAAATTTTTAGGTCATTGTATATTTAACTTTCCTTATAAAACGTATCAATTAGAATACCTCCTTCAAATATTATAAGTGAGAAAGGATTGTATTAATTTTAATAGCCTCTAGATTGCAAAAAATAAGTTTAACAATTCTAGTTTTTATATGGTACACGAGTCATTTAAATTGCTATTAGTAAATGATAGTCATTGTTGATGATTCAGATGCAAAAAATACAGGGAAACACGCGCGATCAGAATTATAATGTGCAATCCAATGTCGATGTGACCATTTACGTAATATTGAATAAATTAGAATAAATCTTTGTTTAATAGTCGAATAAAAAACAGTATTTTAAGAGTAACCGTAAATAAAGTGTTATCTTATATATGCGTTTATGGTAATTAATGAACAGGTGCAGAATTATTAAAAGTAAATCGATTTAAACTTTCTCATTACATATAAAGTAACAAGGTCGCATATTTAATATTATAATCAACCTCGGGTTCCTTACATCTCAACCACGATCATTGGTCATTATCATTCACATCATTACCCGTGAGGGAACGGTTTAGAATACTATACCGCTCCGCCGCTGGGAGCGCAGGGATTTGTTCTCCGACTGGCTTACGACCACCAGCATGCGAATCCGATCGCCAAGTGCTCGCTGACGTTGCTCTATGACACTTGGCGGTCTTGATAGACTGGTCGAGCCGAATGTGGGCCAGACTTACCCCCGCCCTCTCCCATCCCATTAATGCTGTGGATCTAGTGGGCTCTGGGCTCTTGCTCATGGTCTGCTGAACCCACAGGATGTTTTTCTTCACTCCCCCTTTCCACTGTATCTTCGAGGATGCAACGCATCGACAAAACAAGAGGGTATCTCTTGGCGTGCCGATGTCCAACCTAACCATCAGGTGGACCATGCTCGTTTGCATTTAGCATAAAAAAATAAACCTATCAGTATACATTGTCTTTTTTAACTGACTTCAAAAAGGAGGAGGTTCTCATTTCGATTGATTCGATGTTATTTTTACTATACATACGCCTTATTTATACTTGAGAAACAATATTAACAATTATTTTTATAAAGATTTTATATACAATCCCAAGATTCACAAGATTCTCTTATGGATTATGGGATTTTATAAAAGCCCCTAAAATGTTCTACAAGTTTTCTTGATTATTTATGTAATAAAATTCATAAGTGACTTTATATTAATTTAAAGCCGGAAGGAATCAGTGTTTGCTTTCCCATAGAAGTTTACCAATTAATCGTTACAAATTGGTCATTACGCTCGTTATATTTATAATAAATATCCCACGGCTATTTGTTAAGAGCAAATTCATCATATATAATGTATAGAGAGTGAAAGTTAATTATATTAATATTAGGAAAGTATTTGGAAAGTTGTAATCTTTAAGTAACATCCTTTTGAAAACGCCTACAGCGACTTTTTACATGTTTAACTGTCGCAATGCGCAATAGCACGATATCACTTTGCTGTTAACTACTAATAATATTATAATGTGAAAGTTTGTTAATTGTTACCCAATCGCACAAACAAAATTTGGTATACAGATACTACATAAACTGTATTGCTGTAAGGCTAGCTTTTCTCAAAAATAGTTTTATAAGAAATCTCGGAAAGAAGTTTGTATATTTTCACGGACGAAGTGAACAGATATTAATATAAATATTACTCCGTCGTATAAGTATCGACAAAGTACCCATCACTAGCATTACCAGAATGATTCAGCCCTACTACTCGAACGAATATAGACCGCGTCCTTCGATGGAGTCAATCTACGACTCAACAGAAGGGCGGAAATGATAAATAAAATCTATATATAGAATAAATATGATTTTTATCGATAGCTATTGTTTATATTGAATTTGTAAATAAGATAACTTGATGAAGAGCAAACGTGTTCTTTTATATACATTATGCAAATATACATATAATTTTTTTATAAAAGATATTTTTGATTAAGCTGTATCAGATAGTATATTATTTGTATGAAAAACTTTTATACTTTTCATCACAGTTCCATGGGAAAATTATATTTTGTTGGTTGTAAAATATTCCTAAGATACTATAGCTAAAAATGTATAGAACATTGACTTCTAAAGGACTTCTCGTTACAAGAAGTGGAAGCGTGTCTAAGAATTTTTAGAGACAAGAAATCTTTGCACAGAAAAAAACAACTCCATTTTTTCTTGCTCGGTAAATGTTAGGTAGCTTTAACAAATTTGTCTCAGTCTAAAGCTTACTACCTTATTAATCTAATATTACCAGTACCAACGTCTATAATTGTAGGTAAAGCTTACAAATGGTAATATAATCTAAGTGCAATTATTGTAATTTTCCGACCTATTAAGCCGGACAAGGACACGTTAATTGTTATTTTCTATTAAGTTCACCCTTTCTAATATGACAATAATATGATCAGTTCTTATAACCACATTATACATATTACTTATATATGTCAGAACAGAAAGCCGATTAGGATGAATTAATGAACCGAACCTTATGATTCTGTAGTTTTTGGACAGGAACCCAGGCAGTGCCTTGGACTTGTGACCAAGGTGTAGGCTTACTCACTGTTTGTCTTAGGATAGGGTAACATAAGGCTAACTTAACCTAACCTAAGGTTATGTTAACACATCTAAATACAATGCAAGGAGTAACAACAAGTCCTCTTTATTACTATCCTACCCTAACTATAGCCCGGCACGGCCTTCATTACTATACTACCCCAACTATACCCCGACATATACAATAAACTTATCCTCTCACCTCGGTCATTTAAAAAAAATATCTTGCTTAGTGCATGAAATAAATCTTTTATGCCGAACTCGTTTGACTCCTTAAAATGGGATTCTAGGAGTAAGAAATAAACTTGTAATAAAGGACTTGACCACCCTCCGTACATAGGTGGCCTACGAACAGAATCCCTAATAGTAAACCAAACCTTGAAAATCTTGTCGGTAATAAATACGGGAGATTTTATGAGAGCCTTGGCAACATTAACGATATCTTAGATTTAAATAGTCTGGTTTAGGGAACTTAAGTACTTCTTAAAATGTATGCGAAATCCTAGTGTACGTTAGTTACTAAAAATTGTTTTTTAAATTTAAAAATAAATGAGTAATTTTCTGTAAATAAATGAACACGTTATTCCGTTCGTAGGACAATTAGAACATTGTCTTTTAAAACTTATAACGGGATGCGAAAAATGTCTACGAAATGCAAAATAATTATTTTAATGTCACTTCTTTTAAATTAATTCATGGTCCGAAAGGCATTCCTAAAACCCGTGGCTAAAACATTATTTATAGGGAACAACGGGGTCCATTATAGGAAACGGGAAGCTGTTCCGTCCCGTACAAATAATTGTCTAAAGGCAATTTCTAAATCCCTTGACTGAACTAAAATAATGAAAGACCGGAGTGAAAGGACTTGAAATTTTTTAAACTAAATTAAGGTAAACTTTTGCATTTGGCTTACTTTTATACAAAAGTATCCGCTATGTTTGATTAGGATTATTATTGCTATTTATTACACTTGTTTTGAAATACGTCTACATAAATATTCATATTGTTCAAACTGTTTGCTATATTTAAACATTGTTATCAACAAATATTTACTCTGCATGGAGTGTGTTTACAAGTGTAGTATGAAATAACAAAACTTGCGAAATTCATTGAATATGTATTATCAATATTAGAAGAATATATTTCTATTTTAAACACCTATAAGCTTAAAATAAAAATATTTAAGGAGGAACTCCAAAAATATACGAATATATGTATAGAGCTATTGCTCCCTAAGAAGTCTAGAAGAAAAGAAGTTTCATTACCTTCAGCGAATATTTTGGAAAAATTTGAACGTCATTGTTAGAAAATACACACTGATCGCTGAAATAATAAAAATCGTACTGTAAATTAAAGTATTCATAACAAAAGGCAGTAGTGGCTTCAGTTTCGCCAATAACAATCGCATGCCTGTATCATATTATGGCGTCGCGGGTGGCATTAAAAGTGTTGTTTTATATTATAAAAGATGATATAATTTACAAATATAAAAGAGAAATATGAGTCACAAAGGACTTACGATGGATATAACAAGCTATAAAAAACCTAAAAAGTTAAAAGAAATTTACGCTAAGGACCTATTAGTAAGGGTGCATATTAAATGTAGTCTAGACTTTAGCATGGTATTTAACTAAAATTGAAGTTAGGAGCTCAAAGGAGTTTCTGCAAGAAAACAACATATTAGATAAATTAGTTTGTTTTCGAGAAGCTTCAAAATCAGTTCCGCTAGCTTCGGCGGCATATCAAAGGTTTCCAAAAAGTCATAAACAGACTTTCAAAGTCCAGGACTGACCCTGGACGCAGACAACAATGCTTCGTTTGAAGGACATCCGCAGTGACGTTATTCGCAGTCTTTTAAGACTCTTGTATGCAAATTATATACGCAAACTAAATTAAATTTCCCTGGACAAAAGGATATGTACTAACTTAATGAATGCTTAGAAATCTTTGGTATTATTTACGACTTTTTTGAAAAGGAATACTTGACGTCAATTTAAGCTCATTCAAAACAGAACAAATCTTTGTGTTAGCAACACCGTTTATAGACTAGTATTAGCGGGTAGATTTTATGTAATGACAAGTATACCGACGTGTAGATTACTCTCAGTCTGTCTGGTGTTTTCGTGCAGTGTACATGGAAGTTAGTGTAATAGTGTTGTGGTTAAAGTCACCCTTCTTGAGGTCCACGTAAGTTTACTTTGTCTATTGTCGTTGGCGAGGTCGAGTAGTGGAGGTGAGAGTTAAATATTATGAAAGAGCTCTTTAAACCTGTCTCAGCAGTGCCTGAGTCTCAAGCCCCAGGCACTGATGAGACAGTAATGGGTATCATTTCTCTCTCATTCTATGACATTTGTTAGAAACATTTTTGATAACATTTGATGATGCACCTAATTTCTTGAGTGAACATTTTAATGTAGTAGTAAGTGTAATCCTATGATAACTACAACCTATAGGATGGTTAGGGACTTAGTATACTTCCTGACTTTATAATCATGTTACTAGTTTTCAATATAGACCGCCCTTTGCAATGTATATACTCGTATTAAAATTATTCTCGTTTATCACTCTTTCTCTTAGGGAAATCCGCATCAAAATCCGTTGCATGAATAAGGTTTTCATTATCACAGGAGAGACAGACTGTTAATAGTTAGCAACACTATTTATAACTTTGTATTCGCGAGTAGTTCCCTTTATTATATTTTCAATTATACCCACGTAACAATTTATAACAAGACAATATATACCCTCCGTTCCGATAGATTTGGGCCAGTTGTCAAACGGTGCACGAAATCTTTCACATTGAAGTCGCCCGGGACTGGGAAAGATTTCGTGAGTGTTTTGACAGTATTTTCTCGATTTCCGTCTTGGTAAAGTGTTTATTTTTACGTGTACGTTCTATTACATGTTATAGATAATATTTAAACATTACAATATCATGACTACAAGTAATAACACTATAGGCATTAATTAAAACTGCAATTACTCGTACAAACATTAGAATCATCCAAAAGACATTATTTTCATAGTCTGAAGTGCATTATGTAAGTAAACAATCGCACACAACGTATATTTATAAGCTTGAAATACGAACTCTATCTCAAAAACCTTAAGTCTGTATACATAAGGCACAATGTGTTACTTGTTTTTATAAAATAAAACAACAGTCTGGTGTTTGCGATTTGTCTCACGCGACTAACTCTCCTCTCTGCTGAATTAATACAATGATGGATTAGTTTTTTCTTCGACATAATGTTATATTCATTTTTCAATTTGTTATATCAGTTTGTTCACATACATAATAAATAAGTTAATGTACTATAACATCTAATTTTGATACTTGTTTAGTTTCTAGTCGAATAATTGATTATTAACAATGTACGAGGTTACAAATCATTATCTATACTTCTATACTAATATTATAAAGAGGTTAATTTTATGAGGGTAAGTGTATTTGCGATTTCGGATCTGACGAACGTTGACTTAACGATAACAAATATATGTTTCATAGTTGCGGCTAGTTAATATATATACAAAAAGTGTATTTAATTACATATTTCATGAATAAACAAAATAAAATAGTATTTGCATAGTATTTACTAAGGAAAAAACAACAGACATATAAATGCTAAAATCCCCTTAATTTTATATCCTTGGAAACCAATAACGTCATACAAATTACGTATAATAGTAAGCAATAAAAATATCAGAATTATTCACAATATAGTGAATTGAATGGTTGTTTACCTTCCCCTAGTTTCTCTTATAGCGAGTTATTTTTGTGTAATTTTTCCTTATAAGTACGAATAACTAACACAAGTACTCGACTTTTTATGCGTATTCAGAGATGGACTATCTATTTTTAATCACTCAATTTTAAACACTCAAAGCCTTTATCATCACGGCCTACTGCTGAGCCGGGTCTCCTCTTCAGAATGAGGAGCGTATTAGGCCATAGTCCACCACGCTGGCCCAGTGCGGGTTGGCAGACTTCATACACCTTTGAGAACTTTTAGGGAACTCTCAGGCGTGCAGGTTTCTTCACGATGTTTTCCTTCACTGTTACAGCAAGTTATATTTAATTGCTTAAGACACCTATAACTCAGAAAAGTTTGAGGAGTGTGCCCAAAGCCTTAATTAATAGTGTGTTATTAACACGACCTGGATGAGTTGAAGAACAATTTATATTAATTGTTTTAATCTTCTCCTCATTTAGAAAAGTGTTAGGCAGACATCGGGGTAGTGAAGGCGAGTTTTACCAATGTTAAAGGGGGCCACGTAAACATCTTAGGTTTTTGACGAGGCATTTAGATAATGAACTATCACATTGATAAGGGAATTACAACACGTGGTATCGCGACTATAGTTAATTCATATAGAAAAAGGTGAAAAAGCCTATATAGTATGTTTAAAATATCACAAAGGTATGTTTAGGTGTTTTATTCAAGCATTAAATCATTGAGCTGGGTTTAGTGACGCCATTCATCATACGGTCGGTTGGTCGCACCGGAACTGTGCCCATTTGTCTCTTTGACGAGTGAAAACACTGGGTTGGGTGCCTAGCAGAATTGTTTTCCTTTGTTTTCGGGAAAGTTTGTATTTAATAAAGGCTCTATTGTCTATGGACGTTTTAGTCCTAAAACACTGAATTCATTAAAACTTAGAAACATAGTATTTTTTTAAAGCTAGTATGTATGTACTGGTAATTTCTTCTTTATATTTCATCAGATATCTCATTATCTTATATATTATTACCTTTTCGCTGCACAGAATAAGTGTAAGAGGGAGCTTGTTGCTTCATGTCAATTTAAGGCAATAAGAAATAAGTAAGAGAAATACGTCTTGTAAGAAAAAGATCCATATTAAATACCCATATCTATATTCTAATGTAAACCACCGGAAGTGACAGAGACATGGGGGTCACAAGTTCGATGCCCGCGTAGCGCCACTGGTTCTGAAACTAATGGCTCCTGATAGTTTCTGTTATCGGGCTATGTGATATGACCTTTCTTGTTCTCTATATGGCTCCTTGAGATTATAGATATGCCTAATATAAGACAATGGACATAAATTACTGGAATAGCTTATAATTTTTAATATATGTGTTGATTTTCTATGAAATTATAGCACAGTGCTAATAATTTATTATTTAGACACGAATATAAGCCGTACCTGGTGCAGGTTTTCAAGATGTTGGTAATGAACATAAAAAATATTGTTTCGACTACGCTAAAATTTAACTAAGCTAAATAATAATGTTACCGACTCATCTTGAACCAAGGAAACTTTTACTTGCCCTATAAGTCTCTACACTCTTATTAATTATCAGAAGATCTAACAGAAAATCTTTTTATATTTAATCGTCATTTTATTTATTTATCATCTTGTAGGCAGTTATGAGACAAAAAGGATTTATTGATTGCCAAACAATTTTTCATTTTTTTCAGTTAGCTTGATGCAACTCGGTGTATTTCTTTACCACACTTTTCTACAAACAGTAATTGACCCTCTTGGATAATGTGTCTATCTCTTACGTTAATTTTGGTTATTTCATAAGAAACCTTTGTAATGTTTAATTAACAAAAGATTACTGTCCACCATATGCATGTAGGATGTAGAACAGTCCAATCGTTACCAGGAAATCTGAGCTTACATTTAGCGTCGTGTCGCAACTCGCGACTAACTAGGATTGGAACAGAAGCTATCAATTCCTTGTAACTTATGGATTGGTGTCAGCTCAAAGCGGCTTATCGGTGCATTCGACTTACTAGACCCCATTATAAGTACTGCGCTTATAAATAAACAATCGCTTTTATGCTAGCTGTTGTATTATCTTTACCTTACTGTTACTGTTATTACGGTACCATAACTTTGCTTCTTCAACTGCTTACTAACTGCTAAGATAAAACTTCATTCCTAAGATCATAGAAACACTTAATTCGATGATTTTGGGATTAGATAGATAAAACATAAACCTCATCATCATATGATCGATCAGATCATAGATTAAAGAGTTAAGTGTTCGTATAAACAACGTCTTTAATTGTTATATAGAATAATGGTATCTGCTTATGTCAAGCAACTTTATTACTAACTTTATAAAGTTTATATTATCCATAATAGTAAAGATCCTTATTTAAGATTGTGTCGGTTCTAACTTAGTTCACTTGGATTTTAGGTAACGATTTCATGCAATGGCGGCGAGGACTGATAAAATTATAAAAATATCTGTTAGCAACATTGTTTATAAAGTAGTAGTAGCGGGTAGATAATTTTATATTATTTCAAGTATACCGACGTGAAGACTATACATAACCTTTAGTTTTCATGTAGTGAACATGGAAGTTAGTGTTATAGTGTCGTGATTAAGGTTACCCTTCTCGAGGTCCACGTAAGTTTACTTTATTATCTATTGTCGTTAGCGAGGTCGAGTGGTGGAGGTGAGAGTTTATATATATTATGAGAGCTCTTTAAACCTGCTCCTGGGTCACAAGCCCCAGGCACCGCTCGCCTCAGTCTAAATTGCATATGTATACGTGTTGCTGTACAGTAATGGGTATCATATATCATATCTCTTTTATATACTTAGCATATCTGCATCTGAATAACAAGCCCCAAGAAGTACTCAGCTTCATGGGATTTTCATAGTGAGAGTATTAGTGTGATAAGTGAAAATACCACGCCTAACCCATATTTTCACCTTATTGTCTAGTGTCTTAACAGGACAGCTTAACAATTTGTTTTTATTTAGGACTGATTAAATGTGATTGAGTTAAAAGTAGTAAACCATGAATGGAATTTTGTAATGAATATTTACATTTCACATGAATGAGTCTGGCGTTGTGTGACGAGCATGTGGGCTGCGGACTGCGAGTCGATGCCCGTGTTGAGCATAATGGTGCGATTGTCGATCCGTTACCCGCCTACCTCCTCGTTAAGACATTACCCATATTCTTAGACACAACTAGAAAGTGTGACGGTGTGTACTGTATACACACAGAACGGAGTTTATATAAACCGTACAAAAACTGTCAAATATACGCAAACTCTTGTAACCATTGAAGAGTTCCACTTTTCCCCGTGAGGGGACGGGTTAGAATACTATTCCCCTCTGCCGTTGGGAAAGCCTCTCGTAAGAGCCATGCGAATCCGACCGCCAAGTGCGTTCCGATCGAGCCGCATTACTTACCCCTCCCTCTCCCACCCCATTAATGCTGCGAATCGAGTAGACTCTGGGGTCTTGCTCAGGATCCGCTTAAACCGCAGTATTTTTATTTCTTCATTCCCCCTCCCCACTCTATTTTCGAGGATGCAACGCATCGACAAAACAAGAAAGTATCTTGTTTTGTGGATGTCCATGAGCGATGGTGGCCACTTATCATCAGGTGGACCATCAGCTCGTTTGCACCTCAAGTACCATAAAGAAAAAATCCATTTTTAGTTTCATTAACAGACCCTCTATATATAGTGCAACATATTGAAGTCATCAAAACGAATACTTGGGTCTTGTGACCACAAATTCGAGGGATCATTGAAGAATTCCACGATCAACCACCTGGTTCCAACATAAGATCCGTTCCAAGATACAAGAATATAGTATTTTTATTAAAATACTCATAAATATACACATGAGAAGCAAAAAAATAGATTAAAATTGACTTTTTAAGTAGAGTTCAGTTAAATTAAATGGGTATTCAGATTTGAGTTAAAATTGTCTTTAAAATTTGTAAAAAGATATGCTTCTTATTTTTGTATGAGGCGTCTACTAAAGCATTTCTTTTAAAATTCGCTAAACAAGGAGTGTAAACAGGTCACGCTTCCCGGCAATGTAACCCAGCACAATTAAGGACATTAATACAGCTGATGACATAATTCCTAAAGCACGCTTCGTGTGTACGACTTTAAAAGGCATTACAAGGTTGTGTAAATAAGCAACTCTAGAATTATTTTATTTATTCAAGGTGATCGGAATTTATTGATTTATTTAAATCTAAAACGATTTAAATAAATCAGTCTAATATAAACAATAACTAAATATTACCAACAATATCATTTAATTAACTTGGTAGTTACTATTGACCTATCGTAAAAAATATCTCAACTGATTCAGCAGATTAATAAATAATTTCATAAAATAAATATCAACTAGAAATGCAGTAAGGTGTAGTGCAGTACATCTAGTGCTAGGTATTCTTAATTGTAGAGCCTCAATTTGGATGTGGTTATATTATCTACTTTACTTTATTCAGATGTTAGGTAGGGAGGAGCAGTCGGGTCTAAGCCCTAGTCACTACTCAACTCTCTATTATCACTACGTAGTATAAAACAGACGCTTCCCTCTGTCTGTCTGTATGTATGCTTAAATCTTTAAAACTAAGCAACGGATTTCGATGGGGTTTTCTGAATAGATGTAATGATTCAAGATGAAGATTTATATGTATAATACATACATAACATAGTAGAGAAACACTGATAATTTTAGAGGTTACTAATGTGATGTCATAAATAAACACATTTTTTACGCTTACGCTGGCTCAACCCTACGAGATAGAACAAAATAATGTACTACAGTATTGTACACCTTAAGAAGGTCTACATAAAAGTCCGCGATGGTATTTTTCTATCTGTTAGAACACCCACCCACAATAACTATTTTTTATCCTTTACTTTTTACAAGAAATTTACGAAGCGATTTTAAACAATACAGCATTAATCCTCATCCAATTAGGTACCTTAAATACTTTGTGCATTTAATATATAGACTAATATGGTCCTTTAAAGCATGAAATTTAAATGAATATTTTCGAAGATATTACAGATTTAAAATACGCAGTTACGGCTAAATATACGTGTTAAATTGCACCCGGGCAAAGCCGGAACGGGTCGACTAGTTTATTATAAGAAAGTCTAGTTTATAATTTAGATTTTATTTATTTGTAATTTATTGATATAATTTATTGAAGTCCTACACGTGGTTTATCTTTGTCTAATGGAGTTAAATAAAAATGCCTATACACGTGTTTTATCTCCCCTAATTATTGATAAAGTTGTTTTGTTTATTTTATGACCTTTCGGCTCAGCGATCAAGGTTACTAAAGCAAGAAATGATCACAAAATACGTTATGACTAAGAAGCAAAACATTCTGAATGGCATACCTATTATTTAAAAGGTATTTTTTAAAACATCTTTTTTACTAACAAAATGTAAACATCATCATCATATTTGGTTATTATAATTGCAAGTTTTAAGTAAAATTTAACCCACTTTTCGGTTTCCGATCGAGCTGAATTTTACACGCATATGCAAAATTATTATAACATGGGGGAGATCTGATGATGGAGGCGGATCATAGATCACTTTCGTCTTCAAAAGGTATGAATAAATCTTATTTGATCAACTTTTTAGTAACAGCTAAAAGAAATAAAAAGCTTTAGCAAAAAAACATTCGCATTTTTAACTTAGGGGCTTCCTTTATTTTACACTGTATGGAATTCCAAAAATCCTTTCTTAATTCACCCTTAGTGACTAAGGTTCTCCCTCAAAAATTCAAGTCTCAAGGGCAAGGCAGCTATATATTTATTTATGTATTAGGCAGTCATAATATATATAGAGAGATATATAAGCAGACTGAATAAATTAGAAAGAAATGGAATCCTACAGAAATAAAGACAGATTGTTTATAACATTTTTTAGTAGATCCCCTTTTTATCGTGTTACTTTGATATTCTCTCATTCAAATAGTTTTGCTTGACATTAAAAGGGTAGTTTTTTTTCTTAGTCTATCCAATAATGATGATGCATTTTAGAAAACTAAATAAGTAAATATACAAACGAATTAATTTTAGTTGACAGAATTAAGAAACCATCTAAGTCACAGCTGGTATGCTCCCTGACAGGTCCGTGACGTTTCCTTTACGAATGAACAAATATGGAACTGGGGTTTCAAACTAAATATACATCGACGATTATAATAAGCTTTAGAAGTATATGAAACTATAATTATTAATATAGGAAAACATGAAAAAGTCAAAGTACTAATTTTCACAGATCAGCCGATATTCCAGTGTTATAAAAAGTAACAATTGATACCAGGAATTACCTTACACAAAATTTTTCCTTAAAATTGAACAAGAAACCACTCACTTTAAAGATCAGAGACTATCCGGGTGTGGTCCACATATAAGGACCAAGCTTAAAGAATTTTTAATAACGCCAGAATATAATTCAGAATTATTGATTGATATCATTAAGTAGTAGCTGTAGATTGTCTCTTGATTTGTATAACAAAAATATAAGTCTACAGTTGGAAACTTTTATCAAAGTAATTATAACATGTAAGAAAGTATAAATTGAAGTGTTACAAAAATCTTCTTTTCCTTCTCTTTTGTATATATAATACGTCTTTCATTCATTTCCACTGACAATCTCTTTCATAGCATCCTTCCATACTATCTTAACATACTTTAAAAAAATTACAATGAATTAAATTCCCATACATTGAGGTAAAAAAAATAACCATAGAAAAATATAATGTAATAACATTTTTGGCTTAACATCTTTTTTAAAAAAAATTAAATCGCTATCGCTCAATTTCATGACTTGAAATATAAATGTTAACCCCTCGGGGTCGTCGTCCGGTGTAGTAGGCGGACTGAAAACCAAGCTTTCAGCGCGACACCACTTCGTTCCACACTGCTGTACCTAACTACAGGATCCGGATAATATGCATTATAAGATTACTTCAACCTTTCGATAAGGTTTATTGGATCCCTCATTCTATCATAAGATTAACTGGCTCTTCTCTTACAAAGCATAAAAACTTATGTTTGTGTTTAAATAATTTCGATAACCTTGTGGTGACCTGAGTTCATGTAATAAGATGGTGTTTAATTAATAACATCTAATTGCCAAGTATATTACGTTTTCATATATACATATGTCAGCGAGTAAGTTAGGCTTAGGTTAACCAAACCTTAGGTTTAGGAGTGTTTCATTTGAATAAAAGACGTCTTTAAGCCTCCACCTTTGTCCCAAGTCCAAGGCACCGCTTAGGTTTCTCTCGTAATTGTAAGAGCACATAACAGTATCTATGTTGTGTTTGCCCAATAGTACATTCAATATCACCCCCTTGTAGTGTTTTTCAATATACCCTCTCTCCTCCTCCCTTCTCATCATTTTTTTCAGCTATATATTTTGGCACAAAATAACATAGATGAAAGGTCTCATTCGGTCATTATCCTTTTGATGATAACCCAATAAAACTGTATAGTGATATTGTTGATAACGTTTGATTGGATGGAAGTTTCTATCTATCATACATAGTGATGTGTAATAAAAAGTTTAATGTGGCTTAATAAAATTAGACGGAGGGACGCGAGAGGTCCTATATACCTGCTCCTGGGTATCAGATAGGCTCGGCTGTTCTCAAGTGCACGTTGTTATTGTCTTTTACGTGTTGCTGTACATCATAGCTCTAATAATAGTTATTAATAGTGCAGACATCCATAAGTAGTTAAAGTGGTGGTGCGTGTGTAGCCTTTAGTGTATAAATAAATCAACAAAAGTAGCTGTCACAGACAGTGCGTGAAAGAGCGAGGGTGCAGGAAGCCCTGAAACTAATACCGTACATTATCTTATTTCCACTTACCAGCCTACAGCAGGGAGCGGGGCCCGGCTGGGGGCTTGGGGAGCATATCTCAGTCAACATTAATTAAAATTGCTCTTGTAGAAAACGCGCTATATGATAAGCACGAGGGAAAATTCAATTTTGACTGTAATATATTTTTATAAAAGGTCGAAATCCCAATTTTAAGTTTATAGGTTATAAAAATCTATTGTCGTATGTATGTGGCGCGTAACACTAAAATATCTGCTTTTTGATATTGTAATTGGTATGTGTGTATAATTTTTTAAAAATTTACTGACACAGTTGGAAAAGGTGTAAATATTTTTGTACTATAATATTTTATTATTTCAACGATATCACCACATAAACTTAACACTATATTTTTTGAATGAAGGATTGATTATCTTTTCATATCATTTTGGTAATTAAATAAATTTTTTTCTTATTTGATTGACACGTATAATTAATTTATATAGTGATCAGTTCACTCTATAAAAAGTTATTTATTATATGGTTTATTTGTTGTCATGGTTACACTTGTGTGTATATATGTATGTATACGCGCATGCGATAAGAGAAAGGAAAAGAGTACACAAAAGATTTTTTTTTTAATTTAAATTATGATTTAGAAGGTTTCGTAATTTTTTAACGTCATCAATCAATCATAAATCGATTTATTTTCATACAACCCTGGGGCAAAGCCACTTACGAATTAAAAAAACACAAAATGACTCATATAGACCTTCAACCTCCTTATGCGGTCGTGCGCAAATCATCGACACTCATTAGTGACAATTCGTAATACTTTTATTACTACTAGTGTCATATGGGTTGCATATTAACGTCAAATTTTAAATATATTACACGCATGAAAGGATATAAATTGGTCGGGATAAAATTTTAACAGACTTAAAACATCGATTCTAAATTCACAAGATTAAGAAAGCTGAATCTGAGCATTACCAGTGGAACTTAATAAAAAAGCTTAAAGCTCTGTTGTGTGTGAATATTGGTAAAAAAAGTCTACATTGTTACTTTGAAATTTGAATATGCCCACATAGTCTGGTGTAAGAATATTTACAATAGTCTGATTATTCTTTAGTTACATATCTAAATATAAAGAAGCACATGCCCATCGATGAGTTCAACTTGTACGAGTGTATGTTGATGAATTCATAAACGAAGTAATCAAATCCATTAACGTTGACATACTTTAAGGTCGATTTTTAATTATACTTGAAAAAACCATAAACCGGAGTATGATTGGTAATAAAACCTAAAAGGACATTATAAGTGGAACTGCCCAAGAGTCAAGTGTCAAGGACCGTACATGATCTGATTTCTGAAGGTTATTAATTTTTACGACAGACATACGTATAAGTGAAAGACACGTATACGCTGATATTAATTCCAATGCAGTCAACTAAAGTTATTAGATAAAAATTACTATTACAGCAACAGTTTAATCGATAATCATTCACTCTATCTCACTACAATACAAATAATTCAGCCAAGTGCGAGTGTGGAACTCGCGTTCTGAGATCCGTACAATTTCAATAAGGGGACAAACAATTTCAAATTTTGAACCGATTTTTTTCATGTCCGCATATGTGGAATGCCCTATACAAAAGAACTTGTAATCACTTAAGTATAAAAGGGTATATTTATTGATTGAACACTTACAGAAGTTTGATAGTTTTAAGATATTATAGACTTACATGTTTAATATTAATTTCATCTTGATCTTGACTTCACGTATTCTTCAAATAAAGTCAAAACCTAAATCTATAAAAGATCGTTTTTTTTCGTGATGTAACAACAAATTGGCATTTTTATTGGGATTTTTCCCCATATTAGTGCTATAAGGCCTTGCTTCTAGCCAAAAATCATGTTCCTAAGTCAAAAGACGAAGCCTGGAAATTTTCATTTATCTCGAAAATCAAAAACAATACATGTGATAAAAGTGGCTGTATCTTTTCATTAAATTGACTAAGAAGTTTGATATTTTTACATATCCGAGAGACTAGAGACTTAAATATTTGATACAAATTTCAACTTGATATGTTTACGTTTTAACGAGAAAAAGTGGTCTTGCGTGGCGGTCAAAAAAAGTAAATTTTCTAGTGATGTAGAAAAAAAATTACAGTTTTTTAATTTTATCCTTTACTTGCCTTTAAAGGTTAACGATCATATCTTTTCAATGCGTGGACTTGGATTTTTTGACAGCCGCAAGGGGCCGCAGGATCGAGTGTTGGATATTAATTTCAACTTGATATTTCCACGCGATCCTGTGATCCTGGTCTTGATAGAGAGACGGACAAATAGACAGTCTGACAGACGGACACGAAGTGATCCTATAAGGATTCCTTTTTTCCTTTTAAGGTACGGAACCCTAAAAAACCACACCTCTCTCGCTAATATGAATGAGCAGAGTTAAAAAGTATAGTTATGTTATAATAAATAAATTGAAGTAGTTTTGTTCATAAGAAAATATTGTATCTACAAATTCTGGAAGTAAACTGCTCTAGGGGAGCTTCAAATCTATGAACATTAATAACTTAAAATATAAACTCAGTATAAAATTCCCATGATCGATGTTTAAACTTCTTCGTGCAGAGGCAACGCCTGTTGAAGGAGTGCCACTAAAGGGCTCGTTACCACGATCTCATGATCACATAACCTTTGCCCTCCTGAAGAGTTGCCTCGATCGAGTTGTTGCGTGCTCAAGTGTACCAATTCATAGACCGTACTATATTTGTATCATCTATTTCTTTTTCATATGTAAATTATATTTAGTTCTACATACTATTTTTATTACAATAAACAACATATAAAATATACATTTTGATTTCGTAGAGTCATTCTTCGTATTATATCATAAATATTCATAGTTCTATAATGTATACGTTATATTTCCATGAAATAGTACTTGTGTAGTAGTTAAAATTACCTTATTACCTCGTAAAGGTCGCAACGTGAACAAAAAGCAAGGCTAGATATTATCAAACCTGCAAACAAGTCTAATTACAAGAATAGCGGAAACATTACATCGTGCTATTGTAATTAGTTTCATATGGGTTTCATTTGCTATCTACAGTACTGTAGATGTATCTCGCTTTTTATTATAACGTAAACGTTAGGAATTGGCTGAACAGAGGCTGTGGCCAATCCAGATATGATCAGACTTCTCAAAACTGATATCAAAACAATTGTAACTAAAAATGATTTACCAGTCCTAAAATATTATTCAAGTGTAGAGGGTAGAACATTATGTTTAGGATTTTGTTACTAATTCCAATAATTCCGTATGTTATTGACGGAACAAAAGATCTACTATCAAAGCAAACATCCTGTGAAAGTTAGGGTTGGATCGGAAAATTTCGATTTTGATATCAGACAGGAAATTATTATACTAGTCAACTATGCTAAGTCAAAGACGAACAAAAAAAGGATTTCTTTTAGTTTTGAAATTCTAGATTTTTCTAACATGTAAGACAAAAACCTTAAAATACCGGGTCCACCCTGCTGAATCCTGATATGGCAACCCTAACTGTAGTATGCGGCAACTGCAGTGCGTAAGTACTGTATTTAAAATAACATCATTTGGCGCCGCTGACGTACAGCGAGTACCGACATAGGACTGATAAAGGATTCAAAGGAGCATTCAATTTAAAAACCGATATGGAATCATTTTATAGCTAACTAAAAATATAATGCTATAGAATGAGAGAGATATGATACCCATTACTGTACAGCCATAAGTATACACATACATACAGGCTAGAAACCCAGGAGCAGGTTTAAAGAGCTCTTTCATAATATATTAACTCTTACCTCCACCACTCGACAACTACAATAGATAAAAAAGTAAATTTACGTGGACCTCGAGGAGGGTGACTTTAACTACGACACTAACTTCCTTGTAAACTGCGCGAAAACACCAGAGAATCTGAGAGTAATCTATCGCACCAAAGACATAATATAAAATAATCTACCCGCTACTACTACTTTATAAACAGTGTTGCTACTTGATAAACAGTAAGTTATTTTCCGTAGGTAACAATAATTTCTGAATTTAAATATTTTGAAAATTTTAACACACTTAAATTATGCAAATAGTATGATCATTAAGCAAAAAGAATGAATTGCAAAAATATCCTCAAATTACAAAATATGTTCATTGAATAAATTTCCTTTATCAAATTTACTATATTTTCCTTATAACCTCAAAAAGCTACATACTGGTAACACTAAAGAGAAATGCATATGGTGCATATGCATGTATCGCATTGCAGTCACATCACGGAGCCAACTTCCTTCCCGTCTGGGGAATCGGGTCCGCTACTCACGCTACAATTCACTTGTTTACTCAAAGGATCTGTCGACGCTCGATACAATGGGAATGAATGACCTGAAATACTTTCCTTGTTAGGACGATCTAGTTAATAGAAATAATGGCGTTTGTGTTTTAATATGTCAAAAGGAAAGTTTAAAGAACTCTAGAGACTTACATACTAGACATTCATTTTTGAAAAGAAAATGTCTGGGTCCGGTCCGAAATGACCCGTAGATCAACAATATATACTTAATATTTAATTTGGTGCCGCATAGTTGAGAAAATTGCATTCTAGCCACTACGTGTCATGTCGCGACATTGCAAAAGAATTTGGCAAGAAACTATTCTGATGTAGTATCGGAATTTCCGGTAGTACCTAGAACAAATTATCTGGCATTTCTTGAAATACAAACCTCGTCGATAAACGTTATTTTGGCTTAGACAAATAATGATAGTCACCAGTGATGACGTACGGATCTAAGACGTGGTCTCTCACTCAAGGCCTTGTGCGCCAGCACCGCGTCGCTGAACGTGCTATTTAGAGGGCTATGTTGGGTGTTTCTCTACGTGATCGAATCAGAAATGAGGAGATCCGTAGAAGAACCAAAGTCACCGATATAGCCCATCAGATTAGTAAGTTGAAGTGGCAGTGGGCACATAGCCCGTAGAGTGGCGACCACGGACAGGACGCCGAAGCGTTGGGAGGCCTCCCACAAGATGGACAGACGACCTGGTCAGGGCGGCAGGTCGCAGGTGATAGGTAGTACTGGAAATCTCTGGGGGAGTCCTATGTCCAGCAGTGGACGTCCTGTAGCTGAGATGATGATGATGAAATAATGATAAAAGTGGTTGTAACATGTTCTTGTTGAAACAGAAACGGCAGTGGCACCTGCTTTTAGGGTTAAAAAGTCTTAAGCAATATTCGTAAATTTGCTAATAACTGGCCTAGTCGCGCAAGAAATGAAAATAACTTGTCTATGTAAAAGGAACTTTAATGCCATTCGGGAATAACGCTCTACTAAATCCTAGACTAGAAGTTATTGTGAACATAACATTGTTTATAGTACCATACCATAGACTAGAACAAGTAAATACGTGATCAATATTTCATAGAGAGCGATGTAAACAAAACGCTAGATAGTATCAGACGCAGACTGTAGACAGGACAATAAGTCGGACCGGCGTTTCGCAATCAGTTGACTCATTCGTGTTTGTTACAGAAACACCGAACTTTGTAGTATTAATAATGGACACCATTGTTTTTATAATAACACTAGTCGACCCGTCCCGGTTTCGCACGTTGCACGGTGCAATTAATACGTGTATTTAGGCGTAACCGCTATGTCCCTGCATTTTAAATCTGTAATATCTTCGAAAATATTCATTTAAATTTCATGCTGTATAGAACCATATTGATCTATATTAAATGCACAATGTATTTAAGGTACCTAATCGAATAAGGATTAATGCTGTATTGTTTAAAATCGCTTCGTAAATAAACCATTATTTCTCGTAAAAAGTAAAGGATAAAAAATGGTTATTGTGGGTTATCCCTAAGAGATAGATATATACAATTGCGTACTTTTTTGTAGAACTTTTTACGTTGTACAATAGTGTAGTATATTATTTTGATCTATCTCGTAGGGTTCAGGCAGCGTTTGCAATGTCGCTTACATTCGCTAAAAAATGTGTTTATTTACGACATCACATTAGAAACCTCTAAAATTATCTACTATAATATGCATGTATTATACATATAAATCTTCCCCTTGAATCACTCTATCTATTAAAAAAAACCGCGTCAAAAATTGTTTAGTTTTAAATATCAAACCATACATAGGGAAAGACAGACAAAGGGAAGCGACTTTGTTTTATGCTATGTAGTGATTACCTAAAATGTTAAACAGCGAACCCCATGTCTAATAACTTTCTACTTTTTAAATTGAATTTACTATTTCAAGAATTACGTAGTAAATGAGCAATATAATCAGCGAAAAGTATAATCATCTAAACACTTACAATGTTTTAAGAGTAAGAAATCGGAACCAAAAATTAAAAAAGGACATGTTTGTTTAATGAATTGTTGAGAATAATGAAACGCTTCTTGAAATACAAAATGTTTTATTGCTTCCAGATATATTATAATTGTCGGACTTGTGATGTTGATACGTCCGATTTAATTATATTAGTATATATGAACGATATAGCTATACTATGTAGAGACCATTAGATTAAATTTAATCGAATGCACGCTAACGCACGTCTAGTCAGACGTTTTGATGATTAGATGATAGGTATTCAGATTAATTCTATGCGGGTTCGCACTGTGCACGATATATATGAAGGAATGGGTCCACTACGAGTACTAAGGCAAACTTATTTTATTTTATAATTAAAATGCGCTCATCGCAGGAAATACCTGTAAGAATTAATGAATCATTATATAATGTTAATTAATAAAGGAGAGAGATTGGTAGTAGTCTATACGCAGATTAACATTATGACGGCTTGACTATAATATCCTCCTGGGCTAGTCAGACCTTCAGAGTTACTGCTAAGAATACTCGCGATGTAATCCATGATTACTCTGTCGTGATGGCGTATTTATTTTGCAATCCCCACTTCCTTTATTTGTGTTTATCAGTTGGCCAACATTCAAGTAACAGGATGCTACTCAAGTCAGTCGTACCAACATCAAGATCAAGTAACAGGATGCTTTTCAAATTATAAGTGTTGCCAACATCATAATTAACAATAATTAAATTATATGATGAAAACAGGAGCATGAAACTAGGTTTTTATAAAGAAATTATATAATAATAACAATAAGATAATAATGTTATCAATTCTAGGAAATTATATAAAAATATTTTTGGAAACACGTGCCCTATATGTCATTGTACCTACTCGTAACAATACGCTGAGTTTAAATCGATGAATCAATGAAAAACGGCATATGTATTCAATTACATACAACAAAGCGTATTGGCAAATTCGATTATTGATTCAAAGGTTTACGTCATAGATATACACTTTAATAAATGAAACAACTGGACAAAGAAAAATCTATTGTAACAATTACTAACTAGATGGCGTTGATCGATTTTAGATCGCGCTTACTTTATGTTCTGATAGAATCTATAGTAGAGAGACTCATCATATGTCATCTATTTTACATATAACTAAATGTATGGAATCTAGATAAAATTTAAAGAATTTATGTAACGCGTATTCTTTCTAATGCGTGCAGTAATTTACCAGTAGAATTTTTTTTCTTTACGTGAAAAGCCTTCAAATTATCGATTTTTCTCTTTAAGTGTGAGCTAGGCAAATTTCAGTTTACCTGACGCCTCTACGCGTACCTAAAAATGATTTTCAGTCTTGAGAAACGGACCACAAAATCACATCTCGGGGATTTTAATGATGAGGAGGAAGGAGAGGGAAATATGGAAAACACTACAAGGGGTGGTGATGATATCGAGTAAAACTAATAGCTACATAAAGCTAAATAATAAGTAAAAGATAACAATAACATTAATTGGTGGTAGGGGATCTGTTCCCCGACTGGCTTGCGACCACCAGTATGCGAATTCGACTGCCAAGTGTCTTTGACGCGTTCCTGCCGAGCCGCATGTGGGCCAGATCTACCCCCTCCCTCTCTTATCCCATTACTGCTACGGTTACAATAAACACTGAGTTCTTCCTCGGGTTTAATTGAAACCACAGTATTCTTCTCTTCGCTCCCCCTCTTCACTCTATATTCGAGGCGGCAACGCATCGACAAAACAAGATATACCCTCTAGTTTTGTCGATGTCCATGGGCGACGGTGGCCACTTTCCATCAGGTGGACCCTCTGCTCGTTTGTCCCTTATCTATCTTAAAAAAAAATACAAAAAGTCGAGTTGTGCTTGGGTCTTGTGACGCAAAAGAAAATGTAAGAACGTCACACTACTACAACGAACTAACCTAATATTTAACCAAACCAAGTAATATCAATATTCACTATGAAATCACTCGTCAAACTGCCTTTAAACTATCGGGCCAGAACATATAAGCTAGTGGGTACTTTTAAATGAAACTAACGGTAATTTATCCACGTAAAAATCCACTATCTGGTTCGTTACGGATTTAACTATAAAATTAGTTTTTATGACCAATGAAAAAAAAGAGACAATTTTCATACTACCTACAGACACTACAAAATGTTCTTTGACTAAGTATTTTTTAATTTCGACTCTGAATCACTATCAAAGGATTAATCTTCACTATCTGTTCTATATTAATGTTTGTCTACATCATAAAAATATAATATTTTTATTTTAGCTATAATTAAGATTTCTTCTAATAAACATAATATTTTCTTGATTATGTTGTTTTGATGGGGGTCAACTGAATGGCGCTATTGTCTAGCTTTTTGGGTTAGTCATACAGAAACTCCAATTTAGTATTACTTTAAGTTTTCTTAGTCTTTTTTTTTTAATCTATATCTATACTAATATTATAAAGAGGAAAGATTTGTATTTTTGTATTTTTGTATGTAACGAATAAACATAAAAACTACTGGACCGATTTCAGAAATTCTTTCACCATTAGAAAGCTACATTATTCCTGAGTAACATAGGCTATATTTATTACAAGAAAAAATTAGAGATCCTTAGGAAATCTCACGAAAACCAACCCAAGGTGCCAAAAAATTAGCCATAAAATATCTTTCATCGCATGCGCTGCAAAAAGTATTGATGATAGAACAAAAAAATGTTCTTCAATATTATAGAACGTATCAATATCTACAAAAAAGTCCGCGAGACCATATGTCCAACTATTATAGTTACGTCACTATAACTACTTTTTTACATTTTAAAAGTTGATAAAAATGCCTATCAAAATCAGACCATGTTTTCTATAACTTTGTATTAATCCTTATCCAAATAAATTATTTCGTATTCAAGACTATTTCAATACCTGTAAATTACTTTTTGAATTATTAAAATCGGACTTTCCATTCAAAAGATATTACGAAATTAAAAATATCAATATAAACAAAAAATACACGCCGACGCGACGGGCCAGTATAGCGACGCAGCGCAGCGAGCAAAGCGGCGATAGAGGGAGCGACAGAATGCGGGAGCCAGTGTTAAAATAAAATTATCCACCCGTGCGAAGCCGGGACGGGCCCCTAGTGGTAGATAAGCTGCAAACGTGCAAATGGTCAACTTGAAGGTAAGTGGCTACAATCGCCCATGGACATCGACAAAACAAGAAATACTCTCGTCTTGTCGATGCTTTCCATGCTCAAACATAGTGTGGGGAAGGGGACTTAAGAAAAAATGTTACGGTTTCAGCGGACCCTGAGCAAGAGCCGAGAGTAGAGTAGGGGGTAAGTCTGGCTTACATGCGGCTCGACCGGAACGCGTCAATGACACTTGGCGTTCGGATTCGCATGCTGGTAGTCGCAAGTCAGTCGGAGAACAGATCCCCTACCACCAAGGGAGTTACTCGGCTCTTACGAGATGCTCTCCCAGCGGCGGAGGGGAATTGTATTCTAACCCGTCCCCTCACGGGAAAGTCGTTATAATATTAAACATAATTAAGAAGCAAGATGCATCATCACGTGTGATGGCAGCAGTAACTTCTTGTAATAAAACTTTGGTGGATATAGACTAGCTACGAAAATTATTATTACTCAGCGAGGTGAGGATAATATAATTTAGCTCACCAATGCCCCTAATATGTGCGTTTAATTCGAATCCAAATACCACAGCTCTGTGAAGTGAACGTGAACCTCTACGTGTGTAGTTCAGACAATATCGATCGAAATGCGGGCCCGATAGCTTTCTATTTATGCATAAATGAAATTACGATGTTACTTCAGTTCCTACTGCGAAATACATTTCAAATGAACCTTTAAAAGTTAATGACCAAAATCTTTTAACATACACAATAAGTAACATAAAAGAGGCATATAAACTTTATAATTTTTACTCATACAATTTTGAAAGACTTACTCTTTAAAAGTAAGGAATATAATTCTCGAATAATTCAGGGTAATGTTAATTTTAACTGAAAGCTGCTCAACTGTTATAGTTTCGGAGGAAAAACTTCCGTTGTGACATGGTAGACATTTGTCAATAAAACTAGGAGTGAGATAGTATGTAGTGTTCTAAATTAAAGTATCACATACTTAATTTTATATTAATAAAATCATTTAGGTCTATTTATGTCAACTATATTGACACAGTTCTACAATTCAATGCGGCCTGTAACACTCTAGAACTGTATCACAGCAAACCGCATCTGACCTAACGTAACCACATCCTACTTAGAATCAATCAGTTGTGAAGTTATATATAAAAAATAAATTTATATCACACAAATCTAGTACATTTTATATGTATAAAAATCCCGTGTCACGATGTCTGTCCGTAATTAACTCAAAAAGTACTGATACTGGATATTGAATAAATCTGCATTAATGTTTATTATAGACAAAAAGGGTGTAATAATTTTATAATTTCCACAAACTTTTACAGGTGGCGTTATAAGCTAGTTTACACACACAACAGTTCATCATCTCTTATCTAGTTTAGGTTAACACCCAAAAGATGGCGATGTCTGTAAAATTTTGTTACTGTTCGTGTAAAACCGAGTCCGTTCATCATCATCACGACCCTTCAATGGCCCACTGCTGAGCCGGATCTCCTCCTAAGAATGAAGAGGGTATTAGGCCACCACGCTGGCCCAGTGCGGGTTGGCAGACTTCACACACCTTTGAGAACTTTTTTGGAAACTCTCGGGAGTGTCGGTTTCCTCACGATGTTTTCCTTCACCGTTACAACAAGTGATATTTAATTGCTTAAAACACACATAACTCAAAATGTGTGCCCAGGATCGAACCTCGGATCTTCCGAGTAAGACTTGAAGTCTCAACCACTGGGCCATCACAGCTGCAAGGCCGTTCGCTAGTATTTTTATAGCGAAATATACGAATTAAAGTCTTCATCACTAATGACAGTTTAATATTAACTCGTATAATAAGCAACACTAGTTAAAAGATCATTATAAAATATACAATAAAGGTTATAATCTGTGTTGACATAAACAATAATTTAGGCTATTGCACCACAATCGAGAGCTAGCGTGACGATACATTACAATCGCACTAACATTTCGCAATCCTTTGTTTTGTACTATGTAGTTTTGTCACAGTGTAATTTAGATGAGGCAATGGCTTTAATGCAGGAATACGAATTACCTAGATCTTGTTAGAAATAATGGACATTCGCTTATGTACTGAGTGGTTAATTTTTATATACTTCAAAAACAAATTAATGTTTATTTAAGATTATTCTTTCCATCGGGCCTGGGACTTTAGATATATTATAAATCGCCTCAAAAACAAATAGTTAATTTACAAAGATTGCCAAGTAACAACCGTGGACTGTATTACCAAAAAAGTAACAAAGTAAGTTATAAAACAATCCGGTTATACAATAAATAAGTGTTACAATTTAAAAAAAACATCAATTTTATCTATATGTTCATTGTGTTTAACAGGTAAACTCATGAAAAACCAATTAAATTGGTTCAGTTTTTGTTAAAAATTATAATCCAATTAGGTACTTCCTTCTTGTTGTTGTTTACATAGATTGCTGTACAATGAAAGAAATCAACGAAATGAAAGAAATTGTAGATTTGAATATTGTAGACTATATGAAATTGTATACGAATCGTAAGTTATTGTTGGTATTTGCTAACTTTCAAAATATTGTTTTAAATACTAATTCGTGCACCGGTTAAGAACTTACTGCAATTAAAACAACCTACTCTAAAATTTTTGTAGAACACTCCCAAAAATTTGTCATAATTTGTATTGCAGACAGACACGCTACTGAGCAATTATATGAAGAGTTTGGGTCACATTAGTGAAATCTTTATTATGGTAGTAGTTGTAATGTTTATTAGCTTGATGATTATTATTAATGTTTAGTTGAAGGTGGGTCATTTTTCTCAGAACCCTGTATTTGTAAACTAGCAAACACACTTTACTTCGTTAGTATATTTTCTTGTCGACCATAATTTTAAAGTAATAAATTTATGGACACCCTATATGGATCATGTCTCTTGGAAATAAGTAATGTAGCTTTTATCAGCGATAGAATTTTCAAGAAACCGGATGAGTTGGTCCTCCCACATACAAACATTTCATAATATTATAACACTAGTATAAGTAAACTATACAATTTTAAGTGATACAGTAGAGATTTAGAATAGTAGTAGTAAACACTGATAGCCCTTAAAAAAAGGGAAAATTATAAAAAATACGTAAACATAACAAAAAAATGTTTAGTTGCGTAAATAATTTTAATCAAGCAATTTCTTATATCAGATCAAACTTAATAACTATAAAATAACAAAAACTAATAGAAACAGCTTGTTTGAAATAAACATTGACTTTAATAAGAAAAGCAATTCCAGGTATAAGTACTTAACTATATATATTGATACAAAAAATAGTTCTTTTAACGAGATCCCAAAAAGGCAATATGGTTGCGGACAATCTGTTATAGTGACGTCTGCGACAGACTGATGGCTTTCAATTTAATTGAGTGGACTACATACAGTTGTTAGTAAAGAAACTATTCACTTTATACTTGTAACACTAGTGGCCTGCTCCAGCTTTCCGCGAAAGTAATTTACCAGACATATAATATTATGTTCTACATATTAACCATGCACCATGATACATCATCATCCTCAAATGAGAACAGTAAAGGATGAAATCATATATAGCTGCAAAAAATACCAAGACAGGCTGCAAAGCTCAACCAAACTCACTTGCAGTCACTCGAAAAAAGAAAGAATATATTGCACCCATAGCAACACGTCAATTAACACAAAATCATGGAAGACGCACTCATCGCATCATTAATTAAAAAAAATAATATATGTGCTTATAATACCACAGTGATTGAAATATTTTGAAAAATCCAACATTTGCATATTATAGTATACATTTCAAAACTCATTCAGTTACTTCGAAAACGCTGAGTGACGTCACGTGTCTTTGATATGGCATTACATACATTATCTTTGTTCTACGAAAATGTCGACACCAATAGCAAGTGTTAATGTCTATTTTAATCGACTTTATTTAGTAAAAATTCCAAAACTATTACCTTAACCTCTAAAGCACAATCAAAAATTAACATTTTTTTATAGCAGTTAAGGGGCAAACGAGCAGACGGCCCAACTGATGGTAAGTGGCCACCATCGCCCATGGACATCGGCAATACAAGAGAGTGACTTTTGTTTTGCCGATGCGTTGCCGCCTCGAAGATAGAATGAGTTTCACTGGTCCTTGAACGAGAGCCCAGATTGAGGGGAAGGGGTAAGTCTGGCCCACATGAGGCTCGACCGGAACGCGTTAATGACACTTGGCGGACGGATTCGCATGCTGGTGATCGCAAGCCAGTCGGGGAATAGATCCCCTACCACCAAGCGGGTGCTGGGTTACTCGGCTCTTACGAGATGCTCTCCCAGCGGAAGAGGGGAATTGTATTCTAACCCGTCCCCTCACGATTCATGACAGAAACAATAATATAAAAAATGTGCATTAACAAGTTTTCAATATTTCAATTGACAACTATATGTTGATTCTTCAATATATACAGTAACCAGATTACTCAAACATTTCAATGCATCTTAACAAGAGTCAAGAATACAAACATACAGAATTAACATAAGTTTGTTTACGAAACTTCGAAGGTCGCACCTTTTTTCACAACCTTATACGGTAACTGTACTTAAGCCCTCACAATTAATTTCGTGAACAGTGAACACGCAACGTGTGCGAGAGGAATGTTAATACTATTAAGGATTAATAAAACCCTGTGGTATTAAATCTCTCAAAAGATTGTTTTTCCTACTAGCTACTAGCCGACCCGCTCTCGCTTCGTTGAGGACCTGCAACTATGAATCATATATCTCTCATCGTTAAGGCAGCGTTGGTAGAAACTTTTTCGTTCGACCGTTTCTTCTCCGACTTACTTTGCAAATCCGACTACCACGAAAAAGTCTTTTAATTTTCCACTCACAAATAATGTGGCTTCTATTGGTAAAAGAATTTTCAAACTCGATTTAGTAGATCTAGAGATCACCCCCTTCAACCTCACAAACTTTACCTCTTTATAATATTATAATATAGATGTAATTCAAAATAAAATCGGTAATGTTACGTCATGCTTTGCGAAGGTCGTGGTGGGGACATATTTGTAGAGCAACTATAGGGGCAAAGATAATGTAAGTACTACGGATACAAAGACGAAAATTATACACGTAGTGACGTCACTTAGCGTTCGCGAAGTAAAAAAGTTTTCAAAAATACGCAGTAATCTAGATACATTATAAGAAAATAATCGAAAATACTCAACCTTCTGAACCGATTTAAAATAACCAAAGCCTAGATTTAATGTTAGACCTCTTAAATCACATTTGGATCACAAGTTCCAATTACTGGTCATCTATCTAGGGTCATGTTATTAAATCTTTACAGTATACAGTCAATAAATTCATATTTATGGATTAGTTTAAACATAGGATAATTTACAATATTATTAATTTTAGTACTAAATAATATAATTAAGTGTGTGTGTATGGAAAAACGAGCTTACAGACGATACTTAAATGCATTCTTATAGTGCTTTTTTTTGATTGGTCGCCAGTGCATAACAGGTACTCGTAAGATTCTTTTAATAATACTATTTTTAACCAGTTATTTAAAGAGCTGTTTATATTAAAAAGAAATTTAATAATAGATATTTTAAGCTTGACTCGCTTAACATTGCAGACTAAAGAATATTACATACTTATTGCACGAAAAAACGAATTTTTGTAATTCGTATTAATTCATATGACACAAATAAAAATTAACCTCTCAGTGCTTAAATCCAAAATACCATGCTTCCCTTTAAATCTCATAATAGTAACAATTTGAGCCAGTGCAACGGGAACGTCATAAAGCCCGTATATAAAAAGCTCTTCAAACGGTTCCCAACAAAGGAAAGAGTTAAAAGGTCGGCTGGCAGCCACATGTGGGTGACGTCATCACGTCAGCCGGTCAGCTGGGATAGCTGCCTCATTCAACCAATGCACTAACTTCATGAATGTTTAAGGGACTATATGATGTTATATAGAATGTTTAGAAATATTATCTGGATCTTGAATATGAATGAAATGAAAGTGGCCTAAATCCCACCCCTCAAAGGCTATGGTAGATTTGAGTATTTGATATTCTGTCTTGAGAAAAACTATTCCACAGACCAGCAGGGGGACAGCACTTCTAACTTTTATTTTATAGCAAAATTCAGGACTAACAGGAATTTAGAGTTATGTCAATTTCATTCTAAGTGTAAGTATATGTTGCCAACACAATTGTACAAATATTTTAATTACAGGTTTCTAATAAAGTACATTTTTTAATTCGACTGTACTTATATTAACTTCTTTAAGAAAGGACCTAAGGGATATCAAGTGACTAAGCTTAAGTCATCGGAATATAGAGTTATGAAATATTATTCGGTTATTCTATTTAAAAATGTCAAGAGCACTGTAGTGAATCGTAATTTGCGGCACAATAAACGATTGCCTGACATTTTAACCGACACAGTTGTGCACGAACCGTAGCAACTCGAAAACTCATTCGTTATCTGCTATTTCCCCTATTTTAATATACAAAACTTTGTCTTTTTTTGGAATATAGAAAATTTGTCATCGACACATCCTGAAAAGTCTAATTATCCTTTCAAACATCATCATGTTTTCATGCTATGCTACTTCCTGCCTTCAGCCTTTTATGTGAGCTTGAAAAAAGAGCAATTAAACTGGAATGAGTAAAAATACTGAAAGTTTAAGCGAAATTTCAACTGAACTCATTCGAGGGTGCTTTAGCATACAATAAACTGAAATATTACTTGAAATTTTTATCCTTAAATTGTGATGAAAGAATATTTATATTATAATTAAGATACATTATGAAAGTGATTCGTTCTTGCTTCGTTGTAGTCAGTTACCGTATTAACTTGCTCTTTAACATTTATAGACAATATATTTCGCTTTATAAGATAGTTGAACCCAGACAAATATAAAATTCATACGTTCTACACAATGTGATAGCTAAAAAAATGTTTGTATAAGGTTTAGGACACAGATACAGATCACAAGTAAACTTATTTAAAAGTATCTGTGTGTGTGTGACTAACTTTGAAGTTGGAGGGGTTAAGGAATACTAATAGTAAGTCATAGTGATGATACTGCTAGTAAACTTAAAAAAAATGAAACTACGACTACTTCTAATATTATATTAGTATTAAAGGACACTTTCCCCAATTTCAAAGATATCTAACGACCGTATCTGATCAAGTGACGGCTCAATGGTCCAGCTCGTAGTCCGTAACGCGATATTCTTGAATGTCACCAAGGAGAGCGTGGGAAACGTTTTTTCAGTCGCCGCCTTCAATGCTATATTGTAACTAGATGATTACTTCAAAATTAATTACATTTTAATGCATGAAATTAATTACTAACAGAATCATTTTTTTAGTTGAGAAAATGTAACAAAAAGCTTAGCATAAAAATTGCGGATAATTTCAAAAACCGCTAATTAGACTTTGATGTAATTTTTGTCTAGTTACTTCATGGTAATGGTATTAGTACTAAACAATAAAATTTAAAATAATTCAACACCTTGCGGAAGAAACCCATGATAAGGTACTATGATAAAAAAAAACTACGTTTAAAAAAACCGACTTCAAACTAAAAAATGCACTAAAAAGTAAGAAATAATTCCGCTATTTAGTATTTTTTATTAAGATATATAGTAATTGTTATTTTTGAAGTCGATGCCAGCCAGGTTAACAGACGTGTAGTGAGATAGAATATTAATAGGTATATCTATTTAACTACTACTATTACTATACTATACTATTGCTGGCAACGGAAAGAATGTTCATAAAATGAAAACTACTGGGCCAAATTATATTAAATTTTTATAGGATCAGATGGAAACTATTCCACATCTAACTAAAGCAGAATCACGTTAATATGTTCATAAATCTCGGCGTAATCGGCGTACATAAATTTAAAAAAACATACCAATCGAATTGGGAACCTCGTCCTTTTTGAAGGTTCATAAAATTAAAATCACTGGGTCAAACTATGTGAAATTTTTGTGGGACTAAATAGTAACTACTCCGCATCAAATTAAAGAAGAATCACGTAAATCGGATCATAAATCTCAGCGTAATCGGTATACATACACAAATAAACAATACAAATTTCAAAGTACGAGAACGGAAAATTTTTTCAAAAATGTTCATAAAATAAAAACTACTGGGCCAAACTATTTAAAAATTTTATGGGACCAAATGGCAACTATTCCGCATCAAACAAAAGAAGAATCACGTAAATCGGATCATAAATCTCAGCGTAATCGGTATACATACACAAATAAACAATACAAATTTCAAAGTACGAGAACGGAAAATTTTTTCAAAAATGTTCATAAAATAAAAACTACTGGGCCAAACTATTTAAAAATTTTATGGGACCAAATGGCAACTATTCCGCATCAAACAAAAGAAGAATCACGTAAATCGGATCATAAATCTCAGCGTAATCGGTATACATACACAAATAAACAATACAAATTTCAAAGTACGAGAACGGAAAATTTTTTCAAAAATGTTCATAAAATAAAAACTACTGGGCCAAACTATTTAAAAATTTTATGGGACCAAATGGCAACTATTCCACATCAAACAAAAGAAGAATCACGTAAATCGGATCACAAATCTCGGCGTAATTAATGTACATACATAAAAAAAATATACCAATCGAATTGAGAACCTCCTCCTTTTTGAAGTCGGTTAAAAATTAATGTGATTTTCAATTTTCAAATCCCACGCAAGTTAATTTTTCTTTTTAATTTTTTTAGGTTTTCTAGCGAGTACTACACATAATATTAGAATACGGTAGACAATTCATATATTGAAAAAAAAAATATATCTCTTTTAATCTGTACGTTAAAACGATCAAAAGTTAACCTTCGTTTACTTTCTTTCCAGTTCTGTTTTACAATAATAATCCTAAGGCATTACTTTGTACATTACAATTCTCTATAACTTAATCTTCACATACGTTAATTACGTACGATACACAAAAAAACGTAATCCATCGATCATTCGGTCTATTAGAAACTTATATGAGGAGATTATGAACTTGAAATTAACATAACAAACAGGCTCAAGTGTTTAGAAGTATAGCTAATATAATCTTTAAAGCGAAGGAATAAGAATCGTGTAATACATATATAGAAGTCAATGACCCGTTTAAGAAGTATAATTGAACATCAGCATGTGAAAAGAGAATAAAAAAATCGTGTTAAACATTTTAAGCTGACATGAATCACTACTTAAAATTGATTTGCAATTTTTTAAATCAATCACATATGACAAACTTCACATGCTAGATAATCTGGGATCAGTTGCTGATAAAGAAATTGTTAGCAATATTCATTATTAAAATTATTTAAAAATAAATAAATTGGACTTATGGAACACTTAAGCGGTTAGGGGTAGTCAGAGTAGAGAACTGGGTCTACACAAACAGCGCTATAACTTTTGAAATTATAATTTTTTTTTCAAACTTTCGTGATTTCAAGTCAAAACATTGTGTAATTTTATAAAATAAAATTATTTAATGACAAAAAAAAATATTGAAAATTCTCATTTTTTCATCTTTCTGACTACCCCTAACCCCTTAAGTATAAAACAAGTTAGTACGAATTTTAAGTACAGCGAGATTTCTAGTGATTTACTTTTATTAAATGAGGAGTTTTATTAAATGAACAATATTAGCTACGCGGACGACATGGTTCTTCTGAGCCCCTCAGTTAGCGGTCTTAAAAAATTACTTAAAATCTACAAGGACTATGCCAAGGTAAATGGGCTTACTTAAAATGTGAAGAAAAGTGAATTTATCGTTTTCAGGGGTAGAAGAAACAAATCGATCAATTGTGATCCAGACATACGACTATGTGGTACTCCCCTGAAGCAGGTAACTGTTCAGATACCTTGGTCACATAGTAAATGAAAGCCTCAGTGACAACAGTGACATAGAACGAGAGCGTAGGGCTCTGTCGGTCCGAGGTAATATGCTGGCTCTGCTGGAAAGCTAGCCTTGTTGCGAGCATACTACCAATCATTCTACACGTGTAGTTTGTGGACAGATTATACGCTGCGGGCCTACAGTGCCCTGCGCGTCCAATACAACAATGTGTTGAGGGCGGTGTTGAGGAAACTTCGACACTGTAGTGCATCGGCAATGTTCGCTAATGCTCATATAGACGATTTCTTTTGTATTATACGAAAGCGTGTTGCCTCCATTATGAGCAGAATATCTAAAAGCACCAATACCCTCCTCAGCACATTGGCTAGTACACGTAAACTTAGCCTAATTCTAGAATTTAGGTCAATTTAGTTATCATTTAACATAGCTGTTAAGTACTAACATAGTGTAAACATTTGTTACTAACCTATTTTATTTATTTTTATTTTATTTTATTGTACCTATATATTTTATTTCATTCTATGTCTTTATTTTGAATTGAATGTTAATTTAATTTTTGATGTGAATATGGATTGACTAATTATCTGAAATAAAAATATATTATTATTATTATAAGTGAGACAGGAGAAAGAGCTAGAGACAGACACAGTTGAGAGGAAAAGTAAAAAGTAGATCATGACAGACGCACAAAAAATCTCCGCAAGTCGAATCATATATCATTCATCAACAAGTAAAGTGTGTAAAATCTTAATTGTGAAGAAAGCATTTGTGCTTACAAATGGCAAAAATAACCATGGTCATGCACCGCAACCACAACGAGTACGTTCAATGCAATCGAGTAAATTGACTGACCATTTTTATTTTTTCACAAGGCTAGAGGTAAACAAAATTTACATACGTACATGTAGATGCTCAAGATTTATATATAGCAATATTGTTGCAAAACAGTTTTTAATAAGACAATATAACATATAAGTTTAAACTCAGTGCTTTATAAGGGCTAAATAAATATTGAAAAAGAAATAATTTTCTAACTAGATAAACTACGGTGGACCGTCTACTCGTTTACACCTTAACTGTTATTAAAAAAACTATAACCAGACTATCAAAATGGTCAAGGTATACATGGGTGCGACCACGGTTCTACCTTGACCATGTTTATACCTATGCATTTCTATGTTTCTGTCTGAATTATTTTATTGTTTCGTCCTTTTTTACGTAGTCGGGTTATAGTTTTTTAAACTTTATTTTTTTATTTAATAGTTTTCCGTTTCCGATCGAGATAACCTTTAATCTAATATTCTAACGTGATGTTGGTTTTTATGTGCTTAAACGAGTAAATAACTGCAACGACAGGCCGCGCGGACTATACGACCGCATTTTAAACATAAATGTTGACTTAAACAATAACATATATATACATATTTGTAATAATGTGCTCGCCAAGACCTTTCTTTTCATACCAAACACGTGATAAATAGCTCAGTTTAATTTTTTTCGAGGTAAGAATCTGAGGTATAATTTTCGTTATAAAAAAATCATAAATTTTTTATAGCTTATGTCACCCGCGCCATTATTACTAATCTATCATACATACATAGATACATACATACATACATAGACTGCCAAAATCATAACCATTCCTTTTGGCTTCGCCGTAGTCGGGTAAAAAAAACGCATAAAATACAATAAAATCTCCAGTAAAGAGCAATTTAGGGTCACAACGCATCACCGATAACATAAAGCAATCCTGGCATAATCTTCATCAAACAAAAGCTTTTTAAGGGTCTTAAAAAAAGGAAAAAGTCGTTTGTTCAAAACGGCTAAACTACGAGTGGATTCAATGTAATAATTGCTGACATAATATGAGGTTTGATATGATAATTATGTAATAAATCTGTTTTCTAATAGAAATGTGTAATTAAAACGTCAGTAACGACCTTACACCGTCCTAGACCGTCACGGCGTATGCGCATTGCGCACGGTCAAGTGTGCCGGCTGCTGGCGTCGTCGTAACACGTAATTATGTTAGTTGTTAGCTACACGTGTGAATTACGCGGATATTATGTAGGTTATCCTATGAGAGAGCTGAATTAAATAAAAAGAAGAGTTTAGAGTTAAGAAAGAGTACAAGAAGTCGGTACGTCAAAATGGGCATTTTCAATCAATCAAACTTTCCAATGCCAACCTGGGCTTTAGTAAAATTTCAAACGCTTTTTGAAAAATTAAAGATGTTTAGAATTGACGTAGGGTTAAGAAAAGGTCACGTGACTTACAATCGAAAATCGTAGAATGGACAGCAAATGTAGAATTGCTCAGTTTAGGCTCATACAAATGCGAAGTAAACTGAAATATTTGACAGTTGTCAACACGGCGATATTGACAATTGCGGCGATTTCAATCGTCAGGCGTAAAATACATTTGCTGTCAATTTTAATTTTTGAGTGATAAAGCAATTACAACTAAAGATATTGAGTCGCTTTTCTTTTTTCGCTTTTCTTCTTTTTTATAAACCCCTCACATTACGTTTCCTTAAATATCTTCTATGTACAGACATTCAATCATTTTTTTATATAATATTCGTATAGATTATTAATTTTATAGTCAGCAGATGATTAAACAATCCATAATATTCAAAGATATAAATTTTCAATTTATATAGATTTAGCACTAAATAAATTAACTGTAAAGATTAAAAAAAATATATCAAACAATAAAAACCGGCCCAGCTCGTAAATTTTGGGCGTAGGCTGCTTTATAACCATATGATTAATTTAGTTGTCTAATAGTGCCATTTATCATATGAATTAATTGACGAATTTTTTGCGTAAACAAACAAGAAACAAAGCCATTTCTAGTAGTAATGAATACATTTATACTGCATCAACATTTAACAGTATATCAATAAGTGTTATTTAAAGCTCATTATACTTTTAAATGAAGAGAAACTGACATGATTGACAGGAGCAGGTGTATTTTTTGGAAACTTGATAACTATTGTATGCAACGATGGCACAGCTTTCATACGATAATACTAAAAATAAGTATATTAGCTATACCTACTGAAACTTTGCATGTTGTTGTCATAACCACATAATGGCATTATTTACTTGATTTAAAAGTTTAGATAACATATTATAAACACTTCAATTATATTAAAATATATATATAAGCAACACTTTTTCAAAGTAAAAGTTGGTAAGTATCATGATAAATTGACATGTGTAAGCGGCAGAAGAAAAAGGGCACGCTAGAACGATAGTTTATCAATTACTAAAGGTTAAGAATTAGTATTTAATTGACAATTATGTCTATCGACCCTTAGTAGCAGGTGGTAAATGTTCAGATCCTTTTTAAAGCTAGTACTAGGTGATAAATGGAAAACTAGTAAATCTAAAGTCTAAGAGTATTTCAATATAATTATATTGCTGACAGATACATAACAGAGATGGGCTGAAATTGGGCGTTTGTCGTCCTATAATAGTTTCTAAAATGAACTTGTTTTTCCACTAACGACAATCCATATACAGACAGCAAAAATATAATCCGCTTTGTAAAATGTTAAGCTCATTTGCATTACCACGAGATTTATATTGGCTGGCGCGAGTAATATCCTGTAATATTCCGCCACGCGTGTATCGACACAACTTCTATTAATCAACCAATGGTATATGGTAGTGACCATGAAGTTTATCAAGAAAAAAGAAATGATTTTTTGAAGTGAAACTTCTTTAGAATCGTTGTGATTTCAAACCGGATGCAACGGAAGAAACGACAGGTAAGAGACACAAATACAAAAATGTGTAGGAAAGAATGAGACAGAAATATACATACTATTTTATATTATTATATATATTCATCTCATTCTTTTGTCGATTTACTGAAGTTTCACTTCTATCGTGTGTGAATCGCACACACACCTTTTTGTTTTTTTTATGATAGTTAAGGGACAAACGAGCAGAGGGTTCACCTGATGGAAAATGGCCACCGTCACCCATACACATCGACGAAACTAGAGGGTATCGACGCCAGAACGCGTCAGAGACACTTGGCGGGCGGTTCCGCATGCTGGTGGTCGCAAGCCAGTCGGGGGGGTTTCTCGGCTTTTACGAGATGCTCGCCCAGCGGCAGAGAGGAATTGTATTCTAAACTGTCCCCTCACGGGTTATTAACACATATTTACATAGTATCAAAAAAGGAGCGCAGATTGTTAAAACATAATTGACAGATGCATTTTTCGTAGTAGTATGCAACGATAGCACAACTTTTATATACACGGCTATAAGTGTATAATAAATACTATAGTTATATAGTAAAATAAACATACATAATTATTCTGTCGACCACGACGCCGGGTCGACGTGACCTGTCCAAATGATTAACGCATAAAATATAACGTCACATTAATTCTTACATTATCCAGTTTTACGACCAACATAGTATATGCTGAAATAGTACCAGAAACGCTTTTGATAGCGTTTTTATTGACTAGTAGTTTTAAGTTTATTTAAATACACTCACCGGTTCGACATTTCATGTAATAAATACTGACTTATTATGATACGGGAGTCAGTGAGATATTTTCATGACCAAGTCCCTCCCAAGCGAAAATTCGTGAAATGCATATTATGATTACTCGTGACCGTCAGCTGCGATTCCGTGGGTGGGGCGAGCAGTGGATTTTTTTCAGTCATTTCCTCCCATTTGAAAATTTGTCGGATTATAGTTTACCTAGTATCTTGAAGGAAAAATAAAGTCAGCTGACCATAACGTGGTGGAATATACGTCAGCTGGCTGGTCATAGTAATATATCCGTTTACTTAGTGCATAATACTTAAAAAATTAACTTGAAATATTTTCGACTTCGTAATATCGACGTCGTACCGACCCACGGAATCGGAGATGACGGTCACGAGTCATCATAATGTATACTCCTTATGCAGTATATGAATTTTCACTCCAGAGAAAAAGATTGACCGAATTTGAAGTATAAGTAGTATAGTATTGTTGTTAACACACTTCTCTCACATCCTCTTACAACTGGAATTAATTTTTATTTTAAGATTTCTCGCATACTACTAGATTCTTAACCCCTCTAAGTAAGCTAAAATGCTAGTGTTAGGAGTGGACCACCTCAGTAGTCCAGTGACTATTAAAATTTTATGTTGAAACGCATAAAGATGCGAGATAAAGTTAGTGTAGTAATTAACAGTTTACCTGTCAACCTGACATTTAGTGAATTTTAAATATCTATCATTTACATTGGCATCGAATATCGGTTTTTTAATCGTGTGGTTGTGGGTCACTGGTGACGATGTGGTCACCCTACATTCAGAGCACTGGTCGCGCTGCATTCCTTGACACCTGGCGTGCATCTACATAACGCGTTCACTATTTTCCAGTAGGTACGGAGAAAATTTTAAAACATTTTTAATTATACACTCACCAACTCACTTATACTTTGATTATGATAATCCAATATTTAATCCACAAAATGACTCTTCAAAGTTTATTACATTATTTTGCTGAAAAACAAAACTAATCATCATGAAAACTTAGCCAACTAGCGCATTAGCCGCGGCTTCGCTTGAGCTTCATAGTCATCATGTTAAACGATAATGGATTTAAAAATGTAGTACATATATTCAAAAAAACTTTCAATGCCAAAAATGCAAAATTTTCACCCTCCTAACCTTCAGGACTTTTGGACGTTTTTTTCAATAACAAACATAGTCAAGTAAAGTAATAAAATGTACCTTTTTTCATAATAAAGTCTTTTTACGACGAATAGCTCTTACGTTGCAACAATTTTGCGGCTATATTACACGCCAGAGTTGCGGTATTTTGATTAAACTTACAGTATGATGCTGTAAACAATTTTATGTGAGTTGAACGAGCGAAGTATTTTTTAATTAATCGAAGAAGGCAAAGAACGCAATATGTATTAATGAACATTGTGACTTCTCCTTAGAAGAAAAGTTTAATTATAAGAACACTATGTATTTTGAGAACTACCTACGCCGGCTTCACAATGATAGTAGAGCATATAATGCTTACATGTATACCTAAACCTTTGTCTTTTCGTAAAATCCCTTCAGCAGTTTTTAAGTTTAACCCGCACAAAGAGACATGTTATGCGACTTTGTTTTGTAATAAAAAATACTATTAACTTAAGAAAAAAAATAACAATTTTCCTGTTTTTCTCAACAAGTGGAACATCCTAGAAATGATTAGTCACAATCTATTATTATGAACAATTAACTTCAACTCACAGCACAATAATTGTTGCTATTGTTATAAAAATGCACGGCAATATCAATTACAGTCACTATATAAATACATGATGTACACAAAAGGCTTTTTTGTGACGTCGATTGAATAATATAATAACGTACAGTACTAGTTCCGAAACTAATTCCGAAGCGTAAATTTGATGCGTCGGTAGCTCAGTGGTTCGGACGTTGGACTACTGGCGTGGTCTACTCCTGACACAAGCATGCAAGCTTACTAGGAGGGGTAAAGGGAATACTAGTAGTATGTGATGCTAGTAATTTTTAAAAAAAAATCCTAAGGGAAAATGAGTAAAAACGTTACTAGTAGAGAGGAGGAGTCCATATAACAAATATTTAATTTATGAAATAAAATTGTGAGTCTGGAAGAAAAACATAAATCTTACAAATTTTAGTGTTAGGTACTTCTTAACTACGACTGACATTAATTTTAAAAGCTTCAATTATTTCAAATTATTATTTACTAGCCGACCCGCACGACTACGTTCGCGTGTTGCTCCGCTCCTATGGGTCGTAGCGAGATGTCAAGTAACCTAAGTTACTCCTTGTTACATCAGCTATCTGCCAGTGAAAGACCCGCCAAAATCGGTCCAACTATTTCAGAGATAAGACGGAACAAACAGACAGACAAAAACTGTAAAAAATTTTGTTGGTATATATGGTGTGTGCGTGAATACATCCATCCATTTATTTGTATGGGATTAACTACTTCTGAAGTCCTGATCCAAAAAAAATCTGTTTCAAGTCTAGCTGTTGGTATAGTTAATTTATTTTAAAAGTACGAGTGTATGAGTTCAATATCTGACTGTTAACTCGTCATAATCTACGAAACATAGTTGTTTAGTATTTAATAAAATAGCTACAGCTAAACTCAATTAACATATAAAGTTAACATAATATTAAGTTAGCGTCTAATTCACATTTGCATAAATTACGAGCAAAGTACACTCACAGCACGAGTTTTGCTTCAGTAAATGGAGGCATAAACGCTTACCTGTTTACATTGGTTTACATTTACGGATATCTGATCGTCAAGAATCATCTGATATGGATCAACTCGAATTATAAAAATGACGAGCTATAAAAACATAAACCGGTTTCACGTTGTAATATATTTTTATTGGAACTTCAATAAGAGCTAAAATTTAGATTACTTTGAACCTTAATAATATTCAATTGGTTTTACAAAATATATGACAAGTAGGTGGGAGGGGTCAAAAAATCATGAAATTTGTGTGACATAATTTATGGATGAACCCTTAAGAGTATGTGAAAGTTTGTATGTTTGATATTCAATCACACAAAAACAGCTGAAATGACTTCGATAAAATTTATTAATTTTGCAAAACAATTAAATGTTTTTTTTTAAATGTGGTAAATTGCACCCGTGCGGAGTCGGGTAGTGTCGACTAATAATCTAATAAATTTACTATTCACAAAATTAATAATCATGTTGTTTTACGAGCGTTTAAATTTTATGTGTAGGTGTGGCTTCAACCTCATTTAAACTAAATCATTTATAATAGACGTGTCACACTTAGACGACGTAATTATAATGTGGATTTATATCACCGATAAAATGTACTATAGTCATTTATGTTCGACCATGACAAAATAATCCACTGTAATAAAATCTCAAGATTCATAGTAAAAACCGCAAAAGAAGCCGCAGACTGGTTTATTATAAATAAAGCTAAAAGCGTTATATTACACACTTCTTGCACTACATAAAAAAGCTTATAAATTCGGAGGTTTGTAAGTTTGTCACGTCTTAACTGGCAGACGAGGCAAAAAAATTTCGCAGTGGGAAATTGTTTTTATTGTGTAGAACATCCAGGCGGGTCTATAAATCTTATTTTTAGGTTCTATTGTGCTTTCGTGAGGTAAATCCTAAACACTCATGATATATCACTTGAAAGAAGAATAAAAAAAAATATTTATACAAGCACCCTGTCCGACTTCGCTCGTGTGCACTTAATGTGTAATCAGAATTAAAAGAAAAGAATATATTTTCTAAAACAGGTTTATTTTATTGATTTCAATGACTTTACTACTTAGCCGACCCGCGCGACTACGTTCGTGTGATGCTCCGCTCCTATGGGTCGTAGCGAGATGTCAAGTAGCTTAAGTTACTCCTTGTTACATCAGCTATCTGCCAGCGAAAATCCCGTCAAAATCGGTTCAGTCATTTCAGAGATTAGCCGGAACAAACAGACAAAACAACAAAAATTGTATGTTGTTTGTATATGTGGTGTGTGCGTGTATACATCCATATGCCCTTAGTAAAAAGTGGTCATTTTAATATTACAAACAGACACTCCCATGATTTTTTTCTGGTGATATATCGCTTCTTCACAGTGCGAAGGATGGTCATTTTTACCCGACTACGGCGAAGCCAAAAGCAAGGGTTTATGATTTTGGCAGTCTATGTATGTAAGTATGTTCCACCCTAGCGCCTAAATTGTTGAACCAATTTTCATGAATGAGGTGTTAATAGATTAGTAATAATGGCGTGGGTGACATAGGCTATAAAAATTTTATGATTTTTTTTATGACGGAATTTATATCTCAGAGGTAAGAATACCTTGAAAAAAATTTAACTGAGATAACTATCACGTGTTTGGTATCAAAAGAAGAGTCTTGGCGAGCACATTACAAATGTGTATATATATGTCGGATAATAAGTAAAAGATTATCGATTAATCGAATCGTTATCGCTATCTGTGGCGTTGGAGTAGGGTAGTGGTCACTTACGTTGTTTTGACAGTCTCGACCCTCGACCCGTTATATGCCATCGGCAGTCTCACTGAAGTCTTAGTCGTGCGCGGTCTCCCAAGAAGTGAAGTAGTGTCTAAATAGTGATAGTGTTGTGCAGTGTTGTGTTAGTGCTAGGAGTGCTATCCGATCAAGGTCACGTGAGTACCTTACAATGTAATTACCTCGTCTTGTGTTAGGTTAGGTTTATGTGCGATTAACCTTAGGTTTAAACAGAGAGCCTGAGCAGTGGAGGTGAGTGTCGTAATTACTTAAAGGAATTCCTTAAGCCTACACCTTGGTCACAAGTCCAAGGCACTGCTTAGGTTTCTCTCGTAATTGTTAGAGATCATATTTGATCATTTATCGGTTCAGTAGAAGTATCTGCTTTGCTTTTTCAATACCATCACCCCCTTTTAGTGTTCCCCAATATTCCCCATCTTCCTCCTTCCATTTCCTTTCAAATCATTTAAAATCCCCGACATATATATCTTATTGTTTAGGTCAACATATAGGTTTAAAATGCGTAAAGTCCGCGCGGCCTGTCGTTGCAGTTATTTACTCGTTTAAGCAAATAAAAACCAACATCACGTTAGAATATTAGATTAAAGGTTATCTCGATCGAAAACTATAAAATAAAAAAAAATAAAGTTTAAAAAACTGTAACTCGACTATGTAAAAAAGTGGTCTAAAAAAGACGAAACAAGAAAATAATTCAGATAGAAACCCAGAAATGCATAGGTATCAAAATGGTCAAGGTAGAACCGTGGTCGCACCCATGTATGTTTGTTATTTAAGTACAAATATTGTACAAGCAACTCATAGAATTTTTTCTATACAATATATTCAAATGTGTACATAATTGGTTTTCTTATCATAAAGATATTGGAATAATTGCGCGATTTCTTAGTAAATATAAAAAAGTTACTCCATAATTTTTATTAGTGTGACAAAAGCGATATAATGACATAAGTAAACGCGTGTCACGATTTCGGTGTCACGTACAGAGCAGAGAGAATGTGATGGTTTTCAGCGACAAGAGAGTATAGTCGATTTGCAGCGCACCGTAACTAATCGCTATGGATAAGTATTTATGGTGGGTATTGACCGCAGGATGATCGCATCAAGATAGGATGTTAGCCATGAAATTCCAGACCTAATGTAACTTGAAAGGTCGCCATTTGTAAAAATAAAATGGATCTGGTTTTCCAACCTCTGCACATTTTATTTTTATAATATTTATATACAAGTTAGAAGCCTTTTTATTAATTTAAATAAAAATAGGTACATGTATGAAAAGGAATAAATATTACACATGAGTATGGATCGCATACTAATAGTATCCCATAAAACCCTCCAAGTAAGCTAAAGAGTAGTCTAATGACAGGGATTTGATATACGCCTCTACCACTTATTATGTGTTTAATTGAGAATATGCACGTGTTGTTAAATTATGCTCAACTAGAGTTTACACCTTTATAAAGTTAAGGTTATTTGAAATAAAAAAGGCTGAGATGTGAGACACAATATGATTAATAGATGAGTATCTCAGATAAAGAGAAAGTTGAGCTACAACCAAGGAAAGCCAAGAATTAGGCGCACATTAGCAACATCCAGATATAGTTGCTAATTATACAAAAAAAACATGAAAGCATACAATATTTTCTATAATGAAAATGATAAAAAAATGTATTAAGCTTCAATTTTGATTTGATTGAAATAGTGTGAAATAGTTTGACTGATCGATAATATCTTTTAGCAAATCAAATTAAATACTGAGGTCCGAGCAGTAAATTGGAGACAAAAATAGAGTATAACAATTCCCCTCTGCCGCTGGGAGAGCATCTACCCGTGAGGGGACGGGTTAGAATACAATTCCCCTCTGCCGCTGGGAGAGCATCTCGTAAGAGCCGAGTAACCCAGCACCCTCTTAGTGGTAGGGGATCTATTCCCCGACTGCTTCCGTTCCCATTACTTGCGTTGCGATCCCATTACTGCTGCTGTTCCAATGAACACCGGGTTCTGGTTAGGGTCCATTGAAACCGCAGCAATCTTCTCTTCCCTCCCCCCTCCTCACTCTACCTTCGAGGCGACAACGCATCGATAAAACAAGAGATACCATCTAGTTTTGTCGATGTCCATGGGCGACGGTGGCCACTTTCCATCAGGTGGACCGTATGCTCGTTTGTCCCTTGTCTTTCATAAAACGAAAAAAAAATCTAAACCATGTATATCCTTACGTCACATGTAGCACAGATAAATTATAGTTTATAATAGTAGTTAGAACTGACCGGTTGGCTTATGTAATATCCTGCGTCGGTGTCCGTTTTGATATTGTTTCGAACTCGTTAGATATAAATCGTGTCGTTGTATGGATAGAGTAACTTCCTTGCTTTGCTCTGTTTGCTGTCACGTACTTAATTGATACTTGCTGATGTTATATTGTATTGTGACGTCATGTCACGTTTAAATAAAAAAAATACGTATAACAATTTTTTTTTACTAAACTGTATATTTTTTGAAAACGAGTTCCCCTGTTAACGCTGTTTCAAACGTAATTAATTAAATATTCACGTAAGGGTTTATCTTCATCCTTAGAGTTTCTTTACTTGTTTATTTTAGCAAACATTCTTTATACTACTTAATGCTTATCTAGTACATTAGCAAAATATTTATACATTTCTGAACTGACCTTTGACAGAATTCACACAAAACTGTACAAATGTTTATCTGTATCTGAACTGGTGAATTCACTCAAATACTGATTTATTGAGATTAACAACCCGTTGTTGATTCGCTGAATACATTTTTATCAATTTGTATGTCGGCGCGTAAGTAAGGCTTAGGTTAACCTAACCTTAGGTTTAAACAGAGAACCTGGGCATTCAATTGAATGAAAGGTAGCGCTTAAGCCTACACCATACAAGTCCAAAGCACTGCTTAGGATCCTGTCGTAATTGTAAGAGATCATAATGTTTAGTTATTTATCGGTTCAGTAGCAGTATCTACGCTGCGTTTATCCAATAGACAATTCATTATCAAACCTCTCTTAGTGTTTTCAATAGCCCCCTCTTCTCCTCCCATCTTTAAACGCTATTTCACTTGTTTTAATCTAACAAGTTTAACATAGCGAATGAAAGGTGTTAGAGTATAAAAATTAATGTAACAACTAATAGAAAAGGGGATCATAGATGTTGTTTTTTGGTTCCCCATTTTTCAAGCTATAAGTTATCTTTCCACGTAATTTTAATAATAAGCAAAATTGTGATTTATCAATTTACTTCTCCTTATTATTAAATATACACCCGTGCGATGTGAGGAGCGGGTAGCTATGGTTATAATAAATGCATAAGGCATAGGTAACGGAACTTTATCGTTCAAGATCAGCTGAGCGCCTATAAGCAAACATCATTATGCGTATCGAATACAATCTCCGATCGTCTATACGAGTGCAGGCATGCGTTTTTTGTTACTGATCCAAGCGTGTTCAATGGAAGAAAATACGGATGTAATTTCATGCTGATCCTGCTTCAAGGGTTATTGGTTTCATTCAAATATTTTGTAGAGAAATAGCCTGAAGGTTCAAACCATTTCATAATGATACACTTAGGCAGTTTTAATAATTGCAGTTTCTCGCATTATGCAGAGAAGAATCTCTGTATTAAGTATATATACTAATAATATAGGTAGCATTAAACATTAGTGAAATATTAAAGTGATAGACAGGATTGAAATAGGCGCCATGATATTAAAGTGCAATAAAAGTTCGACGAGTCCAGATTGTTAACAATGATGGCGACCAGCCAACTGAGTCGTACTCGTACGCGCATCAAGTAACCAGAACGCATGAAGATGCACACGATTTGCTTCCTTTATTATTTATAAAAATAAATTAATTTAATAATAACTACAATACTTTATAAAGAGGAAAGATTTGTATTTTAGTGTGCAACGAATAAACTTAAAAACTACTGGACCGATTTCAAAAATTCTTTCACCATTAGAAAGCTACATTATCCCTGAGTAACATAGGCTATATTTATTACAAGAAAAAATTAGAGATCCTCAGAAATTCTATCTAAAACCAACCCAAGGTGCAAAAAATCAGCCATAAAATATCTTTCCTCGCATGCGCTGCAGAAAGTATTGATGATAGAAAAAAAATGTTCTACAATATTATAGAACATATCAATATCTACAAAAGAACTTCGCGAGACCATATGTCCCACTATTATAGTTTTAAAAGTTGATAGAAATCCTATCAAAATCAGACCATGTTTTCCATATCTTTGTATAAATTCTTATCCAAATAAGTTATTTCATATTCAAGACTACTTCAATACTAATCACGAAATAAAAATGTCTATACAAACAAAAAATACACGTCAACGGGCCGGTGTGGCACATCCACGCAGCGCAGCGAGCAACGCGGCCAGAGAGGGGGCACCGAAATGCGGAAGAGCCAAAATGTTAAAAAAAAATTGTCCACCCGTGCGAAGCCGGGACGGGCCGCTAGTACAATATACTGTAAATTATAATGCTGAAAACACTTATCTGTGTGGCATAGTTATGATGTTGGCAATATTAATCAGAGTGACATTTTAGAAGTTGGTACAAACTGAATACCATTCGGTTGTGCCAACCTAAAGCTATTATTAAATCGCGAGTATTCCTGCCGTAACTCTGAAGATCTAAGTCTCTTAACTACCAGAAGGATATTCTAGTCAAGCTGTCATACAGTTGGTCTCCATATAGACTATAACCCATCCTAATTTTAAGCCCTCGTTTCGCTCAGCCACGACGCAAAAATTACGATACAAAGATTCAAACAAACATATCGTATCATCAGTCGGTATTTTATATTATATCTATTTCTTGATTATTTTTTTTTTTTATGGTTGATAAGGTGCAAACGAGCAGAGCACCTGATGGTAAGTGGCCACCATCGCCCATGGACATCGACAAAACAATATATACCCTCTTGTTTTGTCGATGCGTTGCATCCTCAAGATAGAGTGGGGAGGGGGAGTGAAGAAGAAAAAATGCTGTGGTCTCAACGGACCCTGAGCTAGATCCCAGAGTCCACTAGATCCACAGCATTAATGGGATGGGAGTGGGAGGGGGTCACACTTGACGGTCGGATTCGCATGCTGGTGGTCGCAAGCCAGTCGGGGAACAGATCCCCTACCACCAAGGGGGTGCTGGGTTACTCGGCTTTTACGAGATGCTCTCCCAGCGGCAGAGGGGAATAGTATTCTATCCCGTCCCATCACGGGGAAAATACAATTAACTAATTGTATTAAAGTTCTAAACTTGATAGATGGCGACGGTTATTGACGCGAAAGCGAAGTTCAACTTGTCAATAATGGTTTAAAGTTTAGACAGGCCTATCTTTATTTAGTAATTATTGCTACAATCTGTATCAGGTACTTAAATGATAAATAAATAATGTAATCATAACGTCTTTTTCGAACATCCTTTAGTCCAACCCCCTGTCGGGACAAATATTTGTACTTGCCATGTAGGTGTTTACCACGGAGTGCGTGTGTGTATTTGTGTAGGTAAGCGTTACTTCTAATGTATCTATAGGTTATTGTGCAGGTTCAGAATACTCCTTGATAGTTGTATAGATGATAATTATAACGGTAACGGTATATGGAGTGGTCACGACGTCTTAAGTAGGAGGGGTCAAAGTTCAAACATATTCAGCGTATTCACGGGTCATTAGTTAGTCCGTTCATAGACAAATTTTCAAGTCATGTTTGTTAGAGAAATCTTCTTTCCGTTAAAAAGATTATTATATTGATGCGTTTGTATTTCCGAATTATATACTAAAAACTCTAAGAAAAATAAAGGTTTTCTCGTAAATTAGAAATGAAATAGTCCTTAGGTTTAAACGGTGAAACTAAGCAGTGGAGGCGAGTGTTGGAATTCTGTTAAAAGTCCTTGCAAACCTACACCTTGGTCACAATTCCAAGACAAGTCGTAATTGTAAGAGATCGTAATGTTTAGTTATTTATCGATTCAGTTGCAGTATCTACGTTGCGTTAATAGTCCATTCAATATGATCACCCCCTCTTAATTTTTTCAATATACCCCCCTCTCCTTTTCCTTCCATTTTATCCGAGTTATATATGTCGTGGTAGAATAATAATAGAAGTCGTGTCGGGGTATAGTTAGGGTAGTATAATAAAAAAGAGGACTTGTTGTTAGTCCTTACATTGTATTTAGATGTGTTAACACAACCTTAGGTTAGGTTAGCCTTATGTTAACCTAACCTAGGACAAACAGTGAGACCAGGCAGTGGAGGTGAGTGTTATGATCATTTAAAGGAGCTCCTTAAGCGTACACCTTAATCACAAGTCCTTGGGGTCCTGTTCAAAAACTACGGAATCGTAATATTCGATTAATTCATTCATCCAAATATGACATATATATGAACATAAAAAATTATATTTCGCGCAAATAGAGTCGTAATGATTATTGAAAACCCTAACTATGAAAGGGTAAAGGGAAAGATAAGAAATTTAATGTTTACGTAATTTTTTTTTTATTATTACAAATTATTTTGGTGTTAGATCCGCTACAGTCACCATCTCAGTTTAGTCATAAGCCTTCCTGGAATACTATCCACTTGATCTGAACAGATTTGAATTGAACTATTTGTAGTACAACTGATTAAAGCCAAGGTCTCTTATTAACCCCATTATGGATAAGAAATGACGCATGACCAACTTACTGCAATTTACTTATTAATGTTGGTCCATGGTCGGACAACAGCATTTATCCTGTTTATAACAGAGCCAAAAGTAGACGATGACTTAACTTATTTATAATCAATGTCTAATGGAAAATATTTAATGTAATAATTTTATTGTTTACATATAACATTATGAACATCTTTATTAATAATGAAATGTTTAATCATTTGTTTCTATTTTCAGACTTTAAAAAAAAGGGGAGTCTCAATTTGTATTTATGCCAGGGTTAGCATGATTAAAACAGTTTTAATTAAAACCGTGTTTTTTATAACGTATCTAAAATAAAAAAAAAGATATGGCGGCACTCGGCCGTAGAAAGAAACTGGGTTAGTGGGTATGCCCCTTATTTGAATCCTACTAATCCCAGCAATATTATAAACGCGAAAGTTTGTAAGAATTTATGGATGTCTGGATGTTTTTGCGTGAAAGAGTTCACGCAAAAACTACTGAATGGATTTTGACGAAACTTTACAATAATACAGCTTACACATAGGCTATAATTTATAATGATATTGTGTGAATTATCCAAAATATAGCGGGTGAAGCCACGGAGCAAAGCTAGTATAAAATAATATAATTATTGGGGTTTCCCCTATTAAAAAATTAACATTAGTTAAAGAACATACAGGATGAACGTAAAGCGTTTAGTACGGATTAGAGATAGGCAAAGCAACATAAAAAAATGTTTTTCCATAGACCTAGTCTAGAAAATTAAATTATATAGGTCTATTTGATATGAAACCTAAACTAAAAAGAAAAAAAAAACATAACAAAACAAAACAATTTGAACTGTTTGTTTTATAAAATTAAATAAACTGTTTTTTTTCCAAACCTGATTTATACCATGTATTTTTAAGATTAATGTTTTTCCTATAAGAAATTTAAAAACAATACATTTAGTGTTTTTTTTTTAATAGTTTTTAATAATCTTTTATTTATTGAGGATAATTACTGTGCTAAATATAAATGTGATTTAGGCAATTTTGAATGATTTATAAATCTCAGGAAGTACTCAGAATATTTTAGAATGCTTTAGTGAATTATTTATTTAATTATTATTATTATGTAAATTATATTTAAATTCATTGTTAACAACATGATAACAATGAATGTTTGTTACATTTTAATTAATGAGAATATCATGCATTTGTAATGTATATAGATTAAATTTATTTATGTATAATGTATTCTAACAATGTTTAATATAAAAGAGTAAACTGCTTCTTAGGGTTCTGTACCCAAAGGGTAAAGACTGCGCTTTCTATCCCTCAGTCTGTCTGTCACCAAGCTTTTTGCCAAATATTGGTATGGAACTCTTCGAAGGTTTTAATAATAACTCTTTCATTGCAACATATTTAGTACATTTTGGCATTGAATTATTTTATCATGACATTAACATTTACTCTTAGAATTATGGGATTACAAATAAGAAATATGATGTCCAACCAATGAACCGATATTGATGAAATTTTGTACAGCCACGGACTACTCGAGAAAGGACATTGGTCATATTTTATTGCCCAAATAACCTTCAAGGGGAGAACATGCATGTTGAGCTGGATTGATGGGAGTAATTAAATACAAATAAATATTGTAAAATACGTTGAAAATTAAAATATGAAATATATCAATATAGTGATATTGTGATATGGCAATAAGGGATGAAAGTTTATATGACAGATTTACATATGTAAATAAATTAGCATCCAGGCAAACCCAAGGTAGGTTGACCAGTATCAAACAAAGATGATTCATATTCACACACCAAACCTAAAAACTAAATGTATTAAAAAATTGTATATTAGTTTTTTGTCTTATTTAAATTTTTAAATGCAAAATATTATTGTTAGTAATAAAAAAACCATAAATAAATGTATATTTTGTATGAATGTTTATATTGTATGAACACAAGCATATTGTTGATATTTGATAAGTAATCCAAACATCAAATAGTATAATAGTGAATATGCTTTATCTACATGCAGAACATTGCATCAGTACGAGAAATTCATTCACAGCAGAGATAAAAGCAGGAAATGAAACATTTTGTGTTATCTTAATGTTGGTTCATCAGAAATTATTTGTAGGCTGTGATAAGATGTACAGGATATGTGCTCCAGGAAATAGCTAATTTGAAAATTGCATTATATGTGTGTACTATAACATGTTCAGCGAGTAAACAAACAATTCTATAAGAGACATTTCTTAAATAAAGAAAAGTAACTGTCTGAATGTACAATTTCTTTTTTTAATAAAATGATGTTATTTAGTTTTTAAGATATAATTTATGTTTAATTAGATTTTCAGAAATAACTACATAATATAGTATGCTACAGTTTGTAAAAAAAAAAAATTATTGCAAAAGATACTAAATATTGCTAGGAATCAATAATCAAAAGAATTATTAGTACTCAAATTAAATAAATTAAATGAATGTTATATTTAGAGAGGTGAAAACTAATTTTAAAATATATTTTTTCGATAAAAGAACTAAAACTTAATTTGTTTTTTCTGAATTTTTTTTTTATTTTGGAGATATAAATTTAAACTAATTACTAATCTCAAAGATTCAGTCATGTATATATCTTAACAATTCATTCAAATAAGAAGGGTATTCTTAGTATCATTATGGAGATAACATTTACAAGTTTATTGACCATTCCATTTGATTCATGTGTTGTTATGAGTCACATAAAACAGAGCTAGAAACACGAGTTTTCAATCATACTTATGAATGGTATCGTTAATCCTCAGTTTTATATCCTGCATGCCCGATTAATATTTAGACATGACTGGGTGTGTTCCGTCACTGCACGAAACATACTCCGTCTATCGAATTAAATTTACTTGTGAAATACTTTATACTTATTTATAAAAAAATATTACAAGTTAATACAACTTTTAAATACTTTGTCTATCATTAAAAAATATCAAACACAAGAATGTCGCGTTTTCATAAACAATAATGTTTGTAAACAAAAGTACCGGTAAAATTGTTTTTACATACCAACACTTTGATGAATCGGCTCTCCAGCTCATCCCGGTCCGGCATGGGTGGCTTGGTCCGATTCCTGGTCGACGGCTGCCGGACATGGTTGCTCTTGTTAGGCCCGACCGGTCCGTCTAGCATTGTCTGGTCCCTCGAAGTTATCAAGCCCATTTTTACACAAACACAACACACTGTATAGCCAAACGCATTAGCTCATTTTTATCACAGAAAACAACACTGAAACAGTCACATTATTTAACTACCGAGTGTTTTAATTCAAACTCATCCACATCTAGCAACCAACCGCACTAGTATAAAACAAAAGCAAAGCACGTCTTTGCCTTTATTTAAATGAAATGCGTTCCGACTGCCGTATGCTTTCAATCTGCGGCGCAGCCAACCACAGGCGGCCTCTATGGTTACGGAATGAAAATGAAATTAAAATAACATCAGGGTTACCAACCATTTTCGTGTTTCCCTAAAATTGACTAAAAATGTTTAATGTGTGCTATTAAAATCCGGGTAATTTTTTATTCATATTATGAAATATTTCGTATTTAGAATTAAGATTAATGTAAAAATAAATTTTAAAAACATTTCATTTTATAATATTTTGAGTAATTAGCTTTAAATTATTCAATTAAGGATAATTCTTAATAGTCATCTGGTAGAATTTTTTAATATTTATTCGATAGGGATGTCCATATCATTAAGGATTTTAATATCGATAGATTAATATTGATATTATCGGACAAAAAATATAGATAACATTTTATAATCATTTTTAAGTTATAGATGAGTTTTGGTAAATAAAAAAATAGAAATCCGTTGAATCTATAATCATCTACATTTTTTACTCTGGTAAAAAGTACTTCATTATTCGCAAAAAAAAATAATAGGACTACTGTTGTCTGTACAGTGTTAAAGAAGACGTGATGTTTCTGACTGATCTCTATAAAATATTTTAATTGGGTGTTTAATTTATAAGTTATACCAGTCGATTCGCGGCGATAAAAATACATTTTAATTTTCAATATATGGCTGCATAAAAAAATCTAGGCGTTCAGTAAACATATTTTATGACTATCCCGTAGGAATATATTTTTTTTTTATTTTTTCCAAGATAAAAAGTGTACTATGTCTTAATCAAAGTATCTGTCTGCTAAGTTTAATTCAAATCTTTGATTGTATTATTGAGTAAAAAACACTCAAAATCTCACTTTTATAATGTTTGTAAAGTAAAAGATTGACGGTTAAAAACCCCGTGAGGGGACGGGTTAGCTCTGCTGCTGGGAGAGCATCTCGTAAGAGGCGAGTAACCCAGCACTCTCATTGGTGGTAAGGATCTGTTCCCTGACTCGCTTAAGACATCCAGCATGCGAATCCGACGGTCTTTTTTTTATTTTTTTTATTATGGTATATAGGTCAGCGTTTGACCATGACTTGCCTGAAAGCACGACACGGTCTAGGATGGAGCACGCTTTCCTAGAAGGTACCTATTTACTCGACATTTGAAAGCACCAATATTATACTTTTCAGGAAATACAGACTCCGGCAGATCGTTCCACATCTTCGCAGTGCGAATAATAAAGGTACGTATCCGAGGAATGTCCACCATGTACCGATGGCACTTCGGTCGGGTTTGTCTGGGAGTCCTTTAAAAAAATGTAAAATAATGTCAAGTGTATGAAGCGTTCCGATTGAGCTGCATGTGGGCCAGATCTAACCTCTCCCTTCCCATTAATGCTGCGATTCCAGTGAACACCGTGTTCTTGTTCAGGGTCCACCGAAACCGCATAATTCTTCTCTAATCCTCTACTCACTCTATTTTCGAGGTTTTGACGCATCGGCCGGCGGCAAGAGATATCCTCTAGTTTTGCCGATGTTCTTGGGGACGGGGATTACTTTCCATCAGGTGGACCATCTGCTTGTTTCTCCCTTATCTATCATAAAAAATAAAAGCAAAATAATATGGATTTTGATATTAATAAGTTGATAATATCGATAATAATAAATATCGCTAATCTCTAACATAATTTTACTGTAGGCAAATTAAATGTTGCCAATGTAAATAACGCAAGTACGCGATTTTCGGGTAATTCAGTTTCATGAGTAATTTAAAATTAATTTGATATTTCTGGGTAAATACAAGTAGTGTATTAAGTCTAATAAATATTTATAAGTAATTAGAAAAACTGATTATTTCTGATTTCAGTTATTGGCAACACTGTTTCTATATCAAAACATTAAACAAGTTCAAATAAAACATGTAGAATTTTTTTAGTTGATTTATATTTTTTCCAATATAAAAAGAATCATAAATTGTCAAGTTCATTGAGTATTATTAGAAAAAAAATCACAATAAATTCGATCCGACTTGTTGCTTCGTCACTGCTTGATAGAAGAATAAATCATTCGAGTTGAATCAACAACTACAGCTAGTTTTTTATAAAACCGTGCACGAGTTACTAAAGAAATTTGTTTGCATTGGAGCTGGAGGATTGCGAACGGTTAGTGTGATAAATCTAAGCCCAAAAGCTGATTTCAAGTTTGACCATGTTTTATATTCGTTTGTTCTTTAGATATTGAAGAAAACCAGAAAATAATGTTATATCACAGTACACTGGAATTTCACACATAATCTTTAACTATAAATTTTTTTAATTAAAAAGTTTTATGTGTTAGGAGAACAGGCGATTTTCACAATCCATTTTGTAATAAAATATAAATGGATATTGAATATACCACCCGGGGATTAAAGTTAAATCAATTGCTGGAATGAGGGATTAAAAAGATTTGAGAATAGAAATGTGTTCTAATTATGTAAGAATTTTTTTTTAATAAGTTGAAGAGATTAAAGAATGAAAATCTATATCTTATCAGAGAGACCGTAAAAAATGAACCCCGGTGGAAATACTCTCAAAACAAGATTTAGGAAAGAAAATTTTACTTAAAACCTAATGGATTCTCGTTTAACCAAATTTAGGGCACTAGAGAGACACAAAGAAATTAATCCGGTGGAAATACTCTCAAAACAAGATTTAGAAAAGAAAATTTTGCTTATAACTTAATAGATTTCTTCGATACTAATTTGATCTGTGATAGTTCCACCAGCTGATTCACTGGAAAGAACACCTAAAAATGAAAATCTTTCTAATAATTTAACGGAGAAATATATAAGGGATAATAAGTTTTTCAAAAGTTTATAATAAGTATTATTATTTATATAGTTTTGCTAATAGTTATTTATGCAACTGTTGTTTAATTAAGGGTATTAAGCATGAATGTGGATTAATTACATGAGACGAAGCAGAGTGTGATAATAGTATCACACGAGTGTTTTATTACCCAATTATCAATAGTTGCATACAAGACTTTATCTACACCCATAATTGAATCCTCTATAAAAGATTCTGAAACAGTTAACTTACTGCTAACATTAACACACCATAGACACACTTCTAGTATCCTAACATCCTGATGAAAGAATCATTTATTGTAGTTGTAATGATCATGTTGTATAGTGCAAATATTAATGTTGGAAGGTAGTCGCTAATTTTTTTGTAAAGAAAACAATAAAAATATAAAAGAAAAATGGCGGGGATTCGAATAAAATATTTTTTTTCGGCGCACGGCGTTCTAGATAGTGAAACGCGCGTGAATGACTGTTTTTGAAGTGAAACTTCTTTAGAATCGTTGTGATTTCAAACCGGATGCAACGGGAAAAACGACAGGTAAGAGACACAAATACAAAAATGTGTAGGAAACAATGAGACAGAAATATACAAAACGACAGGTAAGAGACACAAATACAAAAATGTGTAGGAAAGAATGAGACAGAAATATACATTCTATTTTATATTATTATATATATTCATCTCATTCTATTGTCGATTTACTGAAGTTTCACTTCTATCGTGTGTGAATCGCACACACACCTTTTTTTTTTTTTTTTAATTCATACAGATACCACAAACCGCACGTCGAGCAGTAAGAATGTGGCTGTCTGTTGAGGAATTTGAGCGTTATTATGTAATTCAGTACAACTAGTAATAATAGTTTTTTTTATAGGTACTTGTATTATGTATATTTATGTATACATATATTTATAAATATGTATTTTATTATGTATATGTATTATATTTACAAATAGTAAGTCTGCACTGTCCCATTTTTATCTGTAAGAGATTGCTTGTAGCAATAAGACCGCCTTTGCATACCTTCTTCTTCTTTTTTAATCTGTATCTGTGTTGTTATGTTTTATTTCTTTGATGTGTGTGCAATAAAGACTTTCTATTCTATTCAGTACAACATTATATGATCTGTTTGGATGATATAATGGTTATTAGAACATTGGGTGTTTTAATGTTGGCAATAAGCCAACTGTTTCAGAATCTTTTATAGAGGATTTAAAGTATGGGATTAGATAATATAATTATTCTGTATACATTGTAAATGCACTTGTAGAAGCAAAACAAATCAAATTTAAATTATTCTTTCATTTCACTGATGTAAAGCTATTCCCATTAAACCCATTCTGGATAGATCTTTATTTTAAAATTCTCTCAGTGAAGGATAGATACAAAGAGACAAATGTTAATTGTTAGAAAGGTTTGAAGAAAAGTTTTGAAAAAAATAAAACAAACATTTGAATTTTATATTTTATTGGTATATGCATAGGTTCAGAAAGAATAACATTGCCTAAAGTCCATTAACGACAATATAAATATACACCAATGTTAGCACCATTTTTTTATTGTTTTTCTTTTTATAAAAACGACCTGTAAACCTAGTCTACGTCAATGTATTAATGTGATAAAAAATTGACCGTCTTTTAATAATAATTGTAAACTAATGCTTAAAATTACTATTAGTTTATTTGATACATTGATCACACGTAACTAACCAACAAGTCCATAACATTTAAAAGGTCAAACAAGCCGATATTACAATTAAGAAAAAATAAAAATACCAGATTCAAGCAAGGGCTTATATTTTGTAATAATTACGCCCGAAAACGAATAATTTAGTGCGTATATTTTTTACTTTTACCCTACACTAATCCAAGGGAAATCCCCTTACCAAAGATGCTGGTTAAAAAAACAATACAAAAATTTGGTCCAGCTTCAACAAAATATAATTTTAATTTGTTAAGTGAAATCTCCGAGAAGATACAGTCTTTGGTTAGGATAGATAAGATTCAGAAAAATTAATTAAAAAAAATATCACAAGCATCTATATATCCGCAAACGTCAGTCAAACTTATTATATTGCGTTTATAAATAACAAAAGCATTATGCAATTAGCAACAATATGTTATGTATTCTTATAGTTAGAGCTACAAAATTATGTAAATAATGTTTATTTAAATAAACGACGACTAACACAGAAGCGAAGGTAGCTGTTAAGGAAGGAGCTAAGTTACTACGGCCTTTAAGACGCAACACACATGTAGGCAACATATACTTTTTCTGTTAATCACCGCCCTCCATACGTAGTTCGTCTACGAAAGGATTAACATGTCATAGACATCGATGCGCGTGTTTGCTGGTGCGTGGCATGAATACAATGGGGGGTAATATTACAGCCTTGGCAACATTGACGATATCTTACATTTAAAATGGAGTTTGGTTTAGAGGAAATTTTAATCAAGTACTAGTTAAACCGTTAGCGAATTACTAAAAATTGTTTCTTAAGTTTAAAAATAAATAAGTATTTTTCGTTACGATGACATGTTATTTCGTTCGTAGGCCAATTTGAACATTGTCCTATACGTACATAAGTGCAATCTTCTTGTCCACATGTGCGCAACGCCTTGGAGCTTAGCTGGCAAAATGTTAGCAAATAGAGACGACAAAGGGTTACAATGCACGAAGTACTATGCGCCTACCGTACAGTAATGTACATCGATAATTTGTCAACTACATATTTTACACGTACTCTTCTTTAATACTTTTAGGCATAATATCGCTCAATAATAAAAACCTTAAATTAGGTTAAATTAAAATCTAAATATATTTAGGGTTAAATACATTAAAATTTTGATAGTGAAAATACCCTGCCTGTTGATTAAGGCACCCGATGAGCTTATGGCATAATTGCCTAATGTACGCTAACTTTTATTGACCTCCACAAAAGAGTCCTAACTTTAACATGACAGAATATTTAAGGTCCTTCATAACTCAAAATAGACCTTATGTCACATAACGGCTATCTAAAGATAGGACGGCAGCTAATTCACATCACTACGTAGACAAAGACAACATAAACCAAACCACTCGTTAAGAAATGCTTGTAACCTTCAAACAGGCACTGAATACTCACAACATTTGCGTCTCTAAACACCCCCCTCCTCTTAAACCGTATGTACAAATATTCATTTCATCTTCTCTTCTAATAAAAAAAAAGAATTTCCCTAACATATATTAACGTTTTTTTTCTGCATTTTCAGTATAACAAATCTAAATAATAAACATTTGAAATATGAAAGCAACATCATTGCTATATAAATAATACCACTGTTAGGAACTACTAATTTTCCACTACTTCATATAACGTGCACAGATATTTAATTTGCAATAAACATATTTTAAAGATAACAAAAACATATATTATGTTGTCTAAAACTAAATACAAGTGCAACAGACAATTTACCAACAACCAGTCAAACAGACATAAAAACCAACTCAAATCGCAAACTACACAGATTATGCTACAACATTAAGGGCACGTGTACTTAATACGAACCTTACATTTAGAATGTATGAAAGCCATCACCTTAAGTGTAGGTTATAAACTTGTTAACGACTTACGTAATTCATATCATTTATAGTAAATAGTTAACTAGTGTAAGCGTGAGGCCTCGCCGTTGCGCCGTTTTAAATATATTTTTATTGAAATATGCGTGTCATCGTCGCACGCGACGTTTTAACGCATTGACAGATGAAGCAGGAAAGAGTGATACGCTGTCAGAGATTCGCGCCACATGTCAATGCGACGGCGTGCGTCCTCCTCTCATGCTCGCAGGTGTGACGCAACGCAACGCACTAATGAGGTCCTCAACATAAATGTTATATCACAAGTGCAATATACCAGTCAAAACCATTGATTTAATTATTTCAATTCTGCGCAGTTAACATACGCTACGTCATCATTGCAGTTGATAATTGGAAGCCATTTCCAAAATTATCCTATGACCGAAAATATTACACCTAACTACTTCTTATTAATGGTATTGCGCCATTAAAATTTACAAGAAATAAACTTGGTGTGAGCGGATCAAAGTTACTCCACAATGATGATCAGATTAAAGAACGACAATATTCGAAACGATGAGAGGAATAATTTACCGCCAGCGCCATTGCAATATGCCTTATTGCTTACCACTTAAATGTGTACTCGTAACATCAGAGTAAATTATAAAAGTAATACTAATATATTTGCCCTATTTAGAGGAGGGGTAGTAATATAGAACCGCACAACCGGGCAGCTGCCAGCGTGATGCGTGCAGCTCTATCAGCTGCAGCAGTGTGCGGCGGATAGACGGCGCTGCTGCGGTGTTGATGAAGGCGTCGCGTACGGCTGAGAGTAGGCGCTCCAGATCACCAGGCAGTTGGGTTTCCAGGTCTCGGCCGATGTACGTGAGCACGAAGAATAGATTCTCTGTCTGTAATACAATAAGAGAATTCATGTAAATCGTAACTCAAATATTTTATTTACTATTTTAGTTTCTAGTATACTTGACTGACTTATATTGTATGGAATTGTATTGAATTTAATTTAATAGTCATCCATTCCGTAGTTCATTTTTGGAGCAACGGGTTCTAAATATTAGCAGACAATATTCATCATCATCACGACCCGTCAATGACCTACTGCTGAGCCGGGTCTCCTTTTCAGAATGAGGAGAGGGTTGGGGCATAATCCACCACGCTGGCCCAGTGCGGGTTCGCAGACTTCACACACCTTTGAGAAAATGGAGAACTCTGAGGAGTGCAGGTTTCCCACGATGTTTTCCTTCACCGTTAAAGCTAGCAATATTTAATTAATTATAATCACACATAACTCAGAAAAGTAAGAGGTGTGTGCCTGTGTGGGGGATCGAACCCGGACCTCCCGAGTAAGAAATTGAAGTCTCAACAACTGGGCCATCACTGCTTTTAGCAGACAATATTAAACATATAGAACCGCATAAGTTATAACGTTCCCTGACTGAAATATCAGGTAACTATGGTTAACATTCAATGTTTACTTAACGTTATCGTACTAATGCGGTAATGGCTTTATATTCGCGATTTATATTTATTTTATTAACGATCCCCGTGAATTTGTCTGCGTTTTTGATAAAATCTTTTGTACTCCTAAATAGTTATACGTTGTATGTACGTCTGTTTGTTCATATGGTTGTTTCTTTATATGTATGTATGTATAATGACGTCGCATAGCGCGTGCATCGTCGTGGATTGAACTATCTATATGTATGTTTTTTTAATATAGTTATTTATATGTATGTATAGATAGTTCAATCCATAACGGCGCTGGCCCGTCTACTATATGTAAATATAATAAGAGGGCCATGTGTCGTCGTGGAATGGACTATCCGTACGTGTTTGTTTATACAGTTCTTTCTATATAGAGACTTCAATTCATGACGGCGCACGTCACGTCTACTACATGTCAAAATAATAAACGAGCCATGCGACTTCGTGGATCGAACTATGTATAGGTACATGTTTGTTTATACGGTTGTTTCTTTATATGTCTGTAAGTTTGTATATTTTAGTAACACACTTTCCGCAAATGAGTTGAAAAACGTCGTATAAAACTTGCGCGATTTGGTCATTAGTCCTCGGCTCCGTTATGCCCTCGCCTCCGCAATTAATAACAGTAGTCCCAAATCTAAATAATGTTATTTAACGTTATTGTGTAACGTAATGTTGCTCACTACAAAATAACTATGATGCATATGTAGCATAAGTGAAGTTGTTTACTTACATCACTCGGTGAAGGCACGGGCTGGCGGATACAATCCTCGCAGCACTTGCAGATGAGCGCGAGCAGCACGTGTCCGGGCGCGCTGTTGCCACGCCGCTGTATGGCGCGCCGTCGCAGCTGACAGTACATCTCCAGCAGGAACGAGAGGAACGCCATGAGACGTGGACGTCCTCCGCCTACTATTGTGCCGAGGAGCTGGAACAAAAGATGACAAGCCAAATTAATTTTTCAGTTAACCTTTTTACTGTTATAGTTTGTGCGCACACTGTCAGTAATTGTAGCCGACCATAGTCACTGACACTGCCAATAAACATTTTAGTTTTAAAGAGACAATCTAAAATTGCTTTTAATCATAAATTAAATGAGATATAAATTTTATAAATACGTGTCCCTGTCCATGTCTCATGTGTGACTTTTAATTAGATTAAATATGGTCTCACTGAACTGATTTTTTGAAAGTCTGTCTGTCATAAAAGAACATAAATCTCCTCGGTGGCTATCCAGATGCCTCAGAGTGGCTGATCGACTTCAGAATTTGTGCATCCGATTTATTTTCGGCTTGCGCAAATAGGACCACGTATCCGATTTCCGTCGTCAACTGAAGTGGCTCCCAATTCGGCTTCGTCGGAATATGTACATACTAACAGTCCTTTTCAATGTCATGAAATCATCGTGTCCCTCTTATTTAAAGGAGCGTTTTCAGGTGGCACCCCCGAGTGTCAGACCTTTGCGCTCGTGTGTTGCTGTCAAAAGATTAGAGTTCCCAACCTTTAACATGACATATATTCGCCACAAAACTATGGAACTTCCTTCCAGAAAATATTTTAAACGATAATCCATCGCTAAACACATTTAAATTCAGATTATTGAAGCACTATCTTTCGCAATTATGATTTATTATGTAGTATAAATAAATATATATTTATGTATTTTAGTTTTGTTTGTTTATTCTTTTCTTGATTTAGAAACTTTTGGTACCTATATCGCAACTTTCAATCTTAAAGATTCTCACACTCGAGGGTCGCTCGTAAAGATCTCTAATGTAGAGATAAGTCATCCTATGTACACAGGTTTTTAATTATAATACTATTGTTAACATTTTCTTCTGGTATTAATAAAATTAGGTGTCAACTTACTTGGTACTACGTTAGATAAACTACTTTTTTCCATACAAAAGAGTTGGGGATAACATGGAATGGACATGCACGTCAATGCCCATTATGATATTTTCCCAGGATATAAACTAGTTCAGGTATACTACCGAATATACATAACCCAATTTAGTAATCACCTTGTCTCTATCCTGATACCACTGCTGACAAGTGTTCAGCAGCGACTCGAGGAAGGTCTCGGTCTGCTCCCGCTCCACCACGGCGATGCAGCGACGAGCGGCCGGCAGAGCGTACCGAGGCGACTCCACCGCGCGGGACACCAGGTGCCCCACGGCGTCCATCAGTGTACGGGCACATACTGCATTCGGATCTGAAATTTTTGAAGTCAATACTAGTCGATAAAATTATTCATAACAAAAATAAATATTGCCATATCGCGAAGTTCTCGTGAACTTTTACCCTATACGTCTTTCTCCATATTGTTTATGAAATAAATGTGAAATGTTTTATAGATGTGTTGTTGTATTACAGATTTACTTTTAACAGATTTTCTTTGTAACTTTAAATATTTTGTATTTTTCGCAAGCTTTAAAAATATATGTGATCCAAATTGTGATATTTTTTCAACTTTTCTAAATATACAATTGCAGTACATGCTGTTTAATTCAAAAGTCCTAAATTTTGTAACAAAAATCCGTACAAATAAATAAAATTTAAGTGTTACAAACTCTATTAAAATAAACGCTTTTTACTAAGCGCATATGGATGTATACACGGACACCGTACATATACCAAGAACAACATTTTTTACAATTTTTGTCGGTCTGTTTTGACTAATCTCTGAAATGGCTGGACCGATTTTGACGGGACTTTCACTAGCAGATAGCAGATGTAACTTAGCTATTTAACATCTCGCTACGACCCATAGGAGCGAAGCAACACGCGAACGAAATCGCGCTGCTCGGCTAGTACTTTATATGCTAATTACGGATATATACAAAATATTTACAGAGCATAATTTACAAGGCACCCCTCATTCTGAAAAAACAACAACATATTTTATTTAACTTTAATTCAACATGCAAAATCATAAAATATACAACCAAAAGCAAACGTGATTGTCCCATACCAGAACCAACCAGCTCTACATACCAACAACATCCTCCACCGTGCTGGAGAGTAACAAAAAAAATTAGGCTACACACCATTTTTCTCACCTTCCAGTGCCTTGTCAATGCACTCTTGTATCTCTGGGGGGAAGTTGCCAAGGTCACCAGCATCTGCAGCTAAGCCTAAGGCGGCCATTCCACTGGCAAGAGTATCGGCTGATGTGAGAGACTTGGAGCGTTTGAGCCCTGGGGCAAACGACTGTGGTCTGACACTCTTGCCATTGCCGTTTGTAAGTGAAGATGGCGGAGATTTTTTCTTTTCTGATATTATTTGCTGAGGCTGGAGTTTGAAGGTTACGCGTGGCCCGACCTGAAATGCATAATGACAATCTTAGTTAATCTAATTAAATAATATTGAATTGAACCAGGCGTTACTTTGCGGAAATTCATGATTTAAAAGAAACCAAAAGGTTACCTTGCTATAATCCGCGGCAATCTGAACAACCAGACTTGTGTGGTGTCTTGGTCGGGTTCGCGTGTCGCGTGTGTTTTATGTGGGCAGGGTGCTCTTCTGGGTTGTACCATACAAGTGTGATTGTTCAGATTGCCGCGGATTATAGCAAGGTAACCTTTTGATTCCTTTTAAATCTTAGATTATACGCAATTTTTTATTTTTTATTGAATTAATGTTTTGCAAAAACCCATGCTGATTTATCAGCAGGATATCCTCGACATCTGTCGAAGACTCTACCTAGCGATTACTAATATATATACGCTTATGTAGGCTTATCCTAACATAGAAACTTACTAGTTATTATAACTTATAACATCTGAGTTTCACTTTGACATAATGTTATAAGACATACCGTAGGAACGTTCCCACTAGAAGCGCTAGTAAGTAGAGCATGTGGAGGCATCACGGGACGGTAGTGTGGTGGCACCTGCGCGTGCAGCACCGCCGACCGAGAGTGCTGAAGTCCAACGCTATTGTAGCCCATGCCTACCGTTGACCTAAAAATTAAAAGAAAAAAATATTAATAGCGACAAAGCAAAATTTACGCTACTTCTTCAAAAGTAATCTGGTCTCGTTTGGCTGTCATATTAAAAAAAAAGTGTTTGTACTCCATGCAAGTTTATCAAAAAAGGTACCTATACCATATGTAAATTAAAATATTACAGAACAACACATTTAACGAACACTGATACCATATAAACAAGTTGGCGGCCAGCGTTTGACAATAAAATAATAACTACGCCCAACTTAACTAAGGACCTCGAGATGGAGCATATCGCTTCTCCTTTTCAGGTAATTTCTACAAACCACCTTAAGAAAACTCGTTTAAAAATATCTCGGAGATTTTATGATGACAAGGAGGAGGAGAGGGGAAAGATTGAAGGACAATACAAGGATTGATGATATTGAATGGACTATCGGGTAAACGCAACGTAGATACTTCTACTGAACCGATAAATAATCAAATATGATCTCTTACAATTACAAGAGAAACCTAAGCAGTGCCTTGGACTTGTGACCAAGGTGTAGGCTTAAGGAATTCCTGTATGTAATTACAACACTCGCCTCAACTACTCAGGCTCTCTGTTTAACCCCAACGTTAAACACACATAAACATTACCTAACACAAAACGTGGCCTTAATCGGACAGCACACAACACTGCACTTAACATTTTCACTAGCACTACTCAGATATCCAATCCTAGAGAGACCTCGCGTAAGACTAAGACTGCAGTCCGATTGTCGACGGTAACTAAAAAGTAGAGACTGTCAAAAAGACGTAAGTGACAACTACTCCAGCGCCATAGATAACAATAACGAATCGATAATCGTTTACTATTTCCGACATATATTAAAACCTTGATTCTACTGTCTATTTGAATAATTAAGTAAATAGTGTAGTAATACTCTATTTTAGTATTCTTTGATATGGAATATCCAATATATGAAATGGTGGCAGAACACTAGCAGCACATTAAACATGATAAAACAATAATCATCCACGTGAGTTGTTTCTCATATTTTCTGTCGCAGTTTCAAACTAGCATTGAATGTTATCTCGTCGCATTATTATGTGGAAGATAACAATCACTAATTTGAGTTCGTTATAACAATTTTCAGACTTTACTACTTTGTTTAACATAATTTTTATTTCTGATTAAAAAATGACTCTTGTATGTTTCTACAGGCGGGCACTTTCAGACTATACCTTTAGGATAATCTCAACCTACACAAATCTAAGCGAATAACTATATTATAAAATTACTGAAACGGTTGGATGAAATTTGGCTGAACACAAAGATACACTAAAGCTTGGTATAGACTCTACTATCGCGAAAAGAAGGCTTAAAGGGATTGAAATAGAAGATGAAACTCTGTATGGGAATTCGTTATATACTTTTAAAGCAAACAATTGCACCCAGGCGACGCATGGTTATTAATATAAATAGTTGTCACAATAGAACGTAACATTTCCGACTTTTCTAACGAAATATGACGCTCTACCGGAATAAAAAAAAACCATAGGATAGGTCATTCAGATGTAGTTTTTTTATTATATTATTACGCGGTATGTCATCAGTACCTTCCTAGTATCATTAGTACCTACCTATATAATTTCGACTATGTATGGTTCGTGTTACGATATTACAAGTTTGACGTCAGCCGGTTACGCTGCCAAGCGCTTGCAAGCTAATTATTTATTCGACAGCACCAATATATTAATACGGCAAACAATAGTAGTTGCGTCCATTCGCCCTTTCGGAAATAACAAAATTATATTAACGCAGTCACATTCCCTGTACCTATTAGTCATCATCATCATTATCACAACCCATTAATGTCCCACTGCTGAGGCGGGTCTCCTCAAAAAAAACGCTGGCTCTGTGCGTGAAGATTTCATACACCTTTGAGAACATGGAGAACTCTCATGAGTGATTTCCTCACGCTGTTATATTTAATATCTTAAAAAATCGACTAGATGATATTTGCGAGTTATTGTCCCAGAACTGTCAGTTTGATTTGCAAAGTATGGTTTTCAGTAGATAATTTATTTCCAGCAAGGATAGTAAGCTCATTTTTGAAAATGTATCCTGGCACTTCTTCATGACGATTGTATTCGCTCAGTGCGGGCAGATTTCATACACCTTTGAGAACATGGAGAATTCTCAGGATTGGTTTCCTCACGATGTTCTCCTTCACCATTAAAGCATGGTTATATTTAATATCTTAAAAAACGACGATTTGCGAGTTATTGTCCCAGAACTGTCAGTTTGATTTGCAGAGTATGGTTTTTAGAAGATAATTTATTCTCAGCAAGGATTGTAGCTCATTTTTGAAAATATATCCTGGCACTTCTTAATGACGATTGAAGAGTGTAATCGTCAAATATCAAACAAGGATCATGATTTTAAATGTATATCACTTTCACCTTACCTTTATTCCCTTTTAATCTTAACATTATTATTATTCCTACTGATGTATTAGCTTTAGCAAACAAACGATCTTTTTGGACGTCTTAGCTTGAAGAGAATTAAAAAAAAAAGTAATGAAGTTATAATGTATTTGAAGTATAGATAATCAACTTATTACGTTTCGATGGTAACAACCGGAAATCAAGTAGACAATACGATAATAAAGGTATGCATCACACATCGATTTGCCGGTTAAGGGCATCGAATCGTGCGCATCGATGCTGTATGCGGGTAGAGTCAAATGTACGGGCTATGTAGAGTCGAGTTCGGCGGTGATGAAATAATTCGTGCGGAACAACTAACGAATCAATTAAATACAGTAGCAGTACTTACAACTCGTTGCTATAAATACCTTTTTTTTGTTATATAAAGTTATTTATTAGTTTTAAGTACTGAAATACAAGTAGCGAGTAATTAGACCAGAGCAACTTTTGACTATAATATTATGTAAAAAAAAAATTATTACAGTTACAAAAATGTAACTGCGGTTTTAGTCGGAGGTCAATAATTTCAATTGTTTCTTATTTTAATGATTAAAAACATATTTTATGAATTGTTTCCAATATGATGCGTGCAGTCGGCAGTGTGACCTCCAGCAAGTGCGGCTGTGCAATGCGTATCGAGGTGTGAAATGAGGACAAGTAGCGTGTCCTGTTCGTGACTCTCTACACTATATTATACGATATAATACTGACCAACTTATAATTAAACATAACCTCAAAGTAATTGGAAAACATATCTAAAAACCAAGGCATCTCAATCACACTTCACTGATGATATAGTAAATATAAGATTAAAAAAAAAAACATTTTATTTTTTGTTTGTTTGTCTATCTATCCCTACTTATGTCTGTAAACGCCTCAAGTGATGCAGGGCTTCAATCTCATGTCAGCAAAAAAGTTATTGTCATTTGAATGTTTCAGCCCAGTTAGAGCGGGGTCGACTTATTAAATAATATTTATAGTACACATAAAATAATCCCTAAAGTTCAACCTCTCTTTTATTAGGTAATAGATGTGGGGAAGAGTAGCCTATTACAGTAATCACTATTATAATAGAGCATCCTATTTAGCTCACTGGAAGATGTCCAATAATACAAGCATTCTAAACTACAAACTCGTTATAAATCAGACTTAACTCGTGAATACAGGAAATCGCTAAATTACAAACGTATGCCAAAACCAATTTTATTGAATTCTGAAATTCAATGGTAGAATAAAATGTAATTGTTTCTTTATTAATATAAATGCTACACACTCAATACAATCGTAGTATGGAGGACAATATAACGCAACTGAACTGAAAAAAATGCTAAAAATAAATAATAAAATACTAGCTGACCCGTCTTCCCTTCGAAGGCGTATCTGGCTACGGTTAAACGGTTTTTATCAAAATTTAGCATTTCTCATCTTTTAAACCTTCCCTGAACTTCTTACAAATATTTCAATCGGTCCAACCATTCTCGAGTTTTAGCGAGACAACTGAACAGCAATTCATTTTTACATATGTACATATAGAGAAAGAGATAGATTATAGATTGTTTTTCAAGTCTAATTGAAATCTTTGTCGTGCGCGCTCTCTCAAGAAGTGAAGTAGTCTCTAAATAGTGTTAGTGCTAGGAGTGCGGTCGGATGAAGGTCACGGTGAGTACCCTACAATCTAGTTGCCACGTCTTGTGTTGGGTTAGGTTTATGTGAGTTTAACCTTGAGTTTAAACAGAGAGCCTGAGCAGTGGAGGTGAGTGTCTCGATCGAATAAAGGAATTCCTGAAGCCTACACCTTGGTCACAAACCCAAGGCACTGCTTAGGTTTCTCTCTTAATTGAACATTTATCGGTTCAATAGAAGTATCTACGTTGCGTTTACCCAATATTCCATTCAATACCATCCCCCCCTGTTAGTCTTTCCAATATTCCCTTCACCTCCTTCCCTCATCATCATTAAAATCCCCGACATGTATATTGTTAATTATAATGTTAGTTGTGTCGATTTGAGTAGCATTTTAACTTTCTTAAATGTTGGACAACTGATAAACATCAATCGGAGCAGTAGCGATTGCAAAATAAATATGCCGTCACGATAGAAATCATTATTACTACATCGCGAGTATTCTACCTGTAACTCTGAAGCTCTGCATCTATTACTACTATTATAAAGAAGCGGTACGTAAGCACCTTACAGTATTTGTCTAACCTAATTCTATTCGTATTTATTAGTGGGTACACTAACAATCTTGTGTACTTGAAAGCAAGAAAAAATCTGAAAAATTCTGTTCAGAGTATCTTACTCAAAAATTTAGATCGTCTAAATTATTTCAAGACAAAACGGGATTTTGTGATCGATCGATCTTTACTTGTCTGATCACATGAAACAATCAAATTATTATAATCTGTATTAAATACGTCGTTTAAGTTATTTCACCCTAACCTGTCCTAATAATTATTCATGCATTCATGCAGCCAAGCCTCAGGCTGGACGCTCAGTTTACAATAAAAGGTTGAAGTCCTGAATTTTGTAAAATACCCAGTCTGTCCAATAATATAATATGATATCTTGTAAATCTAGAGTTTAGGCTATCAGTCAATTAGTCACAGAAGCCTTACTATCAAATACATTTTAATTCTAAGTACTACTCTAGTAAAGCTAAATAAGGTTTCTTATGCATTAAATAATTCAAAACGAACTGTCTTTGGTCAAGAAAAAAATTCCTCCAGAACGTCGTGTTTTGCTGGACCAAGATGTATTATAATCCAATACTTTGCGAGGACACGTAATTTGTAATATTATAGCATATGATCGAATTACCCTCAGTCTAAACTGTGAGTCAGAACTCTTTGGAGAGTAAATTGACGTCCGACTGACTATGAATGGTGGTGCGATACAATGATATGATTGTACTGGCATCCACACAACGTATTACTGATCCTGCACATAAATTATTTAGTATATTGAATTTATAGTTTTATTATAATCCTTCAAATACTGAGAATATTTTTAGAAAGATATTGTTTTCAGATTACAAATTAAAATATATTTTTACAGGTGCTCACTATAAAAGAACTCAACTCTGACGTCAATTCTAACCGAAACAAACAGTTGCGATTGTGACATTACTTTTCTTTATTTTGGTCTTATAGAGTGATTAATTTAAAAAAAAACAGTTTGGTACAAAGTCCAAGAGGAATGTGAGACATCCTGAGGCGAGCAAATTGGACAATTTTCCTAATCACACAAATATTTCTCGTCTGGGAGTGGAATGAATCACAATGTGAGGACGGTGGGCGGAAACTCGAGAACACAAACCACAAGAGATGTATACTGACAACGTAAAATTATGAATTTATAATTTTATTATAATATAAGCGATTGATAATAACAAAAATAATGTCGTAGTAATTTCAAAATAAAATATTTCAGGGCCTATACAGTGCCCCCTATAATACAAACACGTTTTCATATGCACGCGCCGCGCAACCGCTATGTCCTTGCATTTTGAATCTGTAATATCTTCAAAAATATTCATTTAAATTTCATGGTGTAAAGGGCCATATTGATCTATATTAAATGCACAATGTATTTAAAGGGTTAATGCTGTATTGTTAAAAATCGCTTCGTAAATAAGCCAATATTTCTCGTAAAAAGTAAAGGATAAAAAATGGTTATTATGAGACAGACAAATACCATCGCGGACTTTTTGTAGACCTTTTTAAGGTGTACAATACTGTAGTACATTATTTTGATCTATCTCGTAGGGTTCAGCCAGCGTTTGCAATGTAAGCGCAAAAAAATGTGTTTATTTACGACATCACATTAGAAACCTTAAAATTATCTGTGTTTCTATACTATATTATGTATGTATTATACATATAAACCATTCTCTTGAATCACTCATCTATTAAAAAAAACCGCATTAAAATCCATTGCTTAGTTTTAAAGATCTAAGCGTACATATGGACAGACAGACAGCAGGAAGCGACTTTGTTTTATACTATGTAGTGATAAGTTACGTTATTAAAATACCCCTGAATACTTCATCCTAACGTGGTTAATTGAGTACGAATAGTTTATTGAATGAAAATGATGATCATTAATTAAAAATTTGGTTAATATTTTTACAATATCACTATGGTACAAAAACTATTAAGTACTTGGCAAGTAATGACACCATATCAGGAACAAAAAACCGAAATTTGTAAAATAGGTAAAATTTGCACAAAATGAGTCATATATAAATGGAAAATTATTTACTTAAAGTATGGTGCCTGACCTTGGTTTTTAACGACAGCTCAGTGACAATACAAATGAATGGCCTGCCTTATGCATCTTTAGATGAATTTACAAATAAATTATAATTTTGTTTCAGTGAAACATTTTCTTTGTTACATTTATGTGACAACAAACAATATGCGTTACTATTAGCAGGCAAATCGTTTTTATTCGCAACAGTGATCCCGATTTTTTCACGTTACAATGGAAGTAAATAGGAAGTTCATCACTCCCATTGTGAACTGAAATAAAGTTAATGACAGGAAAAGGAAATGCCCACCATTTAAATGTTTGTGCAGTGCAGTGGATTTTTATATTTCGTATTTATTTACTCACATATCAGAAGTAGAATATCTTCCTCGAACCATTTTAAAGGCATACACAAAGTACACCAAGATTTCAAACACACATCAACTTTGTCACCATCTAGTTAGTATTTAGATAAAAATAATTTGTTTACTATTGTTATCTATGACATCTACAATTGTTTCGTAAATCTCCGTGCAAACTGTCACAAATAGTTATATTTCACCGCATACAATTACTTAAATAGAACGAATGTTAGGTTGAGATAATAATAAATGCACAAAAGAAGTCATTCGATTTACATTGGTAGAGTTTCGCGGGTTAATTTCGTTCGAGTGCGTTCGCGTTTGGTTCGTCTTTGTTGGGCAGGTCCGCAAGACCGCGTGTCGGCGCGTGCGCAGTAGTGAGGCGTAGCGTCGCGCGGGCGTGCTCACGTCACCGCGCTCGAGAACAAAGTGATAACAAAATCGCTACAATTGATACTACGCACCTCCGCCGGCTCGTGACCCAGCAGTATGAACGAAAACCTCGTAAACTATCTCCGAGATCTCGCTACTGTTGGACGGGAGCCAACGGCGTGCTTGGATATCCCTCACAGATCTCGATGTTTTCATCTTCATGAGATTATTAAACCTATATTGGTCAATGTATTTGAATTTGTTTTTGCATAAAGCACAAACTCAAATTTTAAACCCCATTTATGAGTAGTTTTACAATAATATAACCCATTGAACCGTTTAAAGTTATATATTTCAAGCATTTTAATATGAGTTTTGAATCGTTAAAGCGACAAGACTATATGGAATCGTTTTAATCCGAACGAACATCATTACGACCCATCAATGGCCCACTGCTGAGCCGGGTCTCCTCCTCAGAATGAGGAGGCTATTAGGCCATAGTCCACTACGCTTGCCTAGTGCGGGTTGGCAGACTTCACACACCTTTTGAGAACATGGAGAACTCTCAAGAGTGCAAGTTTCCTCACGATGTTTTCCTTCACCGTTAAAGCATGTGATATTTAATTGCTTAAAACACACATAACTTAGAAAAGTCAGAGGTGTGTGCCCAGGATCGAACTAGGACCTCCCGAGTAAGTCTTTGAAGTCTCAACCACTGGGCCATCACTCCCACCCTACCAAACCCTGTTAACCCTTACAAACTACAAAATTGATAGATATTTCAGGCATTTAAAACTTAAATACTATATAAGGCCAAACACGTTTTTGAAATGACTGATCTTATTTGTTGTAATTTCTTAATATTAATTATTTACACTGTTCTTCCTTAATATGTTAAGGACACCAATTTAGAGATGATCACAATAGTGTCAAGGTTGTCAAGTCCTATTTATGGTCGGTTTTACGAAGCACTATTAGCAATCGTCGGTCTACCTAATTACGACAGTCGGCACTTCCATTCGTCCAAAAATATTACATCACATGTTCGTTCACTTCACGGCGTAATGTTCGTACATTCTAGGGCTTGCGTGGTAGGAGTTAGTGGCCAAAACCCTTCTGAGTTATTTGTATTACGGCAGGTCAAGTGATAATTCGTGGGATTTTTATGTGTTATTTATATAAGATAAAATTCACAATAAACGATTTAATCATTATGATAATTAGACAAACTCTCATGTGATTCACACGCCTAATTCTAACCATATAATATAGGTGATTGAATTAAAAGTTGTGTTTACACTATAATTATTCAGTTTAAACATCCGTTATAAGTTGCGGAAGCAGAAACAGAAATCCGTTGCATCATTACTAAATATTATGTGCACACAAACTACCATGTAATAATTTGCTCTACCTTAGGTAACCAGTCAGTTAGTAATTTGATAAGAGGAGAAAAACTTAGAAAGGCATCAACGACGATTTTTGACCTCTATTTTAGGCCAATAACATAGAGCAAATGTTTTATCTAAGTGTCTGTAATAAATGAAGTAACGCTATTAGTATACACAGTCAAAGTAAAATAGTACAAAATAGCACAAAAGGTATTTATTAACTAATAATGCAATTGCTTTTATCACAATTGCTTTTAGAAGAAATTACCCGCATGGCGCCTGACGGTTCTATACAAATTAATTCAGTAACAAAACGAAAGTGGATCAAATAAGAGAATTCTCAATTGTAGGAGTAACTGTATCTGTCGAACAATAAACATTCTATTAACCATTTTTACTTCATGTAGTTTAAAAATATGATTAAAAAGTACGAAACTATTAAATCTGTATGGACGAAAATATTTTGAAGAATTTGTGCAAAAAAAAAATGTTGCCAAGACGAGACCATTTACCTCGCACTGTCAAAAAGTTATCAGATCTCACATAGAGCCAAACCTCTAACTACACGCCCTCCCCCTTCCTACTTCTACGAGCCCTCGCTTCACAAACTTTACACCTTAGTCAATATATGTGGCTGACTCATAATTTGTCATTTTTGAGTTTATAGCAAAACGTTTTATATTTTTTAGTACTAAATATTAAATAAGCATACAAATAATTAATTTAACATTCAACGAAAGTACTAATAAATTAAAGGTAATATACACGAAGGGTTCATACTTGTGTCTCTACATCACATTAACCCAGAACCCAGAGTAATCACGAATTCAATACTCATTCAAAAGAAGTTTGTCAATAATAAATCATATGAGTTATTGGTAATATTTGATATCCCTACATTATCATTAAAAAAATCTAAATCGAAAATAGTCTTACGTAGGCCCCTGAGTATTATCAGACAATAACAGAATATTTGTTTACATAGTTCCCTTTCAGACTCGGAAGATGATTCAACTTCGAAGGCAGAGTAAAAAAAGTTTTTCTTATGATTCCAGTTGACATTCTTTACCCGAAATCTTCCAAAGGATTCATAATAGACAATTGTTAATACCTTATTACCATACCTCTACACAATGATGATCGGCAATGATGATCGTCGATCGTGTGATCGTCAATCGCGGCACGATCATCGTACTAGCATCTACATACATAATATAGTCTGTCATGTCGTCGATCATCGTCTATCCGATCGCCTGCGATCCGTGAGTTGTCGGTTTTTCGGACACACATCAAAGGGAATCGCCCGTTGGTTCGTTGACGTGTCCACACAATCGGCGATTATTCATCGACGGACAGTGAAGGTATCATTGTTTCATTAATTTATATTAGTTAATAATTATCTAATAGTTTTTGAATAATTATTATTGACATAATGATTGTCTACCACAATTAAATAAATGGATGCAGCAGCAACACATTCCACGTCCATCTTCACGCTTGCCGATCGGCAAACTACTACAGACGATTATGTAGATGCTAGCACGATCATCATACCGATTGACGATAAAACGATCGACAATCATCATCGCTGATTGTGTAGAGATACCATAAGGAATTTCTGTCTATAGAATTTTAGCAGATTTCATATAGTTCATTAATACGTCTGGCTGTCTTGGGTCAAACTCACAAAAGCTTTCCAAAACTTAAAAATAAAATTAAATAATGTTATGTAAATTATAATAATTTAGTGTTAAAACTTACCTATTATGCAGATCAGTGGGCTTGGCCATGGTGAACTCCTTCGCGTGCACATTCAGCTTGTTGGTGGAGAGAGTGGTAGCGGTCGCGCCCGTGGTGGTCGCCACGCCGTCTGTGCGGACACCTGGTGGTCAACGTTGGTCGTCAAGAGAAGAGATGATAGAAAAGGTTAGAATGGAGATTAGCAAGATGATAGTGGAAAAGAACGTGATGAGTGAAAACGAAAATGATAATCTGTGGCAAGTGAAGTTTGAGATACACATAGCATGTAAACAACGTCTTAAAATTAGATTTGATTGAAGTGAATGAAATATAGGTTAGATATTAATAACTAAATACGATGATGTACGATCTTGTGCTAAATAATATGGTTTTTATAATTTAGGTTTTACAGCAATTCACCCTTAAGAAGATCTATTCAGTTCATTTTATTCAAAAATCATCATATTGTGTCCGAAGGTGACAATGCATCAAGTTTTTATAGTATCTTTTTTTGGACTGAATAGCTTCAATTTCAATTGCAAAACTTATTTCGAAAGTGTTTGTTGGTTTATGTTTCTTTTTGCGATATTAAATTCGGACAATGGACTGTTGATTCTTTCATTTCTAATGCAACGAATCAAATCTTAGTGTTTCAAGATGCAACAGACACTTTTCCACGAGTCCCAACGGGTCGACAATCAAAACATGTTGGCTTTGGCACTATAGATGTCTACGCTTCTAACAAACTATATAACATTATGGATGCAATTAACATTTAATATGTATTTTAATATACTAAAAAGTGCAGAGAGAGCCACGCATTTTAGAGTATTCAAGAGAAAAAACTTGATAGCTCTACATAATTTAACTTTTGTTAAGTTTAGGTGACTAAACGTGAGATTTTTTCCCATTTGATTTATAATTTTAGGAAGATAATTGCGCCGGCAACTTAAATTGATGTGCGTGATTCTCTTCGTCGCGGTCAAATGAACAAACTTTCATCCAAGATTTACAGCTACTCGACGTTGTTTCTTAGCCTCGTTGCAACCAAAACGCAGACATCACTCATACTCACACGTCTGATGTTTAATAATTGTAGGATATCATGTTAAAAGAATAGTTCTATTCTCTAACTTTGAATATTTTTTTAATGTTATATAGGTACACCAAATAATTGCAACACAATTAATTTTGTCGTTGAATCAATGGTGATTCATTTGCTTTAATAAAATTTTACATTATTAAATACTAGTAAAATTTAACAACAGTTTTAATGCAAACTGCAAAACGTAAACAAACCTGGGACTTCAGAAACAACTGCTTTCGTCGTCACATCGGGGATCGACACTGGCGTCACAGGAATAGGGGACACGGAAACTGGTACTTGGGCCACCGGCAAGGCCATCGGTTGAGCTACTGATTGCTTCACTATACACCTTGACATTCCCTCTTTATATTTATTTTATAACACATCTGATTCATGGACATACGCCACAAACCGCAACAAACATGAGACTGTCGACCCGTTCCAAATTTGAAGTTTTGTTTATTTTTAATTTTGGCGCCAATTGCGCGTGGTGATGCTGCCAGCCAGCACTTCCCGATACGAGTTATCGAATCGGAAATAATAATCGATTGTATATACCATAGTCTTTAATTATAACTCACCTGGAGGTCTATAAATTTCGAGCGTCGGTTTCCCTTTGGCGTTTGTTAAGATCATACTCCGTCGTTTCCCATTGTTTGGAAACTGTAAATAAATACATCCACTTTGTGAAAAACTATAATTTCCTGGTAATTCATATGAAGACGCCTTGATGGACTGTCACGATTTATTTTCAGCGTGTTACACTACAGAAGATGTAATACGGACTAAACTAGCATCATCGACTAATTTAAAACAGAGTTCGTGAGTAATGATGAATAAAATGTTTTTCGTTTATGATTTGCACAACAAAAATTTGAAAAATATGTGACAAAATTGTTTAAGATATTTTGTTAATAATAAGATTGCGTTATTTCACAAGTATCTAAAAGGCCATCAAGTTTTACAAATAGCTAGTGGGTGTTAGATAGCGGATTGTGCAGTCACCCACGTGTTGAGTCGACACTCGACATTGTCATTACCTATTTCGAATAGATTTTTTACATTTGAAACACTAAACAATACTTTCATTTTTCATTACACACAATATCTCATGTATAAATAAATTATTATTAAAAACAAAATCTATTATTATAGGTGTTAAAAAAATTACATTATTAATTTTTGACCATTATTTTTTCTTACAGCAAATGGATTATTAATTTGTTAAAAACACTGTTAACATTGTCACGATAGATCAGAAGGATTTTGACGAGTTTTCATAGAGTGAATATTGACATCTATCTTGCTACCTAACATAAAATGAAGGCAAGTGTTGATGTATAGTGAAAATTCCTTGTAAACTTCCGTCTGGGTTTCAAGCTCCAGGCGCTGCTGAACTTGTCTAACTGTTTTCTACTTCTATAGGTAATCCTTACTAATATCTGTCGCGCTTTCACGCCAAAACTACTGAACCGATTTAAAACAAATTTGGTATACAGATAGCTTAGAGCATGAGAAAGGACATGGGCTACTTTTTAATGCGGAAAGAGGGTTGTAAAGGGTTAAAAGGGGGGGATGAAAAGTTGTATGGAAGGATCGTCATTTTTAGAGCAAGAAGCTTGAAACTTATTTTTTAGGCTATTGATTCGATATAGATACTCTCTTGTTTTGCCGATGTCCATGGGCAATGGTGGCCACTTACTATCAGATGGACCATCTGCTCGTTTGCACCTTATGTATTAAAAAAAAAAAAGCTTATACTAAGTAACATGATGATAGATGATACCTGGTTATGATGCATGTTGTGATGAGACTGTGGCCGTATAAAGCTTCGCTCTCTCATGATGACGCCCGGCGAAGCAAATTCTTGCCGATAGCTCCTCTGCAGCTCACCACCGATTCCCATTTGAGTTTGCATTTTGACAATTTTTTACAACTTTATTTACACTCAAAAAACGCGTTTAAATATACGCACTTTTTACACTGGACGGTTTATTTGCTTCTTTGGCAATCCCTACGTCTAATATTTTTTTTAATATTTTTTCTCTACACCTCTATTTAAATTATTAAATTATCTCTATAATAAAAGTGAATTTAAATAAATACACTAGATGAATGACTAGTATAACAGTACAATGTCAATATTATTTTGGTTAAATATTTTATTTACAAAATTTAATATAAAAACAATTTCACTAAGGAAATATACAAATGCGAGTTACACAAAGCTTATTATCACAATATATTGTGACGTCACGTTAGAGATCTGTACTGATTATGTATATATGCATATATAATATCGTAAGGCCCCCAGTCGTGGCCACGGAAAGGGGGCGTGGGTTCGAGATTGTTCGTTGGACGAATAGAGCGGTGCAGGAGCTACTCGTAACCTGACAGACAGACAGAGCGATAGCAGTGTGTCAAGGTGCTGAAAGTGAGTACTTTATCAGCTCCTTTCGTGAATCGTTTCGTTGGAGGGGTCGCTTGAACCCCCTATCTGAAACAAGAAATATTACTTATTAGATTTTTTACTTTATAAGTTACTTAATAAGTTAAATATATGTTTAAAGTTCACTAGTTCAGAAAAGGACCGGTCTATGGAATACTTTTTAATCTAATAAGTCTTTTGAGTAGATTTTATTTATATCTCAGTCAGCGAGACTTTTTACTTTGTATGTGCACACAGATTAAACTCATAACTAGTTCAAAGTTTATGTAACTTAAAAATTCAAAAATTTATTTTTGTAGTATATTTGAAATTTCACAATTAAGTTATTATGATAGTTTCAGCCTTAAATATGTTGAAATTCATATATTTATTCTCTATTTTCTCATGAGTTTAATATGGACTGATGAGTTTCAATCTTCCTAATATTACAAATGTCCTATTTGTCTAGATGTTTGTTACTCAATCACGTAAAAAAGGGTGAACGGATTTCAATACATGTTGGCACACAAATACTTTATAGTCTGCAATAAAACATAGGCTACTTTTTATCCCGGAAATAAATCAGTTCCTATGGGATAAAAATTAAATGTTTTTGTTAAATATAAGGGCAGATCGACTATGCTAGTCGTACCATTAATAAATCAAGACTTTATATTAATATTATTTATCATATGATTATTCCATCCATTCCATCAGCATGTATCGGTCCACTGCTGGACCGAAAGGACTGAAAAGCCTTTTCGAGGGAGCGCCAACAAACAGTCCTCTTCCTTCCTCATCCACCCACTTCCCGCCACCTTCTTCAAGTCATCGGTCCAGGCGCTTGAGGTGAGGTTTAGCACCCCCCGCCCTGCCGTGACCGCGACCGCTACCGTAGTCGGGAATAGCAGGGCTGCCGAGAACTAGGGGCCTTTTTTTGTTGGCGCTGCTCATCAAAAGTAGTGCCCATACTGACCACGCTGGGCAAGCGGGTTGGTCAGCGCAGATCTAGGCTTCTCCGCACTGGAGACGCTGCTGCTGTCTCCGGTCTGATCTATTTAGAGCCTAGTGATTTCGAACGGTTATCTCGCCATTTTTCGGTCGTCAGAGCCTCGTTCGCTGATTCGCAGGGGCACCACGAGCAGGCGAGGTTGACAGTTGGGGCGCTAAGATGTTAGTGCGCCCCCTTACCTTTCCATATGATTACTATATTTAAAACTAGGTACATGTCCATTACTGGTAAAGGATAAATATTAAGTAATATAAGTATAAAGTATTTAGTGGTATCTTATTAAAAGATGATGCCATGTAACATTTACATTACCAATTAACAAGTTAGAATCAATATAGCATATGTCATGCAGCTACAAAGTTTGCAATCGTTTCACGAATAATGCAAGTGTGCAAGTAATCATTAAGCTCCAGTGAAAGGCGTTTGGTATATATAGGTGTAGCTAACATTACTTAGTGGGGATTGGGGAGAAAACGTTTCTGTTTAAACTTTCTTTAACAGCTTTATTTCTGTTATGCTAAGCTGTTTTCTATGTAGTTGGGTAACTGATGTATTATAATTATTACCATTTGTTTTAAGTTTTCCTAAGCAACCATTATCTGATAAAATAAGCGTAAAATTAAGGTGCTTCAATTCTCACTAGTGATTCACTTTGACTTAGCTATTTTTTTTTATAATAATAGATAAGGTGCAAACGAGCACATGGTCCACCTGCTGGTAAGTGGCAACCATCGCCCATGGACATCGGAAAAACAAGAAACACTCTCTCTTTGTCGATGCGTTGCATCCCCGAAGATAGACTGGGAAGGGGGAATGAAGAAGAAAAATGATGCTGATTCAGCGGACCCTAGACAAGAGCCCAGAGTCCACTATATACCTCTCCCATCCCATTAATACCACAGCATTAATGGGATGGGAGTGGGGAGGGGTAAGTCTGGCCCACATGCGACTCGACCGGAACGCGTCTATGACACTTGGCGGTCTGATTCGCATGCTGGTGGTCGCAAGCCAGTCGGGGAACAGATCCCCTACCACCAAGAGGTGCTGGATTACTCGGCTCTTACGAGATGCTCTCCCAGCGGCAGACGGAATAGTACCCGTCCCCTCACGCGTGTAGCTATAATAAAAAGTTAAAAAATCGCTTTTTATTTTACTAGTTTATTGTACAAAGGGGAACTTAAGGGTTTAAGGCATTTTTTTCCAGTTTACCTACAGTAATGCAGATACTTAACGAGGAGTTAAATCAACTCAAAGAAATTTTTTAAATTAATAATAGAAGGAAGAGTCTCTACGCAGACTAACAGTATGATGGCTTGACTAGAAAATCCTCCTGGGGGTTATACTTTAAACTCAGACCTTCAAAGTTACTTCAAGGAATACTCACGATGTAATTCTTTATTCAAGAAAGTAAAAATGCTACCATATCAATCCTACCAACATCAAATAACAGGATGTTACTCTAATTATAGGTGTTACCAACATCATAATTAACAATACATACATATAACATATAAAGTATATATAAATTACTTGCTTGGATAAGTAAGCGAAGAAACAAAGCCTGAGAGAGATTTTGATCTATTTAGAGGCTAAAAAAAATATGATATAAAATGATGAAGACTAGGTTAATAATATAAAAATACTTTTAATTTCGCTTCGCTGAGGTAGGTATGATAATGTTTACAATTAAGTCATTATTACCTAATAATAAAGTTATGGAGTAATGGCTAATTTTGTACCTCTTATATATTCAGCCTGAAAGACCTTGGAATTCGATACGTAGTCCTCATTTCGGACCGGTTTACAGTTTTTGCGTCAAAAAAAGATAGCAAGAAATAATATGCAATGAACGTAGTGAAGTCACCGCACCGCGTCAATTTGGTTACGATAAACATTATACATTTTTATAATATTAATCTTCGATGTATTCAGTAAATAAACTCAATAAGTGAATTATTAGATGATAAGTGAAATACCATTATTTATACAAATAAATATAATTGGACTGTCTGTTTGTAATTCCGCTTTTTACTGTGCATATAGATTTATACATAGTACATATACCAAAACAACATTTATACAATTTTTGTCTGGTTGTATGTTTGTTCGGGCTAATCTCTAAAATGGCTGGACCGATTTTTACGGGACTTTCACTGTCAGATAGCCGATGTAACAAGGAGTAACTTAGGCTATTTAACATCTAGCTACGACCCATAGGAGCGGAGCAACAAGCAAAAGAAGTTGCAAGGGTCGGGTATCTATCGGTCGGGTATATTTGACCGTGATGGTCTGCAGTGTCAGTCGTTTAAACTACTCAACCGATTTTAATGCGATTTTCACCAATAGACAGAGTGATTCAAGAGGAATGTTTATATGTATATTATAGTAGAAAAATCGTGCGAAGCTGGGCGGATTACGATCTATATGCCTACAATAAATTTTAAAATATTTATTGGATGAGCTCATTTCTAAAAATCGTCGTAAAATGTAGAGTCAATAAAATTATGAATAAATTTAACACATTTTAACCTCTACCTAACACGATACGAAATACCTATAATGGATAATAAATATTTATTTTTAATGACGCGTTCCGGTCGAGTCCGCTGAAACCGCAGCATTTTTTTTCTCCACTCCCCCTCCCCACTTTATCTTCGAAGATGCAACGCATCGACAAAACATGTCCATGGGCGATGGTGGCCACTTACCATCAGGTGTTGGTGTATTTACCATAAAAAATAATAATAATAAATGAAAATATCTTCGTAATTTACATTCAACGTTATAAAATCAATAATCAGCATAAACAGATAAAATTAGGAACGCCTTGTAATTTTATCTGATGATCCTTCCTATGTAATAAACCTGAGTTTAGAAAAATGACTAAATAAAAGCCTTGGCATTGGCATTGAGACTATTGAAACCACAGCATTATTTTCTTTACATGTAAATTCAAGGTCAGCAACGCATCAGCAACACAAAAGAGACTGTTGTCCGTGGAACAAAATTGTGTAATTCTACTCCAACTTTTATTTTTGTAAATAAATTAATGCCGATTTTCAGTTTAAAGAGATTTGAAAAATTATATATAATTTTTTATTATTATGTTATTATTTTTTTGTAAAAAATTCAGCGAAAATAAGCACTTAAACCATTTTCAAGTTTGATGCCAATTTCCAGCATCTTTTGTAAACAATTTTAGGAACTCTACAGTTGCTTTTTAAAGAATTATTTCAAAGTAGAGTTTCTAACTCGTTATTGTTCATAATGCAAAGGTTCTCTTTTATAAACAAAATTTTATATGACTTAATAATTAATTACAAACAATCTATTAAAGTATATAATATTATAAATGCGAAAATAGCCCTGTCAGTCTTTCTGTAGCGCTTTCACGCTAAAACTACTGAACCGATTTGAATGAAATTTGGTATACAGATAGTATAGAGCCTGAGAAAGGACATACGCTACTTTTAAATGCGAAAAAGAGGTTTTAAGAGGTTGAAAGAGGGGGATAAAAAGTTTTATGGAAGTATAATCATTTTTAGAAACTTGAAACTTATTTTAGGGGTATTGATTCGATATAAATAAATTTGACATTCAAAGTTTGTAAAAGTTTTACCCTTAAGGGTGTAAAATAACAATAGGGAATAGGGGATGAAACTTTGTATGGAAATATGTAAGGTTTATGTGAAAAAGTTTGTGTTTAAAAAGTTTGCGATAAGAGATACGCATGTGTCTTAATTGTAAAATAATTAGACTAAATATATTTAAAAATGCTACCCAAAAACACTATTCCACGAGATAGAAGTAGCGGGCACAGCTAGTGAATAATAAAAACTCGATATTTATTAGGATTTTGAAGGACTTGATTGTCTTTCTTTCAATAAATTAAAACATAAAATACTGTAAGTAATATTTTAATTGTTTAATATAATGTATATTTTAATGTAACCGTTTATGAATATGACTTTGAACGCGGATGACAAGAGACACCTATAACAGGCAATTCGCGCCGGTCGCCGATTTGCCGTGTTGCGGCTGAACTGACTCACCGACAGCATTAAAGTATCCATAATCTATTATTTGTTTGGAAATTCCGTCAAATTTTTCAGTCACAAAACTACAAAACCGTTCAATTCACCTTTCATCAATAGCCTACTAACTCATAAAATAGTATGCGGTGAGCCGTGGTGGATTAAACTATCCGTATTGATAGAATAACGATTGATTTTTAATAAATTTTGACATAAAATTCCATATTGAAGATAATATTGCAGATTCATAGATGTAGTAAGTGGGCGACGAGCTAGGTAATATCTCCCCCTTAACGCATTTTAAAAATAAAATATGTATTTTATAGTCTACTGGTCTTTCCAATAGTGTTTCTGGCCCTCTCTAGTACAGGAAATAATAGAACTTGAACCAAAGGTAAATCGTTGTTACACCTATGGGAGGAATATTCTATAATTTTTAAATGCAATTTGATTATAATATATGTAAGTCGGCGCGTAAGTTAGGTTAGGTTAGCCTAAGCTTAGGTTTAAACAGTGAAAGTAAGCAGTAGAGGCGAGTGCTGGAACTTTGTTAAAAATCCTTGGTCACAAGTCCAAGGCACTGCTTAGGTCATAATTGTAAAATGTCAATTTAGTTATTTATCAATTCAGTAGCAGTATTTACGTTGCGTTTATCAATTCGATATTTTTTGATGATTTTCAATATACCCCCTCTCCATACGGGTCGAATGTAGATAGATCAACGTAGCTAGTATGATTAAGTGTCCGCTGTATCCACGCGTGTTAAAATTACTTGCATTTTCCTTAAATAATATTCATTAATTTCAATCTTAAGTACAGCAATAATTCTCCTTTTTACAGCAACCAAGTTTACAATATTGCCAATATTTTCTTAGATATTTACGTGTATCAACTTGTATAGATTAATAAAATATGGTAATCCTACTCACCGCTCTCTCGTTGTGCGCCGTCAGTCGTTCTGCACTCGAGACTCGTTCACTTTACTCGTATTGGTTTCACTGTAACAACAGAATTATATATTACATTTTACATCAATTATATTTTAAACTGCGACGTTTCAGAATTCGCCTGATTTCTATTTTCCGTCACAAGATATGCTCACGATTCATACGGATACATACACGTATTAAATCAATAGCTAATCTAAGGTTTAGATTTTATAATAAACTAAATATTTACAGAAAAAACTATAACTATATAAGAATATAAAAGAGAAAGCAACCTACATACTATCATATTTTAATATATTTTTTAAACAAACGAACAGACGGTCCGCCTGATGGTAAGTGGTCACCGTCGCAAATGGGTATCGGCAATACAAGAGATATCCTCTTGTTTCGAAGGTAAAATCCCCCTAGTATTAGGGGAAGTGAAGAGGAAAAACGCATCATTTCAGGGGATCCTGACCAGGAACCCAGAATCCACTATATCGGCAGCGTTAATGGGATAGAAGAGGGAGCACTTGGCGGTCGAATTCGTATGCTGGGTTACTCGCCTCTTACGAGATGCTCTCCCAGCGGCAGAGGGGAATAGTATTCTAACCCGTCCCCCCTCACGGGGTTTTAATATAGATTGTATAGTTGTCCAAAATATTAAAAATACCAAGTAAATTGGAACCATTTCTGATATCTCGCGTGCGCTGCATTAACCGTTAGAGTTACACGAAAATAATATATGGTGGGATTGTTTCTCTTAAACGACTGAAAAAAACAACAGCATTTATCTTTCTTTTCTGTGGGAGCTATTATAGCCAAAATATTGAACTACAAATACATTTAAATTGAATAATAATAAAATTTTTTGCATTCTAAATATGACACGAAGTAATACTTTTTTCATTATTATTTAACATTATGATTGTTTTTAAATGACTACGGTATTATAATAATTTCCGCTACAATAATCTTGAGGTTGATCGAGTGAATATAACACTTAGAATAGATGTATATAATATACATTACATAAGCCGTTCTTTAGTTAGTTATTCTGTCATGATCGTGCTTTTAAAGGGCCACATCTTTTTAAATATACCAATTATGATTATTTTATATACCCTATGTCAGTCAGGAAGATCAAAATCGGTTTCAAAGATAACCTACATATTATATATAGATAAATACATGTCGGAAAAAGTAAACGATTATCGAATAATCGAATCGTCATCGCCATCTATGGCGCTAGCGTAAAATAATAATCACTTCCATCGTTTTGACAGTCTCGATATGTCTCTATATGTTCTCTCGACAGTCGGACTGCAGTCTTATCTATTCGCGAGGTCTTTCAAGGAGTGGATATTGTCCGATTAAAGTCACGTGAGTACCTTACAATGTAGTTGCCACGTGATAATGTAAACACAACAATAGGTTAGGTTAGCCTTGTGTTAGGTTTGGTTTATGTTAGTCTAACCTGAGGCTTACACACTGATTCCTATAGTTTGTCTCGGACATATACATACATACCTAGATCTAAAATTACTTCGCTATCTTCTAACTGAGATACCTGAGCATTGGAATCATCCACCACAATTGAAATCCTATTGAGACCAAATTCCATGATAAATGAATTAAGTGAATAATAAAACTATAATAACAGTACTATGCATTCATTTCTAGCAGTACATAGAAATGAGCACGTCAGCCAGTGTGAATAGTGATCCAATTAGTATGCATGTCTCAAGAATACACTGGGCGGCATTAAGCGGGTCTTGCACGATTACATCTAGGTCGTACAAAGCTAAATGTATATGTCTGTACACGTATCATTACAATCGACATATCTTTTTTATTTGTCATTAAATCTGAATAAAACGCTAAATCTTAATCTTATCTAGATTGAGGTTTTACATCATTAAAACCAAATTTTAATTTGTGAGCATTACTAGTAAAATTGCAGGAATCAAATTCAATATTATTAACACTTAAAGAACTTCAATATTCATTGATGATAAATTTATTTTTATTTAATATATATCTCTCAGATCAGAATAAGTCGATTTGAAATAATATTTTATATATTTTCAGAAATATTTTATACAAACTACTCCATATTTAGATAGAGCTTTACTAGAACACATTAATGTTATCCATAGATTAAAAATAGCATTAAAACCACAGAATACCAAAAGGAGCTAGAACAACGGAGTTTTACTGAATATCTGCAATAGTTTAATAAAAAATCTATTAAAATATTTTCTGTAATATTTCGTGAAGACCACTCTAGATAGAGCTGTACTGGAGAGCATTAACGTTATCTATGGTAACAATTGTCACATTACTCTACGGTAATCCACACATTGTTGAATATTTATATTGCTATTTTTTTCAGGTCGAGTAAAAGCTATATTGTCTATATATCATTTTTGATTTTCATGGTTTTTGATGTGTTGTATTTATCACCGTTTTGAATAGCAGAATAATTTAAAACATTGGGAAATTGCTAAAAAAATTAAAATAAAAGAAAAAAGAATTTTCCAATACAAAATCGTTTCGTAACTGTCAAACATGTTAACTGTCAATCATAAATTAATTTAGCTAATCTACAGTCACCTAGTGTTTAAATAAAATGTTCTATAATCATTTAAAAAAATCGATACACAGATATTAAAACATTGATGTAGTAATAAAGAAAAGGTACATGTGTGATGTGACGCATGAAGATGATACATGTATGTAGAGAAGTTATCTTTGTTCATCTCACGTAATATTCCTGTTAACACTTTTATATATACCTACTGATTACTATCATAACTACGTTTATTTAATGAAGAGAGCTATTATTCAAAAAGGCAATTTTAATCTATTAAAAATGAGCAAACCGAAATTTATTTTAATTACTCAGCTATGTTCCAAGCACGGTAATCTATCCTATTAACTATTATAAACGCGAAAGTTTGTAAGAATGTCTCTTTCACGCAAAAACTACTGAATGGATTTTGATGAAACTTTACAGTAATATACCGCACATATCAGAATAACACATAGGCTATAATTTACAAAGATATAGTGTCAATTATCCAAAATATAGCGAGTGAAATAGCCACACTTATCTACACTATTAAATAAATAGGAAAGATTTGATTGTTTGTTTGTTGCGAATAGGCTCGAAAACTGCTGAACCGATTTTGAAAATTCTTTCACCGACAGAAAGATACATCCTTATTGAATGTAATTATTGAATCAGGCGTTACTTTCCGGAAATTCATGATTTAAAAGGAATCAAAAGGTTACCTTGCTATAATTCGCGGCAATCTGAACAACCAGACTCGTATGGCACAACCCAGAAGAGCACCCTGCCCACATAAAAGTGAGACCCGCGAACCCGAACCAAGACACACCACACAAGTAGGTAGCTCGACGGTCTAACAACCAGACTCGTACGGCACAATCCGGAAGAGCACACCGTTCACAGAAAAGAGTAACGCGCGATCCCGAACCAGTAAGTAAATAAAAAAATATTACACACTACTATTTATTTGAAACACACATGTATATATACTTTGTTGATGTAATTTAAACTAATTATTATAAAATATTTTTTGTCAGGTTAATTAGCTAAACTTAACTTTCTTACGCGAAAGATTAAATAAATGAATTAAGAGCATAAAAAACAGAAATTTTATTTTAAGTTTATTATAGTGTTATTCATATAAAATTAATATAGCTACAAGATGGAAACATTAGTTTAATTTAGAAATTTGTCTTCGTTTTGAGCTCGGAGCGAGAGGAAGTTTATATTCGTCCTATATTCGTATCGTAATTTTAGTTATTAAAACTAGCCTCTATGTTGCTATGACTGTATAACACTAATGGTCTACGTTTAATTATTTATCATAATGGCTTCGTCGCTGCGGTAAATTGCTGAAGGTCCAGTCTGGTCCGGGGTCTGGGGTCATGAGTTTTCTCCATTCCGTCCTGCCCTCAGCTTTCCTCAGTTAGGGCTGTTGTCACTTGGAGACCCCTGAGGTTGGTAATTTCGTGTGTACCATCAGTTTGTCCAGGCTGTCGCGTTATGTGCTCAAAATATCGTAAGACACACAGATAACGAATACTTGACAGTCTCCTTTTTACGATTGCGCCAAATATCATGCCCCCATTAGGCTCTGCATCTGCAGTCTGCGTCAATATTGCGATTATTTACAAAAATTTCAAAACTCTTTGTAGGCGGTGCCGCATGACATCACCGTGTTTACCGTCTGACACATACATACTTACAATATATAAAAATAGTAGTCTATTAACTTGTGATGTAATTAGGACTTTATATGAATGTAATAAAGTCGAGAATGAAGTTTGAATATGCTTGAGTCGATTATGAAGCATCTGTGTACATATTGAGAGTTGGGTTCTAGGTCACTGGGCACGTTCCACGACTGTCTTTGTTATGTCGGTAATCTATAATTGATCGATTTGAAGTCAATGGATACGAACAATTATGCGACATCCTGATAAATAATGACTCGCGTTAACGAACCCTTCGCTTTGTAGTAAGGAGTATTCTGATCACGACAGAAGCTTAAATCTCTTTGAATTAGAGAGGAATGATACCCTTTTACTGTAACTCCCTTTCGCTGCCCGAACACTAACCTCAAGAAGGATGACATTGACCAGGAGACTATAATACTAACTTCCATGTACACTACACGAAAACATCAGAGTGACTCTATCTCACCAAAGGTTATATATTGTTTACAGGTCGGTATACTTGAACGAATATAAAAGAAACTACCCGCGCTAATTTATCAAAGGTATTGGTAACATAAAGTCCAATTTCTATGTTTATACAATTCCAGGTTGTAGTGGATATAACAATTATTGGTGTCGAATAAAGTCTGTTATTCTAAATGAACACAAAAACCTCAACAAAACAAAATATTATGAATCACCCAAAAACCAGTTGACAAGCTCTAACAGCTCTAACATTTTATATTTATTCACTAGACCTGTATCGTAATCGTGTTGCAGTAATAAAAGAATTAAGGTGTAAAATAGGGTTACAATAATATAACTCATTTTTGCAATCCTGTCTTTCCATAATGGTTTCACTGAATACCATCTCCATTAGTCTCATTCTCATATGGTCTACGAATCAATTAGTTATGGGAACCTTTGGCCTGGACTTGTACAAAAAATTATTTAATGTATTTGTTTGTAATAATAGAGATCTCAAATAAAATAGGCGGAATAATAAGGTTTTTTTAAATTTTCCCTTATCTAAATAAGGGAAAAACAAGCAGACAATACACCTGATGGAAAGTGCCCACTCTCCCATGGACATCTGCAAAACTAGAGAGTATCTCTTTTTTTACAGATACGTTGCCACTTCGAAAATAGAGTGAGGAGCAAAGAGAAGAATGGCGCGATTTCAGTGGACCGTGAGCAAGAACCACTTGGCGGTCTAATTCGCATGTGGTCGCAAGCCAGTCGGGGAACAGATCCCCTACCCCCAATGGATGCTGGATTACTCGCCTCTTACGAGATGCTCTCCCAGCGGTAGAGGGAATAGTATTCTAACCCATCCCATCGTGGGTGAAATGAGTAATGAACAAACGTGAGGGATAATTGCTTATTCTCTTTTCTTTATCTTGCAAGGTGTTGAAGAACATTAGAAATACATTTGTTTACTAAACATTTAAATGCGCAATTTCCTTCACAGAAGATTAATGTCTCAACTTTAAATGAGATAGATTCCATTTTTTTATAGGGCACTTTAGGCTTAAATTAAATAATTATAAAATGAGGATAATAATATCCAGTTGCAGGTAAATGCGTCATGGCGCGTGGTCGTTTTGCGCCTTTTTCCTATCCGATGATATTAATGTATTCAACTATACACCCATAAAAACTAAAGACAGATATTATTAATGTATTCATTGTAATGTTTTACAACTTGCCACCTCAGTACTATTGTGTTTAGAATAGCATAAAAATAGTATAGGTATTGAATACCGTTACATTAACATACACACCGTATGGATTATGGAAATGTATAATCATTTTCATATTATAGTCTGTACTGTTCTGTATTTACATTAATCATTTTGCAGTGTTTTGCTCTTTGGTAAATCAATTAATTCAACTATTATTGCATTTCCTCATACCAATCTACCGCTATAGGTGTAAATTCTCGTGTTGCGGTGTTTGTTACCAAATTCCTCCGAAATGGTTCGAACGATTTTTAAGAAATTTTGTGTGCATATCGGGAAGATCTGAGAACCGGTCAACATCAATTTTTTATATCCTTAAATGATAAGGGTGGCTCACACCAAATTTTTAAAATTTATATAGCAAAACAACGTTTCCTGGACCAGATAGTTTTTATAGTTGTTAAATCATAAGGTGATAATATATGATTTTATTGAATTAAATAATATAAAAATGTTTTCCATTACCCAAAATAATTTCCACATATCTAATTTTAGAGTTAAAGTAAAAAGTAAAGGTTTTAATAATAATGAAAAAAATTGAATTAATTTTAGGTAAATTAATTCTGTCTGTCGCGTTTTCATGCCAAAACTATAAAACCGATTTTAAAAAAATTTGGTATACAGATAGTCTAGAACCTAAGAAAGGATGATGCGAAAAAAGGGTTGTAAGGGGTTGAAAGGGGTATGAAAAGTTGTATGGAAGTACCGCTATTCTACGCGGATGAAGTCACGGGCACAGCTATTCCTAAATATTTGGATATTGGAATCCAAATTCATATTTGTGATTATAAAATTTTAATTTGGAATATAATTTTAATTTGTAGTCCCAAGATCTTTAAATAATAAATCAAAATCGAATCCATAATCCAAACATTGATTTTATTAATTATGCCATATTTGTCTTTGAATAGTGTTGTGAAAATGACGTTGATGTCGTCATTAAATAAATTTGGGGATCAAAAAGATGAATTGAATCAGGCATTACTTTGCGGAAATTCATGAGAAATACAAACTGCAACCAAAACACCAAACGACAACCCGACTCGTACGGCACAACTCAGTAGAGCACACCGCCCACAAAAAAGTGAGACCCGCGAACTCGAAGTCTTGGACACACCACACAAGCAGTTCGCCCGACAATCGACTCGAATACGTTTCGCTCCGTTACCGAAGTATCTTCAGAAGTTGTTGACTATAAGCAAGTGACGCAAGTAACTTCCATACCTTTAGTCTTCAAAAGTGTAATATATTTAAAGAAAATTGTGAATGATGTCTTAGAAATAAATAGAACTCCTTGTTGTGAATGCTATTGAATTAGCTTTCACTTCAGTACCTACATATAGTTATTTAATATTCTGTCCTTGTGTGCTGGTGTGGGCGAATCTACTTAAATAGAAACTAAAGTGGATTAATATAGATTCGTAAGATTATAATATTTGAAATAAAAATAGCTTAAATGCGACAGACCAATGTCCTACCGTTCCTTATAAATAACTAAATGACTCGCTCAGCTTCTTGTTGGGTTTCGAAATCTTTTATCCGCGTTTCCGTTTTCCCAAATTACGTCAGTGTCACGATAGAGATTATCTTATATTTATCATTCTCGTGTCACGGCTGAACCGATTTTTATGAAATTTTATATGCATATTCAGTAGGTCTGAGAATCGGCTACTATCTATTTTTCATCCCCCTAAGTGATAAGGATGACCCACCCAAAATTTATATGGCAAAACAACGTTTGCCGGGTTAACTAGTTAGATATGAAATTTAATGTACTTAAGTTGAAACGTACACAATATTATTGTAATAAATATTATAAAACCTTTTTACATAATATAAAAATAAATAAACGTTATATAATCAATTATTTTCTTTGAAAATGTTTGTGCTTATCTGTGCTTAATTACGCATAGATAAAAAATAATGTCATCCATGTTTCATTTTAAACGTTTTCTTAACTATGGTTAATTAAACATAGATTAATAAAAAACCTAATATATATTATAATATCCATGTTTTGGTTAAATGAATGTGATTAATTATTATTATTTTAAAATCATTTTAATTTTAGGAATTTTCGTATTCTAAGATTGTGTATTTAGTTTTCTTGAATCCTGAATTAATGATTACTAATGATCTCTCATGAGTCTGTCCACAGCTTAAAAATTCGGACTCAATTATATTATGGTTATGTATTTAAAAAAATCTAAATCCGTTACAAAGTTAATTTTAATCTATATACAAAACAACTGCTGGCTCGATTTTGATAAAATTTGGTACAGATAGACTAAGCTTGGGAAATAGGAATTCGTCATATACATATAGAGAAAATTATTTTGAAAATTAAATGCACGTGATAAAATCCGAGGTACGGGCAGTGTTGCCACTTAGCTACTTAGTGAATGATTCGATAAATATTTTTTAATTACGGCAACATTATTTTAATTATTATAACATTATTTTTATTAGTTACTACGTAATTTTTGTTTAAATATGTTCACAATTTCAGCTACTTTTGCTGCAAAGATCAGTTGGCAACACTGGGGAGCAGTCGACTAGTATTTCAATAAGCAAACAATATAAGAAGTATGTAACAAGAGCTTAAGTGTAATTTGACAGAGAAAAAGTTAGTAAATGTTAAAAAACGATTATATTGTTTTGGCGGTAAGCAGCCACCAGCAACCAGCAACCAGCGAGCTTCAGGGGTGAGCGACCTCGTTCAATGGCCTGTAGCGCTCGCTAGGTTATTACCTAAGTTAACTTTGGCATCAGTGAAAAGAAATGGTGGGAAATATTATGCGATTTATGCTATGAAAAATTTGAAAATCAATTTCATTGTTTCTTGGTAATCCAATACATAATCCCTACTAATATTATAAATGCGAAAGTAACTCTGTCTGTCACGCTTTCACGCTAAAACTACTGAACCGATTTAAATGAAATTTGGTATACAGATAGTCTAGAGCCTAAAAAGGGACATAGGCTACTTTTTAATGGAAAAATAGAGATGAGAAGTTGTATGGAATTATCGTCATGTTTAAAGCTTGAAACTTATTTTTTAGTCTGTTGGTTCGATATAAATAAATATGACATTCAAAGTTCTTCCTTCCTTCTCCCTCAAGGTTGTAAAGTAACAATAGGGAATAGGGGACGAAAGTTTGTATGTAAGGTTTATGTGAATGTAAAATAATTAGCCTAAATAATTTAAAATGCAACCTAAAGACACTATTCCACGCGGACGAAGTCGCGGGCACAGCTGGGTAAATTTAAATCACACCACTCCCGGCGGTAAAAAATAATCATCTACATCGGTTAATAGACAAAACAAGTTTTGAGGATGGAAAAAAAATATTCCATCGAGTTGAGAACCTTTGTCATAAAAAAACTTAGCAATATAATAACAAAAATAAATTATATATGTAGTGCATCATCACAACCCATGGCCCACTGCTGAGCAGGGTCTCCTCCTCAAAATGAGGAGGGGTATAGGCCATAGTCCACCACGCTGGCCAAGTGCGGATTGGCAGACTTCACACACCTTTAAGAACCTTTAGGGAACTCTCAGGAGTGCAGGTTCCTTCACGATGTTTTCCTTCACCGTTAAAGCAAGTGATAATTAATTGCTTAAAACACACATCACTCAGCAAAGTCAGAGGTGTGTGCCTGTGTGGGGGATCGAACCCGGACCTCCCGAGTAAGACACCGACGTCTTAACCACTGAGCTATCACTGCTTAAATATGTCAGTTAAGATCTATATTTAGGTATAAAATAATAATATAAGTTTTCATTACAAGTTTATTAATAATTTTAATATTTATTGAAATGTTTATTTCATTTTATCATATGTTGTTCATTATATGTTGTTCGATCATCAGTCAAAATTAAAAAAATATATAAAAAAAGTTTTCGCACGTCCGTAAAGCTTCTCATGTGAATCTAAAGACAAGGCCGTACGGTGTACATTTGCCTTTTCCATTATGGAATAAAAACGAAAAAAAAATTTTTCGAGTCAAAGCCTAAGTTTCAAAGTTCCTATAGGTATAGTAAAAAATGTTACTTTTTTTATTAATAAAAACAGCTGAAGAGTTTGTTTGCTTGAGCGCGCTAATCTCAGGAACTACTGGACCGATTTGAAAAATGCTTTCAGTGTTCGATAGCCCATTTATCGAGGAACCCTATAGGCTATTTAACATCTAGCTACGATCCATAAGAGCGGAGCAACACGCGGAAGAAGTCGCAAGGGTCGACTAGTGGTATAATATATGTAAATGCGATCGCTAGTAATAAACTGTATCGTTAATCTGGAGCTGGCTGCTGGCACCAACCTGGCACAGATATTGGTACAGACACAAATGTCAGACATTAAACAGACAAATGAGGCTGGTGTTTATCTAAACATGTAATACGTATAATAACACTTCCGCATTTTAAACTAAGAAAAAGGTAACTATATATCTTTTGGATTATTTCAAAAGATGAGATTAGCTGAGTTAACAATAGGTTTCAGCAAACTATTAACAGAATAAATAATAATCACAACCAATAGGACAATAATAACATTGGCTTCTTCAAGCTTTATCTCAGGTTAAAGATCAACTTTTAATTATAAAAAGAAACACTTACTTAATTCATTAAAATAACGTCGGAAAGGTAAATTATTTTAACAAGTAAATGCTAATTAATTGCAAAAAATAAATTACCTAATTTCAATTGACCTGCAGTACCAACAACATACAAACAATATTTTTATCGCTTTTTGTGATTATATACCAAAAAATCGATCACGTTTTCCTAGCGATTTTATACGTAATATTAATTTAACGGAAAATATACTGAAGCCTGCACTCCTGCACTGGAAAGTGATGCTAGACGCGCTAAGTAGTCAAGGCCAAAATTAGTTAAACTAAAAACAGATAAGTTAGGAAAATAATACGATGACGTAACTTATATACGGAAAATGCATTTTTAACTTCGCAGCTCGTACTTTTTTGAAAATATTACTGATATTAAAATTATTGTAAAAGTTTGGTGACCAATGACAAGACTTTCTCAGGCTAGTTTTGCATAAAAATAGAAAAAAAAATAGGTAAAATTTCCAAGGGAAACTATCAAAGAGATCCATCCATTAGTCAACGAAAGGCAAGCAGATAGAGTCTAGAGCCGTAGCCGTGCCATATCCAACATTAGCGGTATTTAGGCCAGCGTAGACGGAACACCACTCAAGATATTCTATTTTATCTTAAACCAATTAGCCGGTAGGAATCCGCGAACGCACCGCGCTTTCATTTTACAATTAACATCGCTGAAAACTATCAAAACTTGCACCACTCTAGATTTTGAAACTAGTGAAACGTAAAACGCACTCGCTGCAGCGGCCGAAAATACGACACTATATTTAGAACTTAAGAATAGTCGGTGTATTATGGAATACTCACCAGAATCTTGCGCGTGCGTGTTTCAATGTTCGTTGGCGTATGCGTTTTTTATTTCACTGAAAATATTTATGATCGCGTCGCCTGTCGCTTGCGCAGATTCCGGTCGTGTGGCGCCCGCCCGGGCGGTGTGCCGACTGCCGGTGCCGCGGCGCCGCGCGCGCACCCATCCCTCGCCTCCCCGTGGCCCCGGACTCGCGCCGTGCTCTGCTCTGCTCCACAGTACACTCTACACTCTACAGTATGCAACAGATCAGTGTCTAAGCTTCTAAAGAAAATCTTTACCGTAAACTTATCGCCGCCGCACGCCGCTTACTGGAAAACGTCGATGTCTATTGAAGCAATGAATCAATGTTGGCTCCACCCGATTGCACGGTCGCTGCCTTTCGTACGGAATATTTCGTTATTAACGTTGCCGCCCGTCGGTAGCAATTATAAAATATGTTTTTTATAAAAAAATATATATAAAAGCATTTTTTAAATATTGTTAAATAAAGCAGCTCTATGTAATATGTAGAGTTTGGTTTAGAGTCAAATTATCGTTTGTGCCGCTATCTTCCATCTTCATTCCATTATATAATTTTCAAAACATTTCGCTAGTTCTTTTTTTGTTATAGTAAGGAGGAAGGTTCTTTAAGAAAATTGCGTGAAAAATTCGAAAATTTAACAACCATATTAACTTTTGTAATGTAACCTTATCGATTTATCTGTCAGTCTATGCAATATTCATAGTTATGACATGACAAGATTTGACGGGTCTGCTAGTACTTTTACAGAACTTGCATAATATGTAAGTTAACCGCCAAAATTAATTCACATAGCTGAAAAACATACCTTCTTATTTGATGACATCGAGCTGACCTGATTTTGGAGCCAGGATGTAAGGGACTGGAACTTATCAAGCAGTTGCAGAACGAAATGGCTACAAAGTTGAATTTTGGTTTTCATGTATTAATTTTTCCAATAATTGTAAAACTTGTATCCATCATGTAGACTGGTTCGTATTTCCGCCGTAACAAAAATATGTAACCTCTCATTGAAACTGATTTAAAAAAAATTCTAGACATAAAGATATGAAAAAATTAAATAAAAAGAAATACATAGATAAATTACCTATTTATTTAACACAATATCTAAATATCTACTATAAAAATAAAATAGTACAATAAAAGTATAAAGCTAATATAATTAACTAAAAATCAAAAAGAAAAATGCTATTAAAAGTCAAGTTTAAAAGTAACTAAAACATCTACACTAATCATAATAATATAAAAAAGTAGGTAGGTAAGACATTCTAAAAGAATAAATACCTAAAATTATTATTTTATAATCTCGGTGGTTTATGATTTAAACAACAAATTAGTCGGTTATTTGAAAAAGTTCATTGAGTCAATAAATAAATAATTTAAACAAAATTTTAAAAAAATTATCATATTTATTAATATTTTTTTATTAATATAATTTCTTTAAGTAACAAAAAAAATTAAATTACGCAATTTTTGAAATAACCAATAATTGAATAATAATTTTAAATATGGTAAATAAAGTTTTTAAGCACTAAATTATTAAATTAAATTGTCTTTTGGCTAAAACATAAAACTTGAATAAGCATAATTATTCATGTAAAAGACTTACTTATACATTTTCGCTGCTAGATGGAATATTATTAGAAAATGCCATTAATATTTTTATACAGCCTTTATTTACAAATTTTACATTAACATGTGGCAACAATACACAATATTCATCGTGAATTTACATAAAACTGCATAAACTAGTCACTTAGCTTTGAAAAACAGTCAAGATTTTATTGAAGTATAAAATTGAACAGCGCGCGTTATTTAAATGTCAACGTCAAAATAGGGATGGCGATATAAGATTAATATTTTGCACTGAATCGATTTATCACTCGTAAACAATTGTCATTCGATTTTTTCTGCTTCGATATTAGCCAAGTATAAAATCGTTAACTACTACAGCGTTATTGGATTAAAAAATGAATTTAGTGGTTGACCTGTAAATTGATACGTCAGTCAGTTAAAACAATTTTTAACATTAATCAAAACTCCAGAAATGTCTATCACTTTCCAGACATTACAATAGCAGCACTAAAGTTAATGAAATCTTAATTGAAACTCGAAGTTTTAAATCGGTTCTTATGCATTCGATTCAGAACGAAGATAAATTCTTTTTAGAGAGTCGCCATCCTTAAAGTCAAAAGTGGCGGGAATTTCTATGACATTTGAAGAAAAGTGTAAAAACTAGCCGAGCGGCCATCTTATTTAATAAAAAAAAAAATATTAATTTACAAAATGAAGCGCTTTTCGCAGACAGTATAATATTTAGAACATTATGACTAATACGAAATACGCATAAGAAATGTTTATTTTTATCATTTTTTTACTACATAGTGATTACGCCAGTACACACAAATAATAATTACAATATATCGAATTCTTTCAATCACGAACACGTGTCTATAATTTTATTATTAATAGTATCACTTGTAGTCAAATTTCTTCTGGCTTTTAATTTCTCAGCAACAGTTAAATATTTCTTATTGTAGATACAATTAAGCTCAATCTCAAACAGTATGAATAGTATACAGGTGACAACTTTTCGTAGGGTTGCCATATCACAAACATCTTACAGAAATTGCTTATGCTACTAGAAATATTAGTGTTGCCAGATAGAATTTATTTAATTAAAAAATCGAAACCTTATGAATGTCTGGCAACATTAATCATTTTATATATACATCGTTGATTGATAAACAGTATAAGGACTGAGACTATTTTCTTAATATAAAAATACTATAATGGTATTAGGTAGGTTCTTTTCTAGTATAGATAAATGTTAAAATAACCTGCATCTAGAAAAAATCTAGAGATTCTCAATTCTCCAAGTTATGAACCACCAGAAAATAATAAGTAGTTTATCATTTCACTAAACAGATTATATACTGTTAGTAGTAGACAGTAGATGATAGTGATCACTCGCTTAATAAATATTATTTTACAATTCTTTCTAAACAGCACCCTAGTTGACGAAAAAATATTGCCAGTGTAAAAAAAATAAAACAAATTTTACTTTCCATAAAAAAAATCATTTGAAAGGTTATATTTTGTCTACTTAAATTATAAAGTTACATTTTTTATTATTTTATGGTGACTATAATCTATTTAATCTGTAAAACGAGTTGTACTGGAGGAGTGCCGGCAGAAGTGAAAACTTGATCCGAACTGTTTTATTGAGATCTGGCTTACATACGGCGAGACCAGAACGTCTCACGGGACTTTGTAAAGAAAATATAATTCTAAAGTTTAAGTAACCCAAAGAACAAAATTCAAAAAAACCGAACTGTATTATTGAGAGCTGATGCTTACGAATTTTCGATCAAGTTTCTTGTCCTGACGCGAATTTTACATTTTTTACTTTAAAAAATTTCAATATTAAAGATGCAGGTTAGTATATCATTTAAACTTTGTTTTACTAAAATCACTAATTAAACTAAAATTTAAAAAATTATTATATTTAATATTCTGCATAATACAATCAATGAATCTCTGGGGCGGCATATTGTTTAATACAAATATATTTAATGTACTTTATTGAATACAAATATATATCTTTATTTATTTACACAGTCTTGGATTATTAAAAGGCAGTGTAATAAATTGAAATAATTTAGAATTTATTGGCATAATTTAAAATGTAATAAAAAAAGTTTTGCATATTTAAAAAATATACTTTACATCGAAAACTGTTTTAGCTTTAAACATAATATTCTTTAATGTCACGACAGACCAAATCATTTTACTATTAGCTACTTGCAAGTGAGAAATAGGGATGGTGATTTAAGATTGATCTTCTTTCTTGTTACTACCATTACATCTATACTACTACTATAATACAAATTGACAATAAAAGAATATTTTCATTTTCCCAATATGTATTTGAATGGTTTATCTACAACACAGAGATTCAAGAAACCCTGAACATTAGAACTTTTAAGGAAAATAAATCAGCTTAAACAACTGAAACACCATGATATAAAGAAACCTGGTGACAGATGGTGAACGACAAGGTGTCTCCTGCTGAGAAGCTCCGGGAACATGATATTGATTGCAGATAAACAAATAAATATCACTTATAATAAAGATAATTTTCAATATTTGATAAAGTAGCCAAATACTCATCGCAAATCTAATTCAAATAAATTTAATTCAATCGAGAGAATCTCCCATCCCTGAGGTGTCACTATTAAGGCATTAAATTAAGAATTACACTAATGCCAGTAGGCAGTTAACTTGAGATATTCAGTTAAATAATTTAAACTATCACATAAATTACCATACAAATAGGAATGAAACTAAAGTCACTTTGTACACTTTCGACCACTTCACTAAGTCACGTCAGTTCACTACACTAAAGGAATCAAGTTACAAGTGAATCACTTTTAAGTCTTTTAGTCAATAACGATAACGTTATCGTTGGCCTTTAGTCATTTGTTGGGTGAAGTGAGACCAAGAGCAGCTGAGAGAAGACGCACAACATTCTTCTGTTCTGTTCCTTCATTTTCTGTAAAAATGAAAATAAAAATCCATTACAGGTTCATAGACTAGTCATATATTTGCTTTTTTTGTACAACCAGTCAATTTTAGGTGATTTTTGTGAGCAATTAAATACACTTATTTCAAGGGACAGATTGTAGACTTCTTTCTTGATTTAATTCAAAGTCGAAAACCAATATACTTGTGAAGAAAAAAAATATTATGCATAGGAAACTCTTTGGGACTTTTTTCAATAAACCTATATTCATATCAAATTAAAAAAAACAGGTTGCACTCCACGAGTGCTGGCAGAAGTGAAAAGTTGAACATTAACATTGTGCATTTTTGAATATTTTGGAATGGTTAGGGAATTGCTTTATTTATCAGTATAAAAGTACTATCATTTAAGTGGTTAAATACAATATTTTTTAAAAGATTACTAACAGTATGGATCACATACTACTAGTATTCCCTTTACCCCTCCTAGTAAGCTAATAAATAGCTTGTGTCAGGAGTGGGCCACGTCAGTAGTCCAATATCCGGGATTTGAATTCACGACTTATCGATCGCGAATCCAAACGCCTGAACCACTGAGCTACTGACGCTTAATTTTAACATTTACGCGCTACTGACGCTTAATTTTAATATAGACGCGAGTTTAACATTTTTTACCCGTCCCAAAAGTGCACAACGCCGCTAAAGAAATTTTCAATTCAATAAAGCTAAACTTGATTAGTATATCACATTTCCTACCGTCAGCTCCAGTCACGTGCTTTTCAAGGGTAAGTTTCTCTTGAGCAACTTGATATATGCCCTCTTCAATAGTGCCAGCACTAATCAGTCTGTAGATTGTGACTGGACGAGTTTGACCCAATCGGTGGCATCTAGAACACAGATTATATAATGTATCACCTAATTTCAATGACCTTTAATATGACCCTTTAAAGCATCATAATAGATAAGACTGACTCTTCTAACTTTATATACGAAAATAAAACTTTGTTTTTTTAAACAAACATTCGTTAGTTGTTGTAGTAAAACGAACAACTTATCAGAGATGGACAAACAAGTCTAACTGGACGGGGCTGCGTCGTTTTCATTAAATCAGCTTCATGTAATTTTAATATTAAATTATTAACGAATTTATAATTCGATAAGCAATGTTTTGGTACCATTTTTCTATTAACACGCAAAAAAGAGATGATACAACTGTTATAGATACGAGTAGGCAATATTTTAGTTCATTTAAATCACAGATCACAACTGATGCCGCATTCAGGGCGAAAAAGTGTGCCATACATATGTGATTTGTCACATATACCAGATGGCGCTCGTAAACACCAACTTAATATCGACCAGTTATCAGACCTGTACGGACGCGTCTGGATTTGATTTTCATATTCTTTAACAATTCTGTTTTTAAATTAAAATATATATAATAAATTGAAATCTTCGTGGCTTTTCGAAATTCCAGGTTTCCAAAGCTCTCCCTAGAATAGACCGAAGACTGTCTCGTCTCGTCAAGTTCATAAATCTCACTCGCCCTAGTTTACGCAAAATTACTCAAATAACGGGCCACGGCCCTATTAACAAACATCTGTTTAATCTAGGTGTTACTGACAGCCCCCTTTGCACCCCTTTAACGTCCCTATCCCATCACTACGACAATTCAAATTGTTCGAATAGTTTTTGTAGTAGGAGTAACTAATCACATCGCATCAGTCCTTCCCAGCGCCCCTTCGTCTTACTTTGCAGAGCCTTCTTGGAGGCAGAAGAGACGGCCGCCCACATTGTTCTGGAATGCACAGGCGTAACCGACTACCGGGCCAAACACTTGGGGTCACCGAGGACTCTCCCCAAGGTTTTTAGTGACTACAGAGGCTTGATCAACTTTTTAGAGGAGTTGGGATGACAGGATCAGCCACCCACACTTTCACGCCAAATAGGCGCACAGTGACGTCGAGTTGCGGAAACAAGTCCGCTTATACTTTTACTTATAGGTTTCCAAAATGTCCCGAGATGAAGTCTCATTGTTCAAATTAATAGGACTTGGCATAGAGAAGTTTGGCATTTGATTATACAAATGGAAATGTGATTGTAAAAAATAACTCTAATTAAAATAAAATAATTGTGTGGAAGAGTTGATAAATTAATTACACAGGTATGTTATTCGAATAGGCTAGTTGACTCTTTTTTGAAATATTTCTTAAATAATAAATAATTGATCAAGTTTACCATAAAAAAATAAATTGTATTTTTTTGGCATTTAGAAAACCACAGAACTTCAATTTTCCAATAAACTATTTCCGATGGGACGAAAATGTTAACGTCATTAAGCTTGAAAACAAACAAATATTAGTTAATATCAGAGGCATAACCTCTGAACTTGTACATTTTATAACTACTTTTGATCTCAGACCTACTTCTTCGCAATTATTCCTTTGTTTTATATCTCTTATTACGATATTTTGCCAAAAAATCTATACATGTCTTGACATTCCTCATGTCGGCAGCGCAGAAATCTGAGTTTAATACTGTATCGACTCTCTGCAAATTTTATACTTTCAGGCTTTTAGTAATCCAACGTCTATGATTGCATTTTTTTAATGTATTTTAACTTAAGTCAACTAGCCTATTGTTCGAATAGTTTTTTTGGAGTTACCAATAAAATCGCATCAGTCCTTCCCCGAGCCCCCTTATCTTCCTCAGCAAATTTCCACACTAGACTCGGAACAAAATGTTCAACATACGGAATCTATTAGGTAGTAATCTTGTGATTCAAATGCATAGAATATAAATTTATTTATTCAAATATGTATTCAATATTAATTTCTAAACTAAATGATGTATGAAATTTAAACAATATTATTGTAATCTTATTTACCTATCCTCAGCTTGTTTATCGTTGTAAGGGTTAAAGTCTATATCATGAATGATGACAGTGTCCGCAGCAGTCAGATTGATTCCGAGACCTCCTGCTCTAGTAGATAATAGGAATACAAAAATGTCTTCTGCATTGTACTGGTCTATGAGATCTTGTCTGAAATACAAAAAAAATATTAGTAAAATATTTTTAGTATATTAAATGTATATGTTTATTCTTCTTTTTAAGCGTAAACTTATGAACGGGAGAGAGATAAGCTAGTTATTATCGTATATCGTCATAGTAATAAATAAGTTTATTTATTTGTGGTCCTAGAGTATGAAACATTTATATTGCCCACTAAGACTCGCAAAGATATATAAATATGACACGCCTTCTGGGTCATATCCGGTTCGAAGGACCACTGCATGTACGGGAAAATTCTTTTGGGACAGTAAATTAAACTTGCAAATACATAAAAACTCCGTTTATTATTTTTTTATATGGTAAATAAGGTGCAAACGAGCAGATCGATGCGCGAAGCGTGGTATCTGTATGAATTTCAAAAAAATAACAGTCATTCGAATCCCCGCCATTTTTCTTTGATATTTTTATTGTTTTGTTTACAAAAAAAATGAGTGATTTACCTTCCAACATTAAATAACATATGGAAGTGAATTTTAATAATTGCACTATACAAAATTCCTTCATCAGGATGTTAGGATACTAGAAGTGTGCGTCAATGGTGTGTTAATGTTAGCAGTAAGCTAACTGTTTCAGAATCTTATAGAGGATTTAATCATGGGTGTAGATAAAGTCTTATGTATAATTAGGTATTAAAACATTTGCATAAATAACTATAATTTTATTTTATATTTTTAAAAGTATAAAGCCATAAAAAGTATGTAATGTAACACTATAAATAAAACAAACCTCTCATTAACAGCAGTGCTGCCATCCAACCGCAGGTATCTGTAATTCCTAATACTCAAATAGGGCTCCAGTACATCTAGCATCATAGTAAACTGGCTAAAGATAAGCACTCTATGACCCTCTGCTTGGAGCTCGGGTAGCATCTTGTCTAGTTTAAGGAACTTTCCGGAATCTAATATCAGGCTGTCTGGGACGCTAAATGAACTGACACTCTGAAAAGGATATTATGAATATTATAACGTTATATATGTTATAATTAATTCAGAACTCCTCCTAAAGGACTGGAATGATTATGATAAAAGTTTTTTGTGATTTTAATAGGTTCCTAGATTGTTAAGATTGACAATTTAATCCGATAGGTGACATTGCCTTTCGGTTACCACCTCCCAATATCTTCTAAAAACCATATTTCTTTCCATATTTTTAGATAAACGTAAAAAATACAAATATACTTATTTTATATTGAGTTTTTAAAATAATACAAACAAGTGAGTGAGTGAGTTAGTTAGTATTTATATGTCGGAGCATAGTAAAAGATTATCGATTAATCGAATCGTTATCGTTGTCTATGGCGTTGGAGTGGGGTAGTAGTCACTTCCGTTGTTTTGATAGTCTCTACCCTCGACCCTTTATATGCGATAGACAGTCTGACTGAAGTCTTAGTCATGCGCGGTCTCTCAAGAAGTGAACACCATCTAAGTAGTGCTAGTGATAGTGATAGTGTCAAGTGCAGTGTAGTGTGGAAGTGCTGTCCGACTAAGGTCACGTAAGTCCTTACAATGTAATTGCCACGTGGTTAAGTAAACACAATGTTAGGTTAGGTTGGCCTTGGGTTTAAACAGAGAGCCTGAGCAGTGGAGGTGAGTGTTATGATCATTTAAAGGAATTCCTTAAGCCTACACCTTGGTCACAAGTCCAAGGCACTGCTTAGGTTTCTCTCGTAATTGTTAGAGATCATTTGATAATTTATCGGTTCAATAGGAGTATCTACGTTGCGTTTACCCAATATTCCATTCAATACCATCACCCCCTTTTAGTGTTCCCCAATATTCCCCATCTTCCTCCTTTCATCTCCCTTTCACATCGTTTTAAAATCCCCGACATATATATTAAACAGTTTTTTATCACAACAATAATTTTCTGTTGTTTTATTATAAAAACGTACCTATACATTTTCATAATACATCAAATTTTTATTTTGTTGTTGTTATTTGTTTTATAATAATGTATTATTTAGTACTTTTTATCACTATTTCTATTACCTAATTTATATTTTGTTTTAAATTTTTAATTTCAAATGTATATATAATTATATATATAAAATAAGGGAATTTTTTGGCAAGGTCGTGCAACAGGTTAAATGTTTTGGTACTAGATTTTTCAAAGGATGCCGTCACTACATGTACCTGTGTTCGGCTTTCTTTCTTTAGGGTAAATAAATTTTAGTCTTCAGTCGTTACTCGTTATTGCAACGAGCTACGGTGCTAGATTGTACGTTCTACTCGTAATTTAATTACTAATGCGTAAATCGCGAAAAATTATCCTTAGTTAATGTTTTAATTTTTTAAAGTGTTTTTTGTGACCTGATTATTTAATAGTTTGTGAATTAGTTTAGTACAATAGTTTTAAGTTTTTTATCATAATGCTCAGTGCTCATGAATACGGACAAATGTCGATATGTTATGAAGAAGCACGAGGTGTGCCTCATAGTTCGAAGAGCCGAGATGTGTGAGCCGTTTCGAGAAACTAGGTAAGTACCTAGATACTTAAATACGTAATTTTCTTTGAATTATTTAAACTAAAGTAAATAGTAAAACACCTAACTAATTTGGTAGAAATTAACACGCATGATTTATTATTCTATTTGCCTAGTTGGTGATAATATGATAAAGTTACGTTGAGTATACCGGTACCGGTACCAGTATAGCCGGCGACCGGCGACTGTCTCGTAAGTTACTAAACCTCACCCGCCCTGGTTTACGCAAAATTGCTCAAATAATTACGGGCCACGGCCCCTTCAACAAACATCTGTTTAATCTAGGTGTTACTGACAGCCCCCTTTGCAGAGCCTGTATGGAGGCAGAAGAGACGGCCACCCATTGTTCTGGAATGCACAGGCGTGACCGACTACCGGGCCAAACACTTGGGGTCACCGAGGACTCTCCCCGACTTGGAGACACCAGAAGTTTGATTAGCTTCTTAGAGGAGCTGGGATGGCAGGATTAGCCACCCATCTTTCACGCAAAATAGGCGCACAGTGACGTCGAGTTGCGGAAACAAGCCCGTTCATACTTATACTTATACTATACGTTGAGTATACATTGCTGGCTGAAGATAGTGACAATTATTTTCAAAAGAAGATTTTGTTTAACAAATTACTTCCCTCGGCTATACCAAAGACTTTCGGTCATAAAGGGGTTTCTTCTATCACCCCTTTCAGTTTTCGGAAGTAGTCTGGTTCCACCCTGTATATAAAAGGAGTGAACGCGAAAGCGTCAGTAGCTCAGTGGTTCGGGCGTTGGATTCACGTTCAACAAGTCGTGGGTTCAAATCCCGGACATTGGACTACTGACGTGGCCCACTCCTGACACAAGCTATTTATTAGCTTACTAGGAGGGGTAAAAAGAATACTGGTAGTATGTGATCCATACTGCTAGTAATCTTATTAAAAAAAAAAAGAACTGACTTAATGACTGACATATCAACGCAAGGCCTAAACTATAAGGGCTAGAAACTTGAAATTTTGCCCAGGAGGAACCCTCCTTTTATAACGTAGGGGAGCACTAAGAAAGGATTTTTAAAAAATTCACTCTCTAGGGGGGTAAAACGGGGTTGCAAAGTAAGTAAGGTAAGTTCCTAATAATGATTATTGTCGACATCTCTTTTTGTGAATTTAATCTCTACGGGAATAAAAGTCTTTCTTTTTCTCCTGCCCTTGTCCCAGTTTATTTGAGGTCGGGCCTCCTTGTACATTTGCGCCAAGATAATCTATCCTGGTTTGTTGTCTTCGAAATGCTAAGCTCTTTCATATCTCTTTCCACATTAGTCCACCAGGTAGCGGGCGGCCTTCCTCTTCCTCGGGGTTTAACCGGTATGTTGAGCGCGACCTTAACTGAGTAGCTGTCTTCCCTTCGCATTGTATGCCCATACCAACGGAGTCTGTTTTCTTTGAGCTTTTCTGTGATTGGAGCTACTTTGAACGAGCCTCTAATATATTCATTGCGAACTTTGTCTAGACGTGTTACTCCCCCAGCCCACCGTAACATTTTCATTTCTGCTGTGTGTAACCTTTGTTCATGTTTTCTTAGGGTTGTCCAGCATTCTGATCCATATATCATCGCTGGTCTAACTCCAGTTAGAGAACGCCACTTTAACCAGGCAGCATTTATTCGGTGATCTACATCTTTTTCTATTTGCGCGTCTGTCGTTCGCACCGATCCTAGGTATTTGAACTGAGCCACTTTAGGTAAAAAGGCGTCTCCAATGGCAATATTATTGGCTAGTAACTCTGTACCACCGAAGTCACACTCCATATATTCAGTTTTCGTTCTACTAACTCGTAATCCATGTCGCTCGAGCTCTCCAGCAGCGTATTAATGCCTTCTTTCCAATAAGCACAATATCATCTGCGTATAGCATTCACCAAGGAATATCCGCCTGGATGGTTTTAGTAATATAATCTATTGTCAGGTTGAATAATAAAGGGCTTAACGCGGATCCTTAATGTACACCAACTTGGACTTGAAAAGACGCACTAGTACCAGATGGGCTTTTGATTTGGGTCTCAATGCTATCATACATATCTTTTAGTAAGCTGATATAAGCTTCTGGAATTTTATGATTTCTTAGGGCTTGCCAGACTAACTTCTGCGGGATTCTGTCAAATGCTTTTTCTAGGTCAATAAATATTAGATAGAGGTTTTCTTTATTCATTCTATACTTTTCCATGATCAATCGAATGGTATGTATAGCCTCTATCGTTGACCTGCCAGCTGTGAATCCGAACTGGTTTTTAGTAGTTTCCGACAATGCAGATATATGCTTGCCAAGTATTTTCTCCCAAAGCTTAAGAGTATGAGATGTCAGTTTTATTCCTCTGTAGTTATTACATTGTGCTATGTCGCCTTTATTCTTAAACACTGGACATAGATAGCTCGATCTCCATGCGTTGGGTATTTGGTTTTCGTACGTAATTTTGTTAAACAATGTAGTGAGCCAGGGTAGAGCGTCCTTTCCCAGCAATTTCCATATGTCCCCTGGGATGTTACCAGGACCAATTGCTTTGTGGTTTTCAGTGTTTTGTAGCGCTCTTTTTACTTCATCGGCTTTTATGCATTCTAATGGTCCATAGACTACTGGCAGTTCAATAATGTCTTCACTAGGAAATTCTTCATTCAAAAGTTGTTCATAATAATGTTTCCATCTTGTGTTAATATCTTTATTCTCTGTTAGTAACTTCCCATGTTCATCCTTAATAAACTTGTTGAATTTTATATCTAATGTTGATCTATAATGTTGCTTAGCTATTTTAAAAATTATGTTTTCATTGGGAGTCTTTGATAGAAAACTTCTCTAGAAGCTGCTCTAGTTTTTGCCACAGCTGATTTAGCTACTTTTTTCATGTTTTTAAAATTACAGTAGTCTTCTTCTGTGCCCGATTCTTGCCATTTTTTGAATTGGTCTTTTTTCATTTTAATTATGTCTTTAACTTCATCATTCCACCATGATGTATCTTTGGGAGTTACTAAACCATCTTTAGATACACCTAATATTTGTTTGGCTTCTTGACAACAGAACTTTTCATAATCACCCCATATGTTTTGAGCGGTTTGTTCTACTTTTATGTCTTCGATGATATATTGCTTAATGCTAGTTACTCCCTTGTCACCGTGTATCTGTTTCCATTTGATTACTTCATTTTTGTCTCTTTTTATCTTTATTGATTTCTTAACGCTCATTACAGCTACCAGTAGCCTACGTTGTGACGTAATTGCTTCTCCAGATATCACTTTACAATCCTTGTAATGTTTTGGCATTGAACTACTGGTTAATATATAAACTATTTGTGTTTTGGATTTTGAGACTGTGTCTTAACGCAAAATTGAGGATTTCCTTTCCTTCGCTATTTATTCTTCCGAAGCCATAACCACCATGAGCACTGTTACACATGCTTTCAGCACCAACATGTCCATTTAAATCTCCACCAATGTGAGTGGTTTCGCCTGTAGGTATGCTTTGAATTAGTTCATCGAAATCATTCCAGAAGGCTTCTTTATCATGTGCACTACATCCTGATTGTGGTGCGTAAGCTGAGATGACGTTTAGGACTGGTTGACCTTCCATTGCTAATTTTGACTGCTATCAGGCGATCACTTTTTCGGTCTACATTTATAATTCGCTGTTTAACATTTTGATCCAGCGCAATAGCTACTCCATTTCGTGAAGTATCCACCCCATAATAGATTAGTTGATATCCATGTCCAATGTCTCTGGACTTTGAGCCCTTCCACTTTGTTTCCTGTATGCAACAGGTATTAATATTTCTTTTATGTAATATGTAACTAAGCTCGGCGCTTCGTCCGGTCATAGATCCTAAATTCCATGTTCCTAACCTAAGCTTATCCGGTTTATGCAAACGTATGTTCTTGTCGCTTTGGGGGAACGCCCTAGCATTTGGATCGCATTTGTTTCTCTCGGGATATTAACGTCGCTTGAGGGGAACGCCCTAGCTTTTCTACTATATCTCTCATTTATTTGTGCTGTCATAGTACAAGGAGAAATTTTTTAAGCTTTTGTTTTTACGGCCGGTTGCCACCTGACGCCAAGACTGTCGTCGTTCTTAAGACGCGAGCGCCGCCGTTGACCCCTATGGGTTCCTCCGCCGCTATCTCTTCTGTAAACTCCAGTCCCAATATACAGCACTGTCATGACCTCTACTCCAGATAAATTGAAGAAGCTCATGACAGGGGTTTGTTTACGAAGTGTCCATCTCCGGCCTTGTGGTCCGCGGGAGGTATTTTATTTCCCTCCTACCCATTGAGAGTTTTACACCCTCCGGGATTTCCCCTATCCGCCACATGGGGACGCGTCCTCTAGGGAATCAGGCTACCTCTACGGGAATAAAAGATGAGTTCAAATTTAGTAGGTCTTTATATATAGGTAAAATGTATTGACGTTTGTTAGTCACGCTAAAACTCAAGAACGGCGGGACTGATCTGGCTAATTTTAGTTTTGAAATATGTGTGGAAGTCCAAGAAAGGTTTTTGATAAAACTTTTATCTGTAGGCTAATACACCTGAGCGAAGCGAGGACGGGTCAACTAGTTTAGAATAAGTTTATTTATATGAAACACTGCGACACAGTTTTTACCACTACAGTTATTATCGTTTGTATTGTTTAGAAATATTGTAGCCTGTTGTTGTTATTATTATTTTTACAGTTTTTTTTATCAAAGTATTTAGGATACTTCCGTAAAAAATATGAAATCACAGGCCTAAGCCATATTATTAATATGTCTGATGTATAATAGCACTTAAACCATAACAATTCAAGTAATACCTATAAAGACTGACAGATACAGAATTTGGTTTCAAATAATAACTTACAGAATGCTGTCGCGTCAATTGATGCATTTGGAAATCTGACAAACACATAAGATCTTCAAAAACATATTGTTCATTCTTCTCCTTGTAACCAGGGTCTTTGGCTAACCGACTGGCCATTTTACGAGTAATATCCTGGTTGTAGTGATATCGCAGTAGCATAGGGTGGTTTGCCAGTTTACGCATATCCATCATCATTGACATACCACTTTGTTCTGTTGTAGCATGAATCTGAAAATAAAATTACTTAGAGCCCAAGTTCTCCTTTGTTTTAATTTGGCTTAAAATTTAGATTTCAAATATACAATCACTACAATTTTATTATTAAAATATTGAACATGAACATACTGTCCCATCTTTAGCAGAGAATGCAGCAATCAATTCTTTATACTGGCGCTGCTGTTTCTCTGACATGGGGCAAAGCTCCATATGATTTGTCTTCTTAGGTAAGTCTTGGAGAACATCCTTCTTGAGCCTCCGAAGAACAAATGGCTTCATAATACGCTTGGCCTGAGTTATTTGATTTTGCTCAAACATTGGTACGTCATCTTCTTTGCTGCCATTTGTCTTTTTCGTTTTCGATTTCTGTAATTACACATCGTACTAATTAAATATAAACACAAAAATGTGAAATAAAAAATATTTGAAACATTCAAAGACCAACTCACTGAATTCTTTTGGAACAAATTCTTCAAATCATCAGTTTTCCCAGAGAACATGTGCGGCATCACAAAGCACAGAAGTGACATCAATTCTACCAAATTATTTTGTAATGGTGTTCCTGTTAATAGGAGGCGATGTTTTGACTGTAAAAAATAATTAATAATTTAACTTTATGTAAATTTATTAAAGTAAGGCACAACAGTAGATATTCCGATTAATCTATAATTTATTTCATTTTTTAGTTTGATTGTAAGCACGCTAAATATACATATTACATAAAATGATTTACTTCACCAATTTTCTTGCTTTATATAATAATATATATAAACGTCCGTGACCCTATAGTATCCTAGAGATAGAAAGAGAAGAAAAGGAAAACCATTGAAAAGATGGGAGGATGACTTGGTGAAGTTTTTGGGGAAAATTTAGATAAGACTTGTAGGGGAAAATGGAAAGGATTGGAGGCCTTTGAGGGCACACAGAAAACAAAAACGAAAATTAAATATAATATATAAATCCATATACTTTTTCTTTTCTGATAAAGGTCTAATATATATATAAATGAACAGTAAAATAATAAACTCACTTTAATTTTCAACAAATTATCATATCTCTGTGTGGACATGTTTTTGAGCATATGAGCCTCATCGTATACAACATAGTGCATCGGTGTGATGCGGAACATTTTACGCTCTTCTGGACAACTGCTCACCATTGTGTATCTGAAATATTAAAAAGACTATTTATTTCTATGACTTTATTTTATATGCCTCTATTGAGGTATACCCAATAAGCGTTTATGCAAACAGAATAACTGCTGGTCAAAAAATAATAATAATATAATAGGTACTCACGTCGTAAGAACAATATCAATTTTATCTAAACCACGCGCATATTCAATACGTAGCTGTCGTCTTTCTTCTGGGTTTCCATAATATTTGCTTACTCGCAGAGAAGGGCACCAACGGGCTAATTCACTGCTCCAGTTATCTACAAGAACAAAATATATGTTCTTATTATATATAATCAAAAATATTTATTGAAATTTACTGATATTATTTGATATTAAGACAAACAAACCTAAAGTAGAAGCAGGAACAACAACTAGATGAGTGCCTCTTGCTTGACCAGACTCCTTTAAGTGAGCGAGGAAGGCAATCACTTGCACAGTCTTTCCAAGCCCCATCTCATCAGCCAGAATACCGGAGACACCCTGCTTGTGTGTTACTGCTAGCCAGTTTAGACCTACTAGCTGGTATGGTGCAAGTTTTAAACTGAAAAAAAATGTTTTTTTTGTTTTTATCAAAAACTCTAACTGGTAATAAGTGGTTTCTAAAATATTAAGTCCACATGATGATAAGTGGTTACCATCTCCTAAGAATATCAGCAATACAAAATTAAGGAGCATTCTAAAAGTACCCAATACTTGAAGAATATGTTATGTTACCTAGGATCCAAAATGGAAGGCTGTTTTAGCCTTGCTGCCCCAGCAGCTACTGCAGCCTCTAACTGCTGAGCAAGTCCCACACACTTTTTCATCAATTTCTGGATGTTATTGCGAGTGCTGAGAAGCTCTTGGGTGGCATTGAGCAGGTCTGTGCTCAACATCTTGTTGTTATTAAATTTTTGTACCTGACAAACAGAAATTAATTTAATGTATAATAATGTCATCAATAAATCTCTCATCCTTCTATAAATAAACAAAAAGTCCTAAAACATCTTACCATATCCAACCAGCCTTTAAAAGGTCTCTGTGCAATTATAGCTTCAGCTTTTTTCTGAGAACATCCGCTTAGTAAGGAAAGCTCATTCATGCTACTAGTGTTAAGGAACTCAAACACTTTTCTCTTATCTCCTCCCAAGTCATCAGTTATTTCATTGTCTGAGTCATCACTAAAAGAATATTTTTTATTAGATGCATGGATCAGCAAATTAAAGTTTTCAATAAATAAATCTAATATACTAACCTATCATAAACCTTATCATCCTTTCCTTTTCGCACACCATAATCATCATCCTCACTACCACTACTGCCTCGTCTAGCTCGGCCACCCTTAGCAGCTAAGGGTTTCTGTACAGACACCACCGGTCGTTCACTTGGTCCTGAGATAACCCTCACAATTCCCATGCCATTATTAGGCTTGGACATATGACCTGAGGCTCCTGGACGAACATAGGTTGGAATGGCCACCTCACTCTCAGGGTCATATTTGAGAAGATCATCTCTTGATCTCTCTTCATTCCAACCATGTTTCACTAGAGTATTTTTTATAAGCTGTAATTAAAATATATGATTTGATAAATAGAAACTTACAGAAGGGGGCACAACTGACAGTTTCTCAAATTTTTAAGGCCTACATTATCCTATAATAATATGAATGTCTCTCTTATATGAATCTCTCATAGCTCTTTATACAGTATGAAGAAGTTTTCTAAGAGTCACTACAATGCAAATTTTACCAGTGGCCTCCATCCCATTCAACTTAATTTTACAATACCTGAGTGAGTGAGTAAGACAATACAAATTAAAATGAAACAAAACCTTGACAGCAGATAGACATAGCTAAGTCATATGTTTTAAATTTGAACGTGGTGAGTGACCCTAGTACAGTGGATCCAACATGGAGTTGTATTTTTTTTGATAATAAACATTCAATAATCACCTGAATTTTGTTATAATTTTTTACATAAAAGACTTACTAATGGAGATAAATCAGGGAACATTTCCAGCATGTTCCTGAACCTTCTTTCTTTGACAGCTGTAGTGAGTTCCACTGAAACTTTTTTGACAGGAGATCCAGCATCATCAGAGTCTGAATCTTGAATTCTGATTCTTTTGTACACTAAAAGTCCATTTTTGCTGGGTGCTGGCATGCGAATTTGCTCTGAATCAGAAAGATTGATTTTAATATTTCATCCATGTAAATTATTAATTCAAAATTAATTAAATTAAATGAATATTATAATTATGTTACATAAAACTAAACCAATTCTGTTAAACATTTGTCTATTCATCGTCATCATCATCATAATCCATCAATGGCCCACTGCTGAGCCGTATCTCCTCCTTAGAATGAGGAGTGTATTAGTCCATAGTCCACCAAGCTGGCCAAGTGGTTGGCAGACTTCACCACCTCTCAAAGTTTTCCTTCAACATTAAAGCAAGTGATATTTAATTTCTTAAAACACACATAACTCAGAAAAGTCAGAGGTGTGTGCCTAGGATTGGACTTGGACCTCCCGAGTAAAACATAAGTCTCAACCACTGGGCCATCACTGTTTTAATCGTCTATTATTTGTCTATTGTCTTTCATGTATTCTTCTACAATTCTCACCTTAATTAATATTAATCAATATCATCAAGTCAGTTCTGCTTTACACATTAATACTTAGTTGTTTATGTAATATCATTAACTCATTCTTCTCATTTTTTAAATGGTTAGAACATGTTTTAATGGAAGCTGAACTAAAAAAGTGTCAGCATACTTGTTACAATACAGTACCAACTATGTTAAGACCAATGTACCATGTATTATGTACTCATTGTTACCATGGTAATACGTATAAATAATAGAAACTGACCTTTATTGCACACTATAAGATACAAAAGAAATTAATGCTTATAAGCTACCAGAAGAAAGTGCAAAGGCAATCTTATCGCTGATAGCAATTTCTTCGAGTCATCATTTGTCAAGTGGAATTTTGATAAAACTAATGGGCATTTCACAAAGTATCTCATACATATACATTATACATATTAATGCTTAAATACTAATAGATAAACTAATAAATAAAGACATATGTATAATACATAATATAGATTTTTTAGATCATTTAAATAATTTTGATTCAGAGATTTAAAATAATATTAAATAATAACTTCCCTTTTCCTACCTAGGTGGTTCCTTCATGTTATGCAATTAGTTTTATAAAACAAACAATTTAAATAGCATTTATTAACAACATTTCAAGTACTACTCTTACAGATATTTTTTTTTAAATTGTTAAATTAAATATTTTTGTTTGTGGGATTCATTTCTAGTGTTAATTTTTGTTTTATTGTATTTTGTATTTTTATTCCTAACAGTGCAGAGTTTGTTAGTATTAAGGCAAACCTCAGTGGTTTTTTGTAATGCTTGTTAATCTAAATTGTACACAACTTTCTTTTGTAAATGATAATAAATAAATAAAAATAAAGATATAATTCAATGCTTATAAACTAATTAATCTTTTCAAGGCCTTATTAAAATATAAAATTGAAATATAAAACAATATTAATTCTTCTCCTTTATCCTTATTTAAGAAATGGATCAAATCTATTATGCAATTTCAAAAACATTCTCAAATTGGAAAACTTACTTAGAAATGAATAAAAACATTTCTTTTTTACTAACAAATAACAATTATGTAGAACAGTGTGAGATGAGATAACTATCTGTGATATCTACTAATGGGTTTGATTTCATGAAAAGTATGGCTTTTCAACAATAAGCAATATTATATGTAATCTGTAAAATAACAATAATAAATTACAGTTATTTTACAATTTACACAGGCTTACAAAATTCTGGTTAAGCCGAGCGATGCAAAAAATGAAAACCTTGAAACGTGACGAGTAGGCCCGTCGTAAACGTGGTCAGGTATTTTATTGAGACATGTCAAACACACGTGCTGTAATATGTAAATCATTAGATGAAACAGTAATTGTAATTAATACTTACGATTAGACATTGGTTCCGATGTAACTGTCACGGAGCCGCTGGAACCAGGAGTGGGTTTCCTCTGGAATCTATACTGTCTCAGATAACTTAACACACTAGGGCTAGTACTTTCTGACATTGTATTCAACGATCCCGCAACAAGCTTCACCGGACTGGTGACACCGAATTTATATGATCGTACAAAATTTTGACAAAACTACAAAATCTATAAACTCACACCACACTGTTCAAGCCTGAAAACAACACTGCGGCCATTTTTATCCGCGAGACTAAAAAAGAAAAAAAAGTATCCTGGCCAATGATAATGTTTAAAATTATGACAGCTGACTACATTTACCAATAGCAGGACGATGTTTATTTAAAAATCAAAATCTAATAGACAATTTTTTGAAAATTTTATAGTGATGTGCCTGCTTTATATATCCATTGTTGTTTAATAAAAATTATTAAATATAATTAATTTTTAACATGATATATAGATTTATAATTAATTATGTTTAATTTTTATAATCAATTTATTTAACCAGTGTTTTTTAATTTAAAAAATAGATAATGGAAATCTAATAAAAACTAGTGGACACGCCACAGTTATGCTTGGGTGAATTATTTTATTAGTGTATTTATGATAATAATTATACATTTTAATTTTCAACATATTTTTCTGTAAGTATACGATGAACTTCTTTACAAACTTACATCCCTTATTTATTTTAACCCCTTTTTCAGGATAAAAGATATCCTATGTCATTTTCCAAGGTCTATTCTATTCAGAGATCCAGAGTAGAATAAACTTTAAAGAAATGCAAGACCGATTTTGATGAAATTTGGTATCTGTACCGTTCTTGACTTATATATAAATGATGTAACTAAAGCTGACTTTGTTTTATTTTGTGTAGATATTAGAGCATTTAGCTTTTATGTGAGAATCAAATAAACTAGCTAGCAATTAAATTATTCCAGTAATAATTCTTGATAAAATAAAAAATACCTCGATAAAAATATTTGTATAACATATTTCATTTGTAAAGTAACTATGACAGTCATCCACATATGAACCGAATCTAGTCCCCAGAGTGAGAAGGAGTTGAGCAATACTCTACAACGCTAGTCTTATGCGGGTTGGCAGACTTCTCGCACTCTCATGCGTACCTGCACGATGTCTTTCTTCACCATTAAATACATAAGTCATAACTGTTGGACTATCACTATAATGGATCACATACTACTAGTATTCCCGTTACCCCTCCTAATAAGCTAATAAATAGCTTGTGTCAGGAGTGGGCCACGCCAGTAGTCCAATGTCCGGGATTTGAACCCACGACTTGTTGATCGTGAATCCAACGCCCGCACCACTGAGCTACTGACGCTTAAAACGCTTAAAATATATTGAACATCGATAACGAACTATGATATCACTGAATAAGTATTATGTTAGTGCCTTGAGGTATTACTATTTAAAGTCAATGTTAGACATGTTTACAATGCTATTTTTTATAAAATCTTTTCAATTATATTAAAATCACTAAGACTTTGTTTTCATTACACCACTTTTATTATTTGTTTCTCTTTTGCTAAATTGTCTTTGGTATATTTTTTTATTTGTTAACACCGAGGGAGCGAACTGTCAGATTGACTTATGCCACACAGTTTCTGATTGTCACATTAATAGGCGCGGCCATGTTGGTCTGTAGTGAATAAAGTCGAGTTAATTCACTTTCAGGGAAATAAAATTGACACAATATGCCCAAATGCGACCTCAAAACGAGATACATCCCCGCGACATTCGCCTGGACTTTGCTTTTGGGCACGACATCTCTGTTTTTTTATTTTCCGTAAGTATACATCATGTCGATCGGGTGCGAATTCGCTTTGATTTGACAACTTTCACATAAGATTGTAGAATTACTTCTATTTTTATCTCGGGGGCTACCTTTGCCCTATATCACTTTTAGTGTGTAGCATTTCCGTTCGTTATCATGATGCTTCGAGTCGATCAGGTGCCACTCGTTTGGTGACGGGAGTTGACATTATTTACACCACAAAGCACTTGATATTCCTATTTGAATGTGTCCTATCCCTGTCCTTAAACGTTCAGGCCACAACCAAGTTTGTGTAAACAAAAGATTGAATCAATAAAAGTTAATCATATTTTTCGGTAAACACAATTACCCAAAAACAAAACTTCATATTATATTATTATTAAATACAGTTCAATTAATAATAAATAATATATTTCCGTATTTTGTACCATTTCCATTATCTTATACTATAAGAATACAAAGTATTATTTTTGTGTATAATAATGACATTGAATAAGTTTAATTTATTATACTAATTTAAACTTAGTGATATTTAAAAAACATTTGTTTATAAATAAAAAATCACCAGTTTCGTTTAAGTGAAAAGCCTTAAAAGTTTTTTTTCTTATATTTCAGCTGTCAGTATTACCTCCACAAGCACCCATGGGTTCCTGCATACCAAGGTGTCATAACATTTTTTGTTTTGGCCAATTTTACACTGGCCACTTTCATGGACCCGGGAGTTATACCAAAAGGTTTGTGTATTTTATAATCTCAAGTGTAAATGACATATCCTTTTTTCAACCTGACTATTGTCTGATATTACTAAGCACTTTATTTTTATGTGCATCTCACGCTAAAAATGTTATTAGGCATCACTAATTAATGATGATGTCATTTATATATTTCTGAAATTACTTTGTATTGGTGTTTAAAACGATTTATGCACAATTTTATTTTAAATTATATGCTTTTATTGTACAGTTGTACAGTATGCTATTATATTAATAGCACAATTTATGGATATTATAAAAATTGTTTATTATTTACAATTTATATGTACACTGTATGATTTTCTACAAGCTTAATTTAATATACTAACTCCATGCTGAGGTTTCTGACACTATATGTCAGAATTGAAATAGTAATCTTTTTAAGTATAATATATGTGCATTATGTTCATTTTCCATCAAGATAAATGGAAAGTAGTGACCTCATTTCATTTCTATTTAATGCTCATTGCAAAGGCGGCATACATGTTACAATTAAAGAAGAATTATTCTCTGACTAAAAGCTTTTTATGATAGCATTTTGAGATCCTCCATGAGGCTTTTAGAGATTAAGCCATTGGATGTTACAACAATCAGTACAATAATTGCCGAGACCTTTCATTTAGTAGATATTAACTATCATGCTCATTTTGTTACTCATCATGCAAGAGACTGATTTTAACAATAATCGTATTCCTCATGGTCTTATACCATTCACTCTGACGTAGTTTATTTATTGTAGTTTCTAGTCAAAATTTAACTAAATAGTTGTTTATGTTATTTGCTATATTTTTTAATAGCAAAACAAACCTTGTCATTTCATGAAATTTAACTATCAAATACTTAAGTAAAAAAATATTACCATGAACAAAACCAGTTATATAATATCGTTTTCCACAATTAGTTTTAGAAAACAACAATTATTTTTATGTGAAATCAACTATATTAGCATATTAGCTCCATTAATGTTATATAATGCCTGTAGAAGCTGTTGTAAATTGAGTTATATTAACATTGATTAACAAGCAGTCTTACAACATTTTCTTTAAAATATATATATGGATATATAATGTCATTTGGTAAGTAATTATGTAACTTCTAAATAAAATACATAATTATAAATAGATGTACAGTAGAACCTCGATTATCTGAACTAATTGGGACCAAAACTAGTTCGGATAATCGAAATCGAAACATAAAACAGTACAATCTATTAAAACTTGACAAACATATTAACTATATGTGTGTATGTATGTATACATATGTTTATATGTGTATAATTAGTATATGTAGTGTATGTATTATATATTTATATATATATATTGTAAGCAAGTACACCACCTACCATATTTCTGTGGATTGTTATCCTAGCATCTTGGTTGCCTGGAAGAGATCGCTTTTAGCGATAAGGCCGCCTGTTGTGCGTCATTACTTTATTTTATTTGTCTTATTGTATGTACGTTTTATGGTGTACAATAAAGTGTATTTGTTGTTGTTGTTGTTAACGTCGTAATATACAACACCTAAAAAAGTCCTATGCCATTTTTATATTATTCTTTATAAAATGGCAGCGAGCAACAAATTCGCTTTCGTTCGAATAATTAAGTGTTCGGGTAAACTAAGTCGCCGTTCGGTTAATTGAGGGTTCATTTTTCAGAACTTTGAAGGCTCTTAGTGGGATTAAATTGTGCAAAGTGTGAATTAACTATAATAATATATTATAAATGTGAAAGTACCTCAGTCTGTTACGCTTTCACGCCTAAACAACTGAACCGATTTTGAATAAATGTTACCTGTGAGGGGATGGGATAGAATACTATTCCCCTCTACTGCTGGGAGAGCATCTCGTAAGAGCCGAGTAACCCAGAACCCCGTGTTGGTAGGAGATCTTTTCCCTGACTAGCTTGCGACTACCAGCATGTGAATCCGACGATCAAGTGTCTGACGCGTTCCGATTGAGCCGCATGTGGGGCCGCAAATCTAAACCCCTCTAGTGGATTTTGGGCTCCTGCTCCATTAAAACTGCAGCGTTTTTCTTTTCACTCCCCTCTAATATGGGGATATTCTCTATCTTCGAGGTTGCAACGCATCAACAAAAAAAGAGGATATCCCTTGTCATGTCCATGGGCGACGGTGGGTACTTTCCTTAAGGTGGACCGTAAAAAAGATAAATAGAGCTTAGGAATTGAGTTTTTATTGTAAAAAATAGCCTCAAGGGGTTGAAATTATCACAAACATCGACATACTTTCGCCTATTTCAATTAGAATGAGCTATATTTACTCCTGACACGATAACTTAGTAGCGGTCTGTTGAAAGCGCGACGTGAAATTTAGTAAAACTACAGTTTGAAAAATGTTTTTAAACAACTTCAAAAAAAGTATTTTTTTTTATTTCTAGTGCATTTTTCAGAGCTTGAAGTCGGTTAAATTTATTTGTTGCAAATGTTTTATCATGTAAGTAATCCTTACTAATCCTTAATCTATACTATTATATAAAGAGGAAAGATTTGATTGTTTGTATATTTGTATGTTTGTTTGTTTGTTGCGAATAGGCTCTAAAAGTATTGAACCGATTTTGAAAATTCTTTCACCGATGGGAAGCTACATCCTTTCCGGGTAACATAGGCTATGTGGTGTTGCCATATTTATTCTAATTAAAAAGATATGGCCATTTAAGTGCCATAACCTAGTCATTTTGTAAATTGAAAGGTTTCTCAGGAACTAATAATCCGATTTTAATTTTTTTTTCAATGATAGAAAACTACACTTTTCGTGAGTGATAAAGGTGATTTAGTGTTGCCATATACACTTTTTAATTAATAGAACGATATGAACGAAAGATTTTAAAAATTCTTTCACTGAGTAAGTCTACAGTATTTCTGTCTCTTTTCCTCTTATATACTATCATTCTCTCTCATCCTGGTTCTTTTTTCTCTCTTTAATATTTATCGTTCAGAATGGTCAGTCTCTGTTCGTTTTTTTTTCGAGAGTCTGTCTCTCTCTCTCCTTTATTTTTATTTTTGTACATATATTCTTAATTTAACATATACTTTATCGTAGACAAAGTCACGGTAGTCGACTAGTTAATATTATAAATGTAAAAGTAAATCTGTCTGTCGCTCTTTCACGCCAAAACTGCGGGACCGATTTTAATGAAATTTGGTATACAGATAGTCTAAGACCTGAGAAAGGATATAGGCTACTTTTTAATTGGAAAAAAGGGTTAGCTAGAAGGTTGAAACATATTTTTTAGGCTGTTGATTCGATATAAATAAATATGACAATCAAAGTGTAAAAATTTTACCCTCAGGGGTGTAAAATAACAATATGGGAAAACACTATAATAAAATCTTAAAAAAAATTGATTGGCAACTTTCAAAGGTACCCTGCTGAATTTTTAATCATTCAATGTCATAATTTGCTTCAGATTATAAATACCTATAGGTAGATATGCAAAACAAGAGGAGGAACATTAGCAGTAATATATTACTTACGATTGTATTCTAAGGTTAATGTAATTGCATCGTAGCATTGTACAGTGTAATTACAATCATGTATCGAGATATCAACTAACGAAAACCAGGCTCTGTCAATAACGATAGTGGATAGTGCTAATAATAATTGTTTTATGAATGGGGAATGTTGCCAAGTTATCTATATTTATTGGTTATTATGTTTAACTAACAATTTATTTTGTGATTTTTTAACTTAAGGATCCAGTTTCGATTCTTGTTTTTGCGATAAAGAAATGATGTATTAAAATATTCAGGTATTACCTTACTTAATTTAACAATTAATTTTTACCCGACTACGGTGAAGCCAAAAAGAAGGGTTATTATATTTTGGGGTAGCTCTCAGTAACAATTTTTTTTTTCAGGGTAAAAAGTAGCCAAAGAAGTTTGCTTACTTCACAGCTTTAAGAAACTTCGGTTTTTAGTTTTTTTTCCTATTAATTTCTCATTTCACCTCCACGCGATACTGAAATACGAGTTCCTTTTTTTCTTTTGAAGTACGCAACCCTAAAAAAAGTTAATTCGTCACTCCGCTAAAGCGTAAAAGATGGACGATAAGTGTGCAAAGTATTCGTACACATTCGTTTAGACTTTAGGAGTTTTAGACAGATGTAATTACTATGGTAAATCATCTCTTCGCCCACCCTTAAATCACCACCAAATTTTATAGCACTAGTGCTATAAAAAAGTTGGCATAGAACCGACAGTAACAATAAATATTTACGAGAGGAAATACGACGCTTTGTCATTCATTTATATACACCAGTAGAAGTGCATTATGGATGAGTAATTGTAGGGATTAAGATAAGATTTGATGAGTTTACATTTCGATACCAGCTGATATGACCTGTAATTGTGGTTTCTTATTATACTACTAATTTTATTAGTTGTATAATAAGAAACCACATATAGTTTGAAGTTATTTATAAAAAATCTCGAATATCTTAAACTTTATTCTACAGAGTTTCCTTCATAGGTATATGTCGGGGATTTTAAATGATGTGAAAGGAAATGGAAGGAGGAAGATGGGGAATATTGGGGAACACTAAAAGGGGGTGATGGTATTGAATGGAATATTGGGTAAACGCAACGTAGATACTCCTATTGAACCGATAAATGATCAAATATGATCTCCAACAATTACGAGAGAAGAGCAGTGCCTTGGACTTGTGACCAAGGTGTAGGCTTAAGGAATTCCTTTAAGTAATTACGACACTCACCTCCACTGCTCAGGCTCTCTGTTTAAACCTAAGGTTAAACGCACATAAACCTAACCTAACACAAGACGAGGTAATTACATTGTAAGGTACTCACGTGACCTTGATTGGACAGCACTCCTATCACTATTTAGACACTACTTCACTTCTTGAGAGATCGTGCACGACTAAGACTTCAGTCAGACTGTCGATGGCATATAAAGGGTCGAGGGTCGAGACTGTCAAAACAACGGAAGTGACTACTACCCTACTCCAACGCCATAGATACCGATGACGATTCGATTATTCGATAGTCTTTTACTATTCTCCGACATATATAAAGCTGAAGAGTTTGTTTGTTTGCTGGAACGCTACGGCCAATAGGAGCGGAGTTACAACTTAGTCGTTTGAACTTCCAAGATACATTAGGAAACTCCTCAAAATCTATTTGTATATTTATATCTGTATATTTGTAATTAAATCCAAACTTAAAATAAAGCCTTTGTAAAACTAATAAGAGAGTACGAACACCTAAAGAGCTTTCTTTATAGCTCGTATAGTGTCGGGTAAAATGGCTTTAGTTATCACAATCACTTAACGACGCGACGTATGTTCACGAGTCTTATGGGAAATCTTATAAAACTTCCATAAACACACCCTAAGTTACGGTTAATGTATTATACTTAAGTTCGAAACCACACTTTTAGATGAATACTAGCTGATCCGGCAAACGTTTTGCCATATAAATTTTAAAAAATTGGGGTGGGCCACCGTTATCACTTAGGGGGATGAAAAATAGACAGTAGCCGATTCTCAGACCTACTGAATATTCATATAAAATTTCATAAAAAAACGGTCCAGCCGTTTCGGAGGAGTATGGTAACTAACATTGTGACACGAGAATTTTATATATAAGATTAGTTTCTGACTTAGAAACATTTAAATCTAAAACCAAAGAACATGGTGTAGTAGCGCAATACCTACAGTATTAAACATTTGGTAATTTGGCAAATATTATATAAAATAACTAGCGATCCATCCCGGCTTTGCACTGTTTCTCTATTATAATATGAATGTATTATCACTACATAGTATAAAATAAAGTCGCTTTCCTGTCTCTCTGTCCCTATGTATGCTTAGATCTTTAAAACTATGCAACGGATTTTGATGCGGTTTTTTTTAATAGATAGAGTGATTTAAGAGGAAGGTTTATATGTATAATACTTGCACCGATGCGAAGCCAGGGCGGATCGCTAGTATATAGTATAGAAGAACCAAGTGCCAGACGGCAAGAAGCAACTTTGTTTTATACTTTGTAAAGAAAATGCATAAACATTGTATTCAATTTCCAGATTTTCAGTTTTTTTACAAGCTTTTATTTAACTTGCAATGTATGTATGTATGTATGTATGTATGTTTGTTCGGGTGAAATCTTGCAACTCAATTTTGAAGATATCTTCAACCAATTGAGCAGAAATTTTGTATACAAATTCAATTTGGATGTCAATGCATTAACTTTGAGACGTCATTCTAAATCCAACATGGTGGTATATCCAAGATGGCGGAGTAGTTATTTTTATGCACTTCTACAATATGGGTACCAAATGAAAGGGCTTGCTAAGAATAATTTGAAAAATAAAGTGATGTCATTCTAAATCTCGCGACAAGCTTTTATATCATATAAATTATGTAATGACTTTATAAGTAGATAGTAAAAGTTTTAAAGTATTTTTTTTTGTATTATCGCATTCAAATAAAAGCTTTTTTTTAAAGTTTTTTACTTTTAATTTGTTTTTAAAGGATAAACGAATTGTTCTCACTAATATTAAGTTGTGAAGTGATTTTTTAGGAAATTAAGGTATAGGTTACTTTGTAGTACTTAAGCCATTTTGCATCTAAACAAGTGATTAGTTGTACTTGTATAGTCGTAGGTGGTCACCAGATTCTCAATATGGAAGATCTGTGGGTGGCTAACCACAGTATGATTCAAGACTCATTTACAATGTACAATTGTATGTGTGTGCATTAGTATTGACTGCGCAGGTATAGCATATTTGCATATGCAGCATACTTATATTACTTTTACCTGGGTTTTAGGACAGCACGTCAATTTTTACGATATTTAATTAAGATAGATAGATAGATAAAAATCTTTATTGCACACATAAAAGTTAATAAAATAAAATAGAACAAGTAATATAAGCTAAAAACTTAAAACGCATGCAAGGGCGGCCTTATTGCTAAAGCAATCTCTTCCAGGCATCCTTCTGAGAAGGAATTGGTATATCATAACGGGCAAGTGCTAAAGATTTAAATATAAACAAATATATTGCTATGGAAAAAAAATACTTATATATTTAAAATACTTATACTACATATACTTTAAACACACTACTTATATGCATGCACTATATAAACTAACAAATATAGATAACCAAATGATAAATATATATAGTGAAAGTTATAAACTTATAGAATTTTGAGATAATAATCTGTAAGACGACGTTTAAAGATGTTAAGAGACGCCGAATGACGTATATTCGGAGGAAGATCATTCCATAAGATGACAGCCTTGACCGTAAAAGAATCCCGATAATAATGGGTGTGGCTAATAGGTATTTTTAGGCGATTGTCGTACCTTGATCTTAAATTACGATCCCCAGGAACGTCGGAACCCAAATAAGAAAACCGTTCTTTTAAATAAGTCGGGGTGTTGTTAAGTATGTTGTAAAGTAGTGAGAGCATATGTAAATTTCTACGGTGTCGGATTTTTAGCCATTTGAGTTTAGTTCGATACTGGGAGACATGGTCAAATTTGCGTAAGCCATATATATATTTGATGCCAACATTTAGCAAACGCTCGCAAAACGATATTTAATTAAATTAAATAATAAACTAGTTATTTCCAAGCATCTGAGTTGAAATGGTTTGGACGACAATGCATGAGTTAGCTAGCGTACTCAAATCTAAATCCAATATGGCGGATTCCCAAAGATGGTGGACTAATTATTTTCGTTGCACTTTCATGATATTAAATTTGCTTAGAAGATAAAACTTTTAGCTAATGATTATTGTTAATTTACTTTAGGAGTGAGACGTGTAGTTTTAGACTAAAGGTCAATCAATAATAAACATAAGAAAGAAATGGCGCCTCCTCTCTAGTATAATGTTACTCTCTTAAAATTAATATTTTAAGTATATTTATTATTCAAAGTATTATCGTTGTTTAAGATAGAAATAAGCTTTGCATTAAATGTCTGCATTAATTGCTCTATTTCTGGAAGACACGCATTAAATAACTTTACGTTTTACTTATGAAGATGTTAGAAAAAACGAAGTTGAATGTAACGCTCTAGTGAAGTAAGGATCCACGGTCGAATGAAGTCGGCAATTAACCTGGCTTGTGGGACTTGTGGGTGATTGTTTGACACAGTTATTGATTTAGCAAATTGCACGAAACACATTTGCATCTTGATTTCATTACGCCAACGCTGCACGACAGACCTTTCCTCATCTAGCAAACGTACTTCTACTTAACTAGGTACTGGAAATATCTAAACTCCCTGAAATAACTAAACAATTTTGAATTTATTAAAATAATTTGCATATTTCCGAGGAGTTTTTGTGTCGTTTATAGGTCTTGCTCATAAGAGCACAGCATTAACAGCATTAGTCATGGATTATTCATAACTTGCGGCGACGATTCCACGGGCATAATCTCGTTAACCCCAAAGCAATGCAATTGTAGATCACTAGTTATTGAACGACACTAAAATCAGCATTTTGGTAGATAGCAATTAAATACAAATTTTCGATTTTCTCAAAATATTTTTCATTCCATACCAAACGTTTCCATCACAGCTCAATCGGTCGAGCCTTGATGAGTTATTTGATATGATACATGTACAGAATATAAATAAATAAAGTTTTGTTTATAATTATATTATAAAACCGCTAATAACATAGTGATCAAGACATCGGAGTCCTACTCGGTAGATCTAAAGTTTGATCCCACATGCGGCTCGACCGGAACGAGTCTATGACACTTGGCGGTCGGTTTCGCATGCTGGTGGTAGCAAGCTAGTCGGGGAACAGATCCCATACCACCAAGGGGTAGCTGGGTTTCTCGCCTCTTACGAGATGCTCTCCCAGCGGCAGAGGGGAAGTGTATTCTAACCTTTCCCCTCACGGGTAGAACGCTTAAAAATGGTGAAAACATTCTCAAGCATCCTGTCTGCACGCATAATTTCCTCAAAGATGTATGAAGTCTATCAACTCAAACTGTCTCTATTTGATAGACTATGGCCTATACTCTTCTAAATATTATGGACTATGTGTTTTAAGATAATGATGATTGTAATCACATGTTATGTCACCAGCTCCACCTGACGAGGATCGCGAGGACGACTTCCGAGCGCCACTGTACCGCAGCGTGGAGATCAACGGGATAACAGTGCGAATGAAATGGTGCGTCACATGCAAGTTCTATAGGCCTCCGCGCTGCTCGCATTGTTCTGTGTGCAATCATTGTATAGAGGTGAGTCAGTTAGCTTTAAGCAAACAAAACACACCTTTTCCAACTACATCCCAAAGAAATTAATGGTCGTAATCATGCACCTTAAAAATTTGGGATATCACACATCAATTTGTATGTACAGTCTAGTGGTCTTCAAAGCCTCCCAAGAATTCCTGAAAAAAATATCGATATTTTATAATTTAAAACCATTCGCTGCTCCTTATAATGGACTATTACTATGAAAAAACTATTTGTTTGGTTTTCTTTGTATACGCATTAATGTATTAATTAAAGTCCGTTTGAATGATCTTTAAAGATAAAAGCAAGCTGTCCATTTTGGTTTGTGATGCTAAGACTAAACAAACAATCAATTTAATCGTTACATTAGCGTGAAAAGGCACAGACTGTGTAGAACCATGACCTGCAATAAATAAGATTAATGTGTAATCCGTAAAAAGAGTGACTGACACCTTTATCCAGGAAAATCGATACAAACGAAATGATACTTTTGCCTATTTGTTAATATGTTGTTTAGAATAGAATACTTACAGTGTATCTATCCCAACTTGTATCCCACTTCTAGTAGTCTAAAAATTACTTATTATTGTGGTAATTGATGCAAATTAATTAATATCAAATTTGTTTATAATTATAGGTTGTTTTAATTGCAGACGTTTGACCACCACTGTCCGTGGGTAAACAATTGTATCGGACGGCGGAACTACAGGTTTTTCTTCTTCTTCCTCATATCGCTGTCCATCCATATGCTGAGCATATTTGGACTCAGTTTGTACTACATTATGAACAATAATAAGACGCTTACGCAGGTCGAGCCTATTGTGTCGTATCCTTTATACAACTACAACACTAGTCATCAATAAAACTTAATAATTTTTTTTAAATAATAGCTGCTATAAAATACTAAATGCACTTATTATAATTGTTATGTAACAAATAAATCTATGAAAATCTATATTTAACGGTGATAAATTGATTAGATTACCTTCTAACTGTTTTATTGAACTGCGCTAATCATAATGGTCACATTATAATGATACATATTTTGAATTTATTATAATAAATTCCTTAATGCCTTATTAGAATGGTAATAATGGGTATAATAGCAATTCTCGCGATCCCAATCTTCGGTCTTACTGGTTTCCACATGGTGCTTGTGTCTCGGGGGCGCACCACCAACGAACAAGTGACGGGCAAGTTCACTGGGGGCTACAACCCCTTCTCCAAGGGCTGTTGGTATAATTGTTGTTATACGCAGTTTGGACCCCAGTACCCTAGGTGAGAAATTACACATTACACAGAACAAATTCCTAACATTAAATCCAATCACTAATCCCATAGACCCAAAGGTTAAATGAGTATTGGTAAGTAATATTGTGCAAAAAGTTTCTTGTCGGTTTTCCCTAAACATGGTCTATCTAGAAGGTATTGAATAATCGGCTAATTAGCTAATAAAATATATATTAATAGGTTAAAAAACCGAAGTATTCAATATGACATCCCATAATACGATGGTAGCGACAGGAAACTTATTGTAAGTTTATTTAATGTTGATATTTTTCCTTGTAATCTTGTAAAACATTTTGTAATAAATATAATATATGTAACCTTCAATTTTGCAATAATTTATTTTCATTGAAATGTATGTTATGTATTTATTAATTTGGTAAATAACAAAACAATTTAGTTCTCAATAAGTGGTTGCCGTCGTCCATTGTAGTCATTAGAACAATAAAATTCCCACTTACCAAGTGTAGTATCGTATATTTTTCACTATTTAGAGAATTTTTTTTATTTACATTAGAACGAGGCTAACTCTTTCACTCCATGTATGAATATGGTAGCAGACCTGGATTTTTCCCCGCTTCCGGTTTGCTTAAGCCGCAAAACTTTGACTTGTCAGTCGTGCTTGGAGAAATTTGACGATGATGATGATTTTGGGTTATAAGCTCAAAACAATTTTCAAAATTTTACATTAATAATATTTCAGCTTGGTCCGTCCATCCAAATATATCTACAAAGGCAAGAAACGCCGCGAAGGTGCTGTGATATCGACGATAGCGGACACGCAGCACCACGCGCAGGTAAAGACGTACACCGCTGACAATGGGTCCGCGCACCGGCCGATGGGTGCGCACGCGCATTATAACAAGGTGAGAGCCAGACGCTACGGTTGTGTGTAGATGTGTGTGTGTGTGTGTGGTGAAATGTTGCTGGAATTCAAGATAGGGGAAGGTAGATAATGCAGATTCAGTCCAAAATTATAGGTCATCGAGATCTTGTTATTATATTCATCTTGATATCTGAACTCACGTGTGAAAAGGGGTATTGACAGACCGGCAACGAAGTGATCCTATAAAGTTTCCTTTTTTCCTAAAAATCGATCGGAATCCGACTCACCGCAATCTTATGCGAGCTCTTGATACTAATTAATGGTTTGATCAAGTAAAGTTGTCGTAAGAGATAAAAATCCTTTTTATTATTAGGATATTGTAGTCACTATCGCAAAATCTGGGGTTTCCTTTGCACCGAAACCATCATGGTACGAAAGACTTTTGTTTCATAGTATTTTTAAAAATAATCTAAATGTTTAATACACACTTAAGTGAATAGTTAGCTCTTATTAGAGTGGATAGCTAAATGGGGGTTTTATTCAATCATGAAATATTAATGATTATGAATGACCAAAACTTTGATACAGTTTGGGCTTTGAAAAGGAGACACGAATCTTTGAGAATAATCGCTTATGGATTAAGAGAAGGAAAGGCACATAAAAAGTGAAATTTGTTAACCATTTATGTAACAGACGAATTCCAGCAACGTTTATACTATTAGAAGTGAGTCTATACAGTTTATTCGCGAGAAAAAAACATCTTGTGACATATAACACATTTGTATGGAGCACCGTACGGGCTTTCAAATTGGACGAATGAAACTGCAGTCACAAGTATTTTTTTATATCGCAAATAAACTAGAATACCTATATAGCTAGATTAATATTTATAAGTTAGTGACGGTTTTTTAATTATTATTATCAAAAATGGATAATCATAAGTAGAAGATGATTTTCGAGTTCTGAGAGTTAATGACAAACTAAAAATCAACTCATTTTTGTATGAAGAAATTCTAATTTCATTTAAACCTGCTTAATTTTTATAATATTTTACAGATTTATGTAGAAAAATAAAATAAAATATAAAGTCTTAAAAAATAAATTTATTCGCGCTTTTCTTTCATTTTCCGCGTCTTCGATCAAAGTTCATCATTGTTTCTTCTTTCAAACATCATCGTCATTCGTCATCCCATCATCACATATAACCTCTTTCGTGCGTCTTTCCGTACTATTAAATCTAAATACAATTAAAAAAATACTCGTAATAATAATTTCCCGACCTTACATTTATTTATGCCCTCATGATAAATATTTCAAAGTTATGTTGGAAGATTTAAGTACTAAAAATTAATATTTTATCAAGATCGGTTAGTCTATTTAAATTGTAAATATTTACTGATGTAACCTCAAAACAATAAACTTTCATCGAAATTGGAAGGATTTTAAAAGAACTCACAAGAAATTCTAGATTAAATAGATGTAGCATTGTACAAATATAGCTAATAGTGTGTGCTAACGACATTACTACAGTATCATGCTTGTTTAGGAAAACAGCCTAAAATACCATTTAGAACCATTTAGTTATCATGCTTGTAGAGCAATTACATACCTTCAATTCACTTAATAATACTGTTTATTAATAAATTGTTAAAAATATGTGAATTGAAGACATGGTATGTCTGGCTCTCTAATATTCCTATTTAAAAATATATATATTTATAAGTAAATTTTAATGCATATTTAATTATAACATATTCAATACATACTAATATTATTTTTCATCATATCTATGCGACTGTTCTTTAATCTTTTTCATACAATTACATGGACATACAGATTAATTTGGAATCTTCAGAAGAATATATAAACTGATAGGTGGACATGTTCTTTATCAATATTCTTATTCACCTTCTTTTTTTCTATATGTCGTTTTAAGCATCTACGTAAACTTATTAACCAAAATCTACTAAAAGGCCATATTGACTAAACTGGGTCTAGAAAAAAATATTTTTGCACTTTCCTCCTTGTATAACATTTAATTTTTAGTATAAGAAGCGTACGAATTTAAAAACAGAACAAAATAAACATGGAAGAATATTGATATAAATAAACTAAAATTTATCTTTGCACTGCCCCCCTATAACCTTGAACCACAACATTATCACGATCACAGCTATCACCCGGTCGAGAGGAGCACGAAGGCGAGTTAGAAGGTCCGGGGGCATCGCAATCAGCGGACTGCGAGCCGACGCCTCCGCCCCTTCAGCGTAGAGGATCGTCTGCTAACTTATTCCCGCCAGCGGAGCCCCATCATCACTTACCTCCGCGGCCACATCATTATCCGAGATTGAGTCCGCTCTCAAGGAATACTAGGTGAGTTATACTGTACTAATTTGTTTTTAAATATTTTTTTCTGATATTTCTTTCCTCTGAACTTACAAAAATAAATTCAATTATGTTACAGCCATGGTGGTACCACAACATCTGGCTATCGGGTGGTTATGGAACCCCTCAGATACGACACGGGGTCGAACGGGGGCGCCCGGCCCTCTCCCACTATGCAGCAGCGTATTAAGGCGTTAGGTGTACCCACGCCTCTTGCCGTCAACAGCCCCGTGAGGAGGTAGGTGGGGGAAAGGGGAGCTTAGAGAATTAGGTTTGGATGAGTGTAAAACTGAAGTTAGGTAATAGTTTATTGGTACCTAATGATCATTCTGCAGTGTGATGGTATGAATGGAACTGTGAGAAGAAAGATTGACGTGAAATAACACCATCTTAATCCATGCTTTCGCTTATGTTATTAACTTCTTTAGAAGATGATAGAGCTTACTACATTTGATGAGATTTATAACATTAAGGTTCGCGTTAAAGTGTACAATGACATATGGTTACCGGGTAGTAATACAACCCCTCAGATACGACACGGAGTTCAACGGAGGGGCGCAACCCTCCTCCACGATAGAGCAGCGCATCAAGGCGCTGGGGGTGCCCACGCCCCTGGCCGTCAGCAGTCCCGTGAGGAGGTAGGTGGGGAAGGGGTTGAATCAGAGAACGACATAGGTTAATTTATTTGCTTATTATGGGCGGTTATCAATAAATCAAACGGGAATAATAGCAATAAGGTTTAGGGATCGGTATGCATGGTTTTGATTGGGTTTCAAATATTTGAAAATGAATAAATTTTTAAAATTGTAAACTGAGTAGAACAACTTTATGCAAATAAATTCTATCGTCAAAGTATTATATAGAATGTAAAATTTGTATTTAAATTATTAATCGCCTAATGTCTCATAATATTTGGATATGTTATTTGCCGAATTCATTTCACATCGGTATTATTATAAAGTTAGTAAAAGGTACTTGTTATCTTTTTGATGAACAGATTTTATATCATCTCAACAATTAAACTAAAATAGGTTATCTAGGAACTTGCATGGTTCAGGAACTGAATGAATGAATTTAGTCATTTGAAAGATTAATAAATATTTACATTTTTGGGGACTATGACATATTTACATTAATTTCGTGAGGTTTGTATTTTAGCGGGAATTTAAAGCATTTAAAAAAAAACAATTTGAATTTATATACCAATACATTTACATATAACTAAACCTTATAGAATAATATATTTCTTTAATTGCCCGCTAAATAAAATAAATGTCATTTGATGTTGGGTGTCCACACCTCTCAATACCAATATGCTTAATGTTGCTAGCTCAAAATTTATTGTTGGAATAATTGGCGAACAAAAGAAGACTTACCATAGACTAGGTATTTATTTTACCATGGCCTCTTCCCATCGCATAACTAAAATGTTACCGAGTATTAACTCCCTCTCCAATGCATTGCTTATCTTTTATTTCTTTGGTGTTAAGTCCTTATTGTGAGTTAACTATTGTCTAATAATACTAAACTATGTAATAATGATATTGTAATGAGTTAATGTAAGCTCGGAATAAGGACTTCATTATTTTATTTGCATGTAAAATGTTTTGCCTCACATTGTCATGTTTATTCTTTTGTACACAACTGTTTTATGTCGTTTTTATATATACATATTATGTATATTTATCGTGGACATCAATTTAAATATATAAATATTATCAGACTGCTCATATTATATATATTATGCTGAAGAGTTTTTCTGACTTCAAGTCATGCTAATTTGATAATGAGCCGAAAACAGCTTCATTTGTAGTTATTTAGTTTGAAATAATCTAGAAATTATTAAAGTTGTATCAAGAACAGCTTTGTATTCACTCAACTTTGACAATATTTTCCTTTTAGAGGTATTTCCAAAGAATTTAAAACTTTTTTTTCTAATAATTTCAGCAGAATGGGGGGAAATAAAAAGCGATTATGGGCAAACAGACTTTAAGTTTCTTTTTCAACTTGCCTGTAATTCAAACAACGGGGTTGCTTTTTTTTTGTAGCACAATTTAACTTTAAACTATAAAATTATCGTATAACTATGCTTGTATGTTATCTGTGGTTGTATAGGGTTGACACACACATGTCACCATCATTCAGCATTTTGTCTATGGAAAATGGCAGTTTTATACATAAGCGGCAATGTAGAACTGTGATTTTTATCGTGATAATGCTGTTCGATGGTGATGTGTGATTTCAGCCTATTAAGTTAATGTATAAAGTGAATTTACCGCTTACCGCGGCAGATGGACCTAACGCATAGAGCCGACGTGTCGACGGTAACTTGTTTGTGTTTGCTTTTGTGTGTGTGTGTGTGTGTGTGTTTTGAAATTTCTGTTGTGTGGGTTGGTGGAGTTCTTAAATATACTTTTTGTTTATTTATACTAACTAATTAAGTTTATTATTTATAAGGCTGATATTACACTATCATGTATGTCTATGATCATAGATAAGGGATCCTATTTGAAAGCTAGCGTACCAGTAGGATCATATCTGTCAGGCGTCATGCGTGATTGGTGTCACCTTATCCATTCGGAGATATGTTTTGTAACACTTTTTATCTTCCAATCTAAGTTCTTCAAGTGAGGTGTTATGGACCCCTCACTCGGATCGCCTTGCTACCCATCATCTAACCCAAATTCGTCTTTTATTTCTTCTTTTATTTTTCACCCTTTTCTTTTTTTAATACAATTAATAAAATTGCACTTATAGCAGCGGAAAACATGGATAAATCGTTATCCATCTTGATAGTATATGACGTTTATACGATCATATGTGGGTTAATAGTGTAATATGACATCATATATATATATATGATGAATATATGATAGTGTAATATCACAGCCTCAGACTATGGGGATAATATTGTAAATAGTACCTACAGGTAACGCAAAACATCTTGATGGTTGTGTCTTAAAATTGATGTTATGCGCATACAAGTAACGTCTTTACATGGCTTTGTTATTATCTAAGCCCGCTAATGTGTCTCTACTCAAAATGAGAAAGGTTTAAGCCATAGTTTATGATGTTTGCCATGTGAGGGTAATAAGTTCAGAGCAGTGATAGCGCAGTGATAAGACATCGGTGTCTTACACGGGTGGTCCGAGGTTCGATCCCCCACACAGGCACACACCTCTGACTTTTCTGAGTTATGTGTGTTTTAAGCAATTAAATATCACTTGCTTTAACGGTGAAGGAAAACATCGTGAGGAAACCTGCACTCCTGAGAGTTCCCTAAAGGTTCTCAAAGGTGTGTGAAGTCTGCCAACCCGCTCTGGGCCAACGTGGTGGACTATGGCCTAAACCCCTCCTCTTTCTGACGAGGAGACCCGGCTCAGCAGTGTGCCATTAATGGGTTGTGATGATGATGCCTAATAAATGGTTAAAAAAGTTTCATCAACTGATTTGTCTATTTCTTCTATTATTTAGCTCCACCAGCTCCCACAAATCAGTTTTAGAGTACAGCAAAATGCTTTTAAACTTTTTTTTTACATTTGAAACACTTATTTTTTTTAAAAAAAGCAAATTTTTATAGCATGTTTTGGAATATGCACTAGAAACTTGTACCATCTGTTAATAAAATGACGAATGTGACAGTGAATTTCATTTTTTTAAATTTTGCTTGCGTTATGGCAACAACGTACATGTATGGCAACATTTTTTTGTAAATTTATTATTAACAGGTGGTATGTAATAGATGTAAATTCTGTATATACATTGTTTTCACCCATTTCGTTAAGTCTGTTATTAATCATTATTTATGTCATTAAATATAATTAACATCAAAAATCATTCAGAATTTACTCTAAAGTGGTATTATATGTGTACATTTCTATTTTATTTGCAAGCTGTTGTTCCAAAACGGATCGAGGGCGTAGCGCGACGTATACAATGGCTGGTGTCGGGTACCATCGCATATCTATGGTCCAATTGTGATCAGAGACAAGAGATGGGTAATGGGCATAGACTACAATCTCTTTTTTTATATAAAATCTACTATTTTTCTAATCTTGGGCATGATTTTTTAATATTTACTCTATAACTTCTCTGATTTGTAGCTTTCTTCTGTAACAATGTAATTTTTAATCGATGCTTCGTTCTTACATTCTACTTCTATAGTTTTATTAAATTTTACTTAATAATGTGGACCAAACGTTTAACAGCCTCTCAATACAAGAGGAAAAATACGAATGAAATATTTTTCTTACTATAAACTAACTGCTCCAGAAAATCAGGTTGTGGTTCTTTTCTAAGCCCATATTTTCTTTTAAAACCTATAAAACAGTTTGATGTCACCAGCCATTTCTGTAATTATCCGTCACTCTATCGCCTTAACTGTATCGCTTTTATATCCTGATGGAGTTAACCCGTACAGTACTCGTGTTAGTCTGTTTTTGAATCAAGATATATGAAAATATCTCTTTTGTTTATTTAATGAAGGGGAGTTTTGGACACTCAACTTAAGTTTAACATTTAACTGTATGTAAAGCAGTTTATTTTATTCACCAGGATACATAGCGATATGATAGGCTTGCAGTAGTTTGTAGCATAATGTATATTTGGCATGGCGTTGGCATGCTCCCCGCAACCGCTGGCCTAGGCTCTGTACGTTCAGAACTAGTATCTTATTTGCTTACAAAGCTACTGGTTTAACAATGTTGGCTCTAGAGGTTCTTCACGAGGTAGCAACTTGTAACTTATAATGTAAAAATTTATATTGTAAAGTGATTTTATAAAATTAATTATCCTTAATTATAGGAATCTAAATTTTTTAATCAAATTTAATCCAATATCCAATTTAAAGATTGAATGTAATATTTTACTTTCCAGTCTCTAATTAAAAGAAGTTTCAATTTGCTCCCTATCAAACTGCTGTTAATTTTAGTCCATGTATGTATATAGTAAGGGCTATAGAAATAGCAATAGCTGCTTTATACTTAAATATAAATCTATCGATTACTAACGCCGGAACATTGTTCAACCTGATGCCGTAGCGCGACAGTTTGATATTCGTGTACACGGTATGTATGATTAGTACGCACCGTGTACACGAATATCAGGTGGAGCACAGAGAAGTTCTGAACGCGAGTCGAGGGGCAGCGCGACGCTTCCCCCCGCATCTCCCGTCTCCTTCTGTCCGTAGGCCGTACGATAACGATAGCGAGCGCTCGGACGAGCTCGCGCGATTAAACCCCTGACGTGAGCGCGCGGCACAGGTCCAACCCCGGGACGCCGACGCAGCCTCGCCGGCCCGACTTCATCGGAGTGCGCGCCTCGCCGCAGCGCCGGTTCCTGTCCGAGGGCGAGCTACTACGTGACACAGCGCCGCCGCATCACTCGCAGCCGCCGCCGCCGCATGACGTTCGAGAGCTGGCCGCCTCGCCGCAGCGTGGCACCTACCTGTGGGCGGAGCGTGCGCCCCCGGCGCCCTCGCCACATGCGCGTCGTCGCCAGCCACCCAACCCTGCACCGCGCCCCGCCCGCCCGCTCTCCTTCATACGCGCCCTCGAGGTGCAGGACCAACTGGAGCGCGCACCGCCCCCCGACCCGCCCGATCGCGCCTCGGTGTACGACTGTAACTACGAGATCTCCGTGTGAAACAGAACTTTTGACTCCCTATTCTCCGAATAGGCCAGTTTAAAACCGATAGCTCCAGTGATTCCAAAGATAACGCACAACGATCGCGCCCCCGCCACCCCCACGCGCGTCTCCTGTGTCTAGATAAGTTAGTTGTAATTAGAGTTTTATATTTATGTATATTTGTGATGTTCGACTTACCTGTAGACCGGACTCGTTGTACATAGCGCCCGTGTTGTGATGTATACTGTATAGCATGTATAGGACACGTTTAGAGCGATTCGCGACGGGAATTGACTGAATCGTAAACCTGCCTCAATTTATTTTAGCTGAGATTCTGTTGCACGACTTAATTGTAATTAAAACGATGTGGTTTTTACTGCCATTTTCCTTTTAAGTGTATATTGCGAACGTGAAATTGGCAGTAGAGAGTTAACATAGTAGAAGAACTTTGTGCCAAATATTCCGTAGAGGAAGGTAGCTAGGACAAAAGTTTTATTTCGGTATCTAAAAATTCATTTTAAATATTAATACTATTGCGCGTTTACGACACGTGCATTATATCGTAACAAAGAAATTTAGTAAAGTGAAGTTTCTATGGTTAATTTTGATTAATTTGAATCTCCGAATAAATTGACTCGTCGGACTTTGAATGGACTGTTCAGTTTGTATATTTTTATAATTATATGACTATAGCAAGATAGCTAGGAAAATATTAAATATTAATTTTAAAGAATTGAAAGAGTATTAGCTCAAGAGTGAGTGTGAAGGTTGTCAAAGGGTCATTTATATCAAACACTTCATAGCACTAAAAGAACAGCATTTAAATATTTAGCTTCCTGACAATGAACACGTATAATAAAAGATTGTGACCCAAGATCTCAATAAACGAATTTTTAAAATTCATTACGTACTTAGTTCTGGTTTATACAAAAATTTGGAAAAATATAACCAGGAATGCTTTGAGAGATACAACTATATATATTTACATCAATAATAAGATGGGAATGACATTAACGAAGGAGATAAAACGTCTTGAAACTTTGATTATTCATGTTTATTATTCATGAATTTGATGTCATTGCGTAAATATCCATTATTAGTTATTCTTTTTTTACGCTAAAGTACATTGTAACTTATTAAAGTGGTCGTACTAAAACTTAAAAATAACCTTTAGGCAACGTTTCCACCAGAGATGTGTAAGGATGAGTTTGATGCGAATCACATCTCTGGTGGAAACAGTCTTACATCGTACAGTCATTCTCATCATATTAAATAATATACAATGCAACTATTATTTAATTGTATTATCTTTAAGTAACACATATACCCTGCGTTCTACTAAGCGATCTCAACGCCCACGCTCACGACCGCGGTTTTTCCCGTTCCACTTGGAACTCAAGTGGAACGGGTAATTGAGCGTTTTGAGCGTTAACGTAAATAATTCAAATAGCGAGTTATAAAGCAATAGTTTTAATAAGTTTATAATTATTGGTTATATTAATTTATATTCATATTTTTTGTTGATCGATTTTTTTATATTTATTATTTCATTGAAACTATAATTAATTTTATATAAATATGCGCCGCAGAAACATTCACTGCCACTAATAAATCTAGTATCGTATCCGTATCAAATAAAGTTATTTACATCGTCGCCATTTTTGTTTTAAATATACCGCCAAATTTTGCAACCACATAGCACTAATTTTGCAACGCTCACGACGACCAACGATTTGACATGGGTCGTTGTGAGCTTCGAGTGAGCACAAGTCATGATGTCATAACGTTTTCGCCGCGACCATAACGCACGCGATCGTCAAGTAGAACGGCTAAATGAGCGTTTGAGGCGTTGAGATCGCTAAGTGGAACGCGAATATTATAGTTTGTCCATTATAGCTTGATTGATGACAGCTTGTCACTTTGAAATAACCTGAGGATAAAGTTGATATAAATTATCGATATTCCAACTAAAGTTACTGAATGTTTCAAACAAATCAATTCACAGCCCAAATCGTCATCATCAATATTTCATAATTTTTTTCTTTTTTTATCAACTTGATTAAATTAGTCGAACCATTAGATGTTACTGTTTGCCAATAAAGTATGATAATTATCAATATACATTTCACTGTCGCAAAATACGGTATTTCATAGACGTGTATTGCGATGACACCTGTCACCGATCAAGCTATATTGGACGGTGTAGCAAAGAAAATATATTATGGTCTGTATTACCAGTGAATAAAAACAGATTCGTTATAAATGTTAAATATTGTTTTGTAAATAATATAAGAATATTTATTAATTACCATAATGTACCAAGTCATTAGATAAATAAATTATCGTATGACGTGTTAAAGTCCACTGTATATAACGATATTAGGGTTTGTACAATATAGATATATCTAGATATAGTATCAAATGTATCTTCGTGTATTGACCTGATGTTTGTACAGATACAGACATTTGTATAGGTTACGTGTAAATAGTTATTATAAGTTTTAATGTATAGCGTATTGTTAATGTTGTATGTACATCTTTGTATTTATTTACGGTGCCAGTAACTATTGGTTTTTTCCTCTATCTACATATCAGTAGCAGTTTGTTTCAATTTGGGTTGGATTGCGGCAGTTTTGAATGAAGGTACGACGGCATTAAACTGCCAAGTGTGAGTCGGAATCCCGTGCGGAAGGTTAATATTTTTTTGGGAATTTCCTGATACTCTTGTCTGAATTAATTCTTCATACAAAACTGTTAGTTCAGTCTTGTGTTAAATATATAAGTATTTTATATCGAGTCTTTCGGAAGAAGAACGTCTTAAGTGACATATTTTTTTTTTGTAAAATGACATATACGATTTCTCTACTATAATATATGCTTGATATATATATATATATATAAACCTTCCTCTCAAGTTATTTATTACTTTCGTTCATCTCGAAAAGACTCTGTAGATTATACTAATGTTATAAAATTGTTTTTTTTTTAATTTATAGCTGCACTGTACCTATATCTTTTGAAGGGCCTAGTATAGAAGGATGAAAGGTTTCTTTAAAAACAGTCTTTAAAATAAAAAGTTACATATATTCTATTATACTTTTTCTTTATTAAAGACTGCCTTCTTTGTTTCCACATTCCGTGTTTCAAGACTACATGTGTCTGCCATGTTGCGTACTTAATTAACGCATTTGTTTTTTTTTATTTATTTGTCAGTCCATAATTTCTAAGAGTTGACAACATTGTTTTATATCTTCGCGGAAATTGTTAAATAAATTTTTCGTTTAATAAACTTTCAAAAAGATTTTTTTTTTCTTTTCTTACATGTCTGAATTTATTGTTGCTTTGTATAAAAAATTCTTTACATATTCAATTTTTAATCTGTCTTAAAATATTTTGGCGGTTTTAAAAATATTAAATGTTGTTAACTCTAATCTTGTATATATTACAGTTTTGAAGTTTTGACAGATGACATTTAAAAATTATTAAATGGCAACACTCACCATTCAATATTGTTAAAGCAATAAACACATCATTAAGTTAGCTTAGCATATGTATGGTGAATTACAGTTTTGTAAAAAGAGAGCTTTGCATAGAATATTTATAAGTTATTTTCCATCTCTTTCCTTTTCCTGTACTGACGTGTATCAAGACTGTAATTTTCCATGGACCATTTCCATGCTGATGAATGTTGAATAATTAAGTATTGCTTCATGTTATGTTGAGTACACGTTTTCTATTCACTGTAAGATAAGAGTTACTACAGGTAGTTTTAGTGTTTTGACATTATTATAGCTCAAAAATGTGTTTGGAGGGAGTGACGGGTCCTGCTAGCAGTCCACGGTTGCAAAGACTAACTTGTACATTTATAGACCTCCTCGGAAATCGTTATTACCTATGTGTATGTGACAGTGTTTTATTTTTGTATTTTGATAAAATTTGTGTAAATAATTTTCTTATTTTATTGATATTAAACTCAATTAATCAAGCAGTGTTTTGATTAAACAAAATTACCATGTTTTATTACCAGGAATCTTTTACGCTGTAAAGTAGCAACGGATGCGGATCGACGTGATTTTTTGTTTAGAGATAAATTAAACTAACGATAATATGATGAGTCTGGCTGTTTTTGGATAATTTATTATAAAAATAAAAACATTACACAATTGAAGAAAACATTTTGTTTTTTATTGGCTTGATTGATGGCAATTGTTGTCGCAAAAAAAGCCTATGAAATACCGTATTTTGCGACAATTTTTGAAATGTATAGCGACGATTATTATACTTTATTGGCAAATAGTGACAATTAATGGTTCGACTAATTTAATCGCTCCGATAAAATAAGAAAAATTATGAAAGAAAATTGGGAGCGTGCAGTACAATTTGACCAATGTACCAAGGAACTGATAATAAATCTACAAGACTGCTCCAGCGAGTCCGAATCAGACTGATGAATAGTTAGAATATCGATAATTTATATCGACTTTATCCTCTGGTCTAGTGCATCGATCAAGCTATAAGCAACATGGTGTGGTAAGTAGTAAAATTATTTTATCTTCTTTAGGGCTTATTGTTCCCGGTCACCCTGACCATCTTTTTTCGACGTCGTCAATTTGTATTAAAAAGGGGGCCAGTATCGCATCTCGCTCGGGACACCGGAACTGCTGGAGCAAGACGCAGTAATAAATCTTATATCTGTTAAATGAGAATGATTAGATTCGTATCATCCATTATTAACAAATTAATGCATAAAATAGTAAACTTAAGTTCCATCAAATACCAGAATTCACTAATACACCCGTTGAATATTTGTTCAGATGCGCAGTATATCTCTGATTTGCAGTAGACACCAATATTTCACTATCTTATGTCTCACTCAGTTTCCTTTTAGAAAACACTAACAAAAAAATAAAAAATATCCATTTTAGTGTTGGCGTCCTGAAGTTATGCCCGTATAGATTTTTTTATTTGGTGTTTTTTTACAGTCAGCAAGCCTATTTTTGATTCTAACAAAATATATATAAAATTATTATTTTCCTTATAATTTAACCCTGTTGATTCAACAGCGCCATCTATCTTTCATAGATTTTAAAGAACACTTGGTATACGCACATGTTTCTGCCTACCTCGACGCTTTAATGTAATGGCAACATTTTGTTTAATGTCAACGTCATTGTCAATCTATAATTTGAAATTTATTCTTTTTCTGTGGTCTTTTCTTGTCGACGGGTTAAGAGTGTGAGTTTCAGCAATATATTCGAAAATAAATCCAATAAAATCTGTGAGAAATTGTGACAAAGAGAATTACAAAATCCACCTACAATATATTTGTGACAAATGCTGTAGTGTTGTGTATATATTTTGTAGCGTTCTCCATTAATTATTTGAGAAAACTTACTCAGAAAAGTGGAGTAGTAGTAACCAATAATGTTGGAGAATTCAATCAAAACAAACATATCTCAATAATTATCTAATGAAACTTAGAATTGAACATTAATTAATAAGAATATATTAATATAGATGGTATGAATTTAGTGGTAAGTTGTAAAAACATTAGTTGAAGGTTAGTTTTTGTTTGCAGAAGAACCCAACATGGGTAAGATTATGAAACCTGGGAAGGTTGTGCTGGTCCTCAGCGGCCGGTACGCAGGGCGCAAGGCGATCGTAGTAAAAAACTACGACGAAGGCACGTCAGACAAACCGTACGGTCATGCTTTCGTCGCCGGCATCGACAGGTATCCCCGCAAAGTGCACAAGCGAATGGGCAAAAACAAAATCCACAAGCGGTCGAAAGTCAAGCCTTTTGTAAAAGTAAGTCCATTGATTCTTCAAAATATAACATTGATAGTGTTAGTGATAAGACTACAGTAGAAATGTAAATAAAGCATTTATGTGACATTGACTTATTGGTTAGGGAAGTTGGATTTGTGATCAAGTCTTTACTTCACCCACTACTGCTGATATGAAATGTCCTCAAAGTGAGTAATTATTGCATGGAGCTTGGTGTTCGCATCTATAACAAGATTCCACAGAATATTTTAGAGTTGCCACTTAAGCGATTTATAATTCATATTATTAATTAAATTTAGTTTAATAAACAAAGCCTACTATTCTGTAAAAGATTACTTGAATGATGTCAATGTTTGGAATCCAATTGATATTCAGCTGAATGATAATACAATTGTAAAATAAATTCATCTAACTAGAGGTAGCTTCAGACAAACTGACTGACCGACCAATTTTGATGTGTCAGTCTTTGTAAAAAGTCTTTTTGAAATAAAGTATTTTGAGTTTGTACCACCCATTCTTGTCAAAGCATTTATCATAGTTGGAGGTTACCAAGAACAGAATACTCATACTTTATTATCGTGGCTAGTAAACCTCAATACTATATCTTCAGTCTGTATAATAACAAGTGCATATAATGATTTGTTTACTTCTGTGTCAATGAATATAGGGTATGAAGCAGAACTTTAATTGCAACAGCAAGTATTGACTAAAATTTATAGTATCAATATCATTCTATCCATGATCGATAGATAAGTTGTGGGTTCAAATCTCAGTCATTGGACTACTGCCCTGGCCCCCTCCCTAACACAAGCATTATAGCTTACTTGGAGGGTTTAAGGACCTACCTACTACTCAGGAAGTTTGGATCACATACTACTAGTATTATTTTTTAAAATATGTAACATCATTATTATTGATTTAAATATTTCAGAACAAAAAGGGAATACCTTTTTGTTCTGAAATATTTAATCGGCAAAGCCAAACGTCGAAAAGCAATTTAATAAGAGTATTCCTAAAGAACTAAAATAAAATAAATTCTACTTTTCAGGTTGTAAACTACAATCACCTTATGCCAACTCGTTACTCAGTAGACTTCAGTTTTGAGAAATTCAGTGCAAAGGACCTCAAAGATCCCGCCAAGCGCAAGAAGCTCCGTTTCAACACCAGAGTGCGTTTTGAGGAGAGATACAAGAGCGGAAAGAACAAATGGTTCTTCCAGAAGCTTAGGTTCTAAATACTTTTAATAAATAATACAAAAATCTTATCCTTGTCTTTTATTCTTCCTACCAATCTTATTATAATTTTGAAAAAATTAAATTCAATTTATTTTTGGAAATAAGTATTTTTAAATATAAAATATTTGCTGTGTAAACATATTTAAAAAAACTTTTTTATTACCCGACTGATTTTCTAAGGTTTATTAGACTAATTTAGGTAAAAATTTTATCAAAATCGTTCTAGCGTTTCTCATTTTTTAAATATTCATTAGACTTCCATAAATATTTGAAAACCAAAATTAGGTATTGATCCAGCTCCTTGAGTTTTGAGATGGACGAATCAGGTGATTGCCGCAGTGGGTGTTCCCGTACATGAATAGGGTCAATTAACGGTCAGCAGGCAAAGGTCTTCTGCCCAACTAGTTGGGACGTGATTACACTCTTACCGAGAGTGAAGTGACCATGACGAAGTCCTTGGGTATTAATGAGACAAACGTCAATTCATTTTTATATATAAGAAGTTTATATTATAGTTAGATAGAAACTAGTTTATATTGGAACTTTTATTAATTACTGTAGCAACATTTAAATAATGTGTTGACAAAACTGTTTTTCTTTTTCAATAAAATAAAAATGTGAAAGGGTTTAATAAAATCAGATATAATAATAATTGCTTTATTTAAATAAATTATTTAAGCAGTCTACCTAATGTCTTAATATTTAGACATTTGTATATAAAGATTATGGTTAACACTGACATTGAGATTACAATTGAAAACATTGGAATGAAATAAAACTTACAACTGAAATCAAGAGCAATCAGTTTGAAAAAAAAATTGGTATTTTTGACAGATTTTTTTTTAATTAAAGGCTACACTAGAACCAAGTAATTTAAAGGGTCGTCACACTATATGAGGTCGATCAGGGATAGTCAATTTCCAAGATATGTGACGTCACTACAGTTTTTCGAAATAGATAATAATCTCATGAGTTAAATTTAAAATAAGTCATTTTGGTGCATTTTATATTATAATTAATTAAATACCGAGATAAGCGAGAAAGTGAAATGTCGAATCAGAGAATTTTATTTATTTTTTAGTTATATTATATTAAAACTAGATGGCGCTGTACTATAAAGATAGAATTTTAATAGCACCTAATAACAAGTCGAAGATCAATATCTTTTGTTTTTAATTAAAATAAAAGGGATACCAGCCCTAACTAATAATTTCATTTAAGACGGATAAAAACTTTGCAACTTAATGCAACAAAATTATGCAATTCTGACGTGATTACAGATAAATCAAAATCTAAGCTGTTATATCATCACGCTGATGCCATTTTTGTAATCCTCTCATCTAATTTCTTGATTTCCTTTTGTAAACTGTCAATGTTGTGAGCGAATACTTCTTGGACTCCTTGAAGGAGCTCCTTGTTGTTCTGTACTCCAGATGCTATAGTGCTTTGTAGAGTTTCTAATTCAGTTAGGGATTTACCAAAGTTGCTTGCTGAAATAATTAAGTAAATAAGACCTTAGACATCTTGATTTTGAATTAAAAAAAAAAGTATGGATGTCGAGTAATCTCTTAAAAATCTCACATCACACACAATCCACAATTTCAATAAGTTACATTAAAAACTATTGTTTCCTTTGTTGTCACCCACTAATGGCCCACTGCTAAGCTGGGTCTCCTCAGAATAAGGAGAGATTAGGCCATAATCCTCCGCAATGGCAAAATTGGTGGGTTAACAGACTTCACACAAATTTAAGAACATGGAGAACTCTCAGGAGTGCAGGTTTCGTAAAGATGTTTTCCTTCACCGCTAAAGCAAGTGATATTTAGTTGCTTAAAACACACATAACTCAGAAGTCAGTTTGTGCCTGTGTGGGGGATCGAACTCTAACTTCCCAAGTAGACATCAACATCTAAACCACTAGACCATCACTGCTTTACAGACATTCAATTTAATGTCAATATATAATTCAATATTATGTCATGATCATAAAGGCGTAATTGTTATGAATTCCCTTTACCTTGATTGTGTAAAGCTTCAAGAGCTTCCATCCGCTCCAGTATTTCGGAATGTGACACACCGTCTATTTGTTTCAATAGTTTGTGTAACTCCTTAACCTGGTAAATATAAAGTTTCCTTAACTACGAGTATATAATTTATAATCTTATTTATTTGTAGTAATAATACATTTCTTCCATATTTCCATACTTTAAAGGTTTTGCCCTTGTATTAATATTTTATTTAGTAAAAATGTCTTTTATTACTTTTTGATTTTTTTTTTCATATTTTAATAATGTAAATGGAAGATAAACTAGTGACACTTTTTATTTTAACGATTAAAAGGCTGAGGATCAACAAATGGTTTTAAAAGGCATAGAAGTATTTATATTAAAAACATACTATAGTATGCATGCAATGCAATAAACAATAAAAACCTTTTTTGTGATCTTATTTTGGTTTAAATTAGATTAGCTACATGAGGAAGTATTACCTTAGCTTCAACTTCAGGCTCAGCAGGTTTGACAGCGGCCTTCAAAGCCTCCACATTACTCAGCAGAGATGTGACTCTCGCCTCCGCTGCAGCCAAATCAGCGGGGCGTAGCAGTGTTGCCTGGTTAGCTAGAGTTGCTGCAGCACCACACAGTGTTGCCTGTATTAGTAGAAAAATTTTCGATGTCAATATCTAATGCCAAATATATTTAAATAATATGAAAAGTTATAAATAAAGTAAGGTGACCTCCCCAGTAGCTGCCTGTAACCTTCGGAATGCTTCTTCATCTCGTACACCAGCTGCTTGTTCCAACTTGTGTAACCTAAAATATTAAATAAATAATATTTTACCGACCACAGATTATTTAATACAAAATGACAACAACAGACAATTTCAGTTACAATTTAATTTTAAGTAATTGGGATTGACAAACAAAATTTGAAATATCAAACAAATATTTCAATCTAGTTAAATAAAAAATAAAAAAGTTTATCTGTTTTGCAACAGAAGTACTTAGAAATTTTTTAAGCAAAATATAAAATAGCAATAAAAAAACTTATTTCTCTAATTCAAATATTAAATGTGTAAATTACCTGTGCTCCAACTGTGCTATCCGTGTAGTCTGTGCCAGGTTCACCTCGGGCTTCAATTTAAGATGAGCTGTCACTAATTCTCCTTGTTTCTTCCTTCCATTTGAACTTAGGTACTCCCTGTGAAATAAATAATAATAATTCATACATTATAGTATACAAAAGTTTTCATATTCTCGGCGAAACCTTTAGTTTAATACCCCTGTCGTGGGCTTGCAGAAATAACTAGTCCGGCATTTTGAGCCATCAGCTATATTGGATGTAGAATGATGTCACTCAGTTAATACATTGTCATCCAATCTCCTTGTGTATCTTAATTGTAAGTAAAATGATTTTATAAAATAAAACATACTTTAACTTTTCAGCTTTAGGATCAACTTGTTCTCCTTCTTCTAACTTCAATTCTTCTAGAAGTTTTTTTGTTGTATTAATTTGAGCTGCCAATTTTGTATGTTCCTCCTAAAATTTTAAAAATTGTTATAAATCTTGGCGCTATTACAGGTAATATATATTTTTTATTTTGTTTACTTTTGTACCTTTTCACTTTCACTAGCTTTACTTTCATCTTCTGCAATTTGTTCCAATAACTCTGAAAACTCACAGCGCAGTCTATTGTACCTTTCTATGGCAGTTTCAGGATCACCTTCTGCAGCTAATTCCCACTCACCTGCCCTGTTAAAATTTTATGAATTTGAAATATATTTGTTAATAATAAACTTTAAATCAGTAAGAGACAAAGTAAGATTAGGAAAAACAAAATTATTTAGATATTAATGCTCTTTTTTTTTTATTAATGCTCTGAAAAAAACATGCTCTTTTTTTTTCTTTTGTGTATAAATATTTATGCTAATAAGAGAAGAAATAGACTATTGCACCAGATAACTATGGTAAGCTAGATACTATTAACATATAGTTGTATATTATCACTTAGTTATAAATAATGACACATTATTGATATTCATAGGGCTAACATATAAAAATTGTGATGAAACAAACAGTGAATTTCAAAATAAGTTTACCTGTAACCAATCCGAGATTTTCTGCTTAGTCTGTCCGAAAAATCAACGTTACCAGTAAGAAATTTCCCTTTAAATTTGTTGAAGGAGTCTTTAACAGAGAGATGTAATTGCTCAATCGATTCATTTTCTTCTTCTTCGAATGGTTCTGGCTGGTCAGACTCAGGCAGGTCACCGGTCTCATACACGTCGGGCTGGTCGTAAGCCTATAAAATTTTTCTTTTTCATCAGCAGTTCACAAAATCAATAACCCAATATTGAATAACCTCATACTTACTATACCCGGAAGATTTTCATATTTGGGATCTGCCATATTATTTATATTATTTGTACTGTTATAAAAATTTGATGAATCTTTTATTTAAAACAATTCTTTAATTTATTTGGTAAAGATGACGTCAGAGGCTGCGATGACTAAATTTAAACGTCAATATGACATTAACATTTATTCATTAACTGTTTGGCAACAAGACTTTTAAGCCAATGACTCCAAAAGTTTCAGCAAGAAATATTTTTTATTTTAAATAAGTTATTATTATATTTATAAAATAATTTATGACAAATTGAATTTCAGGGCAAAAATTAAAAATTACCAAAATAGGGTAAACTAATAAATTGGCAACACTTAAATAACGTTCCATTTTACGTAATGAAATTAGCCCATGTGTATATTTTATTGAGTTTTTCAATGGGTAGGCTTAACAAATATAAGATTATATGATTGGAGAATTACTAAAAATTAGAAATTATAAAGTTCAATAAAAGTATATTTCTAAAATTCTTAACCTGTAACAAATGCACACGTCATTAGTTCAAAGTACGTCAAATTGACAAATATGACCCTGCAACTTGAAGTTTTCTATGAGTCACCGATATTCTCGAAGTAGTTAATATTGCGGCATTGTAATTCATTTTTCATCATAAGTGTTTTTTATTTACTGCTATATATATTCGGCGATTGTTTCGTAGCCGAATTATTAATATTTTGAAAGTGTTGGAGAAGTCAACATGAGTCTCCAGTGGACCATCATTGCCTCGTTTCTGTACGCAGAAATAGCATTCGTGCTGTTGCTTACACTGCCTATCGCCAGCCCGGCAAGGTGGAATAAGTTTTTCAAATCAAAGTTTTTGGCTTACATAAGTAGCCAAGCTTCTATTTATTTTGTTGTACTGATCGGCGTGCTCATACTATGTCTTCTAGACGCAATTCGCGAGATGCAGAAATACTCCAACTTAGATTCAACAGATCATCAACATTTAGATGCGGAGATGCAGGGTAACATGCGCTTATTCCGCGCTCAGAGGAACTTTTACATTTCCGGAATTGCCCTATTCCTGCTTGTTGTCATCCGTCGTTTGATTCAGATGATCAGTGAACTGGCCGCCTTATACGCTCAATCTGAGGCTAACTTCCGTCAGGCTCAAAGTGCAACGTCTACCGCTAGGACTCTGCTTGAAAAACAAGGTGCTGGAGATGAAGCTACAAAGAAAGAAGTTGAAGATTTGAGAGGACAAATCCTTGTATTGGAGAAAGAATTGGCAAAAGAGAAAAAGGATAAGGAAGCTGTCAAATCTCAAGCGGAGAGCATCAATAGAGAATACGACAGACTTGCTGAGGAGCATAGCAAGCTACAAAAGAAAATTACTGTTGCTGGTGGTGATAAGAAAGATGAGTAAATGTAATTAACTCTGTTAGCGGTAAAAATATTTTTCTAAAATTCATAATTAATGATATCTTACAGCTAATAGCTTTGTCCTCTAAATTTAGCTGATGATGTAATTCACTGTGATTAATGTCGAGCCTTCAATATCTTATCTACGAATTCTAATTAACAATAAGATGTAAGCTGAATGTCAATAATTATTTATCATCATCAATTTTTTCTTTTACAAAAACTTGTGTTTGTATTTCTAATAATGTTAACTGATTTTCATTAACAATGATTATCGGGGATGGATTTTGATTAAGTTTTTTTATATTCTCAATAGTTTTGAGTATTGTCGCACGCAGTGTCATGTTTATACTCCAAACATAATATAATCTTTCATTTTGGCATGTTAGGTATTTCTGTATTTAAATGATGGGGGTTATAATTTTTTTTTAATAAGTCTGAGAATGTGTTGTTGGTTTGAGTCAGTCATTTTTATTTATGTGTGTATGTTTGTTTAATATTTAGTGGAATAAGAGATATTGGAATGTTTCTTTTCTAGTGTTGCATTTTTTACTTCGAAATCTCTTATCGACTACTACTTTTAGTCATTATATGGATTACATTTCTGCTTTACCTTAAAAAGCTTATTTTGTAATAATAACATATTGCAAAACATTTAAATTGTACTTATTCACCATTTATAGAATGTTGCTGTTATTAACATTTTGAGCAAATCTTTGTACTGAAGATTTGTTTATTAGATTATTCATATATTTTATAGGAAGTTGTGTAAAGGTTTTTTAAGGTGTGGTTGAAATAAAAGATATTTAAATATTTATTACTTTTATTTTTTTTGTCAAAAATAAAATCTTTGATTGAATGATTTATTGGGGCTGTTAATAAAGAAAGTACATAAGAACATGAATTCAATTATTGTTTTCTATTTCAGCCTATTCTTTTAATTAAAAAAAATATATATTAAACAAAAAGAAACATTTTTAAAGTTCATCTTTAATATAAACCCTATAGTTTTCGTTCTCATTAAACCCAAGGTTATCCCAGAATGATTTCTGACCGAAGTCTGTGCTGGTTTTCATCTGCATGTTAGTAGCACTAGCTATTTCGAGATAGTTTAATTCTGGAACACCTGGCTGAACTTGTTGCCATGTGGATGCAGTTGGCAAAGTTGGTACCCTGGTAAAATAAATTAGGACAAAATTAAGATAAGAAAATTTGTTAGGAATAAAAGCTTTATAAGTAACCTGTTGCCCTTACTTCGCTGTATTTACATCAACTATAATGTAGACAATTTGTTAAGGACAAAATTAAAAATCTTGGTTACTATTCAACATTTGAAATAGTATAAAAACTTGGCTTTCTAAATCGTCATTTGATTCTATTATTTTTAAAAGTCACATGTGGCCGACTAACGTGAAGATTTCTCACCTATTTTTAGCTTATGTGAAAACTAGGCAATTTGTATAGACTGCGATCCACCTGAGATTTAATGTAGACTAGGTATTTATAGTTTACTAGTCGATCCGCCCCGGCTTTACACGGATACAGTTTACCATTAATACTTAGATTTATCAAAAAAATGTAGTTATCATAAATTAAAATATTTTGGCGTTACGACAGTAAACTTATTATACCACAGGAATTCTGAATTATTCCGGGATAAAAAGGAGCCTATATGTTAATCCAGGTTATTGAGTATCGGTGTGCCAAATTTCATTGAAATCCAGCCGTTTTCGCTTAATTGAGAAACAAACATCCAAACGTAAAAACTTTAATATTTATAACATTAGTAACATTAAACTAAATCAATTAGTCCTTATGTGGTCAAAGTAAAATTTAATATTATGTCATGATAATTATCAGATTTAGTTGAAAATGAAACGAAATTTATTGGTAGTTGAAATTCAATTATAAATTTTAAAACGTTATTCAAATTCTCTTGTACTGAGTACATTTTATCTTACTAATATTATAAATTAGTTAGATTTGAGAGTTTGTATGTTTGGTTATTTGGATGTATCATATACTAAGTACCTACATACTATATAATTTGGATTACGTTACTGTTTACGACTATAATAATAAACAAGTTTTATTACTTTTAAATCATTAATACATGACAACATAAGCTATTTTTTATCCTAGAAAAAGTCTTAGTTTCTTCGGGATAATAATATGGTTTGTTTAATATATTATTATTCCGAATAATTGAGAATTAAAATCCGGTTAAAGATTTTTATTCTCATTAAGAATTTACACATTAAATTCACTTACATGAGAAATTTAACATATGAATATATTATACAAATGAGAGTAGTGTACTTAGTTTCTATTAAAACAATAATAATTATAAATAAAAGCATAAAAGTGGGTATTTTTACGTTAACATTAAGGCGAACTAGTTATGAGTGATCAACGACAATAAAAAATTTATAAATCTCATTTCGAATTTTAGCTTACACTCAATCCCATAAGGCTTACTTTTAAATGGCGTAATACTTTACTAGTTACTTAATAATATGAACTTAAAAATCATTTAGTTAAGGTTTGTTCTTCGATAATTCTTTATTCTCGTTGACTTGACTGACAATAAACTATATAGAAAAAATATTCTTACAATGATTAGGATACACAGAGTAAGACAATACTGGAAATGCCAACAACTTCATCATGGTTTATAATTATTTAAAATGTGGAATATTTTAAAAGTTGTTATAGTTTTAGATTCTTTGATGTCGTTTGGTAGTTCGTTATAAAGCTGTACTCCTTCATTTAATAGGTTCTTTTTTCCGTAATTAGTTCTTGCTCCTATCAAGAGCAAGTTATAAGGATTTCTAAGGGAACGTTTTTGTACATCTATCCTTTTAGTAAATTTTAAATTAGAATGAAAGTTACCATTCATTATTTTTTTTATCAGAACGCAAGTATTGTATATGTGTGTTTGTTCGACGCTCATTATTTTTGTTTCTTTGTAGATTCTTTCTGATGGCGTCAAGAAGTCATATTGAAACAGTATTTTAATGAGTTTGTTCTGGGCTGTTTGCACTAATTTTTTATTAGTCTTGGCAGCCGTGCCCCAGATTTCAATAAGATATTCTACGTGTGGTTTTACAAGAGTATTATATATTGTAATTTTAACTTGCTTTGGGAGACACCTGACGAAATTTCTAATAGATCCCATGAGTGATAGTAGTTTTGATCGTATCGTTTCTAAATGTGATTTGAATGTGAGATGGCTATCAAGAATTATGCCCAGGTATTTCCCACTGTTAGTTTTACTAATAATTTCATTATTTATTTGTAGTATCTTATGAGTACTAATTTTTTTGTTTTTAGCAGCAAACACAATATAATTTGTTTTCGACGGATTCGAATAATTTGTTTTGCCAAAGTAAAATAGGGCAGTATCATCGGCATAGAGGGTTATGTCTCCACTTAGGCCTATCGCTTGGATATTATTTATATAAATAAGGAATAAAAGAGGTCCCAGAACAGATCCCTGAGGTACTCCCCAGGAGATAGGTACTTTGGAGATATGACTCAATAATCTTATGGGCACTACCGGTGATGCCAATACTGTCCAATTTTTTTAAAAGAATTTTGTGACTAACTAGTCGACTAGTATAATTTGTGAGCGTCGATACGTTATTGTGTTTGTATTAATAATATCAGTATGAGCGCAAAAAGAAGGTAGGAGTATAAGGTAGTCTCTTCACGAGGGTTCATAATCCTTAGTGTGCTTTGTTTATCAGTACAAATAAGTGTAGTCATATCTCTTACCCATTCGTCATGTATCCATATATCATATCTATAAGCGCTTTTCTCATGTTGACATCGTCTGGGTTCGTTGCACTGAGCTCGCTGAACTTGAAGACTAATAGTACATCATCTGCGTGGCTTACACCTGTTGATAATTAATAAAAACTATATTAATATTATCAGCAGACATGTTTGAATTTAGACAGAGGTAGGCACGTGCCAAGCACCTTCTGCTGCCTCAAAAAATGAACTCTTCCTAGGCTTGCCAACAGCTGCGCCGGCGTGCTAAATACTTATGAGTATCTATACTTAAAAAGCAAAAAAAAGTTCTGTCGCGGCTCGCCTACATTAATGTGGTTCTATTAGTTTTTGTATTGTGCGCCCTACAATTATTTGCGCCTTTGAATGAACTTTTTTTATCGAATCTGGTTCTGGCGCCCCCTGATAGCTTCTTAACGCCTTTTCTGTCCTGGCGCCCTCGTGCGCCGCACGACTTCGCACGTATGGACGGCACATTCCTGGGCATAGGCCATAGCATCGCTGATGTACCAAACTGACGGCAAAAAATGGTCACCCTTTGGTCAACCTTTCGTTAATGTTAAATGGGGTCTTGTTTCAAATGGTTGAGAAAGGCTGATCTCAGATCAATAGATGATTAATTTATCATAAAAAGTAAAAAATAATATTTTTCTCCTACCGTATCATTACCAGATAATTTACAATGAGTTACTTTTATCATCACGACTCTTCAATGGCCCACTGATTAGGCCATAGTCCACCACGCTGGCCCAGTGCGGGTTGGCAGACTTCACACACCTTTAACAACTTTTTGGGAACTCTCGGGAGTGCAGGTTTCCTCACGATGTTTTCCTTCACCGTTAAAGCAAGTGATATTTAATTGCTTAAAACACACATAACTCAGAGTCAGAGGTGTGTGCACAGGATCGAATCTCGGACCTCCCGAGTAAGACTTGAAGTCTCAACCACTGGGCCATCACTGCTTTTTTTTTAGTTATTTTATAGGTACTGATGTATATAATATGATGCTTTTATTTAATAATCGTTAACAACACTGACATTTGACCTAAAAACAAGATCGTTAATATTTATAGTTATTTAACGATCATCACTAGAATATAAACAATGATTCGAGCTTTCAAATTGTTTTGTTTTGATTGAGAATCTAGAGAGATTTTATTTGTATGTTACGCATAAATAGTCTTCTATATATGACTAATAGGAATAATTCGAGATCTGATAAGAGAAATAAATCTTAGTATTACATCAATGCTGTGAACGAATAAAACAACTAGAAAAAGAAATAGGAGTTTTTACGCGTTCCGGATACAGTGCATGTGGATCTTTTGCAGGTTTCTACATTGTTCTTCTTTAGATCATTCAAGCCGCAATTGTGTTGGCGCAAAATAAGGGAATCACTGTAATGTACTTATGTGACATTAATCAGACAGCACTAACATAACATAACACTGTCCAGAGACTACTTCACTCCTTGAGGGACCGCGCAAGACTAAGGATACGCATATAAAGGATCGCATATGACTGTCAAAACGACGGAAGTGACTACTACCCTACTCCAGCGTTTATTCTCCGACATATGTATTGTTTTTCACGTGACAAAAATCCCCAAAACTTAATTTTTTTTTAGGATTACTAGCAGCATGGATCACATACTCCTAGTATTCCCTTTACCACTCCTAGTAAGCTAAAATGCTTGTGTCAGGAGTGGGCCACGCCAGTAGTCCAATGTCCGGAATTTGAAAAGGGGGAGACAGGTGCAGAATAGAAAGGGTTAGCTTAATTAAACTTATAACTATTATATAAGTATGTAAATACATATATAATGTAACAATAGACCTACATACTAATATATACACACACACAATTGTATAACCGTAACAAAAATAAAATATCATTGATTATAAAAAAATACCATACCATAGTTATTCTTATTTTCTGCCATCAGATTGGACAAACTGTATTGAGCTCGGTACGAGTAGCGATACAAGTAAGTAGGTGCTCGAGTTCTTTGAGCATGGATTTGGGCTAGTTTACCAACTTCCGCCACAAAGAGACGGTCTCCAAGAGCCTGGCAAGAGAAAAAGAATTAGAGATACCAATAGATACCAGACGTATTAGTATCAATGATACGGGGGGCTCCGGGCTATAGAGGCCGCTAACGTGTGTAAGCAAAATTAGTAAAATGTTACCCATAATGTCACTTAATCTCGTGCTTCCCGAAAAAAAAACATAATAAAACTGTCATACGTGTGTAAGTATAGATTTTACTACAAGGCAAGAAAAGTGTATTTTTAATTTGAATTGTATAAAGGGTCCATTTGTTAATTACGTCTTAATAAATATTAAACAGGAGGGAGGGGGTTGACCTATTCTTATTTTTTCTTATAATAGGGCGGGGGGAGCGCTAGCGAAAATAGTCTTACGTAATAACAGAATGGCCCCAATAAATATTTATATTAATTTAATGCAAGCATTTTTGTTTCTTTTGTAATAATTCTTAACCCTACATTTGGGCCTCCCAACTAATTTTGATACAAGGTCCCTCCGTGGCACGCTACGCCACTGTTTTAAAGGTTAAATATGTCGATTATATATAATGAACATAAATTGATAGTCGTTAGCCTGGTAAAACTCGAGAACGGCTCATCAATTGGCTAATTATAGCTTTAATATATTTGTAGAATTTGAAGTAAGGTTTGAAAGGTGAGATATGCTAAAATGCTTTTGATAAAACTTTAACAAGTTATTCAATACAATTGCGCGAAGCGAGGACGTGTCACCTAGTATTAGACAATATGATGAAATATTAAAAAACAGAACTAGTTAAGCATGAATTAAAATTTTAAGGAAAATTCCCAGATGCCCAAAAATATTTGTTTAGGTAATTAATAAAGTTTAACAAACAGGATTTTGATGCTTACTTTTGTAATATAAATGCTAGAATTTTCGTTTGAGTTTTGATATTAACATTATTAACGTAAAAATAATAAGTATTAAAAGGTTTCTTTGTTTTATAATAAACTAGCGATCCCAGTTAAGCCTTCATGTACAAAATATCTACATATCAAAGACACAAACCTTTCTGGCTTATCATTCTTTTCATTAGTGAAAAGCTTACCAAAATCCGTTGTGTGGCTTACGAGGAGTTTGCGGTTAAACGGACAGACGTGGACAGCGATTATGTTTTGTATTAAGTATAGATATACAGTGCAACCTTCGTATAACGTACAAAAATATAACGACTTCCTCGATTTAACAAATTCTTCTTAATCCCCTTGAATTGTCCATAAGAGTTGTAAAATATACCGAGGCACGCGCCAAGCATCTTCTGCGCCGGTGTGCGAAATACTTATGCGCCTATACTTGACGAGCAAAAAAAAAGGAATTATTTGCGTCCTGTTTTTTTTGGTTTGGCGCCCCTAAAAAGGTTCCGCCTTTTCTGCCCAGGCGCCGTCGTGCACCGCACGACCTCGTACATATGGACGGCACGTCCCTGAATATATCTTTACATAGCGAAAATCCTCTTTACAACGAATTTTCAACTATCAAAAAAGGAGTGTAAATACCTCTAATAAACGAATTAGTCAACCCAAAACCTTTCGATGTTGAAAATAGCTATCTCAGGGGGGAAAGAAGGGGACGCGGGCGGGCGTGCTCACGTCGTACTCTGTCCCGCGCCGCGCGCACGGATACGACGCCCCGTTCACGAGTTTGTTTTTTAATGACTGTTTTAATTTGAGATTTTAAACAATGAATATGAAGTGCATTCTTTTTTAAAGACAGAAACTAATGATTTAATTGATGTTTTTTTTATTAAAAATTGTCAACATATTTTTATTTTTACATACTAATATTATTTATATATATTAATATATAAAGCTGAAGAGTTTGTTTGTTTGAACGCGCTAATCTCAGAAGCTACTGGTCCGATTTGAAAAATTCTTTCAGTGTTAGATAGCCCATTTATCGAGGAAGGTTATAGGCTATATATCATCACGCTAAGACCAATAGGAGCGGAGCTACACGCGGCCGAAGTCGCGCGGGTCGACTAGTATAATATAAAGCTTAAGAGTTTGTTTGTTTGTTTTCTTGAACGCGTTAATCCCAGAAACTATTGGTCCAATTTGAAAAATTCTTTCAGTGTTAGATAGCCCATTTATCGAGGAAGGCTATAGGCTATAGATCATCAACGTAAGACCAATAGGAGCGGATGAGCACGGACACGTAGTCGCAAGGGTCGGCTAATTACCGATTTGACATATTGAGGTTGCACTGTATATCAAAAATGACTTACTTGAACCAATTGTGCAAAGGTATCCTGTCCAACGGCTTTTCCTCGCAGGTAGTGCTGTTTGATCTTGTTGGCCACGCTGGACCTCAAGTCCAAGGGTAAGGTATCGTTGTACTCGAAGATGTTGCTCGCCAGATGCTCCCACCTCGCCTCTAACTCCGATAATATAGTTGAGTCGGTTTGGTAAGCTGTAAAATAGTATTTGAAAATTTGAAATGCTGTTCGCGTAAATATAATATTTTTTATTGTAAACAACCTTAAATTAAACATTTTGGATATGCTTACAAAATAACACTAAATCTATATACTACTAGTTGCCCCGGCAAAAGTTGTTTTGCCATATAAATTTGGGGTGGGCTACCCTTTTTACTTAGGGGAATGAAAAATAGATAGTAGCCGATGCTCAAACCTACCGAATATGCATATAAAATTTCATAAAAATTGGTCGAGCCGTTTCAGAGGAGTATGTAATTAACATTGTGACACGAGAATTTTATATAATAGATAAGGTTACAATTAACATAAATGCTTTTTTATTTCTAAAATTTACATATTACAATACATATGTAGATTTACATTGTACGTCAAGCAAAAAAATAATTGTAGATGACAAAAGCAACACATAAATAGTTCTTACGTAAGTATTTGTAAGATAATTATGTAACATACAGACTGACATGTAACCATGTAAGATAATAAATAATAATGTATGTATGTAATTGATATAACTTATTAATTCAAGATAATATGCAAATTATATGCATTTCAACTAGTTACAGTCTCTGTAGATAAGTACAAAATAATTAATGTTTGCTACTTATGCTGATATACCTACAAGAAGTAAATAATTACTTTATGACGGAAGACTATAAGCAATAAAAATGATGGTATAATTCATAAGACCAGATTGTAAACATGCCAACAGATATGACAATTGTATACGAGTTCCTGTGGGATTAAATTAAAATACGTTAATTCATAATTGAACGCCTCAATATTTTTATGTAGCGTGAATGTTTTTTGTTATATTTAATTGGAATATATAAATTTGATATTTACGACAAATGATTAATACTGACAAATATAATCTGTACTTTAAACCGTAGGTAACATATATTTCAACCAACGAAAACATGTTATTTAAAAAAAACATCATTTAGATAAAGTACTTTGTGTGTTTTCATAAACTTTTGTTTATTGCTCTATGAAAATGTCCACAACAATGGCGACATCACATCACATTAAGTTTCAAGTCACGTGATAGTATGATATTTTAACCGAAGTTTTTTTTATAAAATAACTTGCTATAAAAAAATAAACTTTTTGTTCCCAGACACGTGCCAAATACTTATAAGCACCTATCTATACTAATATTATAAAGAAGTAAGATTTGTATTTTTGTATTTTTGTATGTAACGAATAAACGTAAAAACTACTGGACCGATTTCAAAAATTCTTTCACCATTAGGAAGCTACATTATCCCTGAGTAACATAGGCTATATTTATTACAAGAAAAAATTAGAGATCCTTAGGAAATCTCACGAAAACCAACCCAAGGTGCCAAAAAATTTGCCATAAAATATCTTTCATCGCATGCGCTGCAAAAAGTATTGATGACAGAACAAAATAATGTTCTACAATATTATAGAACGTATCAATATCTACAAAAAAGTTCGCGAGACCATATGTCCAACTATTATAGTTACGTCACTATAACTACTTTTTTACATTTTAAAAGTTGATAAAAATGCCTATCAAAATCAGACCATGTTTTCTATAACTTTGTATTAATCCTTATCCAAATAAATTATTTCGTATTCAAGATTATTGTAAATTACTTTTTGAAATATTAAAATCGGACTTTCCATTCAAAAGATATTATGAAATTAAAAATATCAATATAAACAAAAAATACACGACGACGCGACGGGCCAGTGTAGCGACGCAGCGCAGCGAGTAACGCGGCAAGAGAGGGGGCACCGAAATGCGGGAGGGCCAATATATTTTTAAAAATAATATTCCACCCGCGCGAAGCCGGGATGGGCCGCTAGTAAATAATAAAAGTAAAAAAAAAGGACTCTGTCTAGTCTCGCCAAAAGGCATCTTCCTGCACTGGCGTGCCATATACTTATAAGCACCTATACTTGAAGAGAAAAAAAAGAAACTCTGTGTAGGCTTGCCAACAAGCATCTTCCTGCGCTGGCGTGCCAAATACTTATGAGCGCCTATACTTGAAGAGCAAACAGTGGTTGTAAGGAGGAACTGTTAAGAAAAGGTTTACCTGCAGCAGGATACAATCCTTCTTCGGATGTGACAGAGGTGATGAGAGGAACACGTTGCATGGCCCCAGATTGGCTTGCTGTGTAGGGGTATTGCAACAGGAATGGATCCCTTGATCCTGAATCTTCCATCGTTGGTGTGAATGGTGTGAACATGTGGACCTTCCAATCCTGGGAAAATGGTATTAGTTTGTAAAAAAATATTAAAATGCCGTTGTAGTTAAAAATTAACTTAAAATTACCTTGAATTAAAGTGCATTACCTGTGTAATATTATATTCAAAAATCAAAATTTCTAAACCTGGTCGATGGTGGTGGACGAAATTACTATTAATACGCTCTAGGTAATGAGGTACTCTTTAAGGGTTATTTGTACAGACCTTCGATCCGATCTCAGGTATCCGTAATTAATAGATGTCAGAATGATATTGGCTTATTATCGGAAACATCAGTTCTAAAAAATAATTTTTTCGGGAAAATATTGAGAACATGGCGAACTTATTGGAAGGTGATTATTACTGTAACTTGAGGTAGTAGATAAAATATCGATTGTATTGACATAGAAGATAATATTCAGGGCTCGACTAGATTTCTTCCTCCTACAAAATATTCTGTGAATACCTTGTTTCCGGTTGCAGCAACAGTATACACCAACGTACTTCTAATGTGATTCTTAGTTTGAACTTTGATTAAGATAAACTACAAGTTGAATATATTATTAGGGTGGGTTAAATTTGATAGGGTAATCCGTAACTCTTGATAAGTTGTTTTAAGTCGGTCCGCTATTATGCATACCCAAACAGAGGAATCAGAATTATATTTTATTCAGCCAATTTAACAAGATAATAATCAAAATTATATCATTTTAAAGTTAAACTTTAAAGTTGAATACCTGATCCGCTGAAAAATCAATATATCCCTAAAAACATTTTAATGGTATTCGGTCAAACGGTATTGATATTAAAGTCCATTAACTCGTCGAGCTACCTACTGGTATGGTGTGTACTGGTTCGGGTTCGCGCGTCTCACTTTTATGTGGGCAAGGTGCTCTTCTGGGTTGTGCCATACGAGTCTGGTTGTTCAGATTGCAAGGTAATCTTTTGATTCCTTTTAAATCATGAATTTCCGCAAAGTAACGCCTGATTCAATTCAATACTTGCAAATAATTTAATTTCTAATTTATCGAGGTGTTGCTGACTATATACTTACAAACATTTCAATTTGAGCGTTAACAATGACTTCTCCAGGTCTGAACTTAAGGCAATCGGCCATCTCACGGTTTGTGCTTGTTGGACAGCCCACTATGACGGCCAGCGCCTTGGCTTTCTGCGCCGGCTTCACTGAGTGTGTCCAGGATGACAGTGCAGACCCACTGAAGGCTATTCCTCTATGGAAAGTATCTGAGAAAAAGTAATAATATTTAAATTTAATTTAAAATTAATTGCCGCATTTATGAAAGATTATTGGTTGGCAGACTTCACACACCTTTTAGAACTTTTAGGGAACTCTCAGGAGTGCAGGTTTCCTCACGATGTTTTCCTTCACCGTTACAGCAAGTAATATTTAACTGCTTAAAACACACATAACTCAAAGTCAGAGATGTGTGCTCAGTGAAAGAATTTTTAAAATCGGATTAGTAACAACAAAATGGCCATATTCTATTAATTAAAAAATGTATATGGCAACACTAAATCACGTTTGTCACTCACGAATAGTGTAGTCTTCTCTCAGTGAAAGAATTTTTAAAATCGGATTAGTAACAACAAAATGGCCATATTCTATTAATTAAAAAATGTATATGGCAACACTAAATCACGTTTGTCACTCACGAATAGTGTAGTCTTCTCTCAGTGAAAGAATTTTTAAAATCGAATTAGTAACAATAAAATGGTCATATTCTATTAATAAAAAAATGTATATTAGTAGTTATATTAGACTACAGTAGATCGTCTAATAATACTTAATAACATTATGAGGTAATCATATTAACTTTGCACCCCCCTTTTAGCCGATTAAGGTATGATTTTCGAAAAAATGTTTTACACGTGTTTCATGATTTTCAACGAAGAACCTTCATGAACCTGAATTTCATTTAAATAACTTCAAAAACGGCAAAGTTTCATACTAATTTGAATTTGCAAAATTCCTTTCTTAATGCTCTCCTACATTATAAAGAGAACCTCTGTGCAAAATTTCAAGTTTCTGGCCCATATAGTTTAGGCCCTGCGTTGATATGTCAGTCAGTCAGTCAGCTTCTCCTTTTATATAGCATTTTGGTACTAGTTTGTTAGTAATTCTTTTTTTCAGTACACTGAAAATCTCAATCATCATTATTCCATGTACATAGTATTTATTTGTAAATATTATATTCCGCGAGTATAGTCTTTTATCTTTTATAAAAAATAAATTTACGTTTGTATTTTCGTTGCTCCCCCTTGAGTTCCAGTTACGTGGGCATATTTTTCTTTGAATATAAAAAGATGAAAGAAGCCTACGAATTGGTTATAGGTGATAGACTTTACCTATTTACGACTTAGAGAGACGAGGGAGAGAGAGAGGAGGGAGGGAGGTTTTACAATGAAAAATGGAGACAATTTACATTACTTTGTTAGTTTAAACGATAGTATCTTCAAATATCTTGACTGTATACTCAAAGTAAATGTTTGAGCGCCATGCTTTATTTGTACAGACAAAATGTATGATAGTGGTTAGTTGATATCCCTACACAGACTTTATTTATTTTGCTTTACATAAACGTCATTTATATATATGTAAAAGCGGTGATAGCCCAGTGGTTAAGACATCGGTGTTTTACTCGTGAGGTCCGGTTTCGATCCCGGGCACACACCTCTGACTTTTCTGAGTTATGTGTGTTTTAAGCAATTAAATATCACTTGCTTTAACGGTGAAGGAAAACATCGTGATGAAACCTGCACTCCTGAGAGTTCCCTAAAAGTTCTCAAAGGTGTGTGAAGTCTGCAAACCCGTACTTGGCCAGCGTGGTGGACTATGTTCTATTCCCCTCCTTATTCTGAGGAGGAGGCCCGGCTCAGCAGTGGGCCATCAATGGATTGTGATGATGATGATGAAAATTGTCAACACCGTTAGATTATAATCTATCTCGCGAAATTGTGAACTGTCGAAAGATTGTGGACTGGAAGGTACTGCTTACAAATTTACTATTTAACCAAGATTATTATGACGAAGATTAAAAAAATAATAATTTATGTAATTAAAAGTAATTAATTTATGTGATAAGGTCAACATTATAAAAATAATATTCTGTTAAACTTCACCTGATGATGATGATGAGATGAAGGGATTCTTCGGGTTTCTGTGTAAGTGACAAGAAACTATGGCGTACGAATCACACTCGCACTTGGCCAAAATTGTATACTTGATTGTTGGATACATTATTTTTTAAAGGTAACGAAGCAAGGGTTCGCATTATGATTTTCATGTATGTTAAAGGAAAAGCTGTCTTACTTTGTTTAGGGATGAATCAGTTAACACAAAATAAATACGACTTAAGTGAAATCTGAGAAAGGATTTAGAGGCAAAGTGACAGTTTGATTGAAGACTCGCTAGGGAAAATTCGCATTACCTCATCGCAGATATTGTCCTCATTCACATCGTATTTGTGTTATGCGCGCGGAAACTATTGTCAGTGAGTATGTTGCTGTGAATTATATTCCATAGTACATGGACACACAATCAGCGTAAGTGTTCTAGGCGTAAGTTCCAATGCATAGAAAGAAATCAAATGCCGTCTTATATAAGGTTAATCTCTTACCAGTGGGGTAACTAAACTGTTCGGGACCTCTAGCAAATACATCAGGGAGGAGGGGGTACTCCAATATTAAGAAACTAAACCAATTACATAGTATTTTTATTTTATAATAAATCACTTCGTGAAGTAAATACATACAGACGCTATAACAATAACTTTGTTTAATAATAATCTTTAATTCAGGTCGTATTGAACTAAATTTACAATTGTTGTTTAGTAACCTAAACTACTGTTTCTTCTAAGAAAAATATTAAAAAAATAATCAAGTTATTTTACAAAAAAATCATTAAAGTAAGAATGAATTAAGATGCTATATAAAACTTAGATATATGAATATAATAAAAAAAAAAAACAATTTGTTGTGTGACAAGTTACAGATTGTTTGCTGTTATCAATGTGGTCCGCTGATCTTATAATTTGATAGAACACGTTGTTCTTCCTAAAGACCACGGTGGAACCAGACCGTGATGGAAGGTTTGGAGCTATCCCTCCTTTGTCTGAAAGGGGACTGGATGCGGCATTCAAGCTAGTGCGAGTCTACCTACGTGAAGCCAAGTTTAGAGAGGAAAATTGAGTCGTATGGTGGATCGTGTCGGTCGTTCTACGTATGGGTTTCAATCGGAAGATGGAGTGATGCGCGTATTTGTAATCTCAGTATTATAATAATTATTAATTAGTCTAATCTAAAAAATTTCTAACATCCGATATAAATAGAACAAATTTATGTTTTAAGTTAGACAAAAATAGTAAAAATTTTCGGATTGGCTTCTATAGATATTATAAGGAGCCCTCATATTAAGTTTACTTAAACATCTATGTACAGACATTCAATAAGTAACGTTTCTATAAACATTTACCTAATCGAGGATATTATTAGTAAGGACTTCTATCTATCTGTCAAAGGTCAAACCTGTCAAGGTTTAAAATACGAGTAGAAGAGATACTCTCTTGTTTTGACGATGCGTTGCATCTTCGAAGATAGAGTGGGGATGGGGAGTAAAGAAAAAAATGCTGGGTTTTCTTCGGACTCTAAGCAAGAACCCAGATTCCACTAGATCCGCAGCATTAATAGGATAGGAAAGGGAGGGGGTAAGCCTGGCCCACATTCGGCTCGACCGGACCGCGTCTACTACACTTGGCGGTCGGATTCGCAAGCTAGTCGGGGAACAGATCTCCTACCACCAAAGGGGTGCTGGGTTACTCAGCTTTTACGAGATGCTCTCCCAGCGGCATAGGAGAATAGTATTCTAACCCGTCCCCTCATTTGACACCGACAACACCGAGTTATGTGTGTTTTAAGAAATTAAATATCACTTGCTTTAATGGTGAAAGACATCGTGAGGAAGAAAAACATTCCTGAGAGTTTTCCACGTTCTCAAAGGTGTGTAAAGTCTGCCAAACCGCACTGTGCCATTAATGGGTCGTTATGATGCTATCCAGATGCTACTGAGGAGATACTAGATAAACTGGATGGACTTCAGAGTTTATGTATTTGATTCATCTTCTGTTTGCGCAAATACGGCCACGTCAGCGCCGGAATGTAAACAGTTTTGGGATACTCTTTAGTATTTTTAATTCTTCTTGTCCATCTTATTTAAATGAGCGGTTTCAAATGGCACTTCCAAGTAGTAGACCAACACGCTCTTGTGTAAGACTTGAGTTGCAACAATGTAAAACAATATTTTATGAGAGATCATTTAATATTGTTGATAAATTAAATTATCTATGGAATTCTTTCCCGAATGATATTTTGTCCGATAACCTCTTGCTTAATGCTTTTAAACTCAGATTGAAAAAGTAAATAAATTGTTTATCTCAAACTTATTAAATCTATTTTAGATATATGTCTTGTATTATGTAAATATTTGTATATTAAGTTACTATATTACTCAAACCTATCGCACCATCGAGCGTTGCTGGAAGAGATCTTTATTAGAGATAAGTCAACCTTTGTGCACATATTTTTAATGTCAGTGTGTAACATTTATTGGTACCTTCATAAATAAATAAATAATTTACATTTACATTAAATTAACATGATTTGTTTTCTCGTTGAAAAAAATCTATAAATCACTAGCTGCCCCGGTAAACGTTGTTATGCCATATAAATTTTGAAAAATTGGGTTGGGCCTCCCTTATTACTTATGGGTATAAAAAATAGATTTTCCCCTATTTTCAGACCTACCCGATATACATACAAAATTTCATTAAAATCGGTGGAGCCGTTTCGGAGAATTTTATATATAAGAAGATAACTATTTTAATTTGTATATTTATTGGAAAATAAATATTTGTGTATAATTTTTTGTATCATGTTAATAACTAGTTGATCCAATTTCGGTTCGATAGGGTAAAAATATAATTAAATGATACCTTTTTTCTGATATAAATCCTTTTTCCTATCCCAAGCCAATGTTATTTTTAATATACTAATGGGAACCACAAATGTATCCATTGAAGCGTTGAATAAAACATACGATGAAGAATAAATGGTGCAGTGAACCAAATAACGTCATATCAACCTTTTTTTACGTCCCATAAACAAACAAAACTACGAATGAAAGATGTAGATTTAAGATAGTACTATTTAGGTAATATTAAGAGTACAAACAAAACGCATTAGGCTGATATAAAGTAACGCTCAACTATAACGTTGTTTAATTACTTTTGTTATTATGTAAATCACATTTTCAAATGGACAAATAAGTGATTTAAAATTATAACTATTTAATGGTAATTTGATATAATAATTTCAACCTAAAATAAATAATAGTTTAAAAAAACTAAAAACACGCTTTTTATTATAGAAAACCAAACTAAAAAATAGAAAATAAATTTTAATAAATTTAAAATAAGAATAGTGTTAAAAATTTCAATAAATATAAAATTTATTTTCTATTTTTTAGTTTGGTTTTCTATAATAAAAAGCGTGTTTTTAGTTTTTTTAAACTATTATTTATTTTTTACTTTTTAGTTTGATTTATTTATAAAAGCGTGATTTTTTTTAGTTTTTTTTTTAAACTAAAAAAAATCACACTTGAGAAACGGCTACCAGAACCAAGGAAGGCCGCAGGCGCGCAAATTACCCACGGAGAGTTACATACTGACATACTGACATACTGACATACAAGTGAAGCTAATATAAAGCGTGTAATATATAAAAAGGACAAGAAGAAATGGTGTGAGAGCCAGATTCAAATTTGGTCAATTATTTCCTATCGAGTCAAAATTCGTATACTGCATAAGGAATATATATTATGATTACTCGTGACCGTCAGCTGCGATTCCGTGGGTGGGGCGAACAGTGGCAACCTTCCAAACATGTAGAAAAAAATTTTTTTTCAGTAATTTCCTCCCGTTTCAAAATTCGTCGGATTATAGTTTACCTAGCATCTTGAAGGAAAAATAAAGTCAGCTGACCATAACGTGGTGGAATATCCGTCAGCTGGCTTGACCATGTAACATTTTGTTTTTTTTATAGCAACATCACAGTTACCATTTAAGTAGCTTTTTACAAACAGGAGTTTCGTGAACGGAGTCGAACCCCACCCACGCAGCTGACGGCCTCGAGTAATCATAATATGAACCCCTTATGCATTTCACGAATTTTCGCTTGGGAGGGACTTGGTCATAAAAATCTGTCACTGACTCCCGTACCAAAAGTAGTTCTTAAGTATAATATGTATTACTATAATGTAATATTTCGAAATCTAGCTGCTGGGGAAACATTTATCAATCATATATTATATTTCACTAGTCGATTCGCCCCGGCTTCGCACGTGAGCAATTTTACACATACTTAGATTTAACAAAAAAACATTTAATTTTCAATTTATTGGTATATAAAAATATTCAGTTGTGCAATGAAATTTTTATTACTATACGCATGTACTATGATCTTTTCCGGAACAAAATATAGCCCAGTTGTTAATCCAGGTTATAAACAAACTGTGTGCCAAATTTCACCGAAATTCGTTTAGTCGTATTTGCGTAATTGAATAACAAACATCCAAACATGAAATAAAATTTTTACATTGATAATATTAGTAATATCTATACTAATATTATAAAGAGGAAAGATTTGTATTTTTGTATGTAACGAATAAACATAAAAACTACTGGACCGATTTCAAAAATTCTTTCACCATTAGAAAGCTACATTATCCCTGAGTAACATAGGCTATATTTATTACAAGAAAAAATTAGAGATCCCCAGAAATTCTCACTAAAACCAACACAAGGTGCAAAAAAATTAGCCATAAAATATCTTTCATCGCATGCGCTGCGAAAAGTATGGATGATAGAACAAAAAAATGTTCTACAATATTATAGAACGTATCAATATCTACAAAAAACTCCGCGAGACCATATGTCCAACTATTGTAGTTAAGTCACTATAACTACTTTTTTACATTTTAAAAGTTGATAAAAATGCCTATCAAAATCAGACCATGTTTTCCATAACTTTGTATTAATTCTTATCCAAATAAATTATTTCGTAATGAAGACTGTTTCAATATCTTAGTTTTTGAATTATTGAAATCGGACATTCCAGTCAAAAGATATTACGAAATAAAAATATCAAGATAAATAAAAAATACTAGACGGGCCGCCGGCGCGGAGTAGAGTGCCTCGCAGCGCAGCGAATAACGACAGAATGCGGGAGCCAAAAAGTTAAAAAAAAATTATCCACCCGTGCGAAGCCGGGACGGGCCCCTAGTATTATTATATATCCCTTATTATTAAGAAATAATTTCAATGCTTAAAGTTATTAGTAGTGTCTGAACGAAAGTACGGTGTCGGCCGGTCGGTGGCAAACCTTCCGAAACTACGACAGCAACCGAAACTGCATTCGGGAGTTCTCGCACTGCAATCGTTCATGTGAACATGTTCGGCGCGTTGAATTCCAAGCGATGAAGACATTTTGCTCCAAACACGTGCCTAATCATGTCGTGACTTAAGGATAAATTATTTATAAGGATGTTTCGGTTGCGGTTTCGACCGAAACTGAGACCGTTGCTAAAATTCGGTTTCAATTTTGGTTTCGGTCGTAAAAACCAGTTTCGTTCGGACACTAGATATTAGCCATAGTGTTTTTATTTTTAAACCGCTATTTTTTTCAACCGCCGCAGCTATGAAAGTCAAATAAAGCCAAGAGCCTGGAGTATAAATGATCCTCATTTAATCCAGGGAAATTTCAATAAGCCTTAATAAAATGGCGGATGTCCTTTCTTACAACTGGATGAACAGGACAGAACACAATTATGTTGTTTGATTTTCATTTGATCAAATTTCTCTTGACTTTCTGTTCTAATTTAAGCAGTGACTCTAAAATTGAGTTATAATTGATCTTGAAAAATTTCAATAACGTTTAATTTTCAATGTAAGGTTTCAAAGTAATTACTCAACAATTTTACTCAGGGTTGGTTTGTAACAATAATTACGTTTTCACCAAAATAAAATAAATGCTAGGGAGGTTTTTGTAAAATACATGTTATGACAACTCTCAAATCAAATAAATATTAAATGGATTCGTTTCGTCCGGAACTCTTAAAAAGGATATTAACCGATTTTATCACTCTATAAATTTATTACTACCGCAGTAAAAGCACGGTTAGATGTGATTTGTTGTCTACACAATAAAATATAAGGCAGATAGGTGAGTGTTTTTTAAAGAAATTTCGCCATTAACATAAAGTGTGTTACCCCTGAGGGAGTTTGGCTAATTTGATCGTAGATTACATTTTATTTCAACTAGAGGGATAAATGTAAAAATTCCAGCCGAAACACAACTTTTATGTGACGTGTAACGATCTATATCGAGCTAAGAAAATAAATTAAATGGAATAAAACCACCGTTTGTTTGTAAACAAATATTTTTAAATAATGTAATTAAACATTCAATTTATTTGATAACAACGCCACGCTAACGACACATAAAATGATTCTTACATTTAATAATAATTATATTATTTGCAGTACAACATTACTGTGGTAAAATGAAGTCGTTTTGGAAGATTTAGGTGATACGATAAAACTTACATAATATTATGAACATACCTCTAGACAATGGTGATAAATAATGATAATGCACACTGGCCCCACCAGCGGAGCACCCAGCAAGCGTCACACTGTCAGGATTGCCTCCAAACATCATGATGTTGTCGCGTACCCACTTGAGGGCGAAGGCTTGGTCCTTTAGCCCGGCGTTGCCTGGTATCACGCTATCGCCAGTACTTAGGAAACCTATGAAAATAATGTTTCATTTAAATTGTTGTTGAATATGTATAACATTTTTATCGCTGCTTCAATATAGAGGTGTTAATATTAATTTCCTTAACATCCAATCTCTTGAACCTACGTAACTATATAGTACCTGTACGAGTGAAATCCTGTTGCTTCAAAAAAATATTGGAAATAAAACAAATACATTATTGAACCAAGATAAAAGATTACCTAAGAAGAATTAAGAATTCGTCCGTGTGGAGTAGCGACACTTCCATATAACTTTTCATCCCCCCTTTCGCATTAAAAAGTAGCCTATGTCCTTTTATTATTTTTGGCTCTAGACTATCTGGATACCAAATTTCATTTAAATCGGGTCAGTAGTTTTGGCGTGAAAGCGCGATAGACAGCGACCATCCCCTATTGTTATTTTATACCCTTGAGGGTAAAACTTTTACAAACGTTGAATGTCATATTTATTTATAACGATTCAATAGACTAACAAGCTTCTAGCTCTAAAAACTCTAAAAATTATGATACTTCTATACAACTTTCATCCCCCCTTTCAACTCTTTAGATCCCTTTTTTCGCAATAAGAAGTATCCTATGTTCTTTCTCAGGCTCTAGACTATCTGTATACCAGATTTCATTTAAATCGGTCCAGTAATTTTGGCGTGAAAGCGCGATAGACAGACAGAGATACTTTCGCATTAGTAGTATTAGTTAGGATTAGGATTTATTTTACAGTGCTAAGGTACAAGATACAGTGTCAAAGGAATTTGTAACAAAACGGAAGCCTATCTTGAATCTATAAGATGATACTTATTCTACTTTGTTATTTAAATACCTCTTCTATCCATCATACTATCAAATAGCGTTGGAAGCAAAATAACTTTAATACTTTAAACAATTAATTTATGTATCTTTATATTTAAATGATGTATCTTTAGTTTTGTTGTCGTGTAGTTTTCGCGATAGATATTGTAAAGTAGAATAACTTTGTTTTGGACGTTCGCGAGATCATAACTAACTTTTTGGCAGAAATAAGCCAAATTAGGAAAGGTTCTTAAATAGTCAAAGTAGATCATCGTAATTCAGTAAATTCAGGACGATAAACTAAGTTAAATTTATTGATACGTTCATTTTAATATTGTCTTCAATTATAATATTTCTTAAATATCTTTCCGGATAATGCAATTTCAAATATCATTTTACAATGATAAACTTTATTCTCCATTTTCAATTTCCCAATAGAAATAGCATTCTAATAGAATCAGATTAATTTTTACTGTTTTATATATCAGTATATGTAGGTAATATAAGCCCTGAACGGTAGTTAAACTTGATTAGTAATATATATTGCCTGCATTGCGACCCGACGCAAATGTTTCTCTATTGACTTCAGCGAATTGTTTGTCCAAGAGAATGTAATTTATTTAGTTTTATATATTTTATTAATGTTTGTCGGACTTTATGTACAGAATAACAGCATCATGGCTTCCAGTTGATGGAAGTTATAACTATTTAAACCTATTTCGGATTGTGACAATTGTGAAATCTCTGAACTTATATGCTATCCAAGTTAATCCTGCATTCATTATTCGGACCCATTTTCAGCTTCAATATATATTATCAAGGGCATAGTGAGTGCCTGGGTTTATACGGTAATAGCCTAGTGGTTAAGACTTTGACGTCGTACTCAGGAGGTATGAGTTCGAGTCTAGGCACACAAGCAACTAAATATCACTTGCTATAATGAGAAGGAAAACATCGTAAGACAACCTGCACTCCTGAGAGTTCTCTAAAAGTTCTCAAAAGTGTGTGAAGTCTGCCAACCCGCACTGAGCCAGCGTGAAGTATGGCCTAACACCCTCCTTACTTTTAGGAGGAGACCCAGCTCAGCAGTTAGTCATCCACGTTGATGATCCTATTTTAATACATTATCTTTGAAACTTTATACTCGGGATTTTTAACAATTTCAAAGAATTTTAGTCCATGAATTCTACACAAAACTAGATTCAGCGACATTTTAATGGATATTTTTTTATGCGTCGCATCATTCAACAGGCTGTTCTATCAATTACGTTTGGATTCAGTCAAAAATAACACTAACTTTGAACACCGACAAGCTTTATATTCGACATTTACGGACATCGAAACGTATGCACTGTTTTAAATTTTATTACAAAAAATATTGGACTGCATTTCGCTAATGGGTTTATGATGTAATGACTTTTTATGCTTCCTACATACATAACATATTTTTTAGTTGTGTGTGTGTGTAAAAAAAAGTGTGGTTGTTAGATCGTCAAGCTACCTACTTGTGTGGTGTGTCTTAGTTCGGGTTCGCGCGTCTCACTTTTGTGTGGACAGGGTGCTCTTCTAGGTTGTACCATACGAGTTTGGTAGTTCAGATTGCCGCGGTTTATAGCAAGGTAACATTTTTATTCCTTTTAAACCATGAATTTCCGCAAAGTAACGCCTGATTCAATTCAATATATTTTTTAGTGTTCCGTAACTTAATCCGTAAAAAAAAATGGAACTAGGATTTATTAGGTGTCTGTCAAGATCCTTATTCTTAGAAATCCGTGGAGACATCTACTAGCTACTCATCATCATCATCACGACCCGTCATTGGCCCACTGTTGAGTCGGGTCTTCTCAGAATGAGGAGGGTATTAGACCATAGTCCACCACGCTGGTTCAGTGCGGGTAGGCAGACTTCACACACCTTTGAGAACTTTAGGGAACTCTCAGGAGTGCAGGTTTCCTCACGATGTTTTCCTTCACCGTTAAAGCAAGTGATATTTAATTGCTTAAAACACCCACGTAATTCAGAGGTGTGTGCCCAGGATCGAACTCGGATCTCCCGAGTAAGACTTGAAGTCTCAACCACTGGACCATCACTGCCATTAGCTACTAAGAGAACGTAATCAATACATTTAAACACATCCTGTTAGCTTAGAATCGAGAATATATAGTAAGAAGCAATGTTTTGTAGCCCAAGTAAAGGAAATACTTTATAGTTAGTATACATTTCAAATAATCCTTACCCAAAGGTCCCAATCTGTAGTTCAATGTGACAACAATCATATCACGATCCATCAAATGTTCAGGTTCGTATGAAGATCCACTTCCGTACATAAAGGCGCCGCCGTGGATATAGACCAGCACTGGTAGAGACGCTGCACCGTTAATTTTGGGGGTGTGGACGTTTAAGAAGAGACAATTTTCGCTACCTGTGGAAACATAATCTTATGTAGTTTCATCTTAATAATATTAAAAATACAAAAGTTTTTTTCTATGAAGATAATTGTCATCGGACCATAAAAAAACGGAGACATTTTCCATGCTTTTATAATTTATCATGGAAAAAGATGAGCGTTGGTTTCTTTGGGTTTTGAGTTCAAAAGATCGATTTTTATAGTTTAGTAATTTAATCAAGAACAATGTCCTCTTTTGTAAAATGCTATTTCTTTTATAATATACTAGCTCTGTGTATATGATGTATATGACACTTTTCACGTCATGTACAATAACAGCAAAGCTTGGCCGATAAATCAATGTCGGTTTCGGAGTTTGGTATCGCGTAAATCGCGCTCTTTGTTTAGGGTAGTTTGGCACTAACTATGATAAATACGCCAAACCTCTCTTTTTTGCCGTTACAATCAATACTTTTAAATACTTATAAAAAACTAAAAAAAGGCTTTTCTAAACAAGAACGTATATTAAAAAATCATTAACAAATAAAACATGCTCTTCTGTACAAGATTACCCAAAAGATAAAATGGCTTGTAAATGTAGCTAATATTGACGTTCAAGTATAATATTACTTTGCAAAACAGATTATGTAATAAAAAGCTTTTTGAAAGAGCGACTGTTGAGTTCCGAACAAAGTCATTTGTAATTTTTGTAGACTGGTTCATCAGTGCACAGACAAAACTGCTGAAACTACAAACACATAAAAATGGTATAAAGGACATAAATCTATAATCCATTGATTTGATATATAGCATCATAACTTTCAAATGTAAATAAATACCTTTCTATTCAAATTTCCTAACATAGAGGGTGAAATATTAGATGATAATGCGGTTTTCACGTATTAGTTTAAGGAAAAACGTTATCTTCATTAGATTTTTTTATCTGAATTCAGCAAGGATTGGTCTAGTTAGTAAAAACAATAATACATCGTAGGGCTAATAATAATAACTACTCAATAACAGAAAATTGCACGAATATTATTCCTTTGCGCCATATTTGTTTAGGGATGATAGTCGCTTTCTTACGGTTATATACACAAGTCCCTCAATTATACAGAATAGCGATTCGTCTGGCCGAAATTCACATGAACCTCTCTTAAGTCTGACTTTCCGTCCGTCGTTGTATGACGTATCCGAATACATATTTTGTTATTACGGTGATTATTCTGAAGTTAGTTTTCTTTTCTGTTTCTTTTGTGTTTCTTTGTTTTTAATCTATAAAGTTGCATGTACTTCCAATGAGACTTTTTATAACGTTTATTGGACTGCTATCTAATGCAGTAATAGCCTAATGGTTATGAAATCGGTTTCTTATTCGGGAGGTCCGTGTACGATCCCCCACACACCTCTGACTTTTTTGAGTTATGGGTGTTTTCAGAAATTCTCTCACTCCTGAGAGTTCTCTAATAGTTCTCAAATACGATTTTTACCAACCCGCTCTTGCCCGCTAAGTGTGGTCTATAGTTTAACCATCTCCTCATTCTGAGGAAAAGGAGACCCGGCTCAGCAGTGTGACGATGATTGGACTACATTTGTATTTGTCTATTAAATAGCTCAATTTGATTTCGAATTTTGCTTTTGCTTAATCTTTTTGTTTGTTTCTTCTTTTTATAAACCCCTGACGCAAAAACGACGCGGTTATAAGTTTGTTACATATTTTATTCTATCTTGTTATTTTTGTTTATTCCATTCTATTTCCTTCTCTCCCTCTCTTCATGTATTGGTTCTATGTTTTCCGGCCTGCATATTTATAACCGTACTTTCATTAATTATTTGTAAATCCCTAATGCTATATATTTCTTGTCGTGTTCCTTCTCTACTACTGCCTCCTCTGATCGACGAACTTTTCTCATATTTCCATCTGATTTAATACCTCCCCTAACATGTCTTCATTAGTTCTTTTATCCATGTGATCTTGTATTAAATTATTTTATTAAATTAACTAAGGAAATAAAAGTCAGTCTAGTCTACAATCCGACAGCCCTACATAGTAAAGTACCTTATTCCGTGAGAAAGGTTCGCAAGTACCATTTGCTCGTAGAAGGGTTGTTTTGTATTAGACCTTGCCTGGGTATTTGTTGATAATGTTTAAACTTTAGAACAACAGCTGGCTCTGTATGTATTTCTATGATTATTATTCCTTGAAGTTCCTTCACGCGTATAAAGGCTTGTAATAATTTTGACAGAATTCCAAATATAACAATAACGACCCCTCCTGGCTTCGCGTGGGTGCTGTTTTACACTTGTACCTCCATAGAATTAACAAAAAAACATCTAATTTTCTGTATATTGCTATATAAAAACATTCAGGCGTTCATAATTTTATTAATATCTCATAGGAAAAATGACTTTTCCAGGATAAAAAGGCTTTTATTGTGCTTGAGTAACAAATATCCAAACATTCAAAAATATGTACAAATTTTCACATTTATAATATTGGGTAAAATTAATGTCTTTTATAAATATTTTCTCTAACAATTATCACTTTATTGAGAGCAAATAGTAAAGTGATTATTCAGAACAAGAACCCATGAGTATTAAGAACACTGAAAGGCAAAACTGTATAGAAATGGTTTGATAACTTCAGCATATCTTTATCGTTTGAAAATCAGTATAAATGAGAATACCAACCAACAATTTTTTTTTCGAACGGATCGTACTGCAGGCACGGAGAGAGCGGTTTGGTAGCGTCCCACACTCCAAGCCATGGCTTCTGTTGTTGTGGTTCCTGAAAACAAAATTTACATTCAATATCATGGGCCCTAGAATAACGGAAAGGAATATAGTAGCTAGTAGGACTCAACTAAGTAACTAGAGTTTTAAATTTTAAATTATTAGACTTCTTTTAAACAATTTGCCTAAAGCTTGAAAATTATTATTTCTTTATTTATTAATTATTTAATATTATAAACGCAAAGTAACTCTGTCTGTCTCTCTGTTAGAGTAATTTTGGTAATTGAAAAGGGTACATGGGCTACTTTTATCGCAAAAAAAGAGGGGTTGAAAATGTGATAAACATTTTTATAGCAGTATTTCTTAATAAATAGCAAAATATATAAAAAATATCATGTTTTTATTATAATCCAAAATATAAGTAGTAAATTGCACCCGTGCGAAGTCAGGGCGGGTCGAGTAGTAATAAAATAAACATACAATTAATTAGCATTTCACGTATGTCTCAGTAAATTCATGAACTACATTTAATTGGCTGCGTTTGCCATTAATTAGCGAGAAACACGACAATATGAGCTTTGGATTGTCAAACAGCTGCTTTGTGTTTCTGTGATATAATTATCAACTTATTTATTTTTTATACCTAAATAGCCGACAAGAACGACATCGTCCGCATATCCTCCCTCCATAAATGGGCAATCCATCACTCAAATAATTTTTCAATTCCAACCAGTAACTAATTTTGTAAACATTATTTATTTGCTTATAAGAAATATAACCGAGTAATATGAAACAGTAGAAATGAAAATATCGCAAAAAGTTTATGAAATACGGCTTCGTGTTGTGGTTTTAATGAATATGTGAAAAATCCTCAACTTTCCGAGTGTTGCCAAAAATTTTACGTTTTCTAAATACTTTTGAAAAAGTGGTATTTGCTAAAGGGACATTTTTGTTTGTTTAACATAAGTAACATAAACATTTACTTTGCATAGTTCCTGGAACCCCTCAGACAAAACAGACTAAACAAAGAAGCTTTATTAGTAATAATTTCCAAGAATTTAACATAAGATTTAGTAACATTAACATGTTTAAACTCAGCAACTGCCTGCTGATAACCGTATTATCTGCAGCATTGTGGTACATTGTTTTTATCGTTTACTGACCTGACTGACTGACTTGTTGACATTTGTTAAAGCCACAGCGTATCCTTACCGCAAACAACGTAAATTTACATAATTAACAAGGAGTAACTTTCAACAAGCAAGGCATAATTATGTTCACAAACCTCTACTGGTTTTACTTAACACGGCAACATATACTAACATTATATTATTATAATAATTAGTTACTGCTATTAAATATTGCCTTAACACTTGGAAACGTTGCGCCTTTCGATCACTAATAAGAACTGGACACACAATCAGTGTCAAGAAATCAAATCAAAACGGCCACCCGTTTAAACATAAGGCACTCCACGTCAAGTGTACAAAAAAAATGTCTATGTTTTCAATTTAAGTAATATGTTATACTTGCACACGTCCTAAATTCAAATACAACATATTTTACAATTTAAAGTGGTTAACGTGGACTCGAAAATTAAATAAAACTGGCAGAGATGTCCTACTTTAAACTTTATTAATTAGTTTTAAGAAGAAAAAAATAATAAAGAAATAAATCTAATTGATACTTTATTAAATATCCTTTTTAATTATATTTATGAATTTTAAATTATTTAATACTTTTTTGGAAAAAAAATTGTTTAAAATTTTAAAATTTAGTTGCTAGTAGCATATGGATAATATATTTCTAGGTCTCAAAATGGGTTGCATTGTTTTTTAGGAACTAGACCAATAATAGTGACGAAGAGAAACGTTCGTCTCATAGAAATTAAGTATTCAGTAGATATTTTGGTAATTTTATTTCAATATTACAATACCTATTATTACATCAATAAACATCAGAGTAAAAAGAATTTCTTTAAGTTCAATTAGTTCTGTCTATCTATAATTACTAGTTATGATGTTGACAACATTGATTTGAGTAGTATTATATTTTGAAGGTGTTACCAATGCTACACATCATTCGAAAAGGAAGGAGGTTACCAAATAAATACGCCGGCATGACGAGTAATCAATTCGATATGCTTTAGCTGTGTGTCTGTCACAGGTATTTTGTCAAAGCCGTGATATTATAATTTCACTAGTGATATTATATTTAAACGGTAGATTGTCAATCGACTTAAATTATTACAATTTAACGGCCTGGTTTTAGTGACATTGTAATGTCAAGGGGATACTATAGTGATATTCCCCGTGTTCCGAAATACACTGAAAGCACTGGCCAGTGCTCTCAGTGGTCAGAAATGTGTTCCGTTATAACTGTCAGTGTACTGGCGCAGTATCATATGGAAATCCATGACGTCATCAATCGACGCCATTTTTGTACTGAAACCACTGGAGCTACCGAGCTACCGAGCTACAGTGCTCCCAGTGTTTTGATCACGTGATCAACAGGGTTAAGAATTGATCGCTTGATGCTTGTACTATTGATAATAAATAATTATTTAAATTGTTATCTTAAGAAATCGGGCCTTATAAAAAATCAAAGAAACCTTTAAAATGAATGACATTGACAGATGACAGTATACATACTGGTCTGCTGTTCCGTTTTAAACAGTGGTTCAGTGTAGCTAACTATAAAGGAACAGCTTTCCAGTGTACTGAAGTGACGTCACACCCGACAGTGCTCCAGTGCATTTCGGAACACGGCCAATATAATAAATCTAGGTATATTATGAGTGAAGTTGGCAGTGTGTTTTGTTAATTTCTTTTTTCTTTAATTTTTGTCACGTCACGGCTTTGACAAAATACCTGCGACATGTCTAAAGTATAACTTCCAATACTTATAATTGACCGAGACAGTGTCAAACAATGTCATTATCATTTTATATGGGACTGTGTACCTAGTTCTAATTTGGTGATCAAAGATTGCTCTACAAAAAATAGCTGTGGAGGCACCGTTAGACATATAAAAAGTAAACGATTCGAATAATGTTTTCCCTCATATTTTGAAAGAAATATGTTTACTTTGTTTTCAAGTGAACCTACTATCGTTAATATGAAGAACTTTATTTCTCGTCACAATTATTTCAGTTTATTGTTATAGTAAAAGTTACATTTTATATTTATTTTTGTTGTCATAAGTAGAATTATATTTTTTTTTAAAGTTGAGATGAGTCACGAAACATTTATCCTACGTAAATATCCTATCGCATTGACTAGTCCCCCTTGTTTTGAAAAGGGTTTTGTTTATCAGCTCTTGCTATTAAGCCACAGGACCCGTCATTTTCATATGAGTAACTAATCCATACTAATATTTTAAATGTGAGTAAATCGTCTGTCTGTCGCTCTTTCACCCCAAAATTACTGAACCGATTTAAATTGAATTTGGTATACAAATAATCTAGCGCTTCAGAAAGGACATATGCTACTTTTTAATGCGATAAAAGGGTTGTAAGGGGTTGAAACAGAAATTTTCCAAGATTGGGAAAAGCAGAAAATAAAGTTTCGGATCTGGTTATGGATACGGATATATGAATAACATTACACCGGATTCAGTTATGGATATTAGATTTAAATGGAATGAAGCAAGGGAAATAATATCGATAAAAGGCCAACGTGTAGGCACGGCTGGACAAAAACAAAAACTTGTCAAAAACGAGGAGAATCCGAAATTATTCGAATGTTTTCGGTTATGTTTGGATTCACTTGCAATACACTTACTACGAAAAATACTATATTTTCCTCGTTCTCGTTTGTTGTTATGTTCTTTGTATGTAGATGGCATAATAATATAGTATGCAGAAGCTATGCTAAGTAAAATTAATTCAAAAGTAATGAAAAAACAATTGTTTTAATTCAAAAAAAATTCTGAAAATGGCAAATGCTTTTCAGAAGCTAATTTTACCAACTTTAGTACAGCAACCCTACTCCCCGCGTATGGTAACGTACCGTCGTAATGTTGGCAATACTATGAGAGTGTCAAAGCGCACTTTGTTCTTGTAAAATTATACATGTTAAGTTCTTATTACTAAACAATTATTACTCTAATTGCTTCCGTGTTAAATGGTAAACCACATCTCTAGTTTAATTCAACTCCACTTCAAAATGCCGAAAAGAACGAAAAAGAAGCAAATTATTGATTTATTATGACTTTTTTAAAAGAAATAATTAATGATTAAAACTATATTTTTTTTTTTTCAAAAAATGTAGCAACCCTAAATGTACATATCACTTGAGCAAGAGCGGTCTTTGTAAATGCATGTTTGTAGTCGAACTGTGTGAAAACTGTATAATTTGAAATTCGAATTAAATTGCTCAAAGGATTAGGTGAAGTTTTAGAAAATGTTTAAACTTTGCCAGAGAAAAACAATCACGTAACTATAAAGTGGAAATTGTTCTTTGTTTTAAACTAACTAAACTAATCTTTAAAAACTTTATACAAATAATATGAAAATAGTGTCGAAGACCGCTCACATGATTAAATCCTGTGGAGGGGAGTTTCAATTGAATGAAGGGCAGCCCTTGGCCTTCGTCATAAGTCGAAAGCGCTGCTTAGGTTCCCGTCGTAATAAACGTGACGAAATACATTGTTATCCTCTTCCGTTATGTGGGTACACTTTTACTATTTACGAAAAAACCTTTATTTCGATAATAAAGCTAAGTTTAACGAAGTTTAAAGCCATTTTTCTATAGGGCGCGAAAACAGCTCGCAAGTGTCATGGCGTCGGCTCTGACGTCACGCTTAGGTGAACATGTCATTGTGTCTATGCGTAGCGAAGAAATTAAACAAAATAATAAATTAATTCATGTGATACAAATGAATTCCAAAGTTTATAAGTGTTGTAGTACCTCTGTGTAAACAAAAATGATAGTATTGACAGCGGAGTTTACCTAAGCGTGACATCATGCGCTGTCATTGGTGTCAAAGTAATAATCTTAATTTTTTAAATAAAAATAAATCAGTGTATTAAATTTTTTTAATATAAATTTTCTCCTCAAAACATTATTTCGGAAAAAATTTTTGTACATATATATATATGTCGGAAACTAAAAACACAACAACACAACGGATGGCCTATAATATAAGCTACGGGCGCAACACGGTCAGGATAAAACTAAACATTACGACCTCGTATTATTCTGACCGGAACTATTATGACAGTAACCCAAGCAGTGCCTTAGACTTGTGACCAAGGTGTAGGCTTAAGGAATTCCTTTATTCGATCGAGAAATTCACCTCCACTGCTTAATTTCACTGTTTAATCCTAAGATTAGACTAACATTAACCTAACCTAACACAAGGCTAACCTAACCTTAGGCTAACCTAAACCTAGCTCACACCTCCGACATATAATTAATTTAACATAATATATCTAAAACCCGGAAGAAGTCACGCGGATCGACTAGTATCAAAAATTGAAGGGTAGATCACTCAGATTCCTTGTTTTTCCTCAATTATCATTGAATACAAATTAATGTGAAATACGCCATTCAACGCAAATTACTGTTGCTATAGCGATTTGTGTGTACTTGTTATTCGTTGTTCGGCCTTGACTGATAAATAACACGATAGAAGTGAAACTTCAGTAAATCGACAAAAGAATGAGATGAATATATATAATAATATAAAATAGTATGTATATTTCTGTCTCATTCTTTCCTACACATTTTTGTATTTGTCTCTTACCTGTCGTTTTTTCCGTTGCATCCGGTTTGAAATCACAACGATTCTAAAGAAGTTTCACTTCAAAAACTGTTTTGTATTACACTAGCCGAACTGCGTGACTTCGTCTGTATGGTATTTAGTATTCCATATTTTCTTATTCACTTGCTCAAGCTAGTTTTTATCCATCGCCCATGGACGAGAGAGACTCTGTTGTTTTGTCGATGCATTGCATCCTCGAAGACAGAGTGGGAAGGGGGAGTGAACAAAAAATTGCTGCGGTTTCAGCGGACCCTGAGCAAGATCCCAGAGTCCACTAGATCCGCAGCATTAATGGGATGGGAGAGGGAGGGGTATCTCTAGCCCACATGTGGCTCGACCGAAACGCGACTATGACACTTGGCGGTCGGATTCGCGTGCTGGTGGTCGCAAGCCAGTCAGGGAACAGATCCCCTACCACCAAGTGGTGCTGGGTTACTCGGCTCTTACTTGATGCTCTCCCAGCGGTAGAAGGGAATAGTATTCTAACCCGGGACGGGTAAAATATCTTTTTAATTATAATGTTATGTTTTTTTATTGACCAAAAAACAATTCTTGTTTAAACAAAGTGTTACTGTGATACTGTTCAAGGCTTCGGCGGCGAATACAGAATCTTGGACAGTCTACCAAAAGATGGATAACGCTTTCGTCGACTCCAGGATCGCACTCGCATCATGGATGATCTTTACATTTAAACCTAACCAAGTATTCTGCATATCCTCCATGTCCTGTTAATGCTTGAACTAATTCTGGAGTCAGTTTTAGCTGTCTATTTAGTAAGGGACTGAAAAAAATAAAAGCAACTTACATAAAATCGCCTAAAATAAAAATTATCAAAAAAAAAAAAAAATTCAATTTTGTGAATTTAAAACTACAGTTTATTTAAAAGAGAAAAAGTGAAACAAATAATTGTCGTAGAGAAAATAAAAAGTATTGTCATGTATGTACTTATATAAATACACAAAGAATAAAAAAGGTTGTAAAAAGAATTAAAATGTAACAGATATAATTATTGTATTTACATTTAGGGTACTTACACATGTTCTAAAACAGCATGCTAAAAGGCGTGCTATAAGTATGCTTATTATGAGCATGCTTGTGAACTGTTTACATATGCTAGCTCCTGAATAAGCATGCTCAAAGCAAACATTCCAATACACATGCTATTTGATAGCATGCTCTCTGCCAATTCAAACAAAACTATGGAAAATCAAACAGCCATCCGCCGTGGATCTGAATAAAATTATATTTTACTGAGCATGTAATGAATCCAAAAACTTCTCTCAGCTAGGAAGAGAAAAAAAACGAATAAGCTGCGCGTGCACCTAGCAAACAAGATCGATACAAGCATGTTCATTAAGCAAACGCGTTTACACTTGCTATTACCTTTCCCCCTACCACCCCCGCTTCAACTAGTATGCTTAAAGATAGCACAGCGTGCTATTATCCAGCATGCCACTAAAAAGCATGCTTTCGTGCTAGTAATAAGCATGTGTAACAGTAGACATAGATATTTAAAGTTATGAATTATACATATAAGTAATTACAATACATTATAGAGGCAATGGAAGAAGTCACTCAATAAAAATAAATAAAATGGAAGTACAAAGGGAAGGGAATTAGAAGAGAAAAAAAAAGAAATTATTATTAGAAGACTTATGTAACTGGAAATTAAAACTCCGCGAACTTATGAAGAGAAGACTGCACAGATTTTAAAAAAGTGTGATACTGACAACACAACAAAATCCTTGGTGGTAGGGGATCTGTTCCCCGACTGGCTTGCGACCACCAGCATGCGAATCCGACCGCCAAGTGTCATAGACATCCCACTCCCATCCCATTAATGCTGTGGATCTAGTGGACTCTGCTCACGGTCCGTTGAGACCACAGCATTTTTTCTTCTTCACTCCCCCTCCCCACTCTATCTTCGAGGATGCAACGCATCGACAAAACAAGAGGGTATCTATAGTTTTGTCGATGTCCATGGGCGATGGTGGCCACTTACCATTAGGTGGACCATTTGCTCGTTTGCACCTTAAACTACCATAAAAAAAAACTGACGATCATGTGATTTGTGTCAAGGTCAAACAGAGTAGGCTCTTTAAACCTGTTTCTACAGTCTTTTACATGTCACTGTGGAGTATAGCTATACAATAACAATTCAGCCAGCCAATTGTATTAATTGAAATCTCTTTTTTTAAAGTATCAATGAAAAGTTTCGTTTAAAAAGTTTTAATTATTTATGCTAAGGTTAAACAACATTTCATAACAATCAACATATTTAAAAGTTGTTTGCAAAAAAGTTTCTCAACTTTCAAGGTCAAATGCTTTTGACTTTAAAGTACCTGACATGCATTTTATAAGCATTAGCTACGCAAGTTTTTAAAATTATAGACACGATGTTTTTGTCTTTGGAAACTGAATCAATTTATTACACATATAGTGTAATACAATAACAACTTGTCTGCAGTTTTTTAGAATAAATATGTCATGTAATAAATAAAAACCGGGTTCCATACCAATATTTGGCAAAAAATCACGCCATTAAATATTTATTATATTCTGTTAGTATTTGCTGTTTTAGGGGCAACAGAAATACATCATTTGTGAAAATGTCAATTGTCTAGCTATCACGGTTCATGAGATACAGCCTGGTGAAAGACAGGCCGATGAACAGCGTAGTCTTACTAATTAGTTTATGAAGAAACTTTTCTAATTTTTTGTAGAAGATTACTGAATGAGATAAATGCTGAATTGATATTTACATAACATATCTAAATCGTACCTCAGCGAAGCGTGGACGGACGGTGAATATAAGCATTTATATAAGACATTACATCACAACGTTTGATATTACAATATTTTTCTTTTCGTAAATTACAAGAAATATTTGTAAAATAAGTTTCTCGGAAATAGTTTAAAGTATTTAAATAAAACAATTAAAATAAATAATACAAAAATATTTTAAATAAATAGGTAATGCAATTAAATTATTTAAAAAGATATAAAAATATCAATTTAAAAATAACTATGTAATTTATCAACTAGGTCATTCTACCCACATACGTTTAAATATAAATCACAAGCAGTAACGAAAAAGAAATGAGAAAATTAAATTTTAATATTTTAGGAAGACCAGAAATATTAATGTTTTATATAATATTACTAGCTGACCCAACAAACGTTGTTTTGCCACCGTGGGCGACCCTTATCACTTTGGGGTGTAAAAAATAGATGTTGACCGATTCTCAAACCTACCCGATATGCACACAAAATTTCATAAAAATCGGTTGAGCCGTTTCGGAGGTATGGTAACTAACATTGTGACACGAGAATTTTATATATAAGATAGTACTGAAATTCTTACTTACCCGAAATCTGTATTTGCCGATCGGCGGTCGTGCGTATGGTATCCCATAAAAGCTGGCATAGTTTTTACCATTAGTTGAAACTTTCCATGTCCCTAGCAAAACACCATGGGTTACCCGAACTAAGGGGTCTGGACCCTGTCCAGTAACACAGACAGCTACGGCTAATAACAGAAGTAATTTAAACGATGCCATTATTTTTAGAACGACATTTACGTGCGCGCGCGACGGTCTCGGAATCAACACTGTTGTACGTCGTTTCTGTACTGATTAATTAACGTTGAATATAATCAATGTTTTTGTTATTACAAGAGATCCGTTTCGTTTATTGAAGTTATCTAGTTAAGTTCTATATTTGTTTCAGATATATTTTTTTAAATATAACTAACATTCGGGTTACTGTAGAGGTACCAAAAAATAAAAAAATCGTCCGACGATACTGACGCTCTGAATACAACCACCATTAAAAAAACCGGTAAAGTGCGAGTCGGACTCGCGCACGCTCACACAATATTTGGCAAAAGAATTACATTTGTTGTATGGGAGCCCCCATTAAATATTTATTTTATTATATAGAGACAAGAGAAATACATCATTTGTGAAAATGTCAACTGTCTAGCTATCACGGTTCATGAGATACAGCCTGGTGACAGACAGAGGGATGGACGGACAGTGAAGTCTTAGTAATGGGATGGGATGAATTGATAAGTTATTTACAAGATGATTCTGACTGATCCAGCTCCACTGAATATTGAATCACTGTGGTGTGATGGATGTGGATTTTAGCGGGGATAAAAATTTATAAAAAAAAATGTTGTAGTCTAGTCAGTTATTTGTATAAGGAATCACTCGCGTGTTACAACCGGTACTATAGGTATATAATTAAATACTTACAATTAAATGCGACTGCAATTTAATTTGTATATAAGGATGAGTTGTAAGTATATAAATATATGCAATTTTCTACATCATATTACAACATGGAAAACAATGGTTCTGTTTAAAAGATACATTTGAATTTATCGAAAGAAATGTTTGTAGTATTAGTGAATTGCTAGATTTGCATTAATACTATAATAGAAAATATATAAATTAATATTACATATGTTATTGATGCTTTCACGTGTAGATAGTATAATACATTAAATTAAAAGGAATGAGTGGAAGATATTTTTTGATCAAAATCCTTACTCATCACTTCTGTAACGGATATTTTTTTATGCCAAAAGTTTTTTACTTCTAATAAAGTGGGTAGTTATGCCTACTATAATAAAATATTTCCATTCGTAATTAATCTGACTTTGTCAATTTAATAATAAAAACTGAAACAATGTTATTAATATGTTAAACAAATTTTTGTGTTTTCATTTTAAAATACGCAAAGTTTAAGTTTCATTCCATTTTTATTGATTTCTCATTAAGAAAAACCGAGTATAGTTTTATTATTAATCTTAAAAACATTACATAATTTACGTTAATTACATATTCAGTTGTATTACCAACCTCAGGTAGTCTATAAATTAAGCAGTTTATTTTGGGTCACATCAAGTTTAATTGCGCGCGGTTAAACCACATCATTTTGTGATCCGAAAAAATAAGAAAAATCGCATGAAACAAAATGGCACAGTTTATTTTACGTTTAAATAAATAGCACAGTTTATCTATTTAATTGTTTAGACGTTTTTTTAAATGTTGTTAAATTATTTTTTTCTTGTTATACTATTTCAAAGTGAATTTATTATTTAAATTTTAATAAAAATAAATATATTAGGATCAAGACCTTTTCCTCCACTCAAGAGGTGTTATGTTGAAATTAATATCGAATAATCAGGTTCACAATAGGGTAACAAAAAGGTAAATATAACAAAAATCTTATTTTTTAAGTTTGTAAACTAAGCTAACAATACATTGGAAGTGATAAGAGAGAGGAGAGGAATTTTTATTTGCGCCTTGAAGGTATTTACAGGATCTAAGCATAAGCTAAATTGCATCAATGTAGTTTCTACTCAACAAATTGGTTTTCTCCAATATAATTTTATGATCAAAGCTATTTAGAAGCACTTTGAGTAAGTTTTAATATGTTTAGCAGACAGAGAAACGTTTGCAACCTATATTTATCTCCTTAATTACATGAATTCTCTTCTCTAGAATTCTAGTAAATCGTTTAAAGGATTTGTCTTTTGAAGCGTGCCAACATTTAAATGAAGACTGGGACTAGATCGCTTTTAATTCAGATGTAAGCTGTATTTATCAAAGGATTGCATCAGCGCAGCGTTTGGATGGAGTTTTTAGATTAAATTTAATCGAGGTAAAATTGTCGTTCAGAAGCACGAAAAGTTTAATAAGTTTAATAAATCGTAAACTCATTTTAGATTAAATATAACTAAACTAGTCCAGCCCGGGGTGGATTTTACCATGGGATTATGTTTAAATTTATGTAGGTATAACTTTTCGCTACATTTTACATTTAAAAAAAAAAAGGTGTGTGTGCGATTCACACACGATAGAAGTGAAACTTCAGTAAATCGACAAAAGAATGAGATGAATATATATAATAATATAAAATAGTATGTATATTTCTGTCTCATTCTTTCCTACACATTTTTGTATTTGTGTCTCTTACCTGTCGTTTTTTCCGTTGCATCCGGTTTGAAATCACAACGATTCTAAAGAAGTTTCACTTCAATATTAACATAATTTACCTATATATGAGTAATTCTCAAAGACATAAACAGTCACACAACTCGACATGAACTCTATCCCTTATTTCAAACCCTTCAAGCCTTTTTATCGCGATAAAACATGCCACGTACTTTTCCAAGCTCTAATCTATCTCTGTATGCAATTTTATCAAAATCGGTTCAATAGGGTTACTTTCGCATTTTTAATATTAAAAAATTATAATAATATAGTATTTAAAGTAAACTTTTTCTTGGGGACTATTATTTTTGTATGTAATGAATAAACTTAAAAACTACTGGACCGATTTCAAAAATTCTTTTGCCGTTAGAAAGCTACATTATCCCGGAGTAACATAGGCTATATTTATTAATAAAAAAAATTAGAGATCCTCAGAAATTCTTACTAAAACCAACGCAAGTTGTAAAAAAATTAGCCATAAAATGTTTTTCATCGCATGCGCTGCAAAAAGTATTGATGATAGAACAAAAAATGTTCTACAATATTATAGAACGTATCAATATCTACAGAAAACTTTGAGAGACCATATGTCCAACTATTGTAGTTATGTCACTATAACTACTTTAACTTAGAAATGCCTATCAAAATCAGACCATGTTTTCCATGCCTTTGTATTAATTCTTATCCAAATAAATTATTTCGTATTTAAGACTGTTTCAATACCTGTTGATTACGAATGATTAAAATCGGATATTAAAAGATAGTACGAAATTAAAAATGTCATTATATCAATAAATATACGCCGACGGGCCGGTGTATTTCCACGCAGCGCAGAAATGCGGGAGCGCCAAAATGTGTAAAAAAAATTATCCACCCGAGCGAAGCCCGGACGAGCCGCTAGTCTATAGTATTTTTATGTGAGTGTGAAAATTTATTAAATAAAATATCTTTATTGACAATTCGTTTAATTATTATCAATTTTCCTTCTAAGCCTCTAGAAAAGTAATAACTGTGTTTTAGAGAGAAACTCTACTATGCTTTTAGTAATACATTTAAAAAAAAAATTAGATCTGCAGTGACTTTATTCAATGATCAGTGAATCTAGTTTTGATGTAGATATTTTATTCTCAAAAGTAAAACAAGTATTTTAAAAACCTCTTCTTTTATTCTAAAGCCCTAAATAAAACTGCAAATATAAGACCGCGAAGGAAATTGTGACAGCTTAATGACTATACTTCTTACTTAATTACGGAAAGGGTTACTTACATGATATTATATGGAAGTAGGGACTTTTTATTTTACCTTAAATAAAAAGTTGCATTAAATATTTTGTCGTCTTTTTTTTTTCGAAAAAGCAAGTTAATGTACGGAACATTAATCAATAATGACTCTAAAAGTCGTGCATTAAGATCCTATGGAAATTTCATTACTGTAGTTTTAGGTCCTTTACAAGGTTTATTATTTTTTTTTTTTATTTACACGTGAGGGGACGGGTTAGAATACAATTCCTCTTTGTCGCTTGGAGAGTATCTCGTAAGAGCTGAGAAACCCAGCACCCCCTTGGTGATAGGGGATCTGTTCCCCGACTGGCTTGCGACCACCAGCATACGAATCCGACCGCCAAGTATCTCTGACGCGTTCCGGCCGAGCCGCATGTGGGCCAGATCTTCCCCTACCTCTCCCATCCCATTACTGCTGCGGTTCCAATGAACACCGGGTTCTTGCTCGGGGTCCATTGAAACTGCAGCAGTCTTCTCTTCGCTCCCCCTCCTCCCTCTATCTTCGAGGCGGCAACGCATCGACATAACAAGAGATACCCTCTAGTTTTGTCGATGTCCATGGACGACGGTGGCCACTTTCCATTCCAAATTTATATGATTACCATAAATGCCATTTTAGAGATTTTAGATTATGTGATATTATCTGTTTAATGGAGTAATAAGTGATTATACCTTTTATAAATGCGCCAAGTGTAAAGTTTGTGTAACTGATCTATGCAGTACTATGCAACATTGTTGTTTGATAAATATACCTAAATCAGAATGCCCTAGATGCGGCTTGGATTTTTATGAACTTCAAGGTCATTTAAAGTTTCATGATACCAATACAAATTTTACTAAAGACACATTAATAGTCAAGGAATTCGAACCCAAAATTCTAAATGAATAAAGTAAATTACAGTACTACACAGGATGTTACAAAAATGTATAAATAAATGTCCTTGTGGCCTACATTTTGTCAATGAAACAACAATAAAAATGCTTAAAGAAAAATGTTCAGGTAAAATTAAAATCAAACAAGCCAAACAAAATTGTTTTAAATGTGGACTTGCATTTAGCCATGATATCTTGTTTCAACATTTATTAAATCATCACAAAGGTAAAAATGGCTTGTTTAAATATGAAATTGAAGAAATATAGTGATAATTCTGTTAGAAGCATAAATATTTCTCTTTTCTGTTCGTTCTAGTGTTTAAATACTAATTTATATTGGCTTCTTAAAAGTACAAAACTACCATTGAGAAAGAGACCTTATATAAAAAATAACACGTAACAGGACTATTACTCTATTGGGAGCTCTATAAATATTATTATTATCTATAAAATTCAATTGTTATAAAATCATTTGTAAAACTACTAGTAGATAAATAAAAGAGTTACTGTATAGGTGGACCGTTTGCTCGTTTGTCCCTTATCTATCATAAAAAAAAAATATTTCTACACGATGGTGAATCAGAACAGCAAAAAATAATGTGACATTCTCCTATATTATTAACCAAAAGCTTATCGGGTAATAATTCAAGTCTTACCGACTCATTCTGGGCACATTTCACCAAAAATTTTTTTTCACCTGGGTACAAGTCATCCATAGTACCACACTCTTCGCAATTAGGCGAATTTCGCAATTAAGTTTTTCCCATCAGATAGACGGATCTATTTGAAGGAATGTGTCCAGATCTAAATTTCAAACAAATATTAAGGTTAGGCTAAAATACAGAACACACAGATTAGTTGGATTACATATATTGTTGAATAATCACATTCTTCATGTATCATTACGAATGGACTCGATATAAATCAACTATTCCACTTAAGTAATTATGTCACATAATTATATTACTCTACTTATACACCAAGAGATGAGAGACCACGTCACTAATAGTTACTTCACGTACACATTTCCGTGATATAATGCATCCGCGCTCGGCCATGCTTTACATATAGGCTGTCGCGAGTAGCGGAAAATGCAGTGCTGCTAATAAGTAGCAGCCATGCTCAATGCTGCCATCTTTCAATAGCGGCGACAACATCCCGTCGCGCGTAGCAGAAAATGAAATTCTGCCAATCAATAGCAGTCAAGCTAAATGCTGCCATCTTTTAATAGCGGCGACAACATCCCGTCGCGCGTAGCAGAAAATGAAATGCTGCCAATCAATAGCAGCCATGCTAAATGCTGCCATCTTTCAATAGCGGCGACAACATCCCGTCGCGCGTAGCAGAAAATGAAATGCTGCCAATCAATAGCAGCCATGTTAAATGCTGCCATCTTTCAATAGCGGCGACAACATCCCGTCGCGCGTAGCAGAAAATGAAATTCTGCCAATCAATAGCAGTCAAGCTAAATGCTGCCATCTTTCAATAGCGGCGACAACATCCCGTCGCGCGTAGCAGAAAATGAAATGCTGCCAATCAATAGCAGCCATGCTAAATGCTGCCATCTTTCAATAGCGGCGACAACATCCCGTCGCGCGTAGCAGAAAATGCAGTGCTGCCAATCAACAGCAGCTTTACTCAATGCTGCCACTTTCCAATAGCGGCCATTATACAGGTAACCAAATCTTTTCTATTCAATTTAATTGTGTCAATCCACGGTTTATTTAAAGGTTAAGCTTGAATTGTTATAAAATGCAATGCTGCCATACAACCCTTCCTCAAAATATTCTTTACATAATTGGAAAAAACAAAAATTATAATAAATTGAAAGTATAGTTTAATCTTTAATTCTGATTAATGAAAGCATTATTAAAAGTATATTTTTGTACAAAAAAGTTGGTGACTAGAGAGATAAAACTATTATGTGTGAGATTATCACATATTATATGTATTATAATTAGTTTTCGCCAAAGAGCGTTATGCAGTAAATTTAAATGTTAATGAGGTATATAAATGAGTGTTAAGTAAGTAGGTATACGTGTATGTTTAATTACACTTACTGCTATAAATGAGAGAAGAATGATAGCTTTTACTGTACAGCAATACGCAATTTAGTCGGAGCCGAGCAGTGCCTGAGGCTTGATACCCAGGAGCACGTTTAAAGAGATAATGAAGTAAACTTACGTGGACCTCAAGAAGAGTGACCTTAATCCCAACACTATAACACTAACTTCCATGTACACTGCGCGAAAACACCAGAGAGACTGAGACTAATCTGTCGCACTAAAGGTTATATATTGTCTTCACGTCGATATACTTGACATAATATAAATTGATCTACCCGCTAATACTACTCATTGTCACATTGCAAGCATATGTCTTGTTGCGTATTTTTCTTTAATATTTAAGACATAAGGTTTAATCTAAAAATGGAAATTATAAAATTAACGAGATAACTAAACATTACGATCTCGTCCTATTCTGACAGGAACCCAAGTAGTACCTTGGACTTGTGACCAAGCGTGTAGGTTTAAAGACGTCTTCAACACACTTCACTGCCCAGGTTTGCTGTAAACCTAAAAGATTAGGCTAACTCAACACAAGTCTAACCTAAACCTAGCTAACATTTCCAACATATTTATTGTTACGAAATATTAACCAAAAACATAATCGCTAGGCTACGGACCAAGTAATTTAACAAAAACATTAAGCGCGATAGCGAACTTTTCTGAATATTATTCGGATGTAGTATTTTAATTTAGAAATAATACAGTTCGTACCGACATAAAACTTGAGGATATTTTAGGGATTAAATTAATATATTATTTAAAGCGTAATGAGATTAGTTTTGGTTAATATAGTCATTAAACCATATTTAATTCTACCTAATACCGAGTAGATTTATTCATATCTACTGTTAATTATGATGTTGGCAACACTTATAATTTGAGTAGCATCCTGTTATTTGAATGTTGGCCAAGTGATAAACACAAATCAAGGAAGTGGAAGAATAATCATTGATTAAATCGCGAATATTCTTTGGAGTAACTCCGAATCTCTGTATCTAAAGTAACACCCAGTAGGATATTCTAGTCAAGCCGTCAAACTGTTAGTCTGCGTATAGACTACTACAACATTCTTTCTGGCCTTTATTAATTAACACTACAAATCCACATAGACAGTTGTCATATACTTATTGTTGTACAATTACTACAATTTAGACTACCACAGTGCTTAACCAACCAACCAACCAAACACAGTGCATGCTTATTGTTGCTGTTGGTTAAACGTAGTTAGCACGTATAAATGCAAGCGGACTGTATGATGTGTGCACAACTGCACATACAGTATAACGCTTTGATCATCAATGCAAACGTTGCTATCGACATGACAATTAGGAATGATACGGTACGAGTGTTCAGTACTATTGATTGTAGAAACTGTAATTGGGAGTATACAAGCATTTTCAATTATTGGACTAGAATTGGACCACGGGCCAACAAAAACATTGTATGTTATGAAGTGGGGCTAACGACTAGGGAACATAGGGCATGAATTCGTCAAACGCTAATAGCAACAAACTATAGTTCAGGTGGAAACAGGAGAAAGCAATTATAGTAATGAGCGTATCCAATTAGGTCCGTAGCTTTCGGATATTGTCACATTATGGAGACTTTATTCAAGTTCCGAAAATAAGGTTATCTCCATCTTCAGCTGAGCTATAGCTATCGGTTTCTAAGAATACTTCTGCATGTGATGTGTGCTTCTGCATGATGTGCATGTGATTGGACATGGAAGTACCAATACAGGCAACATGGTCACAATGCGTAACTGTCTCCACTATTTTTGCTCAGATCTACAAATAGCTTCCGGCCACTATAGATAGCTAGATTAGTTCAAATGACAAGGCGTTACAATGTACTTATCACCGTGATCCGAAGTATGACTAGCGCCATCTAGTAATACGTTGGAAAAACCAAACGACACTGAGTAGTTTTGAGAATATTCCAATGCCGTGATTCAACTTTCTATAGTTTGTTAATATCTCATAAGTAGACTAAAATTACATTTTTTTGCTATTGTGAACAAAAATTGAACTTTTGTTCATATGTGTTTTCGAACCAAAAAATATAACGTTTCAATTTTAATTAATATACAAAAGTTGTTCAAACTAAATAACTTGTACATAAAAGAGATATTAAATAACATAAATTCAGAGATGAGGGATTGCATTTCTGAAATTGACATGGACCAATAAAATGTATTTATGGTTCATTATTTTGGCTATAAGAGCATTCACATTAATGGTGCGCGAATCTGATTTATGTCCTTAGTGACCTATAAAACCTTTGTTAACTTCTATTAGTTTTGATGTTGCCAACATTGTTTTGAGTAGTATTTTACTTTTGAAGGTGGCATTACTGCTGAAATTCATATTATAAGTTATGATGTTGCTAACATTGTTTTGAGTAGTATTTTACTTTTGAAGGTGGCACTTCTGATGAAATTCATACTATAAGTTATGACGTTGCCAACATTGTTTTGAGTAGTATTTTACTTTTGAAGGTGGCACTTCTGATGAAATTCATACTATAAGTTATGACGTTGCCAACATTGTTTTGAGTAGTATTTTACTTTTGAAGGTGGCACTTCTGATGAAATTCATACTATAAGTTATGATGTTGCCAACATTGTTTTGAGTAGTATTTTACTTTTGAAGGTGGCACTTCTGATGAAATTCATACTATAAGTTATGACGTTGCCAACATTGTTTTGAGTAGTATTTTACTTTTGAAGGTGGCACTTCTGATGAAATTCATACTATAAGTTATGACGTTGCCAACATTGTTTTGAGTAGTATTTTACTTTTGAAGGTGGCACTTCTGATGAAATTCATACTATAAGTTATGATGTTGCCAACATTGATTTGAGTAGTATTTTAATTTTGAAGGTGGCACTTCTGATGAAATTCATACTATAAGTTATGATGTTGCTAACATTGTTTTGAGTAGTATTTTACTTTTGAAGGTGGCACTTCTGATGAAATTCATACTACAAGTTATGATGTTGCTAACATTGTTTAGAGTAGAATTTTACTTTTAAAGGTGGCACTTCTGATTAAAATTCATACTATAAGTTATGATGTTGCTAACAATGTTGTGAGTAGTATTTTACTTTTGAAGGTGGCACTACTGCTGAAAATTATACTATAAGTTATGATGATGCTAACATTGTTTTGAGTAGTATTATACTTTTGAAGGTGGCACTTCTGATGAAATTCATACTATAAGTTATGATGTTGCTAACATTGTTTAGAGTAGTATTTTACTTTTGATGGTGGGACTACTGCTGAAATTCATACTAGAAGTTATGATGTTGCTGACATTGTTTTGAGTAACATTTTGGCTTTCGAAGAACACCTGAAAATGGAATAATAATAATTATTACATCGCGACTAATGCTGAAGCTCTGTGTCTAAAGTATAACCCTCTGGAGTAATATTCTAGTCAATAAGCCGTAATACTGTAAATCTGCGTGTATACTATAAACCACTTAACACTTAATTAAAATTAGAACTACGTATTTAAATAACAGACTGATAAGTAGCGATGTAATTAATGTACGCAAGGAAGCTAATTGCAAAGTGTTTGCTATCACATGGGTAAGTTCATTATAAAAAAGCTTCATTGAAATATGCTAATTACATTTATCTTTTGTATTAATACCAGCTTACGGTTCCTCAATTAAATATTTAGAAATGTATGAAATATATTTTTAAAACTAGTCAGGATTAATATTCTTTAAAGTGATGTTAAAGAAAACTGTTAATTCTAAGTATTTTTTAATTTTGTTTTATATCGCTATTTATTTAGTAATATTGATAGACATTCATTGTTTTCAATGAATGGTTTAGAGAATTTACTTTCAGTAATGAAAATTTATGTTGAAACTTGTATCTTGAGAAGACTTGTAGCAAAACAAACATTGTATAAATGGGAAAATAATATGAACAAACAGCAAGCTTGTTATTGTTAAAAGAGGAGCATAAGGCTGCTTTTCCTGGAAACTGCTTCGTAAAAATCCCATTGGTTTCCACATAATAGAGGGTGTAATGTCGGAACATTGCCCACTTAATAAACATCTATTGACCATAGGCTTGACAGCCCTATAAACAGTGACTGCCTACAGCAGAAGAGGCGACTGCTGCTGGTTGGCACAAATCCTCAAAGAAATAAGGTCACTTCAAGAAGCCTGCGAGGTTCCCAGGAAATTTCGGTGCTTCTAAAAGGAGTTGGGCTGCCTAGTATAGCTAGTCTTCTCTGTAAGCACAATGGAACGAATTTGAGTTTTAGTGCGGAAACAGGAGCTCAGTTACTCACTTAACTTCACTCAGGGTGTGTCAATTGAAGCGATTTTATTGGTTCACTACAAACACATCCCTTGCTACACATTTTATTCTAGATATCTAACATAATTTATGATTTATCACACTTTCTGTAATATAGAGGTCCAACTAAAGCGCTGGTCCAATGATTACAACCTTATTCTATATATATTAAAGTAATTGTCATAGAATGAGAGAAGAAAGAAGAAGAAAACGAACCCGTGACTGTACAGAAAACCGGGCAGCACCTAGGACTTTCGACCTAGGTGTACGGTTAAAAGCCTTTTATATAATTACAACGCACATAAAGGTTATATATTGTCTACAAGTCGGTATACTTGAATTAATAGAAAAGAAACGCACGAACGCTAATTTATCAACTCAAAATTTGTAGATTAGGTAACGAACCATAACAATAATTTTCTGACGTAATGTACATAACAAGGAACTCCTACACTTGAGAACATAAATACATTTTGCTTTTAATTGACATTCTGGGAGCTTTCAAAGCTTTTATGTTTGCTGTTAAATTTAAACTTTTTGAAACTACAGAAACTTTTGTTTACCCTCGCTTTGTAACAAGTGAACACTCGAAAATAATTTCAAAATAACATTTAGAATTACATGAAATGAAAGAAAGGGATATGTGAAATAATGAATTTCGTACTTCGTATTTTTTATGTAAGCAACACTGTTAATAAATAGCGTTTGTTTAGCTAGTACGTTAAAAATACTCCTATCCCGTGAGGGGACGGGTTAGAAAACAATTCTCATCTGCCGCTGGGAGAGCATCTCGTAAGAGGCGAGTAACCCAGCACCCCCGTTGGTGATAGAGGGATCTGTTCTCCTACTGGCTAGCGACCACCAGGATGCGATTCCGACCGCCAAGTGTTTCTGACGCGTTCCGTTCGAGCCGCATGTGGGTCAGATCTACCCCCTCCCTCTCCTATCCCATTAATGCAGTGGTTCCAGCGAACACTGGGTTCTTGCTCAGGGTCCACTGACACCGCAGCATTCTTTTCTTCACTCGCCGTCCTCACTCTATCTTAGAGAGTTTTGCCGATGTCCAAGGGCGACGGTGATCACTTTCCATCAAGCCCACCGTCTGCTCGTTTGTCCCTTATCTGCTATAAAAAAAGGCCTGATCATTTATAAGTTTTTTTCCAGTGGGCGACGTAATTTTGTGGAGTTGATTATTTGACTTCTTGATATGATTGTTGGGTGGGTAAATATTAGGAAACAAGGTCAAGAGCTTGAGCGTAGTAATAAAGCTTAGTAAACCTACTCCTGGTTCTCAAGTTCCATGTACGATTAGGCTTGTTGTCTAAAGTGCTTGTTATTATTATTTTTGGGTTTTACTATGTATGATGATATTGAGTGGACTATTGGGTAAACTCAACGTAGATACTTCTATTGAACTGACAAATAATCAAATTGATCTCTAACAATTACGAGAGAAACCTAAGCAGTGCCTTGGACTTGTGACCAAGGTGTAGGCTTAAGGAGCTCCTTTAAGTGATCACGACACTCGCCTCCACTGCTAGGTTCTCTGTTCAAACCCAAGGTTAAACGCACATAAATCTATCCTAACACAAGACAAGTTAATTACATTGTAAGGTACTCACATGACCTTGATCGGATATCACTCCTAGCACTAACACAACACCGCACAACACTATTCAGAGACTACTTCACTTCTTGAGAGTCTGCGCATGACTAAGACTTCAGTCAGACTGTTGATGGCATATAACGGGTGGAGGGTCGAGACTGTCAAAACAACGGAAGTGACCCTACTCCAACGGTATAGATACCGATGAAGACTCGATTATTCGATAGTCTTTTACTATTCTCCGACATATATCAATATTCACTCTAGGGAGGAAGCTTTTATTTCGAGGGTAAGAAAAGCCATTTTGTACTCGTTAAGAAATATATTTTTTACTACCTGAAATACCGTTACTACATTAGAACCACTATAAATTTGTCATTTTTTTAATTTTTCGTAAAAAAGTAGCCGGTATCATTTTGTCAAATATAGATACCGGAAGATAATAACGATTGTCTGGATAAATTTACCTTAAAAAGAACCTAACTGTAGTTAGCTAATTCATTATTTACGTGGTGAAGATGAATCTTGTGAACATCTAATTGAAAAAGCCTTAGAAAACTGTAAGTAGGTCATAAGTAGGGTTGCCAGATGGCCAGGAAATATGGGAATGTACCGGAATTTCTGTTATTGTCCAGTAATCAGATATTATAGTCCCAGATTTTTTTATTTTTTTTTAAAAAGATTACTAGCAGTATGGATCACATACTACTAGTATTCCCTTTACCCCTCCTAGTAAGCTAAAATGCTTGTGTCAGGAGTGGGTCACGCCAGTAGTTCAATGTCCGGAGATTTGAATCCACAACCTATCGACCGTGAATCCAACACCAGAACCACTGAGCTACTGACGCTTCAAGAATTCAAATTCTGAAAATCTAGTAGTAATTATTTTTATATACATCACAAGAGACCAGTAGGCAATAGGTAAAAATAGCTGTTTTCGAAAAAAGACCCTTTTTTTGGTCGTCGGACCCCTTAGAGTTCCTTTTTATGATCTTCACTCAGAATTTAATTTTCCCGGATTATCCCTGATATAGATTCTATAAACCATTTCCTTGAGTCCCTTTGTGTTTTTGTTATCACATCAAGCTAGTAATAAAACAAACAAGTATTTTATAGACTTCTGAAAGTCATTTTTGAAAACTTCTTTAGGAGTAATCTTTGACTACGTTTCTTGTTTTTCGTTCGTTGTTTGTTTTCTTCTCCTTTCCGATTTCATAATTTTATATTATTGGTTGTCTAAATATAAGTTAATTTATAAAAAAAATTACGTGTTGCTCTTTCGAAATATGTTTTTAATTATCTATATCTATACTAATATTATAAAGAAGTAAGATTTGTATTTTTGTATGTAACGAATAAACATAAAAACTACTGGACCGATTTCAAAAATTCCATCACCATTAGGAAGCTACATTATCCCTGAGTAACATAGGCTATATTTATTAAAAGAAAAAATTAGAGATCCTCAGGAAATCTCACTAAAACCAACCCAAGGTGCAAAAAAGTTAGCCATAAAATATCTTTCATCGCATGCGCTGCAAAAAGTATTGATGATAGAACAAAAAAATGTTCTACAACATTATAGAATGTATTAATATCTACAAAAAAGTCCGCGAGACCATATGTCCAACTATTATAGTTACGTCACTATAACTACTTTTTTACATTTTAAAAGTTGATAAAAATGCCAATCAAAATCAGACCATGTTTTCTATAACTTTGTATTAATCCTTATCCAAATACATTATTTCGTATTCAAGACTGTTTCAATACCTGTAAAATACTTTTTGAATTATTAAAATCTGACTTTCCATTCAAAAGATATTACGAAATTAAAAATATCAATATAAACAAAAAATACACGTCGACGCGACGGGCCAGTATAGCGACGCAGCGCAGAGAGTAACGCGGCACGAGAGGGGGCACCGAAATGCAAGAGAGCCAAAATATTTTTAAAAATAACATTCCACCCGCGCGAAGCCGGGATGGGCCGCTAGTTTATAATATATTGGGTATAAGTCGTGCAGTTTAATTTTGTATAATGAATGTTTATACGTATTGCTGTACAGTATACAGTAATAGAAACACTCGAGTCCCCTATTCAACATTATTCTATTTAGATCGCGGTAATTTTAAGCAACACTACATTTGCTTACACTACCTATAATTAATATTCACATTTTGATTTATTTTTGTAATTAAACACACAGTAACACATAAATATTAATGTAAAATTACAGACTTAAAAAACCTTATTTTTATCAAATAAATTAATTTTTTTATATATTATTGCTAAACAAAGATATACAAGCACTTATAACAGTTTGTGTATTTTATCATCCCGCAGGAACTCTGATTTTTTGCCGCCTAATGTGTGAATCCTGGTTATAAAGTATCTGTGTGACAAATTTCATTGAAATCCGTTCAGCCGTTTTTGCGTGATTGAGTAACAAACGTCCATACACACAAACTTTCACATTTAGAATGCTTTCAATAGAAATTTGATTAACTAAATAAAATATGAATGAGTTTTTTTACTAACACACACAACACTACTAGTATAAATATAGAGAGATATCATACCAATTACTGTACACCAATACGTATACACATGCTATTTAGACTGAGGCGAGCATAGCCTGGGGCTTGAGACCCAGGAGCAGGTTTAAAGAGCTCTTTCATAATATTACCTTCCACCTCCAACACTCGACCTCGCTAACGACAATTGATAATAAACTTCCATGTACACTACGCAAAAACACCAGAGAGACTGAGACTAATCTATCGCACCAAAAGTTATATATTGTCTTCATGTCAGTATACTTGACATAATATAAAATAATCTTCCCGCTAATACTACTTTATAAATGGTGTTGCTAATACTACTAATGTTGTTAAGACGCCATTTGCAAATGACAGACTATCGCATACTACAAAATCAAATCATATTTTAAAAAAATCAATTGATGCGTCACCGACATACTAATTATTATTCAAACAACGTTAGTGAGCCATTTCAAACAATTGTATCAACTAGCGCATATAAATTTAATTTAATTTGGTTAAGCTACGATTGCAGCTTTGTTCTTGGGGTTTCATTTACATACAAAAATGAAATTATTTTCCTTATCACATTTTTTACTTCCTCATAAAGTGAATATTTTAGAGCACAATCTTACTTTGCAGCTAAGTAAGAGGATAAGACTAGTATCCCAATTTTATTGAGACTTTATACAAGTTCCAGGAATGAAGGTATTCTTAGACGGTAACGCAACTCTGTCCCTAGTGTATATAAAAAAATGATGAAATAAAGACGATATTAAAACAGTAAAACAAAATCTTATATATTACAAATTTATTTGTTTTTATCTGGTTGTCCAAAGGACTTGTCCTGTACTTTCTTAACTTACTAACTTGTCCCCGCGATATAGACAAATTTACTAATCTCAATTTTTCTAGAAAACAAGTGATGTAAAAAGAAATAAGTTTTCTAACGATAAGACGACTATCTCTTTGTGATACAAAGCATGTAATCAATTAGTTTTTCTTTGTCAACTTTTATATTATTTCTCATTTATCTCAGTCCCCAAAAAACCTTCCAATCATGTTGTCCGTTGGACAACCGCAAACAATGTGTAGAAATAAAATATAGATGGCGCTCTAGTAACGGTGTCAATAAGCTAATCTTTTTGTGAGCCACATGCATCTAGCCGCCATATTGAAAATTAATCACTTCAGTTCGAATTCTAAATAGTTAACAAAATAATCGATTAGCTTCTGGTATGTTTCACACAAATTGTATTTAAATGAAAAGTTTTTATGTGTTACGAACACTTGTTGTCCAGAAGACAATGTAAGTGTAATTATATCGAAAATCATTCATCGAAGCACTAAAACAATAGTGTCAAAAAAATCTCTTACTTTTCATTAAAATAAACTATTTGTTTTAATTTTTATTGAAAGTTAAATTTATAAAATTTTTTTATGTACTTTGTCCAGGGGACAAAGAGTGTCGAGTTTTTCCGTTATAATTCACATATTTTTCAAAAAAGTGCACAGTTTACTGTGGATACCTGAAAAATAACAATTTTTACTTTAATATATATAGTTTTTTTGAAAAATAAGGCATGTTACTTTAAAATTGCAATTTTCAAATTGTGAATACTTAAAAGTTGATTGACCAATATGCATTCCTGATATAAAAGTTTGAATATTAACATTAACACATTTGAGAGTAGTCAACCCGTGAGGTGACGGGTTAGAATACAATTCCCTTCTGCCGCTGAGAGACTATCTCGTAAGAGGCGAGTAACCCAGCCCCCTTTGGTGATAGCGGATCTATTCCCCGATTGGCTTGTGACCAGCAAGCGAATCCGATCGCCAAGTGTCATTGCTCCCCCTCCTATCTCGTTAATGCTTTAGTGAATCCTGGGTTCTCGTTCAAGGTCCACTGAAACCGTAGAATTCTCTTCATACTCCTTCCTTATTCTATCTTCAAGATGGGCAGTCTCGTGCACATAATGTCAGTTGAACGAGAGCCGTAGGCCGAGCCCGAGAGTGAAATGTTGGTGTCTGTAGTAGTAAGATAGTATGACTAGAATTTGTTATGTGCTAGAGCAAGTGATAAGTATGTACCATGTGTGCCTACAGGGACAAAACAAATTGAAAAGTAACAAAAGATGGTTAGCGAAGTGACGGACTCACAAAGACGTACCGAGGTACTACACGATATTAAACGTTAAAGTTTTCTGAATAAAAGACGCAAAAAGCTTTGTTAAATAATTTTCGCCTGACTGCGAAATGATAATTTGATCTCTAAGTATACTTGAGGCGTTTCTCCTTATCCGTCTTTTCTGTTTCAAGTATCGTATTTTATATTTAACTTATGTTACAGATGTTATAAAGATAGACGTACAAATAAATCAGTTAGTTCAATCGTTCCATGGTGCCCAATATATCATATAACCTTTTTTATTTGTATAAAACTCAGTCAGTCATATTAACCTTAGGTTAAAAAGAAGAAATCAGTCATTCCCTCGTGAGGTGGGATGAAAAGTTACGTGTTGTACTCGAGTGCAAAGATTTTTCACCTTATGCTCATTTGATTCCCTCCCTAACGCTTAGGATTTTAATGTCTGAATTTTAGAATCCTTCTTGGTCGGTCATCATAATTGAGTTCGCGGTTAAAAAGCAACTTTGCACTCTTGTATAACAAATAACTATTATCAAAATTTTATTTTACGGCCTTTTTGCTATCATATCTGTATTTTATATTTAAACGAAAAAAGGTATTTCGTTACGTAAATATGCAATTTTAGTAATTCTTGTTTACTATCATCGTGTCTATTGACTATTCTGCAACTATTGAAGCTGAAAACCAATCCAATTCAACGAAAGCACAGTAATTTATAAAATATTTACATAACGAAGGTTGTTATTATTCTCTAGAGACCATTATACTTGAAAATAACGAGATACTCATTTTCCTATATTTTATTAGCTTTTAGTCTGAAACAGATACTGGTTAAACAAAACAATTTATCATTATTTTACTAATTGTAGAGACTGCTTACTGTACAGACAGGGTAGTTTTAAACCTAATTCAGATGCTAACAACACTGTCTGTAGTTAAATTAAGTATGTGATCTGGGGGCACGTTAGTGCTTGGCCAAGACGAGCCAAGCGAACCGCAAGGGTACTTACCTTTTCTCGAAGCGCTTCGTCGTTTTTATGAACTCTCATACTACTTGGTGTTGGATTATACCAGATAAACAGATTCGGGGTATGTCAATAGTGTTTCGTCACTGACTCACTGATGATAAAGAAAATTTTTATGGTACTTCCTGAAGTCCTATAAAAGCAGAAATTTGTACCACTTTTAATACTTCACTTGTGGCTTGGCTTCGCTACCGTCTTATATATTTATATATGTTCATTAGTTTTATGTTATATAACTATCTTGAAGAATCGAAAAAGGCAAGCTACATATTATAATGACTTAGGTGTACAGTTTGTGAAGTGAGGGCTTGTAGAGGTAGGAAGGGAGGGCGTGTAGAGTTAGAACCTTGGCTCTATATGAGATCTCATAACTTTTTGACAGTGCGAGGAACAGAGTTTTGTCTTGGCAACATTATGAACATGAAAATGTTTTTAGTAGCAAAACTACATAGTAACACTATTTATTATTTTTTCTGGAAACACTAATCAATCAATAAAATAATAGTCTTTCCGAATCATAAAAAAGGGTTTAGATTATATATATATATGTCGGAGCATAGTAAAAGATTATCGATTAATCGAATCGTTATCGTTGTCTATGGCGTTGGAGTGGGGTAGTAGTCACTTCCGTTGTTTTGACAGTCTATACCCTCGACCCTTTATATGCGATCGACAGTCTAACTGAAGTCTTAGTCGTGCGCGGTCTCTCAAGAAGTGACGTAGTGTCTAAATAGTGATAGTGTTGTGCAGTGTTGTGTTAGTGCTAGGAGTGCTGTCCGATCAAGGTCACGTGAGTACCTTACAATGTAATTACCTCGTCTTATGTTAGGTTAGGTTAGCCTTAGGTTAGGTTAGCCTTGTGTTAGATTCGGTTTATGTGCGTTTAACCTTGGGTTTAAATAGAGAGCCTAGCAGTGGAGGCGAGTGTTGTAATTACTTAAAGGATATCCTTAAGCCTACACCTTGGTCACAAGTCCAAGGCACTGCTTAGGTTTCTCTCGTAATTGTTAGAGATCATATTTGATCATTTATCGGTTCAATAGGAGTATCTACGTTGCGTTTACCCAATATTCCACTCATTACCATCACCCCCTTTTAGTGTTCCCCAATATTCCCCATCTTCCTCCTTCCATTTCCTTCTCATCATCATTAAAATCCCCGACATCAGAAGTGGGATCACAAGCCCAATAGTTCACGTTTACGGTTTTTTGCGTATCATCTTGACGGTTATCTTAGTGTCAATGCTAGAGAAATAGTTTTCGAAAAAGTTAAAGTGGGTAGTACTAAATAAAAATTCAGAAATAGCTAATATCACATTACATAGTTGCGAAGGTAGTTTACAATCTTAAAATCGTGATTATTATTTGAAGTAGGACTTTCGCTTTACATGAGGCACATCAGCCCTTATGGTAGTAAATTATGGTGTTGACAGTTTTTACGCATTGTGTTTGGAAATTACTGATCATATTAACGTTTTATTAGTGCGACAGAGAGCTTTTACGCTTTGTCGGAAAGATGTACTGGAAGCGTTGTCGCTTTGTTGTTATTGAGCCGTTGTAAGGTGGCTTTGTAGGCCCCGACGGTTGGGGCTGAAAGCTGTTACGCTTTGCTACGTATTTGAGATGTTTTCTGTAAAGAGTGTTGAGAGCTCTTTGTTTCTTTGTGTGTTAATGATTGAAATTCTTATGTCTAGTGGAAAAAAGTGCTGAAAGCTGTCACACTTTAACGAAGTTATTGGTCTATGTAACTAGTGTTACGTGTTACGTATTTTGAAACTGTAAAGGCAACGCGAGAGCGCGTTGATTATCAGAATGGCCGTGTCGGAGCATAGTAAAAGATTATCGATTAATCGAATCGTTATCGTTGTCTATGGCGTTGGAGTGGGGTAGTAGTCACTTCCGTTGTTTTGACAGTCTCTACCCTCGACCCTTTATATGCGATCGACAGTCTAACTGAAGTCTTAGTCGTGCGCGGTCTCTCAAGAAGTGAAGTAGTGTCTAAATAGTGATAGTGTTGTGCAGTGTTGTGTTAGTGCTAGGAGTGCTGTCCGATCAAGGTCACGTGAGTACCTTACAATGTAATTACCTCGTCTTATGTTAGGTTAGGTTAGCCTTAGGTTAGGTTAGCCTTGTGTTAGATTCGGTTTATGTGCGTTTAACCTTGGGTTTAAATAGAGAGCCTAGCAGTGGAGGCGAGTGTTGTAATTACTTAAAGGATATCCTTAAGCCTGCACCTTGGTCACAAGTCCAAGGCACTGCTTAGGTTTCTCTCGTAATTGTTAGAGATCATATTTGATCATTTATCGGTTCAATAGGAGTATCTACGTTGCGTTTACCCAATATTCCACTCATTACCATCACCCCCTTTTAGTGTTCCCCAATATTCCCCATCTTCCTCCTTCCATTTCCTTCTCATCATCATTAAAATCCCCGACATATATTTTTGTCTTATATATGTAGAGCTCTTATATATGTAGAGCTACGCTTATACCTGAGTCTCAAGATCCAGGCACTGCTCGGCTTCCTGTCTATATTGCATGTCATTGTTGTCTTTGTTGTTATTAGTACAATTAGGCAAAACTGTTAGTCGTGATCCTAGTAAATTATACGTACCTCATCAAAGATTACAAGTGTGCAGCAATAATGCATATTGTATGGCAATAAAAATTTATAACCATTTACCCAGTAAATTGAGAAATTTATCAATAAGGAGTTTCCAAAATGAAATGTTTAAATTACTTATTGACAATTGTTTTTACTCCATTGATGAGTATTTTAATAAACACCTATAATAATTTGACATAATATTCTAATTTTATTTATTTTACGACATTATTTTAATCGTTATTTTATTTAATTGCATTAAATTAATATTTCCATGTCATTGTAATGGCAGAGCATGCGGCCACCATAATAATAAAAACAAAACCTGTATTTGACCACGCTTGAGGAAATAAATGAATTTGAATTTGAGTATAATGGTTAGAATGCTCTTTCTTAATCTCTTAACTAAGTTATGCTCTAGAGATAACGAAGTAAAGGGATTAATAGACTCCTCGTTTAATCCTGCGACAATAGGGTATACGTATTACTATTACTAACAATAGAACTATCACAAACTGAATCATTAGTACTGTTCAAAAACTATCGTGTACTGTGACGTCACGTTATAAGACCAATATCGTGCAATTTTTTATCATAAATATTGGTATAAATACACTTTTATTAATTATGATAATTCATATTTAGATTTCTGTTCACTGAAATAATATTATTTATGTCGTTAATATTTTAATTTATTCATATATTTATTAGCGTCTGTGTATCTTGTTAATAATTAATTCATCAATCACCAAGTTGTTTAATAAACCTAATGGATTCTTTAATATTAGATTATTATACTATTAATTTTACAGCTATACACTCACGAGCAATCTTAAATACTGTTTAATGCATGCTTTTAGGAAATTGATTTTGATTAAACAAACGTTAGTATATAAAGGTACTAGCTGTGCCCACAACTTCATCCGCGTGGAATTGTGTCTTTGGGTAGCATTTACGTATCTCTTGTCGCAAACCTACAAAATATTTACATAAACCTTACATATTTCCATACAAACTTTCCTCCCCTATTCCCTATTGTTATTTTACCTTGAGGGTAAAACTTTTACAAACTTTGAATGTCATATTTATTTATATCGAATCAACAGACTCAAAAATAGGTTTCATCTAGCTCTAAAAATGACGATACCATACAACTTTTCATCCCCTTTCAATCCCTTACAAACCTTTTTTCGCATTAAAAAGTATCCCATGTCCTTTCTCAGGTTCTAGACTATCTGTATACCAAATTTAATTTAAATCGATTCAGTAGTTTTGGCTTGAAAGCGCGACAGACAGAGTTACTTACCCATTTATAATATTAGTAAGGATAAGGATAAAGGTCGAGTGTAGACTGAAAGCTATTTCGTTTTATGATAATTCATACTATATACTTTTACTACTATATACTATTACTACTATATAATATATTCTAGAATTTAGATACAATGAAGAATTTATTAAATTAACATCAGAATGAAATCTAATTGACTTCGCAATTAAATTACTGACTTTCAGTTTGTTGAAAATATTATTCCCGAGTTTTAGCTAAACGGTAGTGTAGAGTAGACAGTGCCTGAGACTTGCGACTTAGAAGCAGGATTAAAAGGTATTTCTATTACCAGTAAACAGTCTCCTTCACCGCTCGACCTCCTGACCCTAATATTTACCACTTGTTTAGTAAAACAGTAACTGCACTAATTATTTATATAATATATTCAGCAAAATATCTCTAAATACACAACACTTTGAAGTCACACGAGCTCTGAAAATAACTTAACCTTCTTGCGTTAAAGTCATCCTTTTTATTATACAAAATATGTACCTCATCTCTTCACTATAATGAGACAAGTGGGTTCGTAGGCCTGTGTTGCCAAGTCAATATTTAAAACTTCCCTTTAAACTATTTATATAATATATGTAATGATAATATTGCCATTATCAAAATTAACAGTATGAATTTTATCAGTTGTATCAAAAAAAATAAAATAATAAAAAAATTAACCATTAATTAGGTAGATATATAAATAGGAATATGATAGTTAGAAAAAAGGTTTTTTTTCTTTGAAAAGATTATAATCTATATGTAAAGAGAGATTTTAAAAGTTAAATAATATTTTTTATATATAGAAATGTTTGTCTGTTTGAAAGTAATTTCACACTGTTTCTAACACTACTCGTATTCTTACATAGTATTCATGCAAAATGTTTTTAATATACCTTTTTAAGATAATCGATAGATGTGAAGCAGTTTATCAATTCATTTCACACCGTAAACATTGTCTAAAGTATTATTATAAGAAATTGGATGAGTAAATAAGAAAAAGGATTATTCAGGACAAAAATTCAAAGCAATCCATTCGGATCAACGGACGGGAAAGATGAAGAATTTAATATTGAAAAAAAGTATCCCTTTTCATGATTTCAAAAGTTGTGACCGATTTGATTAAAAGATATTCCGAATTCTTCAGTGTCCGTCAGTCTTTGGTAGGGGGCCTCAAGGGGTTTTCCTGTTGTCCACTGTTCATTGATCGCTGATTCAAATGACAAATAGCGAATATTATTCAGATTACGAGAATACTTAAGTAGATATATTTTTTATTATCAATACATATTATAGTTCGTTAAGTATTTATTACATTTATTTATATATTAAAATTATAATATTAGTTGTCGGTTTGCCCACAGACAGCAGTTTCACGTAAACAAGAGTATGTACTGTTAGTTATAACGTTGGCAACACTAATTTGAGTAGCATCCTGTTAGCTATGATATTGCTAGCATTCATTTGAGTAGCAGCCTGTTAGTCAGGACGCTAGTAGCATTGATTTGAGTAGCAACCTGTTAGTCAAGACGCTAGTTGCATTGATTTGAGTAGCAACCTGTTAGTCAAGACGCTAGTTGCATTGATTTGAGTAGCAACCTGTTAGTCAAGACGCTAGTTGCATTGATTTGAGTAGCAGCCTGTTAGTCAAGACGCTAGTAGCATTGATTTGAGTAGCAACCTGTTAGTTATGATATTGCTAGCATTGATTTGAGTAGCAGCCTGTTAGTCAGGACGCTAGTAGCATTGATTTGAGTAGCAACCTGTTAGTCAAGACGCTAGTAGCATTGATTTGAGTAGCAACCTGTTAGTTATGATATAGCTAGCATTGATTTGAGTAGCAGCCTGTTAGTCAGGACGCTAGTAGCATTGATTTGAGTAGCAACCTGTTAGTCAAGACGCTAGTAGCATTGATTTGAGTAGCAACCTGTTAGTTATGATATTGCTAGCATTGATTTGAGTAGCAGCCTGTTAGTCAGGACGCTAGTAGCATTGATTTGAGTAGCAACCTGTTAGTCAAGACGCTAGTAGCATTGATTTGAGTAGCAGCCTGTTAGTCAAGACGCTAGTAGCATTGATTTGAGTAGCAACCTGTTAGTTATGATATTGCTAGCATTGATTTGAGTAGCAGCCTGTTAGTCAGGACGCTAGTAGCATTGATTTGAGTAGCAACCTGTTAGTCAAGACGCTAGTAGCATTGATTTGAGTAGCAACCTGTTAGTTATGATATAGCTAGCATTGATTTGAGTAGCAGCCTGTTAGTCAGGACGCTAGTAGCATTGATTTGAGTAGCAACCTGTTAGTCAAGACGCTAGTAGCATTGATTTGAGTAGCAACCTGTTAGTTATGATATTGCTAGCATTGATTTGAGTAGCAGCCTGTTAGTCAGGACGCTAGTAGCATTGATTTGAGTAGCAACCTGTTAGTCAAGACGCTAGTAGCATTGATTTGAGTAGCAGCCTGTTAGTCAAGACGCTAGTAGCATTGATTTGAGTAGCAACCTGTTAGTTATGATATTGCTAGCATTGATTTGAGTAGCAGCCTGTTAGTCAGGACGCTAGTAGCATTGATTTGAGTAGCAACCTGTTAGTCAAGACGCTAGTAGCATTGATTTGAGTAGCATCCTGTTAGCTATGATATTGCTAGCATTCATTTGAGTAGCAACCTGTTAGTTATGATATTGCTAGCATTGATTTGAGTAGCAGCCTGTTAGTCAGGACGCTAGTAGCATTGATTTGAGTAGCAACCTGTTAGTCAAGACGCTAGTAGCATTGATTTGAGTAGCAACCTGTTAGTTATGATATTGCTAGCATTGATTTGAGTAGCAGCCTGTTAGTCAGGACGCTAGTAGCATTGATTTGAGTAGCAACCTGTTAGTCAAGACGCTAGTAGCATTGATTTGAGTAGCAACCTGTTAGTCAAGACGCTAGTAGCATTGATTTGAGTAGCAACCTGTTAGTCAAGACGCTAGTAGCATTGATTTGAGTAGGATCTTGTTAGTTAAGACGCTAGTAGCGTTGATTTGAGTAGCACCCTGATATTTATGATGTTGGTACCTTTGATTTGAGTAGCATCCTGTTAGATACGGTGCTGGCAGGATTTTTAATTTCGAGTGTTGTAAAATGATAAACATTAATTGAAAATAAATACCTCGTCATGACAGATCATTATTATATCGCGAGTATTCTAGCTGTAATGCTGTTGCTCTTGTAGTGAGTCTTGAGAATAACTCTCAGGGATAATATTCTAGTGAAGCCGTGATACTGGTCTGCGTGTATACTATAACTCCTTAATTAACAGTACATATAACATAAGTATATGTATATGTGTGAGTGTGGTATAGCAGTAGTGTGTATTATGTTTATTTTAATTAATTTAATGTATTTCTAGCGCATATTGTATATAAAACTTCTCATCTATACAAACTAACTTTACCACTCCGTTCGCGTAATTAACTTAAAAAGGGTTGTAGAGCTTTTACTTTATGTATTTAATACATATATAGATGCTTTATACGAAACTTGAACATAGCAAATTTGTACAAACACACATCCAGACGGCTTATATTGCTATTTGCTCTCAGCGGAAATAAAATCCACGAACACTATAGAACGGAATGAATTTGAAAAATACATATTTATTCAGTTAACACAAATTTTGAGTCTGACTAAAAAGTGGAGGGAAAACAAGCTTTATTGGTTTAGGTTTTCTACAAAATTAATTGCCATAGAAAATATTTATTACTAGCCGACCCGCACTCGATTCGCTGAGGTGTATTCATATCGTTCACTTACTCACTAAGTCTTATGCACATGTACTCACGCATTCATTCGTTTAATCATACATACTCATCACCTGCAACTATAATTTTTTTTTTAATGAATTCCCACTAATATGCAGTGGATTATCTTTAGTCTTACTAATTTTTTGTTTTACAAAAACATTGTCTTGATGAAAACGAACACGACTAAAATGATTTATTAGATTTGGTGCAGTCGTTCAGTAATTATGCGCTTACAAAGACATAAATAATACAATTTCCCTCTGCCGCTGGGACAGCTTATCGTAGTCGAGTAACTCTGCTGCGGTACTCGCCCCTACCACCAAAGGATGCTTCCTGGATCTGTTCCCCGACTGGCTTGCGAGCACCAACAAGCGAATCCGACCGCCAAGTGTCCGGTCGACCCGCATGTGGGCCCATCCCATTAATCTGCGGTTCCAGTGAACAGTCTTATCTTCGAGGCAGCAACGAATCTGTAAAACAAGAGATACTCTATAGTTTTGTCGATGTCAATGAGCGACGGACACTTTCCTTCAGGTGAACCGTTTGATGGTTTGTCCCTTATCTACACAGGAGCATTAATAATAAATAGGAAGGATACAAGAGCCGAACAATAAGATATTAAAAAGAATATCTTTTTTGGAATAATTAGAGATGTGCAAAATAGTTTTTCATTTTGTATTTAAAATACTAAATGCAAAATACATATTATCAAAATACTTTATTCAAATTAAATACTTTTATGGGCTTGGGAGATTTTGCCGTTATTTTATTACTAAGTTTTTTTGACAGAATCACGTTCATTTCACGTATATAGTATATAGTATCAAGTATATTATACCTACACGTAATTAATGGAAGCTCCCTAATTAAACAGAATTAGGGAGCCTCTTAACTTAATTATGTCAAAGTACTTATGAAATTAAATTAAACACTAATATTAGATCTAATTCTACAATTTGTTTGTTCCTTATCTTTCACTGGTTCCACTACTATATTTGTATGTACTAAAAACAAAAATTATTTATGATTTGTGTTGTCAAACGAAAGCACCATAGAAGCTGGTTAAAAGATATCATCGGATTTTTTTTTAGCTGACATACGCCTCAAGCTATTTTAGATGGATAATAAAATATTAAATTAACGGACATTTATTACCATTCAGTTCAATATTGCCATAGTGATAATAGTTTATCACATTCATTTATTGATGATGACAAAATGTATTGTGCATTTTGCAAATACAAAATATAACTTAAAAGGTATTTCAAATAAAATACAAAATGTTTTTAAAACAAAAGTATTTATATACAAAATGGAAATAGGTATTTTTTATTTAGTATTTTGTATTTCAAATACTACGATATATAAATATGTCGGGGATTTTAGAATGATGAGAAGGAATGGAAGGAGGAAGATGGGGAATATTGGAGAACACTAACAGGGGGGATGGTATCGAGTGGAATATTGGGTAAACGCAACGTAGATACTTCTACTGAACCGATAAATGATCAAATATGATCTCTAACAATTACGAGAGAAACCTAAGCAGTGCCTTGGACTTGTGGCCAAGGTGTAGGTTTAAGGACGTCCTTTAAGTGATCATGACACTCGCCTCCACTGCTAGGCTCTCCGTTTAAACCCAAGGTTAAACGCACATAAACCTAACCTAACACAAGACGAGGTAATTACATTGTAAGGTACTCACGTGACCTTGATCGGACAGCACTCCTAGAACTAACACAACACTATCACTATTTAGACACTACTTCACTTCTTGAGAGACCGCGCACGACTAAGACTTCAGTCAGACTGTCGATGGCATATAAAGGGTCGAGGGTCGAGACTGTCAAAACAACGAAAGTGACCACTACCCTACTCCAACGCCACAGATAGCGGTAACCATTCGATTATTCGATAATCTTTTACTATTCTCCGACAAATATATATACGACTAGGGGCCCATTCGCACGGGTGGAATATTTAGTTTAAAACATTTTGGCTCTCCCGCATGTCGGTGCCCCTCTACCTCGGCGTTACTCGCTACCACTCGCTGCACTTCGAATATCACCGAGATAGAACTACACTGGCCCGTCGCGTCGGCGTGTATTTTTTGTTTATATTGATATTTTTAATTTCGTAATATCTTTTGAATGGAAGGTCAGATTTTAATAATTCAAAAAGTAATTTACAGGTATTGAAACAGTCTTGAATATGAAATAATTTATTTGGATAAGGATTAATACAAAGGTATGGAAAACATGGTCTGATTTTGATAGGCATTTTTATCAACTTTTAAAATATAAAAAAGTAGTTATAGTGACATAACTATAATAGTTGGACATATGGTCTCGCGGAGTTTTTTGTAGATATTGATACGTTCTATAATATTCTAGAACATTTTTTTGTTCTATCATCAATACTTTTCGCAGCGCATGCGATGAAAGATATTTTATGGCTATTTTTTTTGCACCTTGGGTTGGTTTTAGTGAGATTTCCTGGGGATCTCTAATTTTTTCTTGTAATAAATATAGCCTATGTTACTCAGGGATAATGTAGCTTCCTAATGGTGAAAGAATTTTTGAAATCGGTCCAGTAGTTTTTATGTTTATTCGTTACATACAAAAATACAAAAATACAAATCTTACTTCTTTATAATATTAGTATAGATATAGATATAGATATTTAAATACTTACATAATTTAAAAATAGACCTAGAATATGATATATTGCTAAGGAATGTCCTTATGATACCCAAAAGCAAGATATGGCTGTGATAGACAGACAAACACTCACTACATTTCACGATATTACGCCATTTTGTTTCAAAGTAGGTACTATTAAGTATCACCCATTGTTACCCAATTAAGAAATTCGAAACTTACTTATCGGACGTGAAACAGAAAAAGACAAATGTTGAATTGTGGTTTTTATTTCTATTTACTTATTATTAGTCGATACCTTGACTTCGTCTGGCTCCTATTTATCACGTACAATACTTAGATTTATTAAAAAAACATTTAAATTTTCAATATATTGTTGCTAAATAAAAATATTTAGGCGCTTACAGTAAACATATGCTATTATTATCCTGCAAAAACTCTGAAGCTTTCCGGGATAAAAGTCTGTGTTAATGCAGGTTATAAAGTATCTATGTGCCAAATTTAATTGAAATTCCTTCAGCCGTTTTTGCGTGACAAATATCCAAACTTTCACATTTATATAGTACTCAGCTGCATCGTAAATACACCTAATCTACATCAAAGTAGCTTCCTAAACTTGGCGTAAATTATATCGCAGTCGCTTGAGTTTGATTAATGAAAATGGAAAAGGAACCCGTATTATATAGAGTTCCTTTTTCACTTCGTTAACCTTCTGTTTGGCATGGAGTTAACAAATTTAAATTAATATCATCCCTTGGAGCTGTTTAAGGTCAACGCAATCAAAAGATACGCTTGTTTATATCGTTACTCGCAAGAGAATCATGATTTATAAGGTACTTCCCGTTGACCTAGAAACATAATATGTTGAGAAGGTAAAAGGAAAATTCTCATTACCCTTAATTTGATACGTAACAAGAAATACATTGTTTGTATTATAGTTGGTAAACTGACTGTGATCGATTTCGATATGGGGTTTTCTAACGGCATTTTTTTTCAATCCTGATTCTACTTGGCTGTATTTTTTTATTCCCTGGCTTCTCCTGGGTAGAAAGTACTTTAAGAGAGTATAACTTTTGTTAAATAAATCCTAGATTAGACCTACTGCAATACAACCAATTTCGTCTATTGGTATACGTAACTTATTAGCTACGTAACAAATAACGGTATGAAAAAAAAAAATTGACACAGAGCCGTCCTTACATATACTAAGCTTTAGTAGTAGTAATTGAGTAGTTATTAATATATAATAATTATAATAATAGACATATGTAATAAACATTATTAAAACCGCTTTATACTGTTAAAGTACATTAGTAGTTATTATTTTGGTTTATATACACGATCACGATATAAGAATACATACAAAATTAGTTGTAAAACCCTGATAAATATACATAAGCCTTTAGTTTCATTCCCTAAAAATAAAAATACCCATTACTGAAAAACTTATTTCTGCCTTACAACGTCTTCCCTTATGGGGAAGGAGTCGTGCTGTAGCCTCCCAAAGGTTACAATTATAAAAAAAAAAAAATCAATTTCGTCTAGTATTTTTTGCTTGTTGTACATACAAACAAATCGACGAAATTAAAAAAATATATTGTTGTGGCATCTATTGGTGTTATAAAGAGCTTTCATATTAAATTGTCTTATACGCACTGACGTTGGTTAAGTAACATTTTTGTTATATATAGAAAACAATGGTATTTGTCATGTGGAACGACATAACGCGGTCCCTGATCTCATCTAAAATTCTGGTTTTCTCGATGTTTACGTGTACGTGTACGTGTACGGAGCAGGGAGGCTGCGCTCCATTCATCTGTCAGCCAGTTTTGCCGCGGACTTTGCGTCAGGCGCTCGTCTATTAAAACTTCAACAAATTTTAGATATTATCCTGTACGTTCACGAAGTAATACTCTTCTTACTCTTAAAACTACCTTATAATCATCTAAAATAAAATGTATGTCGTTCAAAACAAAATTATGAAGTGTTGAATATTAGAAAGAAGAATTTTGTGAAAATTTTGAAAAAAATAAGGATATTTGTAAATTAAAAGGTAAGTACTATTATTTTAAAATTATAATCAAGCTCAGTTATTTTCATAATATGTAACCATAATAATCAAAATTATTTATGATTCAAATAATTTGAAAAATAAGCGCTTAAATGCACTTTTTTGCTGTTGAACTCACAGAAGTTACAATTATACTTATAGTTTTTGTATCAAACAATAACTAACATCCAATCATTCTCAAAAAAAATAAGTATCATGTTTATATTATTAGTAGCAATTAGGTTAGGATAGTTCAAATAAAAATATTGATGACACAAAGGACTTGCAAAGCTAGAGCGTAAGCAGTTTAACATAGAAACGTTGATTAGTTCTAGTCCAAGAGCTTCAGAGAATGAGACCTGCGTTAAAGCATAAAATCTGAAAAAAATAATACTACGTTTGAAGAAACTTTGTCGGTGATGTTAAAAATGTAGTAGTGGTGGCTTTGGAAGATCACAGTGTAAAATCCGATTTATCTGATATTGTATATAGATTAGCTTAATACCTGATATCACGTTATAGTCGCGATTTAGCTACTGTGACAACGGCCATGACGGAAATTAAACTATTTTTATAATTAAAAAAATTACTTTGAACTTGACACTGTACAGCAATACGTAAAGCATGTATTGTTAGCAACACTGTTTATAAAGTAGTAGTAGCAGGTAAAACATTTTATATTATTTCGAGTATACCGATGTGAAGACAATATATAACCTTTAGTGCGATAGATTTGTCTCAGTCTCTCTGGTGCTTTCCTGCAGTGAACATAGAAGTTAGTGTTATAGTGTCGTGATTAAGGTTACCCTTCTCGAGGTCTACGTAAGTTTACTTTATTATCTATTGTCGTTAGCGAGGTCGAGTGGTGGAGGTGAGAGTTAATATATAGCCCCAGGCACTGCTCGCCTCAGTCTAAATTGCATGTGTATACGTATTGCTGTACAGTAATGGGTATCATATATTTTTCGTCCAGTAGCAGTATTTTAGACAGAAATCTGAGCAGTGCCTGGAGCCCTCCTGATACCAGGAGGCAATCAGACGCGGTGTCACGTCTTTGTAGATTTTTTTTTTCACTACAGCCCCTTGGATGTATTAAGACTAGTTGCCAATCAAAAATTATCAAAACATTGTTCTAGCTCTTCTAAGCTCTCGGATTATAAGATACTAGAGTCGTGACAATTAATTTGCGTCATCCCCTACTTTCTAGATATTTATGGGGACGACTTGTTGAACTTTTTATGAAGGATCAAAGCTATATTTCTTGGCTTAACTTCTTTACAATTATAACGATGTTTTGTACTAGTTTCACTTCTTACTAAGTAAAAAACAATGCAATTAAATATTTAAAATAATTTTTACTTTTTATGTAAATGTAGTAATAGATCTGCATCTTGTAGCTAACCTGATGATTGAGCCAAAAGTGGATAATGGAACTCTTCAGTACCTACTAGTAAATCCCTTGAATTTTAAATCATAGGATCCAAGTGTCGCAACAGCAAACGAACAGATGGAATTTCCAGTTAGGTGTCTTTTCCAAAACGAGCATTTGATTTTTGATTTTATTTTTCCCCGACAAATATTAACACTATTAGCCATTTTGCATTTTCAATTTGTGGTAATAGATATAACGGTCAGACGCTTTATGTGTTCAGTGATTTTTTGGTATAGATAAAAATAGATCAAAGTATCTGTATAAAATTTTTGTATAAAAAATAAATTCAGCACTCCAAAACACTTGAAATATTAAATGTATTTGGCGATAGCTAAAAAATATTTTTTTTTAAGTGTTTCAAACACTTTACTGGCAAGACGTTATTGAAGATGCCGACCCCGATACTACAGCACTTCAATCATAACTGAAAGTGTTGAAGTAAAAATTTATTTACAAATCGGAAGCTAAAATGCTGTGATTTTGTGACCCAAACCGACAGTTACTGTATTAACGGACTTAGTCCCTTTCTACTTTTTCCTGTTCCCAAAACTGAAGAGATCTATCAAAAACGGACTCTTGCCATGATTGCAGAGGGAATACTGCATTGCTTGAATAGATCGTCAGCACATGATATCACTTTTAAGGAGACTAAATATATTAAGAGCTTGTTGATCAGCCCAGGCTTTGCACGGGTGCATTTTATTATTTACGATACTTAGATTTATTAAAAAACATAGTGTTGCTAACTGAAGATTGGCGCTTAAAACATTAAATATATTGTAGTATTATCCCGCAGGAACTCTGTATTCTTTTGGGATAAAAAGTAGCCTATAAGTTAATCCAGGTTATAAAGTATCTGTATTCCAAATTTCATTGAAATCCGTTCAGCCATTTTGGCGTGATCGAATAACAAACATCTAAACATTTTCACATTTATAATATTAGTAATATACTGCGCAGTAATGCTCAAGGTACGATAATAACTAAATTTGAGACGAACGCAGTGCCTGGGGCTTAAGACCCAGGGGTAGGTTTAAAGACGTTTTCTACTATGAGTAAACTCTCACCTACACCGCTCGACCTCTCTATCGAATATTAAAATAATAAAGTATATTACTCACGTGTTCCTTAATAACGGAGGCCACCTTGCTACCAAACAAAACTACACTACTAGTCTCACTGCTTTAATATATACTGCGCGACACAACTAGACCTATAAGAACAAACTTTATATATTGTCTACACGCGGGAATTACCAGTACTGTGCTGGCCAATAGATATTGGCGAATGACGATGAGTAAACAAATCAATAATTTCAGAAGGTATCTTACAAACTCAAACCTAACTCCGTAAATGTTATATTTATAAACTCCAAAGTTCCATTGAATTGGATCACGTATAATAGCTGTGTCAATAAAAATAATTTACCCCAAACAGAAATCTATTTACAGGAGATCAATTGGTTTTTGTTTTAAAATGATTTTAGTGTAGAAATAATGTTTACATGCCTTTGGTTGGCAGAACATTTAAATTGTAAGTCCTGTTGTCATGTTCAGCAAATAAATGTAATTCCAATTCATTTTGAATTTCACACTATGTGACAATCTATACAAAGGTTGAGTTGAGTATAAGTAAAGACAAGGCTTCCTTTTGTGAGGATGTCATGAAGGTAAAGGAGGCCGCGAACCGGGAGCGAAGGGCTAACGCCCCCGTCGAGCCTGTCCGCAGAAACAGAGCAGGACCTAGGAGAAGGTGTTACGCGCTCCTTATGCCCCATATATAAAAGTTTAGATGTGGTGCCAATGCGGCGCATCCCATTCTTTATTTGATGATAACCGTCGGAGTGTTACGGTAGAATGCAACCGCGATCCTGTGGCATTCCTGTCTTGACGGAGAATGGAAACCGCTGGGGTTTAGTGGGTATGACGGCATTTACCGGGAGTCCCACATAACTTCTACTTGTGGGGGTATGCGTAGATGCATTCCCCAGCGTCAACAAAAAAAAAAAATAAGTGCTTGAATATTATCGGTGGGGTCACCAAAAAATATCGAAATATTTGAGCAAACGTGGTTTTGCCATGTAAATTTAAAAAAATTGGGGTAGGCCACCCTTGTCATTTAGAGGTATAAAAATAGATGTAACTAAAACTGTGACACAAGAATTTTATATGTTACATATAAGATGTAAATATATATAGCCGGAATTCTTAAAATAATTACTTAAACCATAGTGAATCCCGGGACGTGTAACATAAGTTGGGTTCCGTAACATGCGATATTTATTTTTTCGATTTATGGCTATCAGTATGAAAGTTATACTGACACCTTTAGATACCTTATTAACATAGTACTAGCATTGTGACACTTAAAATGGTTATCAGGGGAGGCAGGCTCAAATCTATTGGAATAGAGGTTTATTTAAAATATAATAAAACTATAATCAGAGAAACGTAAACTTAGAAGTACTATTATGATCTAGGGTAGGGGTTCAGAAAGTCTTCGCTTTAGCGGAATTTAAAAATCAATATCAAGAACGATATTTAAAAAAAATATTAATATTTTTGTACATTTCCGCCTCCCCGACACTAAAATAAATAACTGATTTCGATAAAATTGGGTCTGCTTAACGTGAATATAAACATAATTCTTGTAACCCATTGCGTTTCATTTGACAAAATTTAAATTGCGTTATTGTTTTCCGTTTTAAATAAAATTTTATCATTATTATCTTACTGTGTGTAAAATGTAGGTTTATGAATTAAACTAAGCTCTCTTTATTCCATGTATTCTAATCTTACTAAAGTTAGCGACATCGTTTATAACTATAATAGTTACTCGTTTTCCGTCTTGACTGCATAATATTATTATCTAGTGCGTATTACTATGCGGTATCGGCACTAATTTTCCAAATAATGTCTTAAAAACCTATAAGCTTTAATAGAATAGTGAACTAGTGGGCTTGTATGCCGAGTTCTTTATCCCACTTCTGACGTCATAGAATGAGAGAGGGATGATACCTATTACTGTACAGCAATGCGTATACACATACAATTTATAAGGAGTCGAGCATTGCTACCTACCCGCTAATACTATTTTATAAACAGTGTTGCTAACAGAATATAACCATAATGTTAGCATCCCTTTTAATTTTATATAAATGGTTGCTATATTTCCGTACAATGCTTGAATATTATCTATGGTATCTATTCATGTTATGTTTATGATATATTGTTTATTGTACAGGAAATATATTTTAGAACTTGGGAAATTATGACAAATATAATAATGAATTTTGATAAAGCTAAGATGATTAATTTATACAAAAATGTTAAATGAGTTAGATCATATTAGTGATGAATTGTCAGCATTGATACTGTTTCCGTTATTTTTTAGGCTAAAGTAGGATATAAAAAGATGAAGCAATGTGACAGAGCGCAGTATTTCTTTGATTTTTGATGTGATAAATGCTATTAATGTGTGTAAGTGCTGGTGTTTTTCTTCCGGAATATCTGTATTAATAGTTCTAGAGCTAACAATAATTACTTAAATATAGGTAACTACTTTGTATGGTAATATAAACGAGGGTAGGCTAAGAAACGTGTGTTAACACACCAACAGCAACGGGTAATTTTGTTAATAATCGATTAAGTATACCAAAGCACTTATGTCTTATGTTATATACACTTATGTTATTAAAATGTTGACATAAAATAAATGGATATTTAGTAATTTTATTTTAAATGAGTAAAGTTTGTTCTTAATATTGTCCATCTGTCAAAAGTAAGCCAAACACGTATTCCAAAGTTCTCAGTCAATTTTGCCCCCCTGATAGACGAAACTGATCCTTTATTTAGAGGTTGTTTACTAAAAGGTTTTTGCCTCGCAACTTTTCAGATCGTTCCAAGGGTTTCTGTACAATGACAGGAAAATTGTTTGAAAATATCAAAGGAAATAAATGATTGGTTTTATGGTGAAATTATTTACAGCTACAAATAAATGTGCGATAATATAATTTTATTAGAGTCGGGGTAATCAAGTTTAGAAGCATTATTTGGGCAGTGTTGGTTATGGAATTGGATCAGGCGTTACTTTGCGGAAATTAAATTAAATCATGAATTTAAAATGAATTCGACGTACGTTTCGCTTCGTAACTGAAGTATCCTAAGCAGTTGACTCTACAAGCGTCACTAGCAAAGTGGTGATTTTGTTGAAAACAGCATTTAATACCCTAACTCGATACTCACAGCAGTGTTGTTTTCTTTAAATTTAGCTTCCAATTAAAATACCTCAAAATTCATTTGTTTTGGAGTTACGATGCTATAGACATACAAATACATAGATATATAACTTAAACTTATAGTACGGAATGTTTTACTTAAAACTGATGATGACTTCGTTTACTCAGTACATGTGTACAAAATTACCCGCTTCAGCTCGGAACTTTTGCCTTTTTTGGGATAAAAAGTACTCTATGAGTTAAAGTATCTATGTACCAAATTTCATTCAATTCGGTTCAGTCGTTTAACTTAATACGTGACAAACACGGTAATTTTACAATTTTATTAAATACTAGTCGACCTGCGCGACTCCGTTTGCGTGTAGCTCCGCTTCTATTGGTCGTAACGTGATGATATATACTCTATAGCCTTTCTTGATAAATGGCCTATCTAACACTGAAAGAATTATTCAAATCGGACTAGTAGTTCCTGAGATTAGCACGTTCAAGCAAACAAACAAACTCTTCAGCTTTATATATGTCGGGGATTTTAAATGAGAGAAAAGGAGATGAAAGGAGGAAGATGGGGAATATTGGGGAAACTAAAAGGGGGTGATGGTATTGAATGGAATATTGGGTAAACGCAACGTAGATACTCCTATTGAACCGATAAATGATCAAATATGATCTCTAACAATTACGAGAGAAACCTAAGCAGCGCCTTGGACTTGTGACCAAGGTGTAGGCTTAAGGAATTCCTTTAAGTGATCACGACACTCACCTCCACTGCTCAGGCTCTCTGTTTAAACCTAAGGTTAATCGAACATAAACCTAACCTAACACAAGACGTGGTAACTAGATTGTAAGGTACTCACGTGACCTTGATCGGACAGCACTCCTAGCACTAACACAACACTGCACAACACTATCACTATTTAGACACTACTTCACTTTTTGAGAGACCGCGCATGACTAAGACTTCAGTCGGACTGTCGATGGCATATAAAGGGTCGAGGGTCGGGACTGTCAAAACAACGGAAGTGACTACTACCCTACTCCAACGCCATAGACAGCGATGATGATTCGATTTAATCGATAACCTTTTACTATTCTCCGACATATATTTGTATAAGATATGGATATGGATTAACATTTTATGTATTAATAACACAAGTATGCCGGTTGGGTCATATTTTTAAAAATATGACTGTAATACAAAAAATTGACAATACAGGTAATATCAATTTGATCTCTGCGACAAAAAATTACGACAAAAAACATTATTGTTATTAAAGGATTTTTCGTTTCTTTGAGCTATTCTTTATAAAAAAGCCCCAAAGTGTATCTTGGATAAATCCGGAATTTGAAGGAAATTCTCAAAGGACGACAGATTACTTGTGATTACAGGGTCGATGTAAGCTCGGCTGGTGATTAATTGGCCCATTCGATATCTGGCGAATATAGATTTCAGAAATTTCGAAATATTTTAGGCTAAATATAAAGGTAAAATCATCTTTGAAGTACACAATAACGTTAACCGCATGTTCATGTCTATAGGCAGTTTGATCCAATAGATTACAAACAGCAAAGGTTACTAAATGGAAATAGCTTTTATAGTTAAGGAATATAAATCAAGGAATTGATATTCGATTGTAATAGAACAATTCGTTGTCATTATCATCACTATAACGCAGTCTCACGTATCTTGCGTATGTTTGTTCGCAATAAACTCAAAAACAACTGAACGTGTTCACTAATAGGAAGAGTGTTTCATAAGGATTGTTTACGTGTTGGTTGAAATATGACGATAATTGTTAAAAATATCGGAAAACCTGAAGTCGCCTGGGAGGGCTGCTAGTGTGCATGAGTAAGGGTGAAGTGTTCGAGACTCTCTCTGTCTCTTTCTCTCAGTGAGCCTGTAGAGTAAGAACTTAATGTAAATCCCACATTGAAGAAGTCGTGCGGGTTTGCTACGATTTTCAAATAATATATATCTATAGTCTTAGATTATTATAAAGTAAATGTATACTAAAAAGGCAACGGTTTTTTGTAATTTATTCAGAGTGAAAGAGACCCATAGATTGTTTTGTTTAGAGAACAGAGGAGTTTGGTGCGTTGGAACTATTTGGACTGGTGATAGTTCTTTTCTTCTCTTTCCAAGGAGGCGGTTTTATTGCAAGAAGCAGATTTGCGTTTCTGAAAATCCTATATGAAAAGGGCTGCCCTTAAACGTACACCTTGGTCACAAGTTCAAGGCACTGCTTAGGTTCCCGTCGTAATTGTAAGATAAGAGAGTTATTTATCGGTTCTGCAGCAGTATCTACGTTGCGTTTAACCAATAGTACATTCATAATCACACCCCCCTTTGTAGTGTTTTTTTAATATATCTCCCTTCTCCTCATTTTCTCCGAGTTATATGCCTAAAATATATGTCGAAGAATAGTAAAAGATTATCAAATCATCGAATCGTCATCGCCATCTATGGCACTGGAGTAGGGTAGTAGTCACTTCCGTCATTTTGACAGTCTCGACTCTTTATATGCCATCAACAGTCTGACTGTAGTCTTAGTCTTGCACGGTCTGTCAAGGAGTAAAGTAGTCTCTAGATAGTGTTAGTAGTGGAATGCTGTACGATTAGGGTCACGTGAGTACCTTACAATGTAGTTGCCACGTCTTGTGTTACGTTAGGTTTTTGTGAGTTTAACCTTGGTTTTAAACAGAGAGAATGAACAGTGGAGGCGAGTCTTGGAATCTGTTAAAGGACGTCCATAAGCCTTCACCTTGGTCACAAGTTCAAGGCGTTTAGGTTTCTCTCGTAATTGTAAAAGATCAAATTTGATTATTTATCGGTTTTGTGGCACTGTCTACGTTGCGTTTACCCAATAGTCCATAAGATGTCATCACCCCTTATAATGTTTTTCAATAAACCCCTTCTTCCTTCTCCTTCTCATCATTAAAATCCCCGAGGTATAAATAATTATATAAAACTTATGTACAACAAAATAAAATATGAAAATATCTTACTTATTATTAAGAAAATTAATTTTGATTATAGTGATTCTTGACATGACTTTTAAAAAATTATGAGTGATTTTGACTGACGAATGGCAGTTGGGAGTTCGTAGTAGAGTATCGAGGCTTTCATAGTTAAGGAATTAAATTGGCAATTTAAGACGATTGTCACTCCCAGACCTAAACTGTGGTAGCACTTGAGAACCGGAGCCAAGAAAAGAAAAACGCTCTTTTAAATAGGGAGAAGCTAATGGATTGTAAAGTAAAGTAGGGGTAATTACTAAGTAGTCTCATATTGAGCTATTAAAGCGGGCACGTAATTAAATTTTTTTAAATTAAATTGTTTAAAATTATCTGTTAAATTTGGCCTAAAACGATTTAATCAAAACAAATGTGAAAAATGCTTTTATTTTATTTAAATCTATACGACACAACGAGACGATGGATGAGTAAACGGGCTTTGTGAATTGGGTATACTCCAATTTGCCTAGTATTTTTTTGTTCAGCGCAGACGTTGACCGATAATAATATGGACGCCACATAAATATTTTTGGATCTTTTTAAATCACTTTTCAAATCTACGTTACGTTTTTAAATCACGGAGCGCTTACGAGCAGACTGTTCATCTGATCTTGTAATGCCGATGCGTTGCTTGGCCCACATGCGGCGTGACCGGAACGCGTCGAAGACTCTCGGCGGTCAGATTCAAATGGCGGTGGACGCAAGTCTGTCGGGGAATAGATCCCCTTCTATCAAGGGGTTACTCGCCTCTTACGAGAAGTCCTTCAGAGGTGGTAGTTTAGTATTTTTCGAGCCTAAAAGTACTTTAAGAGCTATAAGTATTCTTGAAAATATCATACTAAAGTTTTATCTGACGACACGCGAGCAGTAGTTCTTTATATTATAGATCTCATGAAGACACTCGCAAAGCGGTTAAAATAGAATTCAATCTCCTTTTGCATTTTGAAACTCCCTTGCTTTGATACTTTTAAGCGCTAAATGTATGGTAAGTATTATAAGTCAATGAGCATCAATGCAATGTCGTCTGACGCAATGTCGCTTACCTACTTTGTAGCTAAATCTACCTATTTTTATACTCGTTTGCTACAAATTTTCTACACAATTTTTAGCTTTTTTACAAACTTTCGAATTCCTTTTTTCACTTTAGTTGTTCTATCTACTTTTTAAAATTAAAATATGATATTCTGGGTCTTTTTAAAAGAAATCTAGCTACAAAGATACTCCAGTTCTGATGAGATGAGATATGAAAAGGAAAATTGTATACTAATTAGTGTTCATCAGAAAATGGATTTTCAGCTTAAATAGAAAATGAAAAAGAAGCTTTGGCTTTAGTCTTATTTTCGGGCTAAAAGGAAAACAATAGTATATTTCGTACCGCATACAAAAAATGGTTTTTCTTCCCAGAGGGAGGAAGCCGTTCAGCTCAAGCCGTTTTGTGTCGGTGCGAAAGACTTTTTTCATACTACCTCAAAGAGAGATAAAAGAGACTAGACAAAAAAGTTAAAATAGAAAGAACGAAAGAGAGAAAAAAGAGGGAGGCTAAGAGAAAAAAGGTCAGAGAAAACTCAGTAAAAAAAAATGGCTGTGACGTGTTAAATAGTGTGTCAAAAAATGTGCATTATTTTTATTTCACAACAAAAAAAGGAAAATTAAAATTAGTAGGAGAAGTATTTTAAGTAATGTGTTAAGTAGAAAAATATTTTAGAGATAAAAATACTATATAATATTTCTGCTGTACAATGAAAACTTGTTCGTTTTTACAACTACGTAGGGAATATAGGCTTTAAAAGAAATAAACATAACCTCGTTCGCTGTTCTTATCCGGTTCATCCTAAAGTAAGCCAAATGTCACCATATCGTCGAGCTTTACGAAGTAGGCTAAATGAGGCGCAACAATAGCCTAGTGTCCCAAATTTGAAAAACTGAATAATAATGTACCTTAATGCGTTTACTATTTAACCAGTTTTTATTTAATTTATAACTTTAGTGTTGTACAACTAAAGATACTTAAATTAGATACACCTAGATGTATCTATACTTAATATTATAAAGAGGAAAGATTTGTATTTTTGTATGTAACGAATTAACTTAAAAACTACCGGACCGATTTCAAAAATTCTTTTACCGTTAGAAAGCTACATTATCCCTGAGTAACATAGGCTATATTTATTACTAGAAAAAATTAGAGATCCTCAGAAATTCTTACTAAAACCAACCCAAGGTGTAAAAAAATTAGTCGTAAAATGTATCGCATGCGCTGCGAAAAGTATTGATGATAGAACAAAAAAATGTTCTACAATATTATAAAACGTATTAATATCTACAAAAAACTTTGCGAGACCATATGTCCAACTATTGTAGTTTTGTCACTATAACTACTTTTTTACATTTTACAACTTGATAGAAATGCCTATCGAAATCAAGTCATGTTATCTATTCCTTTGTATTAATTCTTATCCAAATAAATTATTTCATATTCAAGATTGTTCCAATACCTGTAGATTACTTTTTGAATTATTAAAATCGGACATTCCATTCAAAAGATAATACGAAAATATCAATATAAACAAAAAATACTCGCCAATACGCCGGTGAGGCGCGCCATACAGAGTATAATATAGAGTTAATTGTCAAGTACAACGGGCGGTCTTATGGCTAATTAGCCATCTCTTCCAGACAACCTTCGTTTTGAGAAGAAAACGAAGATGGAATTGAGCAAGGTGTTGTAGTATAATTTACATCGGAATACATAGCCATCATACGTATATACAAATAATTTATATACATAAAAATATAATACACTAATAAATATTGTGAGAAAATAATACACTACATTAACATAAGTAAATTTAATAAATAGATATTATTCTATGTTAAATAATAATTATTAATGTCGTCTCATTTATCAATATAGTAATCTTTAACCACTTGAATTTAGGTAACGTAGTCGATTGTCTGATATTGAGTGGTTGATCATTCCATAAATTTATAGCCTGAACAGTAAAAGAATTTTCATAAAATTTTGTTGAGAATTCGGGCAATTGTAACTTAAGTCTCCGCATTGTTTTCAACCCAGCAGGACTTTTGATAAATTTAAGTATGAGGGTGCATTTGGGCTAATCAAAACATAGTATAAAAAAGAGAGAATATGTAGATTCCGGCGACAGCGTATTGGAAGACATTTGAGCTTTGAACGAAATTCTAATACATGGTCAGAACAGTTTTTATTTACGCGAAAAAATTAATCACTCAAACAAACCATTCATTTGAACAAAACTTAATTTGTAATCCTACGCTCTTTAGCCTATTACTAATAGTCAAATGACAACATGAGAAATTGCTTTAGATTATTTTGAAACTAATCAGGCTTCTCCCACCATTAGCGTAATTTACAAAAAAAACATTTAATTTAAAATATATATATTCTGGCCTTCAATAAACATTTTGTTAGTATCCCGCTGGAATTTTTTCGGGATAAAAAGTAGCCTACGTATTAATACAAATTATAAAGTATCTGTGTGCCAAATTTCATCTTAATCCATTCAACCGTTTTTGTGTGATTGAGTAACAAACATTCAGATATCCAAACATATAAACTTTCACATAGCAGTGATGGCCCAGTGGTTGAGACTTCAAGTCTTACTCGGGAGGTCCGAGGTTCGATCCTGGGCGCACACCTCTGACTCTGAGTTATGTGTGTTTTTAAGCAATTAAATATCACTTGCTTTAACGGTGAAGGAAAACATCGTGAGGAAACCTGCACTCCTAAGAGTTCCCAAAAAGTTCTCAAAGGTGTGTGAAGTCTGCCAACCCGCACTGGGCCAGCGTGGAGGACTATGGCCTAATACCCTCCTCATTCTGAGGAGGAGACCCGGCTCAGCAGTGGGCCATTGAAGGGTCGTGATGATATAAGTAGGTATAACTTATTTTATTCTATGAAAGTAAAAATACAATCAGCAAATTTTGAAATATAATGAAACTAAAACTTCAATATCATTACTTTATAGGAAAAACAATAATTTTATTCTTTAACAGAAAAAAATATTTTCAAAAACGAATGCAAATGTTATATTTCTAAATTATAAAGAATGTTTTTTCTTTCAAATTAAAAGTTAAACCATTTTATTATCCATCTCTATTTTCTTTACTATATTCATAGTTGTGACAAAAAAAATATAATGTTACCTTTTGTTATAATTTTGTAATTAAAACACAATATCCTCTTGATAGTTAATGTTATTAACATTGATATTGTGTCATAGTGACGTCACGAGCTGTTCAACAATCGTCTTGGTATGGCAGTAATTACATTACCAAATCCAGACCAAATCTTATATATCAAAATCTTGTGTCACAGTGTTTGTTATCGATCTCCTCCGAAACTGCTTGATCGATTTTTATGATTTTTTTTTATGTATATTTGATAGGTCTGTGAATAGGTCGCAGGATATTTTTTATACCTCTAGGTGATAAAGTTGGTATACTATAAATAATTTATATGGCAAAACAACGTTTACCGGGTCAGCTAGTATAATAATAAAATATAGCGTTAAAAACAACGCCATTGTTGCAATCTCTTAGCTATCATAAATCATAAGAAACTCATCCATTCGTAGTGAGCATTTCCCAAATCACGAACTTGCTATTTTCGTCTAGTTTAGGACCGAAAATAAACAAATCTATGCTCTGTCGGTCTCTAATATGATAATTGTAATAAAATTGTTTAAGCGTTATATCTTATAGAGTATTTAGTAACAACTAGTAGGCTTTAATCAGCTTTTTTGTACCACTTCACCATTCTATCCCACTTTGGGAACTTCAGGGAACGGTACTTTTTTCGGGATAAAGAGTAGTTTATCGATCAAGACCTCTTTCACCAGTTTTACCGCGACGAGCTGTGTTCACCTTGGCTGCCATGCATGGCTCAGATTCTGTGTCTGAGTCATAAACCTCTTTTTCAAAAACCGAAGCAGTGCAATGACGCCTCTTTCTTCCTACATCATTGTCGCTATCTGTTACCAGATCCTTTTCTGGTTGCCTTATCCTGCTTCGACTCCGACCCCTACATCCAACCTTGAATCTACTCCCAGTCCTACTTCTGTTTTTACTCCCACGCTTGCTCTTACTTCTCTTCTCTCTTGCTAGTACTCCCACCCTACTCCTGCTTCTAGTCACCATAACATTATCTTCTTGGCATCCGTTGCTCCCCCCCCCAGAATTTGATAAGGGGCGCCTGAAGTCCGAAGACTCCGTGCGAGACATGGAGTCTACGGGCTTCACGAGGGACTCTCCTACCGCATTGCGGTCGGTACCCTCCTGGGTTTGCCATCATAGATTTTACTTCTTAATTTTAAAAGGTGAAGGAATCTTTATACCAGCCCGCACCCCCGCGCGCTAGTGACCGAAAACCCTCCGGCCAACTTCGAAAGTATCCGCAACGCGCACAAATACGTCAATTCTGCGATTTTTATATAAGTATTGTTAATTATGATAATTGTTACATATGAGTTATAGTTTACACTCAGACAGTATCACAGCCTGTTGACTAGAATATCACTCCCGAGGGGTAAGGGAGGTCTTACTTTAGCCAAAGACATAACACAAACAATACCCGCGATGTATTAATAAGTACTTCTGTCATGGCTGCGTATCTATTTGGTAACCTCTCATCTTTTCGTTAGTACAACTGATTGTATCAGTTTGTGCCAACTTCTCAAATCAAATGCTACTCAGATCAACGTTGCCAACATCATCACAGTATATAGAAAATAGATATTTAAATTATTTAAATATCCTAAATTTAATAGTAAGTAATCCATTAATTAAGTAAAAGTAATGATCTGCAAGCCAATTTTTAAGTGTAATATTAAATTAATACCCTCGAAGCCCTTTTGTAATAAAATCTTCTTTGCCTTTTTTGGTTCCGTTTCCTCATTAATTTGCTCACGGGTAAAATGTAGATCTAGATAAAGTTCTAAAGTTTTAGCACAGTAATCATTGAGTCGAGCCGAGTCGCCATGACCGCGTTTTTCAGTATTTTACACGTAAATGTGTTGGAGGGTCAGGGTCAAAGGGCGTAGACACGCCGCCAATGACCGCATACATTTACTTTAATGGATCGCATCAGCACAATAGTCCATAAATAATCATTTAGATATAAATTATACTAGAAGATATGTAAATAACATAGATTTATTTGTACTTAATCAAAACACATGCAACAAGTGGAGGGGATGATACCTTTCACTGTACAGAAATACTTATAAATATGCAATTCGCACAGGAAGCCGAGCAGCATCTAGGGCTTGCGACCCAGCAACTTCACCTTCGCTACCCAACCTTTTTAAACTAAGCAGTGGATTTTAATGCAGTTTTCACCAATATACAGTGTTTCAAGAGGATGGTTTATATCTATAATAAATGCTACACGTTAGCTTTATTGCACAACTATTATTTGCATATTCAATGGGCTTGCGACCCGGTGAAATATTAAATGCCTACTACCAGTCAACACTGGTCAACCATCATCGCTCGACCTTCTGGCTCTAATATTTAACACTGCTTGAGCAAAATAGCAATTACACAAAATATTTCAATATTTAAAAAGTCAACATTTTTATAATAAAAAAACCCTCATGTAATAATGACAGGTGGGGTCGTACGCCTGTGTTGCCAAATTAATATTTAAAACCTCCCTTTAAATATTTTTATAATTGTATAATTGTAAAAGTAAATTACGTTTAGGTTTCCCACGTGATTTTTTTTTGTAAAACCAATTCTGATAGCTTAAAGTATTGATATTTTAATAAATCTAGTAGAAATTATGCGAAGCCGGTTTGGCCTTAGAAGGAAACTTAGCATCACAACACTGAACAACACCAATTTATTTATTTATATTTGGAAAACACAAAGCCGTTATTACACTGAATTAAAACTATACATAAATTACACATTTGTGCAAAACAATTTTAAACAATAAAGTATAACTAATTGCACTGCACTACTTTAGACGTTGTTAACTGTAGGAAATCATTTGTCCGACTGCGTCAGTTTTATCGGAACACTGTTTATTATTGTTAAGCAAGTCAGGTATTCTTTAAATAAATCTACACCTGCTCTTATTTTATAAATTCTGTTATGGGGTGTAAATAATTTGTTATGGTGGCAACACTCATTCGTCAGCATAGACATGTGTAGTCTGTGACATTTCCTCTTCCTTTTTTTACGTTTCTACCAAGTACCATGTATGTACCGTGTGATTACTGTTCTCATAATTATTTGCAAATACATAATTCTACACCATTTATCTTGTCTCATTTACCACCCTAAGAAATTGTGTTTAAGATCGAAGTAATAGAAAATGAGAGCAGAGTCTCTCCAGTTATTGATTTTAAAATAAGAAGCACTGTTCATGCTAGCAACACTAATTAAAGCATTTCAATAGCTTTATCGATTAAATATTAACTATAATAATGAGGTTTCATAATACCCTTACTGAGGATCAAGTGACTATTTGATATTGTTGGTGGCTTAGTTTAGTGTAGACTAACGAGGTCAAGATATGTACGCGAGAGTTCATTTTAATAGAAGAGCGCTTTAAACCTGCTCCTGGATTTAAGCACCAGGCACTACTACACTTCCACGTAAAGTGCTTGTTATTATTGACTTTTATTCAAATCTAAAACTCGACGTATGCTAAGTTTTCACCAATTTCTCATAATCAGATAGTAATTATACACTAAACATGTGTATAATTACTATCTCATTATGTTACTATAAATCTGTTGTAAAATGATAGTACTATGATAGTCATACGAGCACTGTCTAGGACTTATGACCTAGGATTAGGTTTGAGGTCACCTTAATATGAGCATGAAACTCCTCATACAGTGCCTGTCCTCGCTACTGGACATTAAAATAAACAAAGTAGGATATTATTTACGTGATCCTCGATTAGCACTACTTTAGACAATGTTACTGTGTAAAATGACTTGGCAGAATTCGCCAATTCCATGAGGACAGAAGTAACATTTTGTCGAGAAAATAATACAAAAGTATCAAGACTTTTGTTACTTATTTATTATCATAATGTGACCTTAGCTATATTATAGCAAAATAGAAATATTTACTTTAGTCTTACAAGTGTCTAATAAATTAATTTTTGGTTAAATATTAGGTTTAAACGTTAAATCTAACCACAATTTAATTAACACAACTCTGCATAAGTTGTAAGATTTCTTAATTAATAACAAACACAACGTATCTAAATTATTTGTGTGTCCTTGAACTAATACGTAGTCTACCAAACGATTATTTATAAAAATAGCACTCGACCCGCCATCACTTCACTGAGGTATATTGTACTCGTTCTCTCAGTCACTTCCTCACACACTCGCCACCCTTTCATTGGGCATCAATCATATGTATCTATAATACATCTGTTACACTCCTTATTTGGCTTACCGGCCTCCTGTGCAAGCAGAATATCATGAATATATCATTATGATTCTGTCTCATGTGTAAACAGAACACCATGCTAATCATCAGATATTGGCAACAGAAAACAATTATTATTAATTCAAAACCTATTATTACCTGACCGGAATACAGCACAACTCCCTGCGACTGCCCGGACCACTGCATCACGCCTTCTGAGTCCAAACCTTCGGCTGTCCAAAGCTCTACGCCACTCTTAGCGCCTGCCTCGATCACAACGCGCCTGCCCGCACGTGCCTGGATCACAGCGCGAATTCCCGGACCTAACATTGCCTGTAACTCTCTTCAGACGACTCATTACTCATCAAACGATCAAACGGATCAGTTGATCAAACGATAAGAAAGTGAGAAAGGTCTGTGAGCTCTTAATTTCTTTTCTTTCAATCTTCCTCTAATCGTAGAGACACTCAGAGACGTTCTGACATCGGAGCTCTTGTATATATATACTCGTATGAAATAAACTCAAACTCAAAATATTTTATTCAAATAGACTTTGTAAAAAGTACTTTTGACATTTCAAAAACTGGTCAGTCAGTTTGTCTGAAGCTACCATCAGTTCGGAAAGCAGTTTCCTGATGAGAAGAACTGGCAAGAAACTCAACAGTTGTTCTTTTCAAAATGCCATTGTTTACATCAGTCTGTTTTACAAAGGTATAATCATTCAGCTGAGCATCCACGTCATTTTGAATCCAAGCTGTCATCATTCAAATAATCTTGTAAATAGCAGTAAGCTTTATTTACTAAACAATTTTTTATTCGAGTTTTAAATTGCTGAAGTGGCAAGTCTAATATAGTCTGTGGGATCTTATTACAGATGCGAACACCAAGCCCCATGAAACTATTACTAACTTTGTGGAGACGGTAGTATGGCGTTACAAGTTTATTGTTATTTCTAGTATTCATACTGTGTGTGTCACTATGTTTGGAAAATAACGTAATGTTCTGCCTAATGTATACAATAAATGTATTGTGACGGCACCGTAAGAATACCTATTTTATTAAAAACATCTCGAAGGGAATCTCTAGCTCTTAGATTGTAAATGGCCCGAACTGCTCTTTTTTGAAGAATAAAAATGGATTGTATGTCCGAGGCCCTGCCCCACAACAAAATGCCGTAGGACATTATACTGTGAAAGTAACTAAAATAAACGAGTCTGGTTGTATCAATATCAGTTAATTGCCTTACTTTTCTTACTGCGTAAGCTGCGGAGCTGAGTCTTCCTGCCAAAGATGATAAATGGGAGTTCCACTGAAGTTTTGAGTCTAAAAAACCCAAAAAAATCGTTGAGTCGGTTAAATTCAATATTTCATTATGTAATAAAAGGGTGAATTGCTGTTTTTTAACATTCGGTAAAGCATATTCCACACATTTAGTCTTTTTTCGGTTTAGTACTAAGTTATTAATCGTAAACCATTGAAGAACCTGCGACAATGCACTGTTTACATCGTCATAGCTGTGTTGGTTTCTCTTAACTTTGAATATAAGAGAAGTGTCATCAGCATAAATTCGCATAAATTCCTCACGTAGTATGGCAGATCATTAATATAAATCAGGAATAAAAATGGGCCCAATATAGAACCTTGTGGAAAGCCCATTCTTAAGAAGGATCCAGAAGATTTTTCACCATTAATAGCAATATTCTGGATCCTTTGGGTAAGGTAAGAAGCAATTAGATCAAGTCCTTTATCACGAATACCACAATAATTGAGTTTTTATTCAAAGCGTTTCATGTTGAACACAATCAAAGGCTTTTGACAAATCACAAAATACACCAATTGTATTTTGTGATTTCTCCCATGCGTCGTACATATACTTGAGGAGCGCGACTCCTGCATCCGTTGTTGACCTACCCCTAGTAAAACCATATTGCTCACTATGAAAAATATTATTTTTTCCAAAATGCTCCAAAAGTTGATTTAGTATAACTTTTTCAAAAACTTTACTTAGTAATGGTAATATAGAGATAGGTCTGTAGTTACCAGGATCGTTTTTGTCACCCTTTTTAAAAAGAGGTATAACTTTACTATGTTTCATTAAATTATGAAACACTCCTGTATCCACACACTTGTTGAAAATAAAAGCTAGATGTGGAGCAATATTATAAAAAAATTCGGTAAGTAATCTTACAGATATATCCCATAAATCACCAGTCTTTTTAAAATTAAGAGTTTTAAATGTTTTAATTATATCTATTGGTGAAACATACTTGAAATTGAAGCTATTGTTACAACCCAATTATTCCCTTTTTAACAATGCAATAGCATCGACGGGAGAAGATTTAAGGCTAGATGTTACTTTAACCGGAATTACCGGAACCACCAGGAAGCGAATCCGACCGCCAAGTGTCATAGACGCGTTCCGGTCGAGCCGCATGTGAGCCAGATTTATCCCATCCCTCTCCCATCCCATTAACGCTGCGGATCTAGTGGACTCTGAGCTCTGGGGTCCGCTGAAACCGCATCATTTTTTTTCTTCACTCCTCCTCCCCACTCTATCTTCGAAGATGCAACGCTTCGGAAAAACAAGAGTCATTCTCTTGTATTGCGGATATCCTTGGGCGATGTTTGGTCACCTACCATCGGGTGGACCATCTGCTCGTTTGCACCTTATCTACCATAAAAAAAAGTTATACGCGATTTCCAATTACAATTTGGAACAGGCCAGGCGGTTGTACTCTCGGTCGAAATATTTACGTGCACTGCAATTACAAGGAATTAAAAAATCCTCAAGTACCGTCCACTCCCACAATCTTAGTTGCAACCCAGCGTCTTGGTCATGGACAATTCCGTTCCCCAGCACATGCGCAAGGCCGAGAGCACCTGGCTGACTCGCCAGAGCTCGAAGAGGATGATCTCGCGTACTTTGAGCGGGACCCGCGGCGCAGTACCAGAATGGCGGCTCTAGAATTTTGTGTTAGCCAATACTACGTTTGGAAATGCTTAAAAGAAAATGGCACTACGTATATACTAGTACACCCGTGCCATTTTAGAAAGGCTCATGTCCTTCATGAAAATAATGAGCTGACTAGAGTCTCTTTGTGTCAATGGCTATTAGACAATAACAGTGCGAACATATTGTGGACTGTTGAGTCATTGTTTTCTAAAGTGGGACTGTACAACGCGCGTAATGAACATTACTGAACTAAACATCACGATCGAGTGTGTACTAGCAATTTTGTGGTGCCCAGTGACCACCTTAATACGGCGTTCCGATGGATTTTCTCTGAAAGCCCTCTCCCTCAGTGAAGATGCGTAAAAGCACTTTATCAGCCAACGACACCAAAAATAAAGCAATGATTACCCGACCGAAGTGTTACCGGGGCCCCGTGCCACAACAACATGCCTGTGCTCACAGTCCTCTCTGACCGGGGGCCCCCTTCGACTCGGGGCCCCTGGTATTTTTCCGAAATGCAACCCTATTTTTACGCCACTGCTCAGTATATAAATTCTACAAAAGATTCACTAACATGGTAATAATATAAATACTTTAATCAACTTAAACGACACATTTTCTCAGTATGTGTTCTACTCATAAAGACTTATCTACTAAGAAAGAAAAGGATAGCTTGAACTTCAACATATGTGGCCATAAATCCATTAACCCACTGCTGAAACTGTAAGCTACACGGTAGCTTAACTGCACAATAACACTCAAAAGACTACAATAATATATGTACAGTCTTGCGACCCAGTTGAAGGATTAAAAGGCCTTTCTACAAAGAATCAATATTCTCCTTCACTGCTCCACCTCCTGACTCTAAAATTTACTATTCCTACAGCAAAACAGCAACTACACTAATTATTTACATATGTAATCAGAACGAGAACAACTGAAAAATTCATCCTTTTTATAATACAAAATCTCCCTCATATAGTGGAGGACTATAATGACAGGTGGGGTCGTAGACCTGTGTTGCCAAGTCAATATTTAAAACTTCCTTTTAAATAATTTAATAAAGCTTACATAAACAGACAACAGACAGACAGATGCGTCGATGGACTTTGTTTTATATTGTACTTATACACTTATTGTTCGCTCGGTTTACTCCTTTACTTCCACACCATTAATCTCGTAAAAAGCATATAGTACGAGAGCCAAGGCCTGCCAGACCTACGTTAAAGTATAAAATTTGAATAATATCATCTGTAAAGACACCGAAAATGCTTTAAAGACGTCTGGCAGAAGGTTGGAATCATACAAAGTACGTATCTGGCACTTGCGTTGTCGGGTTTTTCAAACATTTATAACTCGATAATGGCTGGACCAATTTTCGTGGTTTTTAATTTGTTGTATTTGTTTCGGTCCCGAATAGCAGAATAACTATAAAAACATTGCAATATTGTCGAAAAAATAAAATAAAAGAAAAAACATTTTCCCATTCAGAAATATTGATGGGTTTCGTAACTCTAAATATTTTATTTTCATCGCCTCGATACTGTATACTCTCCATTCAAATTAAAGAATGTATTAAATCAAAGGTACATCTACAATATTCGGATAATGACATATTTCAGTCAGTCAGTAACACGACATGCATTGACGGTTAGGCGGTATGATAAAGAAAATTAATTATCACTTACGTCGCGTCATTTTAATATTCAACGATTTTTGAGTGTCAAACAAGTAAAAGATTATCGATTATTCGGGACGCCAACGCCATATTTCCGTTCTTTTTTATTTACTTCTAGTGGAGGGGCATTGCTACCATTGTCTAGTCTCTTTATATTCCCCGACGCAGTACACTTCTCTCGACAAGTCTCTTTAGAGTGCACATCACATGGAGTTGAAGTGTAACAAATAGTGTGTTGCTATATTACGGATATTGGACTTCTCAGACTAAGACAAACACTGAGACCGGGCAGTGGAGGCGAGTGTAGTTATTACATAAAGGGATCCCTTAAGGCTACACATCGGTCACAAGTCCAAGGGTCTGTCACTGCCTGGGTTCCTGTTTAAAACTACAGAATCGTTTCATTTGGTTCATTCATTCATTCAAATCGGCGCTCTGTTCTGACATGTATAATATATAAAAAATCCGTTTTTATAATATTCCGTGATTTTTTACTACTGGATATTCTTAATAGCCAATTATTATCTATACTCTATACTATTATATAAAGAGGAAAGATTTGATTGTTTGTATGTTTGTTGCGAATAGGCTCTAAAAGTACTGAACCGATTTTGAAAATTCTTTCACCGATAGGAAGCTACATCCTTTCCGGGTAACATAGGCTATGTGGTGATGCCATAAATATTCTAATTAAAAAGATATGGCCATTTATGTGCCATAAGGTGGCCATTTTGTAAATTGAAGAGTTTCTCAGGAACTACAAATCCGATTTAAAAAATTTTTCACTGTTAGAAAACTACACTATTCGTGAGTGAAAAAAGTGATTTAGTGTTGCCATATACATTTTTTAATTAAAAGAATATGATCATTTTGTTGTTACTTATCCTATTTTTAAAATTCTTTCACTGATAGAAAACTACACTATTCGTGAGGGACAAAGGTGATTTAGTGTTACCATATACACTTTTTAATTAATAGAATATGGCCATTTTGTTGCTACTGATCCGATTTTTAAATATTTTTTTACTGAGAGTAATCTATAGTATTTTCATCTCTCTTCCTCTTATAATACTATCGATGTCTCTCATGCTCTCTCTTTAATTCTTATTTTTTGATCAGTATGATCAATCTCTTTCACTTTCTTTCGATTATCTCTCTCGCGCTCTCTCTCTCTCTCTCTGTCTCATTCTCTCTCTCCTTTACCTATTCAATTTTATTTTTGCTCTGTCCTCTCTCTCTTAGCATCTGTCGCTTTTCTTTTCTTTTTGTTTCCATTATTTTTCTTTTTATAACTTTTTCTTACTCTCTCTCATTTTTCAAATAATGAACTGCATAATTACAGAATAACAAATTAAGGACATCAATTATAATATTGTTTTAAATAACTGGAGCGAAGCGAGGGCAGGCCTCTAGTTATAAATAAAGATGTCCTTAAACACGATTATTTTCTCGTAGCACAGTTGCTTGACAGAGAGGTGCGAGCGTGTCGTAGTTTCTCTTAATTTGAGCAAGAAGGAACGAGCTTCGACCTATCGTACCCTTAAATTATTGAATGAAGTGATTACTCATCATCAAAATTTAGAATGCTTTAACGATTAGTTACATCAAGTTTTGGCTAATCTATAGGACAATTAAGTATTGTTAGTGTCTCTATGACCTATGTCATTGTTTTATCTTAAATATATGTTAACTCGATATGCGTATATATAGTATTATACTCTAAAGCAGGTCTGGCAGGCCTTGGCTCTCATTCTATAATTATTCCACATTAAAAATACTTGAATCACTCTTTTCTTTACGTATCACTTTAAAAGGCAAATATTCTTGCATATCCGTTCTTAGAACACAAAGAAATTTTTTTTGTATAAATTCTAATTTTACGCATCAAATAGAACTAGAACATTCGTTTTTGACCCTTAAAGTTTGCTCGTTAGAATACCAGTTTTACATCAATATGTAAAACAGGTATTCTAACTAATAACTTCAAAACTTATCAAATTATGTTTTGAAATTCTATGTTCTTTCTATTCCCCGTATAATAATGGAAAATAACAAAATAAAAAATGGCTTTAAGACATTAGTTATTTAAATATGACAGATTGTATGTTAATCATGTCATAGAATGAGAGAGGGATGAGAGATGATATGATACCCATTACTACACAGCAATATGTATACACATGCAATTTAGACTGAGGCGAGCGGTTCCTGGGGCTTGAGACCCAGGAGCAGGTTTAAAGAGCTCTTTCATAATATTAACTATTACCTCCACCACTCGACCTCGCCAACTACAATAGATAATAAAGTAAATTTACGTGGACCTCCAGAAGGGTGACCTTAACCTCGACACTAACACTAACTTCCAAGTTCACTGCACGAAAACACCAGAGAGACTGAGACTAATCTATCGCACTAAAGGTTATATATCAAACAATCACACAAAAACGACTGAGCTGATTTCGATAAGATTTGGCACATATAAGTGTTAAATTGTATCCGTGTGAATCCAGGGCAAGTGGACTAGTATTACATAGGTACTTGAGATCGATTATATGATTACTAACGTAATACCGTATAGTGTTGTACGAATAGCCCAGGCAATGGTTGCTTGGGCGGGCGGGCGCCCCTACTTCATAATAAATAATGTTACACGTACAGCTATTATACTAAAACTATATTAATCTTACAAATGTGTTTTATTACAATAATGGAGAATGTTATTGACGCAATTGTACAAATTTTTAGTCAGACTTCTAAATACAAAGAAATAGGAAGAACTAGTAAACCCGCTCCGGCATCACCTACTTAACTTTACTTAGATGTCTGCTGGCGCAGTCTTCCTATTCTAATAAATTAAGAAAGAGAGCATTATTAATTATAAGCTGTTACCACCAGGCAAGACCATCGATTTTTAACTCTACTGCGAACAACGATGAGATAAAAGCGAGAAGTTGAGTGAAAGCGGCCGGAATTAATCAACAGAAGGGGTGTGGTTTTTCATCATGGTAACGCTAGACTTCACACATCTTTAGCCACTCAGCAAAAATTTAGAGAGTTTGACTGGGAGGTGTATCCGCCGTATAGTCTTGACCTTGCACCTTCAGAATTCCACCTGTTTCGGTCACTTCAGAATTCTTTAGGCAGTGTCAGGAGATCACGAGAGGACAGCCAAAACTACTTGTCGCGGTTTTTTGGTCAGAAGCCCCAAAATTTCTATAGCAATGGGGTCATGTCCCTACCTACAACATGGCAAAAAGTTATCGAACAAAATGGTACTTACATACTTTAGTAAAATGTAAATACACTATGTTAAAAAATGTCTTGAATTTTCTTAAAAAATGCGAAGAAACTTTTCCCAACCTATTATATGGGAGTTTTACTGCACACTGCGCAGTAACACTAACGACAATATCAACATGTAATCTAGATGGAAGCCGAGCAGTGCTTGGGGCTTGAGACAAAGGAACAGGTTTAAAGACGTCTTCTAATATGCACAAACTCTCACCTCCACCGAACGACCTCGCTACCGAATATTAAAATAATAACATCAGAGAGACTGACTCTAATCTATCGCACTAACAGTTATATATTGTCTACTCGTCGGTATACTTGTCATCACATAAAATAATCTATACTACTTTATTAACAGTGTTGCTAATACATTCTGTATACACTCGGGCAGTCGCTCAAAACCGGTTGTGCACGACTCGTGCGAACAATAGGTATAAACAGACTAACCCTAGAGTTAATCAATAAAATCACACCTCGTATTTTTTATTTTTTACTTTTGTTATAGCTTTTAACCGACTTCAAAAAGGAGGAGGTTCTCAATTCGATTGGTATATATATATGTCGGGGATTTTAAATAATGTGAAAGGAAATGGAAGGAGGCAGATGGGGAATATTGGGAAACACTAAAAGGGGGTGATGGTATTAAATGGAATATTGGGTAAACGCAACGTAGATACTCCTATTGAACCGATAAATGATCAAATATGATCTCCAACAATTACGAGAGAAGAGCAGTGCCTTGGACTTGTGACCAAGGTGTAGGCTTAAGGAACTCCTTTAAGTAATTACGACACTCACCTCCACTGCTCAGGCTCTCTGTTTAAACCTAAGGTTAATCGCACATAAACCTAACCTAACACAAGACGAGGTAATTACATTGTAAGGTACTCACGTGACCTTGATCGGACAGCACTTCTAGCACTAACACAACACTATCACTATTTAGACACTACTTCACTTCTTGAGAGACCGCGCACGACTAAGACTTCAGTTAGACTGTCGATGGCATATAAAGGGTCGAGAGTCGAGACTGTCAAAACAACGGAAGTGACCATTACCCTACTCCAACGCCACAGATAGCGATAACGATTCGAATAATCGATAATCTTTTACTTATTCTCCGACATATATATATATATATATATATTATATATATCGATTACGTTGAGATTTATGATCCGATTTACGTGATTTTTCTTTTGTTTGATGCGGAATAGCTGCCATTTTCATTTTTTTATTTCACTTATTGTTTTTTTTTATTTTATATTAACAAAGTTTTTGTAACTACAGACTCAAATATTAGCATTGTTTTCAAACCTTTGTGTTTTTTTTGTAAATGCTAATGGATCAACTTTGTAATTATCTGTGTTATTTTATTAATAAATAAGTAAAAAAAAATTACGGTTTTCAACCATTTCTTATAATATTTCTGTACAGTAACACGCACAAGACTATAATAATAAGCATTCACAACGGAAACCGAGTAATCAATATTAAACACTTAATATAAACCTTAGTAAAGAAGACACCACACCACTGCAAAGCCATAATGGTCGACAAGTATAATCAAAACAAAGGTTATATACAATCTTGGAGTAAAATAAAAGGAACGTACCCACAAATATAAAGTTATCAACGGTGTTACTACCTGTAACTTGTAATGTTTTTCAAGATAATATGTGCGTCAAATTATTACGATTTCTCTTATAACAAGAGCGATATAAGTCAAAGTAAGTTCCAATAAAACTTGGAGCCCAATTAATAAAGCGATGCGAAAGTTTGTTATTATTTACGGCTTGTTTTCATCAACCAAATGAAAACCCATTCGAATATTTGGGTTATTTTGTTTACTTTCCAAGCAATTTGGAATTTTTTATTTAGTTTGTATTTAAGGCTTTAATATGTTAAAAAAATATAACAAAAAGTTTTTAGTTTATCTCTTCAATTTTTGTTTGCTGAATCATCCTCTTTAGGAAAAAATATCATCATCAAAACCCATTAATGGTTCAATGATGAGCCGGGTCTCCTCCTCAGAATGAGGAGAATGATAGTCCACCACGTTGGCCAAATGCATGTTGGCAGACTTCACACACCTTTGAGAACTTAGAGAACTCTCATAAGTGCAGGTTTCCTCACGATGTTTTCCTTCACCGTTAAAGCAAGTGATAATTAATTTCTTAAAACACATAAAACTCCTGCAAGTCGTCGGTGTGTGCCTGTGTGGTGGTTTGAACTTGGACCTCGGAAAATGAAATAAAAAGAGAAAACTAGATTTTCTTAGGATAATTTCAAACACGTCCTAAAAATAGTGGTCGTGTATATAATGCCTAAAAAATCATATTTCTATGAGGATAAAAATTATTTATTAGTCGAATCAGTTTATTTTCACTGAAAAACAAACTACAATAATATATGACAAAATCCTAACGTAAAAAATTTTGCAGGCAAGATATAATCAACGGATTTAGATGTGATAAAGTGTAAGGCATCGAAATGGCGCAGGCATCATAAGGTCTTACTGCCATAGATGTGTGACGATGTGTATGTATATGTTTGTTAAGAATCAATAGAATCGCTTTATTGGACATATTCTGAGCGGGGTTAGATATTTACCTAGGATTCATTTGAAACAATTTTATTGAGTCTTAACAAGCACATCCCTCGCTACGCGTACTCGTTCGTCTTTGATGAACTTTAAGCCTAAGATACGGCTAACGTAAACCTAACCTTACACAAGACGTGGCAACTACATTGTAAGGTACTCACGTGACCTTAATCAGACAGCACTACCACTGTCCTGAGACTACTTCACTCCTTGAGAAACCGCGCAAGACTAAGATTTTAGTCAGACTATCAATGGTATATAAAGGGTTGAGACTGTCAAAACGACGGAAGTGACTACTACCCTACTACTACTCCAGCACCATAGATATCGATGACGATTCGATTTTTTCGTAATCCTTCATTATTCTCCGACATACTTTGTATATTGGTCAAAGTTATGATAAATGTCAAAAAAGTTAGAAAAATTCCTTCCACCTGTATGGATTGGTTCGCAAAAAGTTTAACGTGTGTTTCTGTTTAGAGATTATTATCACATCTCCATCTTGACAGAGGGTCCCACTAACTTCTCAAGTTTCACCGGAAAGGAGTAATGTTATTTCCAAATCGATCACTTCCAACTCGTAAAGGTTTTGTTGCACTGTTTTATCTCGAAAAGTAAAGCTTTTGCACAAAAAAAAACAATGTTTGTTATAACTTTAATTTATAGTACGTAGTATCTTGAAATCCCAACAATGTTATAATTATAAATGCGAAAGTAATTGTGTCTGTCTCTCTATTATGCTTTCACGCTTAAACCACTGAACCAATTTTGATGAAATTGGGTACAGAGATAAACTAGAGCTTTGGAGAGGCTTGAAGGGCTTTTTAAGCTAGGTTAAAAGTGTAAGTTGAGCTGTGTGACCTAAACATCTTTAGGGGTTGAAATATTATGTTGAAAATTAAACCGAAATACACGTGGTAAGCCCTCGAGAAGCCATGGCGAGTCGACTAGTGTAATTATAATTTAAGAGCCTCTATATTTATCTTTGTTTATAAGAATATCGTTTGAATATACGTATTATTTCCTATTCTTCGTTTCCTTTGTTTCCACTTTCAACTGTGAATATGGAAATGTCAATTACACATGAAATCATTCTGATTTACTCGCACGACACATACATCGTGTTTATAATGGCATGTTTATGGATGATTTCTGAAATACAATACTTCAAGCTGACGGAATATTTGCTTTAGCTGGATTCTATTGCGGTATTACTCCTATTTTTAGCGCTATTATTGTGGGTGGGTCATAAAAGCTTTTACAACGGATATCACTCTACGTATTTTTACTACCATTGTATGTAGGAGGTAATTTCTGGAGTTACTTATCCGATTTTAATTAATTTTTATTCTTTGATTTTAATACTTTTACTTATAGAAAGATACACTAAACTAACTTGTAATTCACTAACTTACACATCGCTAAGATAAGTTATTAATTACTCCACGAATTTACTCGTCAAACTATTTGTCAAAGGTTATCAATCTTTTTAGGCAGCATTAAATAATTTAAATATAATCTCTGGATATATACCTATTTGTAGAAAGCAACACTGTATTCGCGGGTAGATCCTTTTATTTATTTCGAGTATACCTACATATAGGCGATATATAAGCTGTGTTCCGATAGATTTAGGCCAATTGATTTCTTGCTGTAAACATTAAATATTGAGAATAATTATTGTTGTATATTATCGTGGAGGTAAGTGGCACTTAATTATGATGGAACTTGAAGTCGAGCAGCGTAGATGAAAGTTTATATTTATTAATCGACCTATTAAACCTGCAGTTTATAAGTTCTGTGCTCTGCTTGGCTTCTTAAAAGCAGTCTAAAGTGCTTTTCAATATTACCTCTCAAAACCTACTATCATACTTCTTACTAATATTTATACACAACGGATTTTAATGGAAATGAAATTTGGAACACAGGTACTTTCTAACCTTTTTTTTTTTTTTTTTTTACCCGGAGGAATCTGTATACAGATACTTCCCCAAGCGGGGACTTGGGAAAGTTATGCGGGGTTGGTGTGACTGCCTCTGAAGGAGACAGCCCAAACACTGCTTCGGAAGGAGGCAGCCCAACCCGCTAAACCATCCGGGGTGTTCCACTCTCCTGCTATAGGGACGAGGCCACGGGAAATTGAAAAGTACTTCCGCTACCCCGTCAGCAGTTGTCCGCAACCGGACTCTCATCTGGGAAGGTACTTTCTAACCTGGATTAACGCATAGGACACTTTTATCCAGAAAAAACAGTTACAAATACTTTATAAGCTAAAATTGAAATTGAAGTGCATAAATAATGTCACTCTGGACCCAATTCCGAAGAAGCAGAAACTTAACAATAAAATAATAACTTTACGGAAGAGACAGTTTTTAAAACTGTTTATTGGTTAATAGCTACACAAAGCAGATAATATTCCAGATTCCAATAATGCTCAAGTAATATCTGCAGTTCAGATTCCGAATACATCCGCCATTACTAATTCGATTCCTTTGTCAGCAGCTGCCGCATTAGCAATTTATGGCTCTGATATTATAGATTATACAACATAAAACTTTATTTTGATTTATTTGAGCAAATATAAAAATAAGAATAATAAACGACCCTGTAACGTTAAGTTGCTTATATCATAAGATCATATAATAGTCACAAGCCCGGGCACATAGTCTTACTGTGTAGTATCAAAGATCAATTGACTTATTTAACCCATTTCTTTCCTAGCAATTAAGATTTTTTCTATTCAAACCTTAAATATGTTTAAAAAAGCAGTGATGGTCCAGTGGTTAGGACTTGAATGACTTATTCAGGAGGTATGAGTTCGATTCTGGGCACACGGCGACCACTTTTCTGAGTTATGCGTGTTTCAAGCAATTAAACATTACTTACTATAACGGTGAAGGAAAACACGTGAGGCAACCTGCACTCCTGAGATTTCCTAAAGTTCTCAAAGATGTGTGAAGTCTCCCAACCCACACTGAACCAGCGTAGACTATGGCCTTCTTGTTTGAGAAGGTTGTGATGATGATGATCATAGACTTGATAAAATCAAATAAAAAGAGAAAACGTGAACTTCTAAAGATAATTTCAGACACAGTGTTCTAAAAGTAGTACTGTGGGAAGGAATGGGTTGTTAGAGATAAGACCAGTTAACATAAAGATTTATACTAATTATATTATTAATTATATATGAGTCATAGCGTACAATAACACGGAAAGTTAAGAACCAGGAGCAGGTAGACAAAGCCTACTGGTAATAAATGAAAGACTTAAAGTCATCCCTAATAAACTACTCAAATTTAAATTGTAAGCAATGGCGTAGCTAAGGGGGATCAGGTGGACCCTTTCTTATCGTCGCTATGGTGGCGGGATAAAATATTAATATATTTTATAATAATTAAATTACTAGTTCCCACATTTCACAAAGAAAGAGTAAAAATAAAAGACTTGAGTGAGTTATAATAATGGCGATAATGAAGATCTTCGTTCTCCTTTGGATTTTGGTCACAAAGAACGATTAGATTAGCATAGTGATTGGCCGTCTGTGTAGAACTTTGTTTTGTGTTTGTTTGAAAGTGCTTTGAGACGCTCTTTGTTGAATTCGGAATGTCTTCCGCTGCGGGGTATATCGTCGTCTTCAAAATCGCTATTTTTGAACTTTGCATACCATTTACGTGGTATAGACTAGTCTATGACACTTTCTCTGTCTACTTTACGGTCAGTAACAAGTCGTGAATTGGCCAAAAAAAATTACTGCGATCATAAACCGATTCTTAATTACCTTAATTCAAATGGATTCATATTTCAGTAGTTTTGTGGCATTTGCGAAAAGCGAAGAAGAGCCGACATCGAAAACATTGCTGTTTACCTCCTGGGTATTCTATTTGTAAGTCTGAGAAGTAATAAAAATTTAAATTACTCAAAAACGATTAGCACAGTTATGAGGAGTAGAAAGAGCCCTATTGCATGATTATTATACACTGACAACCAGCAAAAACTCGTATCAAACAGAAGAAATATAAAAACGCTACGAACTTATTCTATAACCTAATATAAATATTGTGTTTTTATTTTCACTAATCGGCTAGTCTGTTAAAGTCGTAGTCGTCGTATCTCTATAAATTAGGAACTACCTACTTATAAAAGATAATATCTGAAATTACTTCTTTGTTTTTGAAAATTTTTATACTGACCAATAATGCTTGTTGGTATAACTCTATATTTATTTTGATTAAACTTGCCTTTTGGGGGCCGTTCAAGTATTACATAAGCATTAAAGGGGAGTGGTAGGGCCCTTGGTTTGCTTATTATTGATGACAAAGGGGTATAGGGGGATCTGCATGGTAATTACCTCAGTGATAAAAAGTAAACACGCACATCGAAACGTGAAATATGAAAGATGCATGCACCAATGTTTAAGCATGGGGAGACAGGAGTTAGGGCTTTGCTTACTTATGATGACATGAGGTGGGATGAAAATTGCAAAAAATCTGTTTACGTAATATTTGAACACTCGTAATATTTATATTTAAATTTATAAATTGATAATAAAGAAAAATATAAATGAAATGATGACCTTCTACTTTAGATTTTTTTTTAAATTGTTATATTTTTTGAATAAAAACAAAAAAAAGTATATGGCCCATGAGGGGATCGAACCCGCGACCTTCGCGTTATTAGCACGACGCTCTAACCAACTGAGCTAATGGGCCGACAGTCACTGATTTGAAATAACGCAACAGATATCATTATACTAAAGTATCGGAGATCAACTATAATACTGTACACAGAAGTTTGTACGCACATCAAACATAAAAAAAAATCACAAAATAGGTTAAGTCGAATGTCAGAAAAAAGTTATTGACATTTTTAAATGTTCAAGCCTAACGGAGCTAAATAATCTATTTATAATGAAATCCTAACTAATATTGTAATTTCGAAAAGAACTTCTTAAGAATACAAATTGAACAACCGACAGTGCCATTTATATACTACTTACGCCATCTATTGACATTACATGGTCTGTCTTTCCTGTCACGCTTCGAACACTGAACCACTTTTGATGAAATTTGGTACAGATATAGATTAGAGCTTTCATGTTTTATCGCGAAACAATACTAAAGAATATAAGCTAAAATATGAGCCATCTATCGGCGGAGTTCATATTGAGCTGTGATTTAGTTATGTCTTTTAGAATTAGTCATATATAAATTACGTTGGTGTTGAAAATTAAAATATAAATATAGCGATAAGTGATATAGTAATTAAAATGCTAAATTAAACATACACGTGGTAAATTTCACATAGGCGAAGCCGCGACGGGTCGTCTAAAATAAAGTTTTCGAATAATTTCTTATAGTAAGAATCGTATGAACTCGAGTTACCTTGAGGAAATCAAATATGTGTCTACATTTAACTACATTAAAAAAAATCTACCAACTGCGAGTCAGACTCGCATCCAGGGTTCCGTACAATTTGAATTGATAGACAAACTAAACTTTGTTGTAGAAAAACTTTTGTCTCCATCCATCGATCGATGTAATTCATTGTTTCTGATCTTTTACGATTTTAGGTCAACGGAAAGTACGATATTGGAATATATTTCCCTGCGAGTATACAATATGTATAACGGCTTTCTTGTTATATCTTTTGATTGCGTTAATCTTTTTACAGTATTTGATATTATTTTAAACGGAATACCTCTACGCATTTTAAAGAAAATGGACAAACAGACAGATAGACAACGAAGTGTAGGGTTCCTTTTTTCTTTTTCACTACATAACTATAACTATTATTTCAAACTTAAACTATAATGTGATATCATTCACAAGTCTTTCAAATAAATTAGCAAACGTCTACATATTTGCGATAGCGATAGCATTAAGTATACCGACAGGAAGCTGTCGTCGTAATTTGAGATATTCAGCGAGTATTTCCCGCAACCCCGCACGAGGCGAACGACGACGATCTATTTCTCATCTCTTACACTCTTACAGAGAAACGTCACGCTTTCTCCCTATTCATAAGCCGAAATAATTTGGTTCATTGTCCTATATATTACTGGCGTAAGGACACGGCTAACAGAAGTGTCTCGAGTTATTTAAAATATTAATTTAAGGCCAACACATCTCATTAATCTTATTCAACTTCTACCTTTCATTCATCCTTTTGTAGATAAATATATTTTCTTCAAAAATATTTTTTTTTGTTAATTTAATGAAATAATATTTTAATACGTAATTTATTTTCACATAACAGTTTTAATACTTTGGGAATGATCAAGTGCTTCAAAATCTCATATTAAAAATATCAATTGAAAAATGTATTGTGCTTACAGTTAACATATAACTTATTTTTAACTAGATTTTACATACAAGTCAAAAGTTATAAGTTGCAATGTAAATTTAAATTAGCTCCACCAAGCCATAACTAAACGGTGAATCAAGTCCGAATAATAAAATTAATATTTTTTCGATTTTTAATTTTAAAATTTAATATCGATTGATTAATTTTAATCATACCAGATGGCTCTTCAAATATTATTTTACATCACCTTACATTACCCTATCATATAACGATGAGAACATAATATATAAGTAACAATTATACTAGTCCTAATTAAAAGAGGGAAATAGGTATTAAACCCAGATTGTTCAAAAGGAAAAACTATAATATATAGAATACAATATTAAGTAAATATTTGTAAAAATACGACAACCTAATTGTTAAGTCTTATCTCAACATAACGCGTTTGAAGCGTCAGTAGCTCAGTGGTTCGGGCGTTAGATTTTCGGTCGATAAGCCGTGGATTCCAATCCCGGACATTGGTCTACTGGCATGTTATAGGGGCGCCAGTAGTGTAGGGATGGCGATTCTTATCGAGTAAGATCGATATACGCAAAGCTCTCCCATCCCATTAATGCTATGGATCTAGTGGACTATGTGCTTTTGCTCAGGGTCCCCTGACAGCATTTTTTCTTCACTCGCCTTCAACATTCTATCTTCGAGGATGCAACACATCGACAAAATAAGAGGGTATCTCTTGTTTTGTCGATGTCCATGAGCGATGGTGGCCACTTACCATCAGGATCTGCTCGTTTGCACCTCATCTACCATAAAAAAAAATGCATGATAATTTTCTTGATAAATAATATCATTTGAATATAAATAACATTTACATAACAAACAATGGAAAGAGTATTGTTGAAATAAACTGTGTTGAAATAATATAAAAAAAACTTTTTATATATTAGCCCATTTTTAATTATGTACATTTATCATTATTGTTTTATCATTTATTATCATTATTATTTTAATCATATATATTTACGTATAAGCTAAGCTAATTACAATGTATATTTAGGCCTTCAGCTCACACCGCGCCTCGCGCAGCATACAAGGAAACCACTGAAAATCAGTTGGGGGATACACTCCCTCCCTCTACAATACTGAGTGGTTATCCGATTGACAGACGCCGATGTATTTTTATTTTAGTACTTATAATATATTGTATCTTTAGATATTAAGGTCTGTTAATAAAGCATTTCTTTCTTTCTTTAAATTAGCAACTATAAGCATAATAGTTTTTAAATACTTTGTTTTATATCAACAGAATGACTTCACACACATTAAAAGTGGATAACTGGTCACACTGCGCGACGCCTTCAGAAAGAAATGGCCCCCCGATCGTGTCTGTCAAAGTTGGCTGCTTCCACATCGATCCTGCTTCTACGTAAGTTATATCATAATAAAGTAAATTTATTGTAGTTTTAGATAAGTATAAATAATACAATCATTTATGCGTATAATAGTGTCTAAATCTTTTTAGCGACAAAGCCGATTAAGGCCATGCTTTTATTTTCTTGTATTCCATCTACTAAGTTTATCCATATATTTATCAGTCTCATAGTTCAAATAATTCAAAGGGTAAATTTAAAAGTATTAAGAAACACCTTGACCTTCAGAATAATTTTGAAAACTTTAGTCGGCTTTAAAATAAAATTAAGGAGATCCTTGAATCAGATTACAACGCATCAAATTGTGAATATAAAGCATCCTGCGGGCCTTTCCATAAAACAGTCATTTTCTTTTTAAGTTATGTTCAGTAACGTATACTCCTACAGTTATAAACCTTCATTAGATTATCATAATTATAGATGTAAATCTAATGAGGGTGTAAGTAGTACTTATTTACGTCCGGACTACAGACATATGTCCTGCAGTGGACATTAACAGCGCCTTGGATATGCGGCAAAGGTGTAGGGTAAAGGCCTTTTATATAATTACAGTAGATAATAAAGCTAAACGTGGACCTCAAGAAGGGTGACCTTAACCACGACACTATAATACCAACTTCCATGTACATTATGAGAAAAGACCAGAGTGATTGTCTACCCGTTGGTATATTTGAAATAATATAGAAGGAAACTACCAGCTAACACTAATTTAACAACGGTGTTGCTAACATTTGTAGTAATTTTCTAATGTTCTCTTAAGATATAAATAAAACATTACATAATATAGACTATATTAATATCTCAATCCACCTTGAGCTCGAATGTATTCTAGCTGCATGTCAACTGCTACACGTGGCATGATAATGGATTCTTTGTAGGATAGATCGTATCGTTTCAATAATAAAAAGAATCTAAGACTATTTTTGAGCAGAAAACATTCCGCACATTTTTATATCATTTCCTTTAAGGCACCTATACGGTTTGTACGTTTCATGGCCTTCATTTTAACGTTAAAAAGATTTTTTATTTAGTACCATTGTAATAATATGCGTGCTGCCATTTTAAAAACTGAATTAAAAAATAAATGAGATTTAGGAGAGGAAGCTGAACAAATTTAAATAAGCTAAAATTATATCCCGACCTGAAATGGTTAATTCGAAATATCGAATTTTATGGTGGATAAGGTGTAAACTAGCAGATGGTCCATCTGATGGTAAATGGCCACCATCGCCTATGGACATAGGCAAAACTGGAGATACCCTCTTATTTTGTCCATGTGTTGCATCCTCGAAGATAGTGGGGAGGGGGAGTAAAGAAAAAAATGCTGCGGTTTCAGCGGACCCTGACCAAGAGCCTAAAGTCTACTAGATCCGCAGCATTAATGGGATGGGAGAGGGAGAGGGTAAGTTTGGTTCACATACAGCTCGGCGGTCGGATTCGCATCGAATAGATCCCCTACCACTAAGGGGGTGCTGGGTTACTCGTCTCTTACGAGATGCTCTCCCAGCGGCAGAGAGGAATAGTATTCTAACCCGACCCCTCACGGGTAAAATGTATATTTCGACTAATCGGCTCTAGTTTCGCTGAGCTAAAATATATTTAATTGACAATATCTTTTATCGTGACATTAAATTTAAATGAAACTAACTGTAGATTTTAAATTGAATCTGCAGCAATGCAATTATGAAACGGTTTTATTAAAAGTCGTCGTAATTGTATATTTTTTTGTTTTCATACTTATATATCCGCGATGATCTATGAAGCTACTGACACCCATCTTCACAAACTTTTGCACACAGTGTGTAGTTTGGTAACAACTTTAGCGATAGGATAGATTTATCTTGATTAATGACCTGAATACTTTTTATTCTAAATCAAATATTTATTATAGGTAACGAGGGTTATTAATATTTGACACAATAATGCACTATAGTTTGTTAAATCTTAGCGATGTCCATTATGAAGCGAAAAATTGAAGTTTCCTAGATTCCATTGAAACCCACGAAAAACTGAGTATAAAAGTTTAAATTGAACGCCTGAATTAAATTTGGCATACAGTTATGAGTGAGTTAATGAATGAATGAAGCAGTGAGAAATATTTAAAACTATTTTATTTCTGCCTGAATCGTGTCGTCAATTTCCTATCAGCGATGCGACGGTGAAATACTAAGTTAAATAATTACTTATTAAATTTCCTTCCAACAAACTCTTCATAAGCTTATGTTGTCTTGAAACGTTCCAATTTTCCCTGTACGTTTATAAATTGTATGAAATCACTTATTCTAAGAATATCAAGGCTTCAGAGGTCTTTCAGCCAAATTACTCACAAATTTAACAAGTACACAAACAATTTCGCTTTATGAAGATTTGTTTATTTGCAATAAATTAGTTACACATCATAAAGCTCAATAATCAATACTAATATTATAAATATCCCTCTTTTACGTTGAAATGTAGTGACGGGTAAATATGGAAAAATAGTTCTAATCTATTCGTTTTTCTGCCTGTCAAGACCTTTTTCCTGAGTAATGCGTGAAGATATCACATTGAAATGAATGTGTAATACTCAGTTCTGTAACCCATTGGAGCTGAGATATGATATGGACTTTTTAAATTAACGTCATTAAAAGGTGCATTATGCATTCAAAACCTTTTCTTGGGCCAAGAATCAACAAATTTTGTATTTTGGTATTTGGCCCATGATCACAAAACATACTAGTTCAAATTAGACTGTTCTAGTAATTGTCATCAGTCAGTTCCTGTCCTTACACCCGTAAATCATGAGGTCAGTTTGATTATACAATAACATTACATTTTCAGCTTTTCATGGCTTTTCATCGTTTTGGTACCTAATAAAAACTATTCTCTTAAAATTTAAACTCTTTATCTTATTATATTTTTTCCCCTTGTTAGCAACAATGTTTATAAAGGAGTAGTAGCGGGTAGATCATTTTATATTATGTCAAGTATACCGATGTGAAGACAATATATAACCTTTAGTGCGATAGATTAGTCTCAGTCTCTCTGGTGTTTTCGTGCAGTGAATATGGAAGTTAGTGTTAACATCATTATAATAAAGTAAACATTCTGGAGGTCCACGTAAGTTTACTTTATTATCTATTGTAGTTGTCGAGGTCGAGTGGTGGAGGTGAGAGTTAATATATTATGAAAGAGCTCTTTAAACCTGCTCCTGGGTCTCAAGGCCATTGAGAGACACGGGGAAGCGCTGGCCGTTTCCCTGGATATCTCGAAGGCCTTCGACAGGGTTTGGCATGACAGCCTTATAAGCAAACTTCCATCTTATGGCCTGCCCGCTAGTCTCTGCGCTTGGATATCGGACTTTCTGAGAAACCGATCATTACGAGTGCTAGTTGATGGCCACACATCTGATGAAAGGGCCATCAATGCCGGAGTTCCTCAGGGGTCAGTACTCTCTGCAACGCTATTTTTGATGCACATCAACGATCTGCTGAAACCCGGTATTTTTGGGTACGCAGATGACAGCACCGTTGTTGAGAGTTACACATCCGGCGCAAGAGCTAGCGAGACCGAAATCCGGACTCAAAGAGAGACCATGGTTGAGCGTTTGAACCTTGCCCTTAAGGCGGTCTCCGATTGGGGTGATGCCAATCTTGTCAAGTTCAACGCCACCAAAACGCAAGCGTGTTTATTTTCCACAAAAAAGAGGCCATTTCATCTGACACCATCTTTCCGAAACGTATCCGTGCCGATAACCGACCACCTGGAGCTTCTAGGCGTTACTCTCACTCCGGCTATGAACTTTGGCTCATATATTGAGTCAAAAGCCCAGCTATCAGCCAAGAAACTTGGTATCCTCTCAAAGGTGAGACATTATTTCACTCCAGAACACCTGCTCAGCTTGTACAAAGCGCAAATCAGGCCGTGCATGGAGTATTGTTCTCATCTTTGGGACGGCTCTGCCAAATATCAACTTGAGGCACTGGAGCTGATTGAGAGGCGCGCCAGAAGAATAATAGGAGATGACACCCTGCTCAAGTCTCGGCTGCATAGTCTCGAGCATCGACGCAGGGTTGCCTCCCTATCGGTTTTTTATCGGATGCATTTCGGTGAGTGTGCCCGGGAATTACATAATCTTATTCCTGCCGCCCCTTTTTTTTACAGGACTCCCAGACAAACCCGACCGAAGCGCCATCGGTACATGGTGGACATTCCTCGGATACGTACCAAGCGCTTTGAGTCCACGTTTGTTATTCGCACTGCGAAGATGTGGAACGATCTGCCGGAGTCTGTATTTCCTGAAAAGTATAATGTTGGTGTTTTCAAATGCAGAGTGAATAGGTACCTTCTAGGAAAGCGTGCTCCATCTTAGACCGTGTCGTGCTTTCAGGCAAGTCATGGTCAAACGCTGACCTATATACCATAAAAAAAAAAGCCCCAGGCACTGCTCGACTCCATATAAATTGCATGTGTATACGTATTACACACATATCACACCCTATTTATTATAAAAAATACGCAAAAAAAATAAAAAAAAATTATTGTTTTCGATATTCAACTTCATAGTAAAGTTGAAATCTAAATAAATATTGAAAAGTAAAAAGCATAAACTTTTGTTATAATTATCAGATCGAAAGCCTATTTTTACCCGACTATGGTGAAGCCAAAAGAAGGGGTAATGATTTACAGTATTTTTGAAAGTGCCAACTAAAATCTTATCAGACAGTGTCTTCTGTACATCATCATCATCAATATTTTTTTTTATTTTTGAATATGGTGGAATTATGTACAAAAATTTAATGTATTTTTCTTCATATGGTCATATAAAATATATTTTACTTCACATTGTAAAATTACAAATGAGATCTCGTTCTGTAGTTTGTACGCGCGTCACACAAAAATTACTATACGAAATTGAATATGGTTTTCACAGTTGTATTTCTGAAGGCCTAACTTAAAATATACGCTTTGTTGTTTTTAAAATATATTTATTAATTATGGAGTAATTAATGTACAAATTGTAGTAAAACTTTCTTGTTCCAGACGCGGGCGACGAGTATTCCTTCTACAAATGTTGATACTTTGCTTTGTGCCGCACGCAGCATTAATTATCCAGAACTGTTCCTTCATGACCCAGCTAGCACAGACCTTCGATACCTCATTGTTTTTGAATGCAGAGGTTAGTACATTTTTTTATGATATTAGTACTTAACTGTTCTAGATTGAAAAGATAAACTTAAGAACAACTAAAAGGATCTAAACGAAACGATTCACGAACTTAGCTGATGAAGTACTCACTTTCAGCACCTTGACACACTGCTATCGCTCTGTCTGTCTGTCAGGTTACGAGTAGCTCCTGCACCGCTCTATTCGTCCAACGAACAATCTCGAACCCACGCCCCCTTTCCGTGGCCACGACTGGGGGCCTCACAATATTATATATACATAAATACATAATCAGAACACATCAAATGTATCTCTTAATGTATCTCCTTCAAAGTTTTAATATATTTTGTTTATTTTCAATCAATTTGCTATGTTAGAACAATCAGGCGTTTCAAATTTAATAAATATATTTTTTACTTCATATTTTTTGGTATAAAAATGGCCTAAGTTTGAAACGTAAAAGACCAAAGCAATAAACACACTTTCAATGGACATTTCAAATACAAAATTAAAATTAAATTTGCATTTAAATAAATGTCCTTAAAGACCTGATTTATATAACTAGTGGAAATAGAGTTTCATGTAAACTGCTTCCATTTGGTAAAATTTAAACCTAACAACCAGGCAAATTTATAGCACATTTATTTACTAGACCAAATAGGATTTTCATTACAAGCTATTATGCACCTGGCAACTGGAATTATATATTTTATTTTACCTAGTGAGAAATGGTTTAAGGCATGAATATCCGAAGAATATCCGTTATGTTAAAATTAATAGTTCTGTCACATCTACGTTAATGTTTAAATTAAACATAAGAATTTACTGTTAAACACACTTTTTTTCATTTGAATAACGTCGTCATCGTTTCAAAATTGTTAAATCCATACAAAGTGTCCAGTATATATTTATTATTATTTTTTAGTTACAAATCATTGTTATTTTAGCAGTAATAATTTTTGTGGTATTTAAACCGTTTTTTTGCTAAGAGATGGTGTTATTTCGATTAACCTGAAAAAGAAATTTCAAATTATTAGCAATAAAGAGAGTGCAAAACTCATTTAAAATCCTCTCGAATCAAGTATATCATGATACAAATCAAAGCACAATTTTATAGTCATTAACCCACCCAATTATAAGCTTGGGGCCTCCAATAACGAGAAATTGTAGAACCTAATTAAACTTTATAAAACATTGTATATTCACAGAACAATTTTACTCGCATGGCTTGCTTACAGTTTGGGAGTCCGATAACTGAAACCACAGTTATTGGATCTGTACGCTTGTTTGTTAAGCTGTATTCAAACTATTCACTCACTCACTCATTAATTCATACTCTACCCGCAACTTGAATCATTTATGTCTCATAGTAAAGGCAGCGTTCGTAAAAACCGTTTTCGTTCGAGTGTTTTTCTTTCTATTAGTAAAAGAATTTTCAAAATCGGTTCAGTAGATCCAGAGATTACCCCCTACAATCTAACAATCTCAAAAACTTTAACTGTTTATAATATTAATAAGATGATCGAACGAGTAATATTCATGGACGATTCACCTTTTCAACCACGAAATTCTTTTTTCCATTTGCAAACCGGTCACAAACCGATATTAAGTATAAATATCCTCATTGTCATTCTGAGTCGTATGGGTGTTCATTTACTGTGAAATATGTGGAATTGTGGAATGAATTGCCACAATATATGATATACGTCATTCACCTTGGAAATATCATTACTCGTGTATAGCATTATATTCTATCCATTCAAATTAGTTTTATTAATATTTCGTAAATTTTATCTACGTATATATTGTGTATTTACATGTCCATATATTGATGTGTTATATGATTAATGTTATAAAATATACTTGATTTTATATTCTTATATTTCGTCTTAACACCACTCAACGATTTTTGATAGCCTGTGATTGAGCGACGACATCACCTGGAGTGATGCTGGAGGTAGTGTAACAATAGTGTGTACTGTGTAACGGATATTGGACCTCTCCAAATAAGGATCATATGAGTTCTCACATCGTATTTATCGTGTGAGTTTTATTTGTATTTAGATGTGTTAACACAACCTTAGGTTGGGTTTAGCTTAGTAAGCCTTACGTTAACCTAACCTAATCTTAGAGTAACCCTGAAACCAGGCATTGCAGGTGAGTGTTCGCATATGCTCCCCTAAATCTACAAGTCACAAGTCCAAGGCATTACACTGGGTGTCTGTTCAAAAACTACAGAATTGTGAGATTTGGTTCATTCGTTAGTTTAAAACGTAAAAGGGAACGTGCCGATATTCAATAGTGAAACAATAATTTAACGACAATTAAACAAAGAAAATAAATCATATAACTTAAAGATAAGAATATAAATTATATATATGAATTTGATATTTGTCAATTCAAATAAAACAATAGCCATATAAAAAAAAAATTTTAAAATATATCTCGACAATAAAATGATGTAGGTATGTAAGTTATTTTTTTATTTTATTTTTTATAAACTATATCTTTTAAACCCCAGCAGCAATCAAAGCCATGTATAGTCAGATATATACAGCTCAGATCCTACAGTATAAATGGTTTAATTTTATCTATGCACAATATTCACATTTAAATCCAAAGCCTCTTACAGAGTGGCGAATGTGCTTTGAATTTCCAGTGAAATTCTCACTAGATTTAGTATTACTTCGTAGATTTTGTTCCACTATTCGAACTATACACATGATATGAAATGTATCTGATAATAATTTTGAAACACTTGTCTGACTATTGAATCCTTTATAATACTAGTCTACTCGCTTCTGTGTCGCCGGGGTGCAATTTACTATGTGTTTAATTTTACATTTTAATTTCCAAAAATATTATTGCTATAATGACGAACTCCCGTACAAACTTTCTCTATTGCTGTACCCCTACATCACTATCACTATATAGCCATATTTTATATTTTCATTTCATCATCAACATAATTCTATTTTATGACAGACAAATTAAGACAAACTATCACATAGCTCGACATGCACTTCATTGCCTATTTCAATCCCGTTAGCCTTTTTTTCATCATAAAACGTAGCATACGTCCTTTCCCCAGGCTTACTCTATCTCTGTACTAAATTGTAAAACGTAACAGAGAGACAGTTAATTACTTTTGCATTTAAAATATTACCTATATATTGGGATTGGTATTGATTTTAGCTTATAACATTTTGTTGTTTTAAAATGTTTCCTAAACTTACTCGTATTTAGTTTTATCACTACAAACAAACCATATTACTTGTTATAACACATTTTTTAAAACTGCTCTAGTAACTTCTAGATGAGTGCGTTCAAACTCCCGAACTTCGTAATATTAGCATAGTTTAGTAAGTAAAGAACGCAGTTCTACACTAATGAGGGACTTATATATTCGGAAGAGTTCTTGTTGTATTAGATAGGTCACGTCATTATTTTTTTAAGTATATCACTACGTCACTAACATATCATGAAACAAACGAAACTAAAAAACTACTCAACGGATTTTCATGCGGTTTTCATTGATACAGAGTAATTTATGAGGAAGGTTTAGGTGTATAATTTGTTAAGTTTTTGGTATAAATTGGTTGAAATAATATGACGATTGGTTACAAAGGCTAAATATTGTCTTGTATATTGTTAGGTGTTGCTAACATTATTGATAACTTTGTTTCGACGAGTAGTTAATTTCGTTTTATTTCAAGTATACCCACTATCTATATAAATAAGAAGTAGTCTGTCAAGTGATTTCAAAGTGTAAACAATGTTCTAACTAGTACACGTAGAGTCCTGGTTTATAGGTCTTCCTTATTGAGGATAATGTGAGTTATTGACACTGTGTTTTGTTGATTTTAAAGGTCAGTTTCGTAATTATGATCAAGCCCCAGGCCAGGCACTGGCTCCCTGTAGAAAGTTAATGTTTATACGTATTTGTGTGCATTTATACCGCTGAAAATGGACTTGTAATTTTACGAGGATATTTGTGCGAGGAAATTTAACATTCAAATAGGACATTATTACCAACATCGCTCTCAGAGGAAATCATTTTGAAAGCGATAACAATATCAATAATCTTCATGCGTTTGGAAAGAATTTTTATCATTTATTTAATCTCTTAGCGTATGATTTTCAGCTGTCTCCTGTTCTCGCTCAATGAGCGAAGAGCCAAAAAAATCTCTTTTAAACGTGTTTATAATCCAAACCCTGAATTAAGGTATACAGGATAAGGATAGATAATTGTAATAAGTATAATTCTTAGGTAAAAGCGATAGAGAAATAATCTGCTTTCTAAAAATATGATACACTATAATACTTTTCTGACACAGGTGTCTGTTGGAATTGGATCTCTTTTGCCTAGAATATTAAGCGCCTACAGGTAAAATATATTATTATCAAAATAGTCGAACAACATTACATTTATTAAAAAAAAATTATCTTACTAATATTATATTTGTCGGGATATAGTTGGGGTAGGATACTAATAAAGGGGACTTGTTGTTACTCCTTACATTGTATTTAGATGTGTTAACACAACCTTAGTTTATGTTAGGTTAGGTTAGTCTTGTTAACCTATTCTAAGACAAACAGTGAGACCAGGCAGTGGAGGTAAGTGTTATGATCATTTAAAGGATATCCTTAAGCCTACATCTTGGTCACAAGTCCAAGGCACTGCCTGGGTTCCTGTGCAAAAACTACGGAATCGTGATATTCGATCACTTCTTTCATTTAAATCGGCTCTCTCTGTTCTGACATATTTTTAATATATTGTTGCTGAATTAAATATTCAGGGCCTTAAAACAGTAAACATATTTTAATATTATTTTGCAGGAACTCTGTGGGATAGTAGGTAGTAGCCTATGTATTAATCTAGATTATAAAGTATTTGTGTGTCAAATGACAATGTTTAAATTAAATTGTCTGTCAGTTAGTGAAGATTTATTCTTAAGTTTAAAATAAATGAGTCATTTTCACTATGATGACATGTTATTCTGTTCGTAAACCAACTATGTATGGAGGGAGGTAATGGCCTTTCAATATAATCGTTCAGCCGTTTTTGCGTGATTTAGTAACAAACAATTAAACATCCAAATATCCAAACTTATAATATTAGTAAGACTAGTGAGAAGTAAGATAGCATATTATATATAATAGCATCATGGTATAGTATAGTGTGGTTTATTTTAGAGGAGAATAAAATAGCTGCAATTTTTTAACTTTCTTTTTACACGAGAAAATTTTAAATTAAATTAACTATAGTATCGCTCCATAAAGCGTAGTAGCTGTTCATTTATCAGGTTTCTCAGCGCCAAGGTCTTTCCTGAATAAGTTTTATTAACAACTTCGTGTGGCAAATCATTATCGTATACTGTTCACCGTTAAAGTGAACAAAAGTTATTTCTGTTTGTAAATGAACTTATTCAGTTGTCGAGGAAGTTCCTCAGTTCCTTAACATCAATTTATCAAAATACAAACTTTTAAAGGACAATCTTTAGTAAGTAAGTTAAGGGAATTTATGACTGGTTACTATTAACAATCCTGTAAACGAAGTTATACATAAAAATAATTCAGAAAATTTCAAATATATTAAATACATAAGTCGGTGTGTTCGCGATAAACTCAAAAACTACTGAACGGATTTTTATTCGATTTTCACCAATGGACAAGGTGATTTATGACGTTTTGTATATACCTAATGGTTGAAATATGACCATAATTGTTAATAGTGTCGGAAAAAGTGAAGCCGCTTGGGACTTTTTGGAACATTAATAATTTAATAGGCTTAATAGGTTATACTAACAGTGCTTAGCCGGGGCGGGACACTAGTAAATATATGTCGGGGATTTTAAAACGATGTGAAAGGAGATGGAAGGAGGAAGATGGGGTATATTGGGGAACACTAAAAGGGGGTGATGGTATTGAAAGGAATATTGGGTAAACGCAACGTAGATACTCCTATTGAACCGATAAATGATCAAATATGATCTCTAACAATTACGAGAGAAACCTAAGCAGTGCCTTGGACTTGTGACCAAGGTGTAGGCTTATGGAATTCCTTTAAGTAATTACGACACTCACCTCCACTGCTAGGCTCTCTATTTAAACCTAAGGTTAAACGCACATAAACCGAATCTAACACAAGGCTAACCTAACCTAATGCTAACCTAACCTAAGGCTAACCTAACCTAACATTGTGTTTACTTAACCACGTGGCAATTACATTGTAAGGACTTACGTGACCTTAGTTGGACAGCACTTCCACACTACACTGCACTTGATACTATCACTATCACTAGCACTACTTAGATGATGTTCACTTCTTGAGAGACCGCGCACGACTAAGACTTCAGTTAGACTGTCGATCGCATATAAAGGGTCGAGGGTAGAAACTGTCAAAACAACGGAAGTGACTACTACCCCACTCCAACGCCATAGACAACGATAACGATTCGATCAATCGATAATCTTTTACTATGCTCCGACATTTATATATTGGAAACTAAAACTCTTTCAAGAAGCATCGTATGTGCACAACGGATGGCTTATAATATAAGCTACGGGCATAACACGGTCAGGATACAACTAATCGTTACGATGTGTTACTATTTAATAAAATAGTTCCTATTCTAAAAGGAACCCAAGCAGTGCCTTAGACTCGTGACCAAGCTGTAGGCTTAAGGATATCCTTTTGTTCCGCTTCCCAGGTATCCCAAAGGTCTTCTTCTAGGGTCCGATCTTGTAAATATAATAATACAAAGGTGCCACTGGATACTGATTTAATTTCCCAAAGCTGGTTTCACAGAACGTATTTTTCAAAAACATCTAGCCAGCGCGATCCACGATTTAAACATAAAGTTACAACGCCATCTAGTTTACTTAAGTTTTACTAAACAAATTATACATACATCGGCGCCATCTAGTTTACTTAAGTTTTACTAAACAAATTATACATACATCGGCCCCCAAGGGCAAAGTGAAACTTTGTCCTTTAATATACTTTTCTAATAGGAATATAAAATAACAATAAATTTTTAACAACATAATTATCGACTTCCACAATTTGACAGGTTTTACAATGTTAATCCGTTGTTACAGGCAAGAAACATAATTTAGAAACGGGTCTTTTGAGTATTCCATTTTTAGTTTTTAGAGTAAGCACGCGGACAATATTATCTGAACCAGAATGAGAAGCAATGACCTTGCCATAAAGCCAACGACATGGTGGAAGATTGTCTTCTTTTACTACGACAATATCGCCTATTTTGGGTTGATAATTATTATCAATTGCCCATTTATAACGTTGCAGGAATTTATTTAAATAGTCTTGAGACCACTTTCGCCAAAATGTTTGTAATATTCTTTGAGTGTGTTGCCATCTCCTCAGGGATCCTACATTATTATCTTCGAAATTATAATCGGGTGCAATTAAAAGAGGCTCTCCAACGAGAAAATGTCCTGGAGTTAGCACATCGAAATCGTCTAGATTTTCACTGATGCTTGACATAGGCCGAGAGTTAAGACATGCCTCCACTTGAGTCAGCACCGTAGCCATTTCTTCAAATGTCAGTGTTGAGTTTCCGATAACTCGTTTAAGATGGTATTTTACGGACTTTATTCCGGCCTCCCAAAGCCCGCCAAAGTTAGGTGCATGAGGCGGTATAAAATGCCATTCGCAATTATTATTTGCAAGGAACTCGGCTATTTCTCCCATGAATTTCTTTTCAAAAATACCACATTTCTTAAGCTCAATAGATGCTCCTGTAAAATTCGTCCCGTTATCACTCCATAAATGCGAACAGTAACCACGCCTTGCAACAAATCTCTTAAACGCTTGGAGAAAGCCTTCGGAAGTAAGATCACTTACTAACTCCAAATGTATAGCCCTGGTCGCCATACAAATAAACAAACATATGTATCCCTTCTGAGATTTGTGACCTCTACCCTTGCTTGTTCTTATTTGTATAGGTCCTGCATAATCAACGCCACTATTTTTAAATGGTCGAGATGGTGATACTCGCGCTGCAGGTAACTGACCCATTAAAGGTTGCTGAGTAGAAGCAGCGCCCTTTACGCAGGTAACACACTTGCGATAATACGATTTAACCAGCTGTTTTGCTCCTAAGATCCAATATTTTGACTGTAGATAAGTTAGGGTGATTTGTGGTCCACCATGAAGGGTCTGTAAGTGAGCATGTGCGATTAAAAGATTCGTTAAATGTGATTCCTTTGGAATCAAGATTGGATGTTTTCTATCAAAGGTAAGTGATGAAAACTTCAGTCTTCCTCCTACTCTTAATATGCCTTCATCGTCTACAAAAGGGTTCAACATCCAGATCTTACAAGATTTAGGTAAGTTTTCTCCTTTTTTTATTATACTCATTTCTTCCTTGAAACTGCTTAATTGACATTCCTTAATATATAATTTTAAAGCTTCTTTTAATTCTGTTGCTGTAATGTAGTTAGTATTTACCTTGCTTGTTGACGCCTTAGAATTGTTTATAAATCGCTTGCAATATGCTATGACTCTTATTGTTTTAGAGAGCGAAGAGAACTTATTCCAGCCTAAGTCTTCTCCGATGACATGATGAACTCTTACTGCTTCAAGTTCAGTTTGAACATCCTTTGGTTTTTTGTAAACTATATTTTCGCAACTAATGAATTTTGGACCATGAAACCATAATTCATTGTTCACTAGCTCTGACGGCCGCAGTCCACGTGAAGCACAATCTGCTGGATTTTGTTTCGATGTTACGTGACACCAATTTTGTGGATCTAAATTGGTTAAAATTTCTGAGACGCGATTTGCGACATACACGTTCCATCTATTTGGATGACTATTTAACCATGCAAGAACAATCGTGGAGTCAGTCCATGCATGAAGGTTGTGTTTTTCAATGTTCATTACCTTAGCCACTTCGAGAATCAATCTTGTGAGCATTACAGCTCCGCACAATTCCAACCGAGGAATTGAAACCTGTTTCACTGGTGCAACCTTTGTTTTGGCGGTAACCAAATATACACTGACCCTTCGTTCGGAGTTTATCACGCGAACATAAACTGCAGCTGCATATGCAGTTTTGGATGCATCGCAAAATCCGTGTAGTTCGACGTGGACATCATTTGCCTTCATTCCAACCCATCTTGGTATCCGGATTTTCTCAACATTACTTGTTCCTCGCGGTAAGTCAACCATTCTTGCAATAAGGTGTCTGGAATTTCATTGTCCCAATCCAATCCCGCTAACCAAAGCTTTTGTATCATAACCTTTGCTATAATAATGCTTGGCCCTACCCATCCTAACGGATCGTAAAGTCTAGAGATATCAGAAATAATTTTTCTTTTTGTTACAGGTAACTCCAATGGCGGAAGACTCACTGCATAGCGGAAGGTGTCATCACTACGGTTCCAGGTAAGTCCCATTATTTTCGTTATTTCGTCCTCCTTTATTCTTATTCCTTCCTTTACAGCCTCTTCCCCTTTTACTTTTCTATTCATCTCCATCACTAAGCTGTTATCATTACTGTTCCATTTTTGTAGAACAAACCCTGCTTTATGTAACAGTTGATTCATTTCTGTAAATAATTGTTTGCCTTCTTCAATGGTTTGAACGCCAGTCATTAGATCGTCTACGTAGAAATCATTAAACACTCTTTGTGCTGCCAAAGGAAATTCTGCACCGTGATCGTGAGCTACTTGTTGAAGAGCCTTGATTGCCAAATATGGAGCGGGCGATGTGCCAAAGGTAACACGAGTGTGTCTGTAATGTTTCAGAGGCTCGTTGGTATTGTTTCTCCACAGAATTCTCTGACAATCTGTATCTTCTGTTGCAACCTTGACTTGCCTATACATTTTGACAATGTCAGCTGACATGCAGATTGGTGGACATCTCCATTGCATTATTATGTGTCTCAACTCTGGCTGCAAGGTAGGTCCAATCATCAGTTGATCATTTAATGACAGATTATTTTTTCCTTTACAGGATGCATCATAAACAACTCTGACCTTTGTTGTTTCCTTATCATTTCTGATAACGGCATGATGTGGTAAGTATATAGCTATAGAAGAATCGATGTCCTTTTCAGGCACTTCTTCCATATGTTCCAGTTCAATGTATTCTGCTATAACTTCCTGGTATTTTAGTTTCAGCATCGGATCCTTATTCAGCTTCAGTTCTAAAGATTTAAAACGCCTTTCAGCTATTTCCTTGGACCCTGAAACATGTGGATATCCATTTTTGAAAGGTAGACGAACTATGTATCGTCCGTGAGGAGTTCTCTTAGTTGTCTCGGCGAATATTTCTTCACAGAGCCTTTCTTCTTCCGTAAACATACTGGACTTTGGCTTTGGAATATCTGCCTCCTGTTCCCAAAAGCGTTTCAGTAAATCATTACTTTCGCAACAATGCATAACATTAATACGCGGTGACGGTTGGGTGTTGCAGCTTACAGTGCCAGATAAAATCCAGCCGAAGCTAGTTGCTTGAGCTATTAATTTACCCCGAGGGTCCTTTTTCACACCCTCCTGGAGAATTACTCCATAAACTTCTGCTCCCAAAAGAAGATCAATTTGATTTGAATTATAATACTCCGGATCAGCTAGCACCAAATCACTAAGTTCCTGCCATTCCTTGGCTTCTACTCTTCGGGTTGGTAGAAGAGATGTTATATTTTTTAATACATGTGCTTTGATTAGGAGTTTGATGTTTGGATTGAATCGCGACCTAATTTCCATGGTCACCATCGCTTTCGAGAGAATAGCTTTATCTCCGCCCAGCCCTGTTATTTGACTTTTAGATACTGTTTTCTTCAAGCCCAAGTATTGAACCGTGGACTCGGTTACGAAAGAAGCCTGCGACCCCTGGTCTAGGAGCGCACGAATGCTGTACTCATTTCCATTTTTACTTATGGCCTTTACTAATGCGGTGGTAAGCAACACTTGTTGTATTTTGTCGGCTGCTAAACAAGAAACCACCGGAGATGATGAGACTGCATTCGAAGACGAGGTTGTGGCACCTTGTGAGGAATTGGCAATACACTCATTAATACTATTTTCCTTAGATATATTAGAACCTTTAGGATGCAACAACGAGTGATGAGTTCGTTTACACGTGGTACATCTAACATTTGATCGACACTCTTTGGCAGAGTGATTGCTTCCCAAACAATTGAAACAAATTTTATTATCATAAACAAATTTTCTACGAGCTTCAATAGTTTCTTTATGGAACATTTTACATTTGCTCAATTTATGGCCTTCCGCACAGAACGGACATACGACAGAAGTTGCGACATGAAGTGCCTTTACTTTGCTATTATTTTGAGATTTATACCCTGACCTTGAATCTGGAACCAGAAACTCGATAGCGCGAAATCTATTAGTTAAAAACTCTTTAAATTGAACGTAAGTTGGAAGTTCGTGTGACGAAATATTTGTAGTTACATAGAACTCCCACTGACGTCGAGATTCTGAATCCAGTTTCAAGGTAAGAATGTGTATTATTAAAACGTCCCAACTCTTTACATCAATACCAAGATTCATCAGAGTAGCTAAACAATCATTAGTCGTATCTACAAGATCTTTTAATGCACTCGCCGATTCCATAGAAATATTCTTTTGGCTAAGGAGTCGTTTTAAAACGTGGTGGCAGATGTATTTCTTGTTGTTATATCGTTCTTCTAATAACTGCCAACACCTTTCAAAATTTGACTCTTGAATTGGTATGTGCCTCAAGAGCTGCTCTGCTTCACCTGTTAGATAGCCTTTCAAATAATGAAGTTTTTGTACATTATCCAAAGAATTATTATCAATAATTAAACATTTAAACAGATCCTTAAAAGAGGTCCATTCTGAATAAATTCCAGAAAAATTAGGAATATTAATCTTAGGCAGTTTTACTTGAGCAGTTCCTGTGGTTACATTATCACACTTATCAACTTTAGCAGATTGAGTTATATTAACTTCTGACAACTTTGAATTCAGTTCACATTTATAATCTATGTAAATTTCTTCAGTTTCGCTATATTTATCCGATACTATGTAACTGCTAGCATTTAAAATCTTTGGATCATTATTTCGCAATAAATCCTTATGACCTGACACGAATTCAGACCAAAGTTGGTTAGCAGCCTCCAATCTTCCCTCAACATGAACCTTTGTTAAGCGTTCTTTCGGACTTTTCTTAAAATTTGTTCTAGCTTTACTTAGACGCAAACAAAGATCATTTTGAAAGTTAATTAAAGACTCCATTATTAATTTTATCAAAGTTGTCAAACGTTATTAATATTTTAAAAATTTAAACAAAACAAAGCAAACAGATAGTGGTCGTAGATATAAAAAAAAAAAAAAACAGAGTACTCACAAATTCACTTCACTGAATTCAACCTTTTCACCGGGAAAAACTCACTTTTATCTCCAAGGTAGCAGTCTGTTTTCACTCCGACGCCACTGGGTCTCAGCGATCGGCGTCGTACAGCGAATGCTCCCGGCGGCAACAAATTTGCGTGGCGCGGCAATTTTACTGGGTCTCAGTAAAGTCGCGTCGTCTACGGCGACGTAATATTGACTGCGCCGTTCCAAATATGCTCAAAGACAGCAACCGCCCCAAGGTGCTTGTCTATTTCCTGAGATTACCGTTCCAAGGTACTCTCGGCTGTTGTCTGACAGTACCGCTTCAAGGTACTCGTCAGTGGCTGGACCGTACTGACAGATGTTCGTACGTACCGAGCCGCTCCACAGCGGCTGCAGCGTCAGCGGCTTCGCAGCTAGCGCCACCAACAGTTCGCTCCACAGCGGTTGCAGCGTCAGCAGGCTTCGCAGCTAGCGCCACCAACAGTTCGCTCCACAGCGGTTGCAGCGTCAGCAGGCTTCGCAGCTAGCGCCACCAACAGTTCGCTCCACAGCGGTTGCAGCGTCAGCAGGCTTCGCAGCTAGCGCCACCAACAGTTCGCTCCACAGCTAGCGCCACCAACCGTTCTTCACACGTACGGACCTCCGCTCAATAAGCACTGTCAGCATTAGCGGCTTCACCAAGGGTTGTAAATCCGGCTCGAAGGACCATGTTCCGCTTCCCAGGTATCCCAAAGGTCTTCTTCTAGGGTCCGATCTTGTAAATATAATAATACAAAGGTGCCACTGGATACTGATTTAATTTCCCAAAGCTGGTTTCACAGAACGTATTTTTCAAAAACATCTAGCCAGCGCGATCCACGATTTAAACATAAAGTTACAACGCCATCTAGTTTACTTAAGTTTTACTAAACAAATTATACATACATCGGCGCCATCTAGTTTACTTAAGTTTTACTAAACAAATTATACACCTTTATTCGATCAAGACACTCACCTCCACAGCTTAGTTTCACTGTTTGAGCCTAAGATTAGACTAACATTAACCTTTTTTTTTTTTTTTTGCGTTGGAAATGCGCCTTATGCATACCCCCCGCCGACGAGCGGGAGGTTATGTGGGGCTCTCCTTGATGCCGTCTGCCATTGGGCGAGCGGCGGTTCAAGGCATACCCACTAAAACCAACGGTACCATACCTCCGCTGTAGGGAGGCGCCACAGGAACGCTTACGCACACGACTGTGACGCCTCAGCGGGTCGGCCCGCTCTTATAGCGGGCCTAACCTAACACAAGGCTAACCATAGGAGGCGCAGATACGTGCATCTTCTTCCTCCCTCGGACACGTCGAGGGCGGCGGGCAGGCCGTCGAGACGTCGCGGTAGAATGCGAATAGCGACCCCGTGGAAACTCATTTTTGACGGAGAGGGTATCGCAGTAGGTTTAGTGGGTAGGACGGCGCTTACCGCTGGCGAGTCCGACATAATCATTCGATCCCCCCAAAGGATCGGGTGGTATGCGTAAATACATTCCCCTGCGACAAAAAATCCTAGGGCTAACCTAACATAAGGGTAACCTAAGCTAACGTTGTGTTTACTTAACCACATGGTAATTACATTGTAAGGACTTACGTGATCTTAAACGGACGTACTCCTAGCACTAACACAAAACAGCACTTGACAATTTCACTAGCACTATTTAGATAATATCAACTCTTTGAGACCACGAGTAAGACTGAGCTCCAGTGTCTTGGTACGAGAATATATAGGAACGAGATTAGCTAAAATTCCCCTCCACCGGTGGAAAGGACGGAAGTGATTATTATTCTACTCTAGCGCCATAGATGCTGATGACGATTCGATTATTTGATTATCGTTTACTCGTTTGAGAATATTAAAATGAGGCGACGGAAGTAATTATTAATTTTAAACTAGCGCTATAGAAGGCGATGATGATTCGGACCTACGTAACTTGTTTATATAGATCGCTTTTAACTCGACATAACAAACTTTTAAAGAATTACATTCTGCAAAATATGTGACGTAATCTTTCTCTTTTTACATTGTTTTACTTTGTTTACAATTAGGTAAATAGTACGCACGCAAGCTCGTGGGGTTTCCTAGTCTTAGGAATATTATGAATGTAAAAGTTTGTATGTTTGTTACTCAATCACGCAAAACAAACTTCAATGAAATTTGGCACACATATACTTTATAACCTGGATTAACATCTAGGCTACTTTTTATCCCGGAAAAGTTCAGAGTTCCTGTGGGATAATGATAAAAAAATTTTTACAGTCGTAAGCATCTAAATACTTTTATTTAATAACAATTTATTGAGAATTAAACGTTTTTTTGATAAATCTAAATATGTGGTAAATTGCACCTGTACGACGCCGGGGCGGGTCGACTAGTATAAAATATATAAAATAAATGAATGAAAGCTATTTCAATCCATTTTTAGTATCTCTTTTGCTTTCTGATTGCTTCTATCAACTTGAAAGCTTGTTCAATACTTTTTAAAAGTTTTTTGTATTGAGAAAAAACATAAAAACTAATGACCGACCAAAGGTTCGTTTTCGCCCATAAACCGGCCGAAGCCGAAAAGCTTAGTAAGGTATAAGGTTAACTTTGGTGTGAATCGGATCCGCTCCAGGTTCTATTCAGACGCCATTTTGTTTTCAAATTGTAAAGTAAGGTTAAGTTTTATTTCATTTAAGGTTGATAATATTTGCACTTTCTCTCCCTAGTTGTAAGAAAATTAGAACATTTTATATACATATTCGTGTTCGGCTTAAAATCCATTTTTGTTTAGACCTCGGATACTAATAATCCTGATAAGGTCTGGATCACAAATCCTATTATAGGATTTATAACTAAGTCTGTCTGTGAGACGAATGTTATGAGTTGCATTGTTACTTTCTAGAATGTTGGCCAACTGATGAACATTGCAAAAATACGCCGTCACGACAGAATAATTATGATTTATTCTAGCAGTAACTCTGAAGGTCTGAGTCTAAAGTATAACCCCAAAAGGATATTCTAGTCAAGCTGTCATACTGTTAGCCTGGATGTAGACTACATCTTCTCTCTTTTCTCCTTTATAAATTAACATAACTTATTATAAAAACATTAGAAAAAATATGTAACTGTTCTTCAATGTTTGTTTATTGGAGTGTTTTTAAAAATTTATTAAATAAATTATTTAATTTTTATCAATTAATATTTGAATAACTGTAGGTATGAGTGGAACTAGTAATGCACAAGGAATCATGGACAAACAAATTAAAATTGTATAAATAGTACTCAAATTAGTTTTTGTTATATTGTCATTACTATCAGATAAACATTAGTTATCGGGCCCCCTAAATTTCATGTTTCAAAAAAAGTCTCAGTTTTCTTTGAGAAAATTATTTAGTAAATTGTGTGAAACATAGGTTTTATCTGTTAACTTATTATTGCTATATTTGAACAAGAATTTGTTTGATTGGTCGGCTTGTAACTTCAAGTTGTGTTTCTTGATATTTATTACTAGTGCATTAAATTTTCATGACTTCAGTATTGGATCAAAAACGTCCTTATATTTATTACTAGTCTACCGTGTATTTAGCTGTAACCGCTATGTCCCTGCATTTTAAATCTGTAATATCTTCGAAAATATTCATTTAAAATTCATACTGTAAAGGGCCATATTGATCTATATTAAATGAACAATGTATTTAAGGTACCTAATTGGATAAGGATTAATGGTGTATTGTTTAAAATCGCTTCGTAAATAAGCCATTATTTATCGTAAAAAGTAAAGGATACAAAATGGTTATTGTAGGTTATCCCTAAGAGATAGACATATATCACCGCGGACTTTTTTGTAGACTTTTTTAAGGTGTGTAATACTGTAGTACATTATTTTGATCTATCTCGTAGGGTTCAGCCAGCGTTTGCAATGTAAGCGCAAAAAAAGTGTTTATTTACGACATCACATTAGAAATCCCATAAAATTATCTGTGTTTCTCTACTATATTATGTATGTATTATACATATAAACCTTTCTTTTGAATCACTCAATAAAAAAAAAACCGCATCAAAATCCGTTGCTTAGTTTTAAAGATCTAAGCATACATAGGGACACACAGAAAGACAGACAGAGGCAAGCGACTTTGTTTTATTACTATATAGTGATGTAGTGATTATGTCCGTAAATAAACAAACTAACAGTGTAGACAAACAGACAAAAACAATTGAAATTCTTTGTTTTGTGCTCTTTCTTCTTCTTTGTATTTACTGGATGTGCCATAAAAATGGTCCACAATTTCTTTTTATTGATACTAATCAGTAATAAAAATATTGTACAGAAATAATACATAAACCATTATTTTTATTCAAAGAGTATTATTGATATATAGAACACTAAACATGTCGACATAATTTATACACGAGTACACACAATCATATCAATGATTACATTTCTATTGATAAAGAGAACATAAGTATTGTTACGAGCTTGAGTTCAGGATTGGAAGAAATTGATAGATGCTTCGATGGTACGGAATTTATTTATAATGTTCACAAAGTCCAACTAAATTTTCACAAAAATAAAATACACTTATTACGTATGATTAGGCACCACTTTCTCTGCACTTCGATATCTCTTCGAACTCACTTCTTCACACTCGATTCGACTCGTAATAGATTGACTTACTATCGTCCGTACAACTCTTTATATAGAATTTCATATAGAAACTTCTCGCAACTCGATTCTAGCAATTTTTAAAAAAAATATTCTGACAACCACTGGAAAGTTATACCCATCCCACCTGAACAAATAAATTTGCCTAATGCCGTCCTTTTCCCACATGTCAATCATCGAAGGCTCGCGAAATTTCCAGCGAACGACATCTTGCTCCCCCCCTCGGTTCATCTTGCCGTCTTATTCTATTTTGTCATTTTCCAGCAAGTTCGAACTTAGTCTAGGATTGCGAATTGTTTTGATGTTGATTCGCAACAGTATTTTTAGTACTATATTATTATTTCCTCTCATGTCTTTTAATCTAGATTTAGCAATTCTGAAGAAGAAGAATTCCTGGTTATATTATTTGGTTATCATCGTTTAAAGTAGTACAGGTGGTTTGGTTTAATGTCGTGGTTAGGTTCACCCCTCTGGAATGAATTGAACGTAAAAGGCCTATAACTCTTAATCTTGATCACAATTCCATGCTGCTGCCCCGTTGCTATAAGATACATATTCATACGTATTGTTGTAATCTTCACACATTTAAGAGGTATCTTCCGAAGCATAGGTTCACCAGAGATGAGCGAGGGTGTGTAATGAGGGATGTGTTTACTAAGAACTAATAGAATCACTTAATTTGACATACTCTATGTCAATGATGCAGCCTAAAAAGTATCACAGAACAGGGATGTTATGGAGCTCCGTAACCGTAAACGAAACTTTTGGATATCCGAAATAAAAATATATCCATAATTGTATCCGAATCCGATATAGCAGTTTCGGATAACTTCGGATAGGAGCCTAGTCTAAATGATGCATGTTATGAAAAGTATTTTCGAATTCGAGTTCGAGCCAGACAACAAATAGCCCACTAGCCACGCGCCTTATTAATTGTTCTTTACTAATCAGTTATAGTGAGACTTCGTTACATTTGACATTTAAAAACTTACTTGTGAGCACTTAGAGGAAAATGACTAATCATTTGTATAAATGATTAATAATTGTTTATATTTCAGCAAATTGCATAAAGTCAAATGTAATATGGAATTTTTTTAATCAAGTAAATGCACATTCCGCAAAATGTCAACAATGTGGTAAAAAATTTTGACGGAAATCAAAAGCTATTTGTATTTTACTTTCAAAATCTATAACCGAAACTCTCCGAAACTAACGGATAATCCGAAATAATTTTTTATCGTTAACCGTATCCGAAACCGATATAATATTATTCCTTTATTCGTATCCAGATCCGAAATTTAATATCCATAACATCCCTGTCACAGAATACCATAAAAAGTCGATATAAAAGCTTCTAGGGCCCGTTTACGTGTACTAAAGTTTCTAGTAACAAAACCGTTGGCTTGTTTTTATGAAGATAAACCTAAAACTAAAGCTCATGTGTTATTTTAATGTATAAACAGTTAGCGACACTTAATTCAGAGGCATTAAGCTTGACAGATGTCCTAATCTACTGACTGAGGGTTGCAGACCGTACGTGTAATATATAGATAGTGTGGAAAATATATATTTTCATGGTTGTCGCGCTTTTTTGTATTATCTATGTACCCATGAGATCCACTTTAGCTGTGTACAAATATTGGTATGTGAAACGATTATTTAAGAAGAATTTTTAGTATTCAGCAGAAACTATAATTTTTTTAGCCTATCTATATATTCTATATTTATATAAAAGGAGAAGCTAACTAAGCTAAGGACTGACTTACATATCAACGCAGGGTCTAAACTATAAGGGTTAGAAACTTAAAATTTTGCACAGGGGTTCCTTTTATAACGAGGGGGAGCACTGAGAAAGGATTTATGAAAATTCACTCCCTAAGGGGGTAAAACGGGGGTGCAAAGTTGGTATGAAACTTTGCCCTTATTGAAGTTATTCAAACGAAATTCAGTATGAACGTTGAAAGTCATGAAATACGTGTGAAATATTTTTTGGAAAATCATCCCTTTAGGGGTGAAAGGAAGGTGCAATGTTAGTATGAATACCTCATAAAATTATTAAATATGTCTACAGACGATCTACTGTAGGTTGCGGGTAAAAGATAGTATAAAATAAAAATGAAACTTTCAGGCCCCTAAGCTATGCAAAAAATCAAATCAAAAGCTAGACGCAACTCTAGAAAATAAGTAGTTATACTTTTTTCTCTCTTTTACTGGAAACACTGCTTTTTGAATTATTATTACTAAATGTAAATAGAAAGCAGAAGAAACAGATTGTGTATTAATTTATACAAAAGAACTTTGATGGCCTAAACCTAGAACAATAACGAATACATATTGAAAATGAAGCCTATATATAATTATTATAAAATGTAAGGAATCAATTTATTTAAATGAAATATTTCATTCGAGAAAATTTTATATCTTTATATTATCACCAATAGAACCTAAAATATTAATTTAATTTTACACTCCTCTATCTCTCTGTCGGTAGGTACGGCTATTTATAAATGTTTCACCAAGCGAAGCTACAACTAGCTGACTAGTATAGATTTAAAAATACATGAAGGCTATATTGTTTCTAGAATTCCCAAAAGTACTATATTTCTTCAAGAAAGAGGCAAGTGACAACCTTAGTAGCAAGTGTGAGCGGCTCGCCGGCGAAGGGATGACTGCTACTTTACCCCCGAAGGTCGGTACGCTTAGGCAGGGCACGCGAATGTAGACAAAAATAAATAGAACATTTTTCAAAAGATCAACCTCACGCGCGCTCAGTTAGCGTTGACTGTTTGCGATATTTTAAAACAATTATGATCTTGCTTCAAGCAATGTACATGAAACTTTAACAAATTATGTACATACTCGTAAACCTTCCTCTATGAACAGACAGACGCGGTGGGATTTTGTTTAATAATTTGTAGTAATAAATAATACGATACTAAATGGCACAGGCAACCTATGTTTTGATTCAGGTATTACTTAATGTATGGTTATTTCAGACATAGCACCTCGATTGTGCATGCTAATCATATCCAATCAATTTGACAATGAAACTGACCTGTGTCGCAAGCCCTGGACCACGGCAAGGCACTGCTCGAGTTTCTGTTATGGCATTTATATACTAAAGTATTACTATAAGAGCATGACTTCTTGTATATTAGGTGGGTGGTCGACGTCAGGAGCGGAAGAAACTCCGGCCATTCGTATAATTATATTTTCTAAGTGACATAATTATTTTTGATCTTATAATTAAGAGGGGCCTGTCCTGCATTAGTTGGGGACAGAGACCAAGGTTTTGGGGCGATGCTCCCACGGTCCTCGAGGAACGTTGAGCGACGATTTCATTTGCCCCATCGCCAGTTGTGGCGCCGGTTATCGTTAGGGATACGAAACAATGTCTAAAAAATTACACGCTTTCCTAGGATGAAGGTACCTGTTTACCTATCAGGAAACACAGACTCTCACAAAGACTAGCTGTCAAGCCATATGGAAGCTGTTTTATAGGACTGTCGTGCCAAATCCTGTTGAAAACCTGAGATATGCAAGGAATCAGCCAGCGCCTCTTCGTGTTTCTCGTTGACCTCAGTCCAGATGTGCGTGACGTATTTCAGAAGATTACTGTTACTGAGAAGATCATGGTCTTCTAGCGACCGAAATTAATAACCAAACTTAACCTTTGGATTATGTATTGAAAGTAGAAACAAACTTCAAATTTGTTTTTTTTTCAATTTTAAATCCACATCATTTTATTAATAGATAGAAAATAGTCAGTAGAAAATGTCAAATTTGGATTTTCTAATCACAAATTTGAATTTGGTAACTATTTCCAAACCTTAATACTGAGATTACAGATTGATATTGATTATTATTAATTTCGGCCGATAGACTTTACATTAGTTTACGGTAAAAATTCATTAAAAGCAGTTCAATAGTTTTTGTGAAACAGTAAGAAATATATATAAAAAAGTAATTAAAATTCTTTATTGCAGAAAATGAGTTTTATAAACGGTAAGAACATTATTCAAGAATGGAAACCATTTATCCTAACAGCAGCTGACTCGGCCAAGCTTAAATTATAAATAAGAGCCCGATTACTGATGTACGGCCAAAAGCATGAGGATGAATTATTTAGCATACAGCTTTTGCAATTGCTTTTTATTACTTTATCTCCTAGATTTGTTCTACAGTATATTTAACCCGTACTCAAGTGAATGCGTAATACTTTTTAAATATCAAAACTTTGCAACCAGTGTTGGATTTGAGAACATTATGTTTCTTAGTTTTCATTATGTTGTCACTAGTTTGATATAAAGGCACATTTTTTTAATTTATATATTTTTTTTAATGTGTAATAATGAAAAGGTTACTTTGCTATAATCCGCAGAAAATGTTTTATATATCTTGACGTACGTTTCGCTTCGTAACTGAAGCATCTTCAGGAGTAGTAGGCTCTACACGGAGATATCTATGTGACTCTACAAGCGTCAGTTTTGCAATTTTACGTACTTTTTCTTTCTCTTCATTTCTTTTCGGAAAGATATTTTAAAACATACGTATTTAAAACATTTTATGAGTGATTAGAGATTTTAATGTCATTAGTTAAAATTAAGTAGCTAACAGAAACATTTAGAAGCGTCAGTAGCTCAGTGGTTCAGGCGTTGTTCACGATCAACAAGTCGTGGGTTCAAATCTCGGACATTGGACTACTGACGTGGCCCACTCCTGACACAAGCTATTTATTAGCTTACTAGGAGGGGTAAAGGGAACACTAGTAGTATGTGATCCATACTGCTAGTATTCTTTTAAAAAAAAAATAATTAAGTGGTGCGCATCGTCTCGACCAATCAATACATTATATTTGACCATTACGAGACCAATATGACAATTAAAAAAAATTGCATCGAACCAGGGTTATTCTCATTTCATAAAGTTTTTTCACTCTCCCGTTATGTAGCCATTTTTCTATGCAATATTCATCGTTCAGTAAATGGAAATTCGCGCGAAAACAGCACATCACATGACATTCCTGGCTGTGACGTCATATTTCAATAAACTAAGTAAAGCTAACGTTACTCCAACTCTTAAACATATTTTGGGTAAAAATTTTGCAGCTTTTTCACTGAAAATTACAAGCTGATATAAATTAATATACATTTTTATAATATAAATATTTTTTATGAAAATGACAAGCCACAAAACGTGTGCTTTACTTATGTGTAAAAGACCAATTGTTTATACACATTCCTAAACGTTCCAAAGGTCGAAACCAGTGGTTATAACTAGCACGCCGAGAGTTAAATTTTACATCTGATAAATCTGCAATTTTTTTTTGTGAAAACCACTTTGATATAAGTATTTAAAAGCAATCAACTTAGCCTTTGATCTGCTGAAAATAAATTATATATATATGTCGGAGAATAGTAAAAGGTTATCGATTAAATCGAATCATCATCGCTGTCTATGGCGTTGGAGTAGGGTAGTAGTCACTTCCGTTGTTTTGACAGTCTCGACCCTCGACCCTTTATATGCCATCGACAGTCTTACTGAAGTCTTAGTCGTGCGCGGTCTCTCAAGAAGTGAAGTAGTGTCTAAATAGTGATAGGAGTGCTGTCCGATCAAGGTCACGTGAGTACCTTACAATGTAATTACCTCGTCTTGTGTTAGGTTAGGGTTATGTGCGTTTAACCTTGGGTTTAAATGGAGAGCCTAGCAGTGGAGGCGAGTGTTGTAATTAATTAAAGGAGCTCCTTAAGCCTACACCTTGGTCACAAGTCCAAGGCACTGCTTAGGTTTCTCTCGTAATTTTAAACGCGACGTAGTTACTTCTACTGAACCGATAAATAATCATACACGATCTCTAACAATTATGAGAGAAACCTTGAAATTGAAGCGAGGCAGACCGCTCATATATTTATGATAAGAGTTAATTTGACTAGAAATGGTAATAACAGGTCGACTAGACCTGCCCCGACTTCTTACCAATACAATTTAACTCCGCAAACCACTATTAATTATTCTGGGATAAAAAGTAGCCTATGTGTTAAGCCTGGTTATAAAGTATCTGTGTGCTAAATTTCATCAGAATCCATTTGGTCTTTTTTGCGTGATTGAGTAACAAACATATGATCACATTTATAACATTAGTAAGATCAAAATAGGCAATGCAACTGAAACATATAGAATTTTTTAATTTTTTTTTATACAAAGTCATATGTTAATTTTTTATATGATAATAGTTCAGTATTACTACTTAACAAGTTAAATAAAGTTTAGATTCAGTGTATGAAAGTTTAAGTGGATTCATTAAAACCTCGCCAATCCATGACGTGCTGATGGAAACAGATTTGTTTATTGAACCTTCATAAATTCGAAGGCGTTTACTAACTAGCAAATTCGGGTTGAAATGTAAATCCTTTGATGAAAATACATTTAACTTATTAATTAGATTATGTAGTGAAATGTCTATAGGGGCGTGCTTGCGGTTGACGAGAAAATTAAACCACCATATAAGAATAACCTTAACTACATATATATATTATCAGACGATCCGCCCGCGAATAATGCGAAGTATCACACTGATTTGCAGTGGACTCCACAATTTTACTATATTCTGTCTCACTTACTCATTTTTTGTTTGTACAAACCTTGTCCTGTTAGTACTGTAATATACAGACGATTAATTTTTATTAGGGTTCCGCACTGTAAAAGGAAAAAAGGTATCCTTATTAGATAGAATAGAACACGTAGATTTATCAAGTTGAAATTAATATCAAATACTCAAGTCTGCGGTCCATTGCAGCTGGCAAAAAGTCCACTAGTCCAAGTCAGGTAGGCAGTTCTCGATGATCCACAATCGAGAAAATTTAGCATGAAGCAAGGTCTCATCGTACAAGTAAAACTAGAAAATTAACTTTTTTTGACTGTCACGTTTATATTTATACTAGCTGACCCGGCAAACGTTGTTTTGCCATATAAATTTGGGGTGGGCAATCCTTATCACTTAGGGGGATGAAAAATAGATAGTAGCAGATTCTCAGACCTACTGGATATGCATAAAAAATTTCATAAAAATCGGTAGAGTCGTTTCGGAGGAGTATGGTAACTAACATTGTGACACGAGAATTTTATATATAAGATTTCTTGTTTAGTGTTGGATACAAAGTCTTATCTAACTTTACCTTTTTATACAAATCCTGTGTGTGAGTGATTTCTTATACCGAGTTAGTATTGACGACCGAATAATGTCTAATAATTTCAAAAACATGAGACTATGTTAACAAACTACTGTGTCACAAAACTAAGAATTATTTGTAAAATAAAGGTTAAATATTGCTAAACACAAAAAAGTAGAACTGACAAGAAGGCTGAACTTTTAATGTCTATTTTGTTATTGTAAATTAAATAATGAAATTTTAATTTAATAAAATATTGCTAAACACAAAATAGTAGAACTGACAAGAAGGCTGAACTTTTAATGCCTATTTTGTTATTGTAAATTAAATAATAAAATTTTAATTTAATAAAATATTACTAAACACAAAAAAGTAGAACTGACAAGAAGGCTGAACTTTTAATGTCTATTTTGTTATTGTAAATTAAATAATGAAATTTTAATTTAATAAAATATTACTAAACACAAAATAGTAGAACTGACAAGAAGGCTGAACTTTTAATGTCTATTTTGTTATTGTAAATTAAATAATGAAATTTTAATTTAATAAAATATTACTAAACACAAAAAAGTAGAACTGACAAGAAGGCTGAACTTTTAATGTCTATTTTGTTATTGTAAATTAAATAATGAAATTTTAATTTAATAAAATATTACTAAACACAAAATAGTAGAACTGACAAGAAGGCTGAACTTTTAATGTCTATTTTGTTATTGTAAATTAAATAATGAAATTTTAATTTAATAAAATATTACTAAACACAAAATAGTAGAACTGACAAGAAGGCTGAACTTTTAATGTCTATTTTGTTATTGTAAATTAAATAATGAAATTTTAATTTAATAAAATATTACTAAACACAAAAAAGTAGAACTGACAAGAAGGCTGAACTTTTAATGTCTATTTTGTTATTGTAAATTAAATAATGAAATTTTAATTTAATAAAATATTACTAAACACAAAATAGTAGAACTGACAAGAAGGCTGAACTTTTAATGTCTATTTTGTTATTGTAAATTAAATAATGAAATTTTAATTTAATAAAATATTACTAAACACAAAAAAGTAGAACTGACAAGAAGGCTGAACTTTTAACGTCTATTTTGTTATTGTAAATTAAATAATGAAATTTTAATTTAATAAAATATTACTAAACACAAAATAGTAGAACTGACAAGAAGGCTGAACTTTTAATGTCTATTTTGTTATTGTAAATTAAATAATGAAATTTTAATTTAATAAAATATTACTAAACACAAAATAGTAGAACTGACAAGAAGGCTGAACTTTTAATGTCTATTTTGTTATTGTAAATTAAATAATGAAATTTTAATTTAATAAAATATTACTAAACACAAAATAGTAGAACTGACAAGAAGGCTGAACTTTTAATGTCTATTTTGTTATTGTAAATTAAATAATGAAATTTTAATTTAATAAAATATTACTAAACACAAAATAGTAGAACTGACAAGAAGGCTGAACTTTTAATGTCTATTTTGTTATTGTAAATTAAATAATGAAATTTTAATTTAATAAAATATTGCTAAACACAAAAAAGTAGAACTGACAAGAAGGCTGAACTTTTAATGTCTATTTTGTTATTGTAAATTAAATAATGAAATTTTAATTTAATAAAATATTACTAAACACAAAATAGTAGAACTGACAAGAAGGCTGAACTTTTAATGTCTATTTTGTTATTGTAAATTAAATAATGAAATTTTAATTTAATAAAATATTACTAAACACAAAATAGTAGAACTGACAAGAAGGCTGAACTTTTAATGTCTATTTTGTTATTGTAAATTAAATAATGAAATTTTAATTTAATAAAATATTGCTAAACACAAAAAAGTAGAACTGACAAGAAGGCTGAACTTTTAATGTCTATTTTGTTATTGTAAATTAAATAATGAAATTTTAATTTAATAAAATATTACTAAACACAAAAAAGTAGAACTGACAAGAAGGCTGAACTTTTAATGTCTATTTTGTTATTGTAAATTAAATAATGAAATTTTAATTTAATAAAATATTACTAAACACAAAATAGTAGAACTGACAAGAAGGCTGAACTTTTAATGTCTATTTTGTTATTGTAAATTAAATAATGAAATTTTAATTTAATAAAATATTGCTAAACACAAAAAAGTAGAACTGACAAGAAGGCTGAACTTTTAATGTCTATTTTGTTATTGTAAATTAAATAATGAAATTTTAATTTAATAAAATATTACTAAACACAAAATAGTAGAACTGACAAGAAGGCTGAACTTTTAATGTCTATTTTGTTATTGTAAATTAAATAATGAAATTTTAATTTAATAAAATATTACTAAACACAAAATAGTAGAACTGACAAGAAGGCTGAACTTTTAATGTCTATTTTGTTATTGTAAATTAAATAATGAAATTTTAATTTAATAAAATATTGCTAAACACAAAAAAGTAGAACTGACAAGAAGGCTGAACTTTTAATGTCTATTTTGTTATTGTAAATTAAATAATGAAATTTTAATTTAATAAAATATTACTAAACACAAAAAAGTAGAACTGACAAGAAGGCTGAACTTTTAATGTCTATTTTGTTATTGTAAATTAAATAATGAAATTTTAATTTAATAAAATATTACTAAACACAAAATAGTAGAACTGACAAGAAGGCTGAACTTTTAATGTCTATTTTGTTATTGTAAATTAAATAATGAAATTTTAATTTAATAAAATATTACTAAACACAAAATAGTAGAACTGACAAGAAGGCTGAACTTTTAATGTCTATTTTGTTATTGTAAATTAAATAATGAAATTTTAATTTAATAAAATATTGCTAAACACAAAAAAGTAGAACTGACAAGAAGGCTGAACTTTTAATGTCTATTTTGTTATTGTAAATTAAATAATGAAATTTTAATTTAATAAAATATTACTAAACACAAAATAGTAGAACTGACAAGAAGGCTGAACTTTTAATGTCTATTTTGTTATTGTAAATTAAATAATGAAATTTTAATTTAATAAAATATTACTAAACACAAAATAGTAGAACTGACAAGGCTGAACTTTTAATGTCTATTTTGTTATTGTAAATTAAATAATGAAATTTTAATTTAATAAAATATAGCTAAACACAAAAAAGTAGAACTGACAAGAAGGCTGAACTTTTAATGTCTATTTTGTTATTGTAAATTAAATAATGAAATTTTAATTTAATAAAATATTACTAAACACAAAAAAGTAGAACTGACAAGGCTGAACTTTTAATGTCTATTTTGTTATTGTAAATTAAATAATGAAATTTTAATTTAATAAAATATTACTAAACACAAAAAAGTAGAACTGACAAGGCTGAACTTTTAATGTCTATTTTGTTATTGTAAATTAAATAATGAAATTTTAATTTAATAAAATATTACTAAACACAAAATAGTAGAACTGACAAGAAGGCTGAACTTTTAATGTCTATTTTGTTATTATAAATTAAATAATGAAATTTTAATTTAATAAAATATTGCTAAACACAAAAAAGTAGAACTGACAAGAAGGCTGAACTTTTAATGTCTATTTTGTTATTGTAAATTAAATAATGAAATTTTAATTTAATAAAATATTACTTAACACAAAAAAGTAGAACTGACAAGAAGGCTGAACTTTTAATGTCTATTTTGTTATTGTAAATTAAATAATGAAATTTTAATTTAATAAAATATTACTTAACACAAAAAAGTAGAACTGACAAGACGGCTGAGCTTTTAATGTCTATTTTGTTATTGTAAATTAAATAATGAAATTTTAATTTAATAAAATATTACTAAACACAAAAAAGTAGAACTGACAAGGCTGAACTTTTAATGTCTAAGTATTTTGTTATTGTAAATTAAATAATGAAATTTTAATTTAATAAAATATTACTAAACACAAAATAGTAGAACTGACAAGAAGGCTGAACTTTTAATGTCTATTTTGTTATTATAAATTAAATAATGAAATTTTAATTTAATAAAATATTACTAAACACAAAATAGTAGAACTGACAAGAAGGCTGAACTTTTAATGCCTATTTTGTTATTGTAAATTAAATAATGAAATTTTAATTTAATAAAATAATGCAATATTAATATTAAAGCGTAAAAATATATTTCTACATTTTCATAAAAGCTTTAATAAGCTGCCACTTGTTGATACCGTTCTTTCTAGAGGACAAGTAAGAAATCAGAATGTTTTCCCTAGGAACCTGGATCAGTAAAATCTATTTTAGGCCTTGTTATTTAAATAAGCAGAATTTTTTACACAATTTAAAAAATCTTGTTTATTTATAAATTGTTAATTAATTAATTGTTGATAATCTTTCTGAGTAACAAGCTCTATCTTATATTTAATCAATGTAACTGATGTGGTTATATCTTCAGACTCAAAAACTGCTTATTAACATATAGAAACATGTATATCTAATTTTCAGGGAATTCGTATTGCGTACATATTAATAAAACATATAATATGCAAACGTAGTGTTAGTAATGTAAATATATTGATTCAATTGATTACTTCTCATGTTGATATAGCGGAAAACGAGGTAGGTAAGTTGTTGAAATAAGCTACTTTTAAAGGTATATTGACAGAACTATATGCTTGTTAGATTTAATGCTAGTATTAGGGGAGCACATGATGCTAAAGACTAGATTAGAGAGAACAAAAGGTTATTGTTGTTGTTGTATAACTTTATTGAACATGTCGGAAAGTAAATATAATGGAAACACAATCATTTAATAAGCATCGTATGTGCACAACGGATGGCCTATAATATAAGCTACGGGCGCAACACGGTCAGGATATATATAACTAATCGTTACGATCTCGCACTATTCTGACAGGAACTATTATGACAGGAACCCAAGCAGTGCCTTGGACTTGTGACCAAGGTGTAGGCTTAAGGAGCTCCTTTAAGTGATCACAACACTCGCCTCCACTGCTTAGTTTCACCATCTAAACCTAAAATAAACCAAACCTAACATAAGGCTAATCTAACACACTACACAAAAAATTTTTTACATACATTAATATAGCAAAAAAATAAAGATTAAAAAACTATAACCCGACTACGTAAACGGTTCTACCTTGACCATTTTTATAGCGATACATTTCTAGGTTTCTATCTGATTATTTTCTTGTTTCGTACTTTTCAGACCACTTTTTTATGTAGTCAGGTTATAGTTTTTTAAACTTTATTTTTTTATTTAATAATTTTCCGTTTCCCGATCGAGATAACTTTTATAATCTAATATTATAACGTAATTGTTGGCTTTTATTTGTTTAAACGAGTAAATAACTGCAACGACAGGACCGCGCGAACTATATACATATTTGTAATGTGCTTGTCAAGACCTTTCTTTTGACACCAAATACGTGATAATCAGCTCAGTTTAATTTTTTTTCGAAGTTACAATCTGAGGTTTAAATTCCGTCATTAAAAAAAAATCATAATTTTTTTTGCCTATGTCACCCGCGCCATTATTACGAATCTATTGACACCTCACTCATGAAAATTGGTTTAGTAGTCTAGGCGCTAGAGTGGAACATACATAGATACATACATACATAGACTGCCAAGATCATAATAACCCTTCCTTTTGGCTTCGCTGTAGTCGGGTAAAAATAAAAATAATAACAGTAGTGTATATCGGGACAGAGAGCCGCTTTGAATGAATTAAGTAACCGAATCTACTACTGATAGTTTTTCGACAGGAACCCAGGGAGTGCCTTGGACTTGTGACCAAGAGAGACCTAGAGATCCAATAACTCGAACCTATGTAGTAAAACTTATTATTAAAACGCACCTGTTCAGCCACCTGCCAATATACGTGGTGTTTATTCAGCTCACATGTGCAGCCACCTGAGGAAACACGTGGTGGATACGAGTTGTTGTTAAATTTCTTGTCGAATTGCGGCTACCCGCCGACATGTGCCGAGGCCTTGCAGTCAACCTTTGAATATCTGAAAGGACATAATGATAGTATGAGTGGTAGTCATTGTAATGTGTACAATTAAATACAAATATCTATAAATATGTATAATGTATATATAATAGTTACAATATATGTTGGCGCGTATGTTGGTCTTAGGTTAATCTAAACTCAGCTTTAAACAATGGAACCTATACTTAAAAAAAGTAAGTATGATGAATCATATATCAGTTTTGGATTTGTTAACTCCAATGGCTCACCTCTCTACATGTTATTTAGTAAAGTGCTTCCAAATAGTTCCATGGCACCTACCAAGTGACCTCGACATATAGAAACTATACACTCCGAGTCTAAGACAAGAATAAAGTAAAAAAGAACAGTAATAGAATTGTCAAAAAACTATGATGCATGTAACCCAAATTATCAATCAAAAGGCCACAGAGACATCATATTTAGTAAGCTGTCGAATTGCACAAGCAGGTGAAGCGCATAATATCGCTGAGAATTTAATAAAATAACAAAATGTATGCTCGATGAAAAATCTGCTAAATATCTTTCTACTGTGCTGCTATCAAACAAGCAACAACTATGAAGTTACACGTCTACAAAAACACTAGTGTGTACACCGCTACCTACAAATACTACCGGAGAAGAAAATTTTATTGAAATAAATATATTTTTTGAGGAAAATAATCTCAGTTGGAACGATTGCGTTGACATTTGTACAGATGGGGCTAAAGCGATGACGTGTATATAATACTACGGGACTAGTGTCACAAATAAAATATAAAGCGCCTAATTGTATTACTTTATGGTTCTATTTGACATCAAATAAAATAATTAACGTTTTTATATAATAAAATTGATTAATACGAGTATAAAATTTTTTATGATTCCCAACAAAAAAAGTCTTGACAAAAGTTACACCAAATTTTGTCAGAAAATGTATTTTAATTTTTTCAATGTAGTGGAAAAATGTGAAAAAAATTAGACATTTTTCTTCCACATCGCCCTTAATTTCAGACGTAAAAGGTAATGAATTCAGAGTATTCTCCGCTACTTTAAGCGTGTATTTAGAACTTCGACATTTCCATCAAACCCAGGTTTACTCGAACAAAAAGTTTTATCTTCAATTAAAGTCTATTGTATTGCTGATTTCAATAGGCGACAGTGATAATTTTCTATGAGATGGACATTTGTTCTCACTAAACATAGATAAAAAGATAAAATCGAATCATAGTTTTAGCCATTGGATCCTGCATAAACAAGCGATGAAACAAATGCCATCAAATCTAAAATTAGCTATGGACGAAATGGCAAAAATAATTAATTTTATCAAGTCACGACCACTACAATCCCGATTGTTCTCATTATTGTGTGAAGATTAGTGCAGCAAACATAATACCAGTAGTGCATTAAAACTTTACTCGCGGTAAAACTTCAACAAGGTTATTTGAACTTAGAGCCAAGTTACAAATGTTTCTTTCAGATACTTCTTTTAATCTGAAAACCGTTTGTATGATAAAACTTGGTTGTTCCGACATTCTTTCATGGCGGATATCTTTCAAAACTGAACGAAATTAATGTATCATTGCAAGGTAAACAGACAACTGTGTTCCAGGCCTGTAACAAAATAACTGCTTGCAAAACAAAATTAGATTTTTGGATTATTTGTGTTGGAAATTATTATTATTGTGAGTTTAATGTTAGGTTAGCTAAGCCTTGGGTTAGGTTAGATTAGGTTAGTCTGTTTGAATGGCTATCCGGAATATTAAGAGATTGTTATGAATTATCTTCTGTCCGTATCGCACCCGTAGCTTTTAAGATGGGATCCGTTGTGTATGTAGAATGCGTATAACCGATTGTAAATAGCTAACTAATCTATCCAGACAATCACATCTCTTTACTCTCTCGATATATATAAATAATAATAAATTAAATATTGATTTATTATTATTTATATACATTATAACAGTCCTTCGGTCTCTAAAAGGTTCAGGTAGCTTTATCAAAAATATTTGTTTTATTTATTTATTATTTAGATAAATTTATTTATTATTTTATTTAGTATTTTTTATTGCGTTGGTAATCTTTTCCTCCGGAAACTTTTAAGCGCTTATATTATAGTATTATTGGTCAATGCTTGGAAGTAAATTTTAACGCACTTTATTCTTATATATTAATTAAACTCTTATTATATATATGTAAATAAATGTAGTGACGGACGACAGTGTCTTATCATCAATTGGTATCTTAGAGCTGCTGATCTGCTGATGGAATCTGAAGGTGGATAGAAGAACTCTCCAGCAAAACAGACGCAATTTTATAGCCTCTCAGAGCATTTATACTGTACAAAGCTTTTACTATATATTAGAAAAGGAAAATAACAGGAACTGGAACCGTAGCAAAGTATAGCATGTTTTCAGAAACTTGTAACTATTACTGCTATTCTCGTAAACTTGTTTGTTGAACCCTTAATTTATGACACATCGTTAATATATAAATGGTAAGTCTAGGTAATATCTTTTATTAGCACTACTTATAAACTAATAAGCTTTTTAGGGTTACGTACCTTAAAATGAAAAGATCCTTATGATCACTTCGTTGTCAGTCTATCTGACTTAGACTTTACCCCAGGAATGCCTAAAGGTATCAAGTTAAAATTGATATCAAATACTCAGGTTGCAGTCTCTTGGGATATGGCAAATCAAATTTCTACCGTTCATGTATATTTTGATACTTGCGAGAAAATCTGAACCTGTAAAGGTACTTTCGATAGTCTAGAGTCTCAAAATGTGTTAAAAAGCAAGGTTGAGACCTTGCATTAGCATAAGTGAGGGATAAAAAACTAAAAATCGTAAATTCGTTTCAAAAAACTGATTGTGATCTATATCATTGTATAACATCAAGAACAAAATTAAGTTTGTCCCTCAATCTAGATAGAAGGAAACCCTCGGTGTGCCTGTTCGCCTCACGCTTGGCCGACTTTTTTAAATCAGCTATTTGCGTTACAAGCAGCTGGTATTCTCGTTAACCTAAACTAACCGAAAATGCTTCTGAGAAAACTGGAACTTTAGTAATTCAATAATTGCGATACGAACCCTCGAACTTTCAACTAAATAACATTAATTATAGTTACAAATAGTTTAATATGAATATATAAATATAAAAGCAGTGATAGCCCATTGGTTGAGACATCGGTGTCTTACTCGGGAGGTCCGGGTTCGATCCTGGGTACACACCGCTGACTTTTCTGAGTTATGTGTGTTTTAAGCAATTAAATATCACTTGCTTTAACGGTGAAGGAATCGTGAGGAAACCTGCACTCCTTGAGAGTTCCCCAAAAAGTTGTCAAAGGTGTGTGAAGTCTGCCAACCCGCTCTGTGCCAGCGTGATGGACTATGGCCTAACCCCCTCCGCTTTCTGAGGAGGATTCCCGGCTCAGCAGTGGGTCATTAATGGGTTGTGATGATGATGATATAAATATGTCGGAAGTGTAAGTTCGGCTTAGGTTAGCCTTGTGTTGGGTTAGCCTTATGTTAGCCTAACCTTACGTTTAAACAGCGAACCTAGGCAGTGAAGATAAGTGTTACAATTGTGTTGAAGTCGTTCTTAAACCTACACGCTTGGTCACAGGTCCAAGGCACTGCTTGGGTTCTTGTCAGAATAGTACGAGATCGTAATGTTTATTTATCTCGTGACCGTATCGCGCCCGTATGTTTTCGTGATAGGCCATCCATTCTGCACGTACGATGATTATAAAATATTGTATATTCATTCTTATATCTCCGATAAAAATATATAAGCTATACCTCACAGTAACACTCGGTAACGAAATGAAAGTTCGAAGCAGTGCTTGGGCCTGGAGCTCCAGGAGCAGATTTAAATCATTTAAATGAGCGAAATAATTAATATTATTTCTAACTCTCGCCTCCATTACTCGACGTTGCTACACAAAAACTACCCTTACCTAACAATTAACTAAGACAATATATACATCATAGACTCAGGTGATTCTATTATTTAGGTTCTAAAAATATTACATTGCTATACAAAACTATTCAGGCGTTCATTACACACTATTTAATATCATCAAACGCGTAACTTCAGAACGACTGCACCAAATCGGATAATTTAATTTTTGTTGCGTTAGTTATTGTCAGGAAAAAGTTTGTATAAAAGAAAATGTGAGTGAGACAGAAGACAGTGATTGAGATGGTGATTTCCACTGCCAATCAGTGACTACGCATTATACATTCAAATGGAAGGAAATAGTATATTCATAGTTGCGAGTGGCGGAGTATGAATGAATAAGTGAGTGTGTGAGTGAGTAAACGCTTTGAATACCTCAGCAAAGCGAGTGCGGGTCTGCCTCGGGTCGGTAGTATTAAATATATTATAGTAAAATCATTCAAGGTTTTAATGTACTGTTTGTTTTGATCTTTATTGTATTACCAATTTGACTTGAACGTTAAAATATCTGAGGAGGAAAATCAAAGGATACTGAAACCCTTCTCACTGTAGACTAGTGATGGCGGAAGGTTAAATTATGCGTAACTGATCCCCAGTCACTATAATTATGTACTTTAACGTGGCGGAATGACCTGTTACTGAATGAGCTTGGAGCTTGGGACCTGGGATGCAGGTTTATAGACCTTTTTGATTCCGCCACTTAACAGTTAAAACTACTCACTAGATCTACATTAGACTGTTTTAACTGCATGAAATAACTTGGCTGACTATGCTGTGTTAAAGAGTTGCTATTCAATAATATATTTTTTTATAGAAATCTGCTAGGTTGTATGCTTTGATTTTCATAACAACAGATTTGCGAAGGTGTATTGTATTCCCTTTTATAATACAAAGTATTATCTGGAAAATCTATATACAGAAACGCAGAATCCATTCAGTTTCATGATTGATAATATATTATTGTTACTTGTTCAAGTACTTACTAAACAAATATGTTTCTAAAAACATTTCTACCAAGGTTTATATATTTTATTATTTCAGGAATAGAAATATATGTATGTCGGCGCAAAATAAGTAGATTCACTGTAAGCCTAAGGTTAGGCTAACATAAACCTAACCTAAGAACTAAACCAAGACGTGGCAACTACATTGTAAGGTACTCACGTGACCTTAATCAGACAGCACTCCAAGCACTAACACTATCCAGAGACTACTTCACTCCTTGAGAGACCGCGCATGGCATATAAAGGGTTGAGACTGTCAAAACGACGGAAGTCACTACTACCCTACTCCATCGCCATAGATATCGATGACGATTCGATTATTCGATAATCCTTTATTATTCTCCGACATATTTACCATATTTTTTTATGAGATTTGATGACACTAATAAAAATCATTATAATTAAATTTACACAATCCAGATTTACTTAAATCAGTCCTTTCCTTTGATCTTCTAAATGATGCAATGGAAGGTATTGTTAACTATCTTCAACAAATACATACGTTAAACGGTAGTTTTTGCGGGGGTTAAAGAAGTTACACAATGAGGTTTGTTACACTAGCCTACAATATTCGGTGACCTTCTTTATGAATCCATTACTTTTGTTGTTGTTTGTCGTATTTTTCAGCTGACTCAAATATTAATAGTAATCGGAAAACATGTCGTTGCCAGATGTTAGTTAAATCTTGCAAGTCGCGAGGCGGGTATGACGTCATATCTGTTTGTAATATTGACTATGTATGCCACATAATGGAGATTCCTTTGTTTATTAGATAATAAATAACAAAGAAGCTTGTTAACTGGCTCATTTACACAACCGAAACTAACTTAAAATGGGGGTGAGGTTGTGAGGTAATCAAAATTAAGCTTCTAAGCATCAGTATAGTAGCTTAGTTCAGGCGTTGAATTCACGATTAATAAGTCGTGAGTTCAAATCCCAGTCATTGGACTACTGATGTGCTCCCCTCCTAACACAAGCATTTCAGCTTTGTTAGAGGGGTTGTAGTATGCAATCCAAACAGCTAGTCATTTTTTTTTATCGGACCGGATCGGAAAATTCATATCAGCATTTGGCAAATATCTTTCTATTTGTGTAAATAAATGCGGTTTTCATAGCTTTACCCGATAAATACAGATTGGTTCTATAAGAATATACGTTTTTTTATTTAAATAAAATATAAGGAAAAACTAATCTCCATTCAAAGTCTTTTGATCTCAGCAAAGCGAGAATAAGACGACTATATACTTCTTATTTGTGATAAAAGTTATTACTTGTCTAGAAAAAAACATTTTAGTTACTCAGTAATAAGTGTTTTCGTATTGATCTCGATCGGTTTTAATAAATTATCTTTTCTAGGTAAACAAAACTTTATCGTTCGGTGAGATGGTGGTGGCTGTCCAGGACGAGCGTCTCTTCGTCACCAGATATCTGTTCTCAGACTCGGAGGCGGCAGACGTGCGGAATAAGTAAGTAGTTATTTATTATACATTAGCCATTAAGCATACACAATATTACTTAGAATTATTCTAATTCAGCTTTCACTCCACTTAATATTAATATTTTATACTTTCATATTAATATTTCAAACGTTACATTACCTTAATACAAGTATGTTATTGAATATAAATTGTCAGGGAATGAGACAGGAATGATACCCATTACTTAAGTAGGGTACGTGCTTGAAAAAATAATAATTTTTCTTCAGCGCTTTTACTTTCTCAAATGTTTCCATTTGATGTAAAAGAATTCACCCCAAAGACTGGAGCTTTATTAAAATATACTTTTTTTTAAATCGTAGACATGCTGTGTCTGTACTTTACAGAAAGAAGTACTTGATAACGCGCGAAATAATACATAGGCAAAATTTTTACCCGTGAGGGGACGAGTTAGAATACAATTCCTCTCTGCTGCTGGGAGAACATTTCGTAAGAGGCGAGTAACCCAGCACCCTATAGGTGGTAGGGGATCTATTCCCCGACTAACTTGCGACCACCAGCATGCGATTCCGCCCACCAAGTGTCTGTGATGCGTTCCAGAAGAGTCGCATGTGGGCCAGATCTACCTCTTTCCTCTCCCATCCCATCAATGCTGCGGTTTCAGTGAACTCTGGATTCTTGCTCAGGGTTCACTTAAACCGCAGCATTCTTCTCCTCGCTCCTTCTCCCACTCTCTAATTTTGTCGGTAGCCCCTTTCCATTAGGTGGACCGTCTGCTTTCATTATCTGTAATAAACAAAGCTACTTTTATCCCGGAATAATCAGAGTTTCTACTGGATAAAATTAAAATGTTGTTTTGATAGAACTAAATGTGATAAATTGCACCCGAGCGAAGCTGGGGCGGGTCGCCTAGTATGTATTATATTAATATACAAGCTTTTAGTTTTAAGTCCAAACTAGAATATCCAACAATTTGTTATAAGGGAATATCTCCAGTCCCTATCTCGGCTTCATAATAAGATGAGTTGAAGGGTAAGATAATGTTGCATGGTCACGGTGTAAGCTTTGGTAAGCTAAATTTCAGCAAATTTTGACGAACAATTTACATACGAAATCTACAATTTAATAGAAGCTTGTAATTTAAAAAACCAGTTGAGATACAATCCATATAATAAATGTGAAAGTAACTTCCTCTCTCCTACGTTTTCATGCTTAAACTACTGAATCCATTTTGATGAAATTTGGTACAGAGATAGACAAAAGCTTGTAAAAGGTTATAGGTTACAGTTTATCGCGAAAAAAGCTTGAGTAAATTGATATCGCGGATGAATTGCTACATGTCGAGCTGTGTGAGCGTTTATTTCTTTCAGAATTAGTCACATAGTAAGTTATGTTGATGCGCGGCCGACAAGCGGCCAGCCCTCGCTTCGCTCCGGGTATTTAAAGCAATATTATAATTGATGCTCTTAATTTGTCATTCTGTAATTGTGTAGTTATTCATTATTTGAAAAAAGAGAGAGAAAAAATTATAAAAAGTAAAATGATAGAAAGAAAAAGAAATGAAAAGCGACCGATAATAAAAGAAGGAGGACAGAGCAAAAATAAAATTGAACAAATAAAGGAGACAGATAGCGAGAAAGAGAGATAGAGAGGTAATCAAAAGAAAGTGAAAAGAAACTGATCATTCTGAGTAGAGATAAAGATAGAATATATGAGAAAGAGGCGAAAATACTATAGACTTCTCTCAGTGAAAGAATTTTAAAAATCGAATTAGTAGTTCCTGAGAAACCTTTCAATTTCCAAAATGTCCACCTTATGGCAATTAAATGACCATATCTTTTTAATTATAATATTTATAGCAACACCACATAGCCTATGTTAACCGAAAAGGATGCAGCTTTCTATCGGTGAAAAAATTTTCAAAATCGGTTCATTCGTTTTCGAGCCTATTAGCAACAAACAAACATACAAACAATCAAATCGTTCCTCTTTATATAATAGTGTAGTGTTAAAATGTAAAATTAAACCTATATATACGTGGTTAATTGCACTCGGTAGAAACCGGGATGGGTTGTTGTCTTAAGTTTCATGCGTCATTTGATCAATTTGGCTTTTCTAACTTAAAATCGTTATTCTTTTTATGACAGTTAAGTGGTAAGCGAGCAGACGGTCCACCTGATGGATGCGTTGCCACTTCGATAGAGTGAGAAGGGGGAATGAAGAGGAGAATGCCACGATTTCAGCGGATCCGGAGGATGAACCCTAAGTCCACTAAAACCGCATAATTAAAGGGATATGAGAGGGAGGGTGTAGATCTAAGCATGCTGGTGGTCTCAAGCTATTCGGGGAGTAGAACCCCTACCACCAAGGGGATGCTGGGTTACTCGGCTCTAACGAGATGTTCTCCCAGCGGGAGAGGGGAATTGTATTCTAACCCGTCCCCTCACGAGTGAAAAGTTATAGATCTTTAATGATTAAAGATGATTTTTAAAACCTATTCAATGATATCCTACTTGATATAGCTCATAGAAATTCATTTTCTTGTTTTTCACAATAAGTCTCGCTGTAATGAATTTGATTACTGTCATATCTTATGTGACATTTTTAAGATTAAGACATATCGATTAAGAATCATCAAAATAGACGCAAGTGTATAGATAGTCTCAAAAAAATAGAGCAAAACATCCTTAATATCAGAGAATAACATCTAAGCTATAACGTTACAATAAAAAAATTGAGATAGGTATATTAGCTTTACTTCACAGTGACACATAAAAGACGATAGTAATATGCACTTTGAACAGAAATAAAGCAAATAATAACAAACACACAAAATCCTTCCAATTGGAGTTTCTTTCCCTGACTTCCCAGCATCACGATACCACACCACTGCACATCCATAATGATCAACAGGCGAGTTCCGTTTGACTACTGGCAAGTCTATCGGAACAAAGGTTATGTAATATCCTGTTCTGGAATGAAATAAAAGTAACTACCCGCGAACATCTACACACAAATATAAAGTTATCAGCGGTGTTGCTAACTGGTAATTTTATAATAAAAAACAACTTTGTTGTATAGCTGCTAGCACGTAAGTACAGGTTTGACCATGTGAAGAAGAAACTATAAGGGGCTTTTTAGCTGGGAGCGTGGGATGAGACCAGCGCAACACATGCGATTGGTTCTTATGCGACGTTTCAGTTCCCCACTATTTTTTCTCAGGCCTAAAGTTAGCAGCCGGCTGCTGTACCTGCATATTTTTAAATTAATTTTGTTATAAATACAAACCAGCGATGTTTCACAAGGTCACTCTTGTTCGAAACGTCGCACAGTAGGGAGGCTTAGAGAATAAAGTGAACACTGAAAGGTTGGAGTTTGAGTTTTCTTTGAAACTGCGGATTATGTGAATGTATCCATACCTTCAGCAAAATATCTCGTAGAATGGTATTCCATCATACATATATAATATATGCTTATAAAGTCATTACCCTACTATACGTTGCTGTAAGCACATCCTTTGTGGACTTGTAAACCAATGGAGCTATTTCTTTCCTGTATAATTTTTCCATTTCCATTGTATTTATTTTCCATATATATATTCCCACGTTCTTTTTACTGTAAGTAATAAAATTGTCGCTAGGTCTGTAATTTTTCATTATCTCAGATATTACGTCTGTTGTTAATTACAATTTTAATTCTGTTTTCACATCATTCGAGAACAAAGCAAATCTGTGGTATTCGTTTATTATGAATTAACAGTCTCAATTCATTTAGGAGTATATGGAGAGATATTTTTTTAAGCATTTTAAGTAACAAATTACGATTTATCCCCTCCAAATAAGCTAAGGTTTCAATAAACTGAACTCAGGGACGCGCCGTTCATATGTGCAAGATAGCGCAAGGTACGCCGGAAATTAAAAGGCACCGTAAAGTTCCTCAGGAGGCGCCAAAATTTTAAATATTATAAGATTCGTATTAAAAAAAATTGCTCAAAAATTGTATATACTTTAAGGACTAAATCTCCGTTTTTATTTGCTCACACTTCATTATATATTTGTGACTTAAATTAATTATGGACTGGGGCGCCAAAAACCAGTGAGATAATTGTAGGAAGGCTAAGACAGCAATTGCATTTTTTTCAAAATCAGGGTTAAAAAATAGGTGCCCATAAGCGTTTGGATGGCGCAGAAGATGCTTAGCGCGTCCCTGACTAACCGTTCTTTTTGTCTTTGGGTATTTTAAATGAAATGATGGCCATAACTCACGAGTCAAACGTTGGATAAATCCTTTTTATTTTGTTCACTTGATTCTGGAAAAAAATACGAGAGAATTAGGAAGAATTGTGAATCGGACAGGAAAACATCTATTAGGTCAGCGAGTAGATAAATATCTCAGTTTGACCAAAAGCCGTGTAATAATTCAAATGGCTATACTAAAATAAAAGTTATTAGAGAAAACTGATTATTATAAAAGAAAGTATGCGGATATATCAGCTGCTTTTATCTCATATATTGTAATTTTGATGATTTTTGACAAGAATCAAAATTCCCAGGCTTGGTCCTTTGACCCAGAAACATGCTTTTTGGCAAGAAGCAAGGTTTTATAGCTCTAGTATGATAAAAATCCGAAAAACGAAAATTTGTTTTTACATCACAAAAAAAATGATCTTTTATATATTTAGGTTTTGGTGTATAACTTGAAGAATACGTGAAGTTGTCAAATTGAAGTTAATACCAAATTTGTAAGTCTCTTGACTCTGAAAAAATTAAACTTCTAAGTGTAAGCAATCCATAAATATTGACATTTATACTGAAGCAACCACAAGTAGTTTTTCTAAAGTTATTTCACATATGAGGACATGAAAAATGTCGATGTTTGCGATTTTAATAATATTCGAATAAGTTATATATACATACATACGTTTTTGTTGTCGTATCTTGTGAAATGAATTTAAAGCTATTTAAACGAATATCCTAGCAACAATTGTTGACGACATGACATGTTGTTAAATGACAATTTGTAAAATATTTTAATCGACTCCAAAAAATATTTATATTTGACATTATATATTTGTTATTGATATTTGTATTTTGTAAATAATTATGTCAATTGAAATACGCATTACTAATGTCGGGAGTAAACGCCCGGCTATACTACTTTTGATTATATTTTGACCCACACACGAAAACCAAATAATAAATATCAAAATAAAATTTAATAGTGTTAGTTATTTAAATAGTACGGAACCATCAGTCCGCGAGTTCCACACATGCACTTGCCGAATTATTTGAATGTGAAGTCACTCAAATATCATATTTGTTTATTTTGTCACTCCTTTAATATGAAACGCTTTCAGTAACCGCTTGACTAGTACACAATTAAATAAGTTTTTTCATTTCATTTTTATTAAATGATTATATTCCTTAGGGGTATCTCAAAAGTAAAGTTTAGACAACAATCCCGGATTCCATTGATTCAGAATTCCATAGTCGAAAACCTAATTTTCGACGGATTCGAAATATGTTATTATGGGTTCGAAATATGTTAAATTTAGATGACATGTCCAAAAATAAAACCTTAATTTGTGTAACTTGTTATGTAATAAACAGTTATTCTGGAGTATAAATTATTTTTTTAATATCATTTGAATTGATACCGAACTTGAGTCAACTAAATATTATTTCGCCAGGAGTAATCATTTTAAATCGAAAATTAAATCCAAAATTTCAGTAAAGTGTACCAAAAAGCAATCCATAGATATGTTTTTGGAGGCTGATCCCAAATTATAGATAGACTTCTATATGAAAATGACAAGTTGCGTGTGTAAATAACAAATCTGTGAATTTGATTTGCTGTCTACAGGCATGAAAATCTTTGAATTATGGACTAAATATACATTCCAAATTAAAATTGGTGTATATAAAATTCTAATTTCAAACCTATTTTCAATCCATAATCCAAAGATTTTGAAAAATCTTAAATTATTTTAAATCTATACTGCCAAGATTTTGTATTGAGATTGATTATTAATTTCGGCCGTTAATAACTATATCTACAACAAAACAAACTCCACCGTCATGTTTATGTATCTGTTCACGATAAAGTCAAAAATTACTAAAAAGATTTTCATGCGGTTTTCACTAATAGATAGCATGATTCAGTAAAGTTTAGGTATAAAACTAATCTTTTTTAATGTAATTAGGTCGGCAAACAAGCGTACGGCTCACCTGATGGTAAGCGATTACCGTAGCTTATAGACGTCTGCAACACCAGAAGCATCGCAAGCGCGTTGCCGACCCTATCCCCAATACCCCCCAGGAGCTCTGGTCACCTTACTCACCAACAGGGACACAACACTGCTTTAGAGTAGTGTTATTTAGCTGTGATCTTCTGTAAGGTCGAGGTACTACCCCAGTCGGGCTGCGCCATATTTGAGCTGGAAATTTCCTGCTGTGCCCTACCTCAGAAGATATTCTACTGAACCCAACCAGTAGAGCGTCAGTTGGTTGAAATATTCAACATAATTTACTTCTCTGTTTACGTAATAGAATTCTCGTTACCAGTGCACTCATTAGCATAATTACTAAGCTCCGCTTGCAATACTTCCGAAAGACCAACACCGACTTCCTTTATCTTACTGAAATGTAAATTACGAATGAATAAAATATTATCCTTTACTTAATTCACTGTTACGGAATTATTCATACCTAAGCTTAAAAGTTAAATTTTTATACTGCCTCAAGTGAAAAGTTCCATTACATCATCAATTTGAGTTACTAAAACAAACTTTCTCGGCCCGTTGCGAAATGAAGATTTCATTTACTCAATTGACATTTCATATTTTTAACATTCATATCTATATTATTGTGTTGTATGAAACTTAAAGAAAAATAAATGGGCATTTGCTCAAATCTCGGCTGCAAAGCCTCGAGCACCGTCGGAAGGTTGCCTCCTTATCGGTGTTTTACCGGATGCATTTCGGAGAGTGCGCTGAAGTACTCCATGACTTGATCCCACCTGCCCCATTCTACTATCGAACACCCCGGCAAACGCGACCAAAGCGACATCGGTACATGGTGGAAATTCCCAGAGTGCGTACCAAACGCTTTGAATCCACTTTCATTATTCGCACTGCGAAATTGTGGAACGATTTGCCGGAGTTTGTGTTCCCAGATACGTACAACGTTGGTGTGTTCAAAAGCAGAGTAAACAGGTACCTTCTAGGCAAGCGTGTTACATCCTAGACCGTATCGTGCTTAACATCAGGCAGATTACGGTCAAACGCTTGCCTATAAACGATAAAAAAAAAAAAAAAAAAAAAAAAAAAAAATTATTTTTTATTTTTTCAAAATATAATCCCGATAATATTGGTCCTTACATATGAAATTGGCGATTTGTCGTACTGGCCACTTTGATCTCAAATAGTTCCTCTTTGGTTAAAAATTCCAAATTCAAATTTATACAGCTATTTGCGTTTCGAAAACCGTAATTCATTTGTTTTTACAAATGAATTACGGTTATTTTAAACAAAAGAGGACTTTTGTTTTTCATCTTTGCGTCACTCAGTTTACAAAATGGAAAAATTTAAATATCGTATTATTTACGAGTACGAGTTCTATCGTGACACCAGTGCTACAGAAACGGCTCGAAGGGTTAAGGGATGTGTATGGCTACGGTGTCGCAAAAGAATACACAGTGCGTTTTTGGTTCCAACTTTTCGTTCTGGAAATTTCGACCTGCAGAACAAGCTCCCTGGACGGCCGGAGACCAAAGTTGATAATGAAGAATTGAAGGTTATTGTGGAAGCGAAACCATCAAATACAACGTCCGAGTCAGCTGCAGGCTGCGGTGTTACTGATAAAAATGTTATAATCCACTTCAAGCAAATTTGGAAGGTAAAAAAAGCTTGAAAGGTGGGTACCTCATGAATTGAGTGAAGCAAACCGACAAACGCGCTTAGACTGCTGCGGTTCATTACTCAACCGGCACAATAATGAAGGAATTTTAAATGGAATCATTACATGTGATGAAAAGTACGATAATACGAAGCGCGAAGCAAGCGAAAATTAACTCAAAAAAAGTTACGTGTGAGCGTTTGGTGGACTAGTGCAGGTGTCTTAAATCTGGCCAGACGATTACGACAAATGTCTATTGTCAGTAACTGCAAACCATGATGGAAAAGCTAGTTGCTAAACAACCGAGGCTAGTCAATCGCTCTAGGCCACTGCTGCTTCAGGACACCAAATTAGTGGAGCTTCAATTGGAATATCTAAGACCACCATACTCCCCGGAACTTGCTCCAACAGATTACCATTTTTTTCGCAATTTGGATAATTTCTTGCAGGGAAAAAAATCAACTTCGATGGGGCAGTCCATACCGCCTTCAAACATTTTATTGATTCCCGTACAAATTGTTTTTTAGTAAAGGTGCCAATAAACTACCTATAAAATGGCAAAAGTGCATAGAGATAGCAAGTTTTATAAGTGAACGCCAGATGACGTCGTATGTATAGGTCAAACTTAAAATTGTTTATTCAATTAGACTTTTATAAAGTACTTTTGATACGACAATCAGGTCTGTCTGTCAGTTTGTCTGATATGACTGCTTTAACAAATAAGGCAAAGGCATTAACAGTTAACTTATTCCGTGCTATATGTGACGTTATCAAATATGTTTGTGTTTATTTTTTTTCTCCGAAACGAATAAATGTAAAATCAAAGGTAGGTATTTTTAATACGCTTTTATTAGCTTCATACGTATGTTAGTATGTATGTAACGGAATCTTTGAACATGATTTTGGCCCCCTTCAAAACGTCGGATTATCTTGAAATTTGGCATACTTATTAAGGATCGATGACAATTCAATATTTTAAACAGTTTGATCCGTTATCCTTACTAGGATAATCAGGATTAGCGATTTTTTGTTTTCCTGAGACCCGGAGTGTCGTCAAGACATTTTATATTTATGTTATATACTTTCCCTATCTTATACGTACATCATCCTCCTATATTTTAAAGTAGTTTTCACCCCCATTTTACAGTAAAATTTATCGTTATTTTCAGTAAAATTGTTAAATTTTAACAAAATTTGGTTCAAAAATCAAGTTTTTAGTAGACAATAGTAATATTAGTTTATCCGATTTCGCTCATTTATATATCGTTGAATAGCGATTTTATCAGCTATTCAACGACACCACTCTTGTTAAGATATCTTTCAGGACAAACGAAAAATTAAATAATTCATTGATATTCTCCACACCGAGCCTCCCTTATAGGTTCGATATCTATACTATATTATATAAAGAGGAAAGATTTGATTGTTTGTATGTTTGTATGTTTGTTTGTTTGTTGCGAATAGGCTCGAAAAGTACTGAACCGATTTTGAAAATTCTTTCACCGATAGGAAGCTACATCCTTTCCGGGTAACATAGGCTATGTGGTGTTGCCATAAATACTCTAATTAAAAAGATATGGCCATTTAAGTGCCATAAGGTGGCCATTTTGTAAATTGAAGGGTTTCTCAGGAACTACTAATCCGATTTTAATTTTTTTTTCACAGATAGAAAAATGCACTTTTCATGAGTGACAAAGGTGATTTAGTGTTGCCATATGCATTTTTTAATAAATAGAATATGGCCATTTTGTCGTAACTAACCCGATTTTAAAAATTCTTTCGCTAATAGAAAACTATACTTTTCTTGAGTGACAAAGGTAATTCAGTGTTGCCATATACATTTTTTAGTTAAATGAATTTGGCCATTTTGTCGTAACTAACCCGATTTTTAAAAATTCTTTCGCTAATAGAAAACTATACTTTTCGTGAGTGACAAAGGTGATTCAGTGTTGCCATATACATTTTTTAGTTAAACGAATTTGGCCATTTTGCCGTAACTAACCCGATTTTAAAAAAATTCTTTCGCTAATAGAAAATTATACTTTTCGTGAGTGACAAAGGTGATTCAGTGTTGCCATATACATTTTTTAATTTACGAATTTGGCCATTTTGTCGTAACTAATCCGATTTTAAAAATTCTTTCGCTAATAGAAAACTATACTTTTCGTGAGTGACAAAGGTGATTCAGTGTTGCCATATACATTTTTTAATTTACGAATTTGGCCATTTTGTCGTAACTAATCCGATTTTAAAAATTCTTTCGCTAATAGAAAACTACACTTTTCGTGAGTGACAAAGGTGATTCAGTGTTGCCATAAACACTTTTTTAATTAATAGAACACGGCCGTTTTGTTACTACTGATCCGATTTTAAAAATTCTTTCACTGAGGAAGTCTACAGTATTTCTGTCTCTTCTTTCTCTCTTTAATATTTATCTTTATCTCTGTTCAGAATGGTCAGTCTCTGTTCGTTTTTTTTTTCAAGAGTCTCTCTCTCTCCTTTATTTTTATTTTTGTGCATATATTCTTAATTTAACATATACTTTAACGTGGACGAAGTCACAGTAGTCGACTAGTCTTATAATAAACATATACAAAATTTCACGCTTTTTTTACAATAAAATATTTTTTTTACACTATTTTTAATTCAAATTAATTAAAATTTATTTACTATATTTTAGTTGAATTTTCTATAAACGCGTATTAAATAATTAAAGTTTGTTAAATTATATTTAACAATATGCAGGGGGATGTTTTGAGATGATATATTTAAACTCAGGACAGATAAAGAAAGTAACGGCTATTTTTGTTTCAAGTGCTTAATATTTTTGTCAATGTTGTCAATTTTGGGTTATTTTTATTAGATGAGCAAATCAAGAACAAGAGCAAGACTAGGACAATCTTGGTACTCGGTCTTAGTGTTGCTTGTTTGGTAGTCTTGGTCTTGATTAAGTTCTCTTAGCCTTGGTCTTGTTTGATAATATTTGGATCATGGATCAAAAATATATTCTAAATTCAAATTGGTGTATGAAATATTCAAATTTGGAATATATTTTCCGGCCATATTCTATTATTTAAATAATGTATATGGCAACACTAAATCACCTTTGTCCCTCACGAATGGTGTAGTTTTCTCTCAGTGAAAGAATTTTTAAAATCGGATTAGAAACAACAAAATGGCCATATTCTATTATTTAAATAATGTATATGGCAACACTAAATCACCTTTGTCCCTTACGAATAGTGTAGTTTTCTAACAGTGAAAAATTTTTTTAAATCGGATTTGTGGTTTTTTAATTTAATTTTTTAAATTTATTTTACAAAATGGCCACCTTATGGCACTTAAATGGCCATATCTTTTTAATTAGAGTATTTATGGCAACACCACATAGCCTATGTTACCCGGAAAGGATGTAGCTTCCTATCGGTGAAAGAATTTTCAAAATCGGTTCAGTACTTTTCGAGCCTATTCGCAACAAACAAACAAACATAAAAACAATCAAATCTTTCCTCTTTATATAATAGTAGATATAGATAATCACTTAGTACACCTGTATTTATTTTGTTAATTTGGAAAATCAGGTTGAAAGATTCTTTTCAGTCCTCCCTAGCGTATACTAAATACTTTTGTTATTAAAAATCGACATCAGAAGTAAGGGGTCCTCAATTCAATTGTACCTATATATGTTTAATGGATTATCCTCTTTGAAAGGAAGGTCTTCAAGGATTGTCCCATTTTAATTTTATTGGTATTACCTTGGACTTCAAAGTAACGTCAGAGAAATCTTTATCAAACAGGAAGTGTAAAGGGATATTTGCTATATAAAAATGTTTAGACGTTCAATAAACATTTTATTATTATCCCGCAGTAACTATGAATTTTTCCGGGATAAAAAGTAGCCTTTGTGTTAATCCATATAAAGGATCTGTGTGGCAATTTTCATTGAAATCTGTTCAGCAGTGCGATTGAGTAACAAACATCCAAACATCGTACAAATTAACCGACTAACAACCAGAGGATAACTTGTTTATTTACACATTAAGGTCCAAAATGTATCCGCGATTGAAAAGAGGGAGAAGGAGGTTTTGGAAGTTAGAAAACCTTTATACTAGAAGTTTATAGTTTGTCCACACCACTGAATTTACTTTATAATTAGTTTAGTTTGTTGCAAGTTACTTGGAGCGAGAAAGAAGTTTTTATCTTTAATTATATCTTTAAAAATCAATGAAAAAATATGGTATAATAGTCAATGCGAACTGGCTTCATCTAGGTGAAATTTATTAATTTTACACAGGTCCACGTGCACTTCGTTCCTTATTTTAGGCCCTTGAAGCCTTTTTTCGCGATAAAAAGTAAACAGTAGACTACGTCTTATCGTTTCTTTCTAGCAAACGTATGATGAGATAGAAACAATACTGACAGACATATCTCAAATAAAAAATATAGATAAAGAATATTAATTAGTTGATTATGATTCGATGATTAGAAGACAAAAACACATACATACACATACACAAACATACACTCACTCACATAGTTATCGTTTTACATGTACCTTAACTTTGCCGCAAACAACGATGTAATTGTAGATAACAAATGAAACTGGTCCGAAGGAAGGAAGTATAGTGAAGACACTTGTAATACGAGATAAACTTAGTTCGAGTGTCCCAGCTCGTATTCTCTCTTTTTGGTTTATATAAAATGCTAGTCCACCCTTCCCGGCTTCGCCTTTCGCAATTTTTACATTTATATATGACTAATTCCCAAAGACATAACGGCCACACAGCTCGACATGCACTTCATTCCTACGTCGGTAGATGGCGTACGAGCACACTCATTTTTTTAGTTTGTATTCGTAAGTACTTTTTTTATAAAACTCTCTGTATAATATTTCTTCAAAATTATTCAGTGATTCAGGCAGAGTGATAAGCCTGATTGTGTAACAGACAGACAGACGCTATCTATCTGTCAATAGATGGCGTAAGTAGTATATTAAATAGCACTTTCCTTTCCTACGTTTCTTAAATATTACTTGTGAAACTATAATATTAGTTAGAATTAGGATAAAACAACTACTCATACTATACAATGTGTGAAAGATAAGCAAAATAGATAAGATATATTAGTACTGATTATTACTGTTTTACTTATAGAAGTGACTAAATAGTTTTTAATTTATCACTATATTGTTTATTTGCCGGAGAATAGTAAACGATTATCGAATAATCGAATCGTCATCGCTGTCAATGGCGCTGGAGTCGGGTAGTAGTCACTTCAGTTAATTTTGACAGTCTCGACTCTTTAGATACCGTCGACAGTCTGACTGTCTTAGTCTCTTGCGCGGTCTCTCAAGAAGTGAAGTAGTCTCTGGATAATGTTAGTGCTGGGAGTGCTGTCCAATTAAGGTCACGTGAGTACCTTACAATGTAGTTGCCACGTCTTGTGTTAGGTTGGGTTTATGTTAGCCTAACTTTAGGCTTACAGTAATTCCCTTATTTTGCGCCGACATATTTAAAAAAAATATATTTGCAATCTTAATGTAAAAAATTTGAAGGCATTACAAAATATGAAATATGAATGAATAAGGAAATTTTCGTTCGTTTTCTTTATAACAAGTAATTTACTATAATGAGGTTTGTTATATAGAGGTTAGGTTGGCCTAAGATTAGGTTTAACAAGGTAAGAAAACTTGTTTATTAGTCTCAAAATTACGTGCTCCTCTTCTTACACTGTTATAATGAACGAATTTCACTAATCAATTAAATTTTAATGAAAACACTATTTTTTACTTTATATACGGTTCAGACTTAAATTATTGCTGTTATGGATATGTGAGTGATTAGTAACCCGCCCTGGCTTCGCACAGAACGTAGAACTTATTATGACTTCATGTTGGATTAGCTAAAAAGAGATTAGGTAGCGTTTTGACATAAGCTTCCAGGCAGCTTGACTTTTTCTGACATTTTCAATAATTACCTCATACTTATCAACCCGCCCCGGCTTCGCCCTAGTCCAATTTACCGCGTGTATATAGGTTTATTTTAAATCTTAATTTTCAATATATTTTGTGAACGACTAACTCTTAAAGACTTAAGCGATCACACAGCTCGAACTTTCAGCCTCTTTTTCAATTCCTTCAAGCCTTTTTTTCGATAAAGGGTAGAAAATCATTTGCCAAGCTCTAGTCTGTCTTTATACCAAATTTCATGTTGTAGGCATGAAAGTGTATTTGACAGACAGACAGACAAAGCTACTTTCGAATTTATAATGTTATGATAGGATTTTAATTAATTTACACAAAATTCATGTTACTCATGAGGTCCGCTATGTTAAGCTTATACTGTTTATGAGCTTGCTGATCTTTTAGCGAACGTTTCATGATGAAGGTGACAAAAATTTCATGAGACATGTTGATCCAACTTAAGTGAAAAGCTAATGTAATCTAGATGGAAGCCGAGCAGTGCATGGGGCTTAAGCTCAAGGTTAAAGGACGTCTTTTACTATGCACAAACTTTCGTCTCCACCGCTCGACCTCGCTACCGAATATTAACATAATAAAGTACATTACTCACGTGCTCGTATGCGTACTCGATAACAGAGGCCTAGCACCACGCCACCAAATAACATTACACTATTATTCTCCTTATATGTACTGCGCGATGTCACTTAGACTTATCGGAACAAAAGTTATATACTCTCAACTCGAAATAATATTAAATGAGCTACCCGCGAATATTAATTTACAAACGGTGTTGCTAACACTAATATATTTAATTTCCATTACTAACGAAACCTGCTTTATCAGAAGGCAGCATCCATACAAATAAATAAAATTCGAGTGTCTGTTTGTAATATTAAAATAACCGCTTTTTACTGAGTGCATATACCAACAATTACATTTTTTTACAATTTTTGTCTGTCTATCACTTTGTTCCGGCTAATCTCTGAAATGGCTGAACCGATTTTGACGGGGCTTTCACTGGCACATAGATGATGTAACAAGGAGTAACTTAGGCTATTTAAATCTCGCTACGACACATAGGAGCGGAGAAAAATGCAAACGAAGTCGCGCGGGTCGGCTAGTACACTATATAAACACTTTAAATTATTGTTTATTTCTTAATACGCCATATTTTTTTCTAATCCCGGTAAATGCCAGTGTCGATACGGAATTTTAATTTTTTTAGAAAGTAGAGGTCGTTTGTACGCCGCAAATATTATGTTTTGCCACGTTTAGCCTCAAGTGTTTGCTCTGCGGCTAAATCCTGTAAAATCCGCTGTTTTTAACATTTTTATTTAAAATTCAGTTATTTTTTTGTTTTTATTCATTTGCATTGTGGAAAGATGTACTTGATTATTGCGACAATATTTAAGAAATATATATACTAATCGACCCGCCCCGTCTTCGTCCGGGTGTAATATCATGTGTATTCAGGTTTAACTTAACATTTTAATTTTCAATTTATTTTGAGGCCGCGTGGGCCTCCTGCCCCCCATGTCAGCAAAAGTAAGCTAAACCCTAACCCCACTCCTCCGTGCTTACGTAAACATTGATGCATGCGTTTTTCTCCCTCCTCAGAGAGGGATATTCACGTTTCGATGTGTGTGTTTAATTTTTTATCGCTGACGTAATCACCTCCATCCCCCATATCATCAAAACAAGCAAAAAAAGAACCGCGAGGGGTTCTTGCTTACATATACGTTCACACAGTTCGACATGCACTTCATCCCCTTTTTTTCGTGATAAAACTAGGCTAGAAGAAGAAGAACATCCTGGCTGAAAAATCTGCGCCAATCGTACAAAAGAAGCACACGTGCCATGTTTAGAGCTGCTGTGTCGAGGGTCCAAATTGCCATGATGATCACCTACCTTCGATAGAAGATGGCTCCTGACAAAAGAGAAGAAAACTAGGCTATGTCCTTTCCAAGCTCTAGTCTATTTATGTACTAAATTTGATATAGTATGATATTTATATCGTTTATCAAAACTTACAAGAAACACAAACAACTTTATAAAATTACTGACGTAATATGTGGGCCCATGATAAATGTAGTTGTTTGCAGCAACAGTCAGACTCGAGTGTTTCCAACTTTACCTCACAGTCAAGGGAGAACAGTAAACATGGCTAAATTACTACCCCATACATTATAACCTATTTCTCTCTCTACCTCCATAATAATAAGGTTTGTAATCGAATAGACCTTACTTAAGGTATACGAGTATTTACTCTGTTACGTGCAATTCTCTTAATAGAACTTTATTTTCTTCACAATTGAAATTTCTAAGAAGCATTTTTAGATTATTTTTCTATATTACTAATGGTTTATCTTGATTCAAATCCCATAGACAATACACTCTGGATAACGAGACATAATTTACTTTGTTTTTGGAAAGCTGTTGTCCCCATACATCAACATAAATCGGTTAGGATGACCGTTTGGGTAGAACCTTTTATTATTCCAAAACTGTATATTCTCTGTTTTGATAGTCTTGAGCCAGTTGTCAAACAGAGCTCACCTGGTTACCAATATGGCTTTACAATGGTGTGGGACTTCACTGCGAGGGATTTTGTGTTTTATAGTATTTGCTCGGTTTTTAAAGTGTATATTATTATTGTCTTTGGGCAGGTTGGCAGTTATTTTAGTAGAATTATTTAAATATTATATTGTAACTTGTGTACTGTGTGTACTTTATTTGTGCTATGAGACATTTCAGACTGCTTTCACTTACACTTAGATGGTCAAAGAGACAAGAGTACTATGTATTTATTAATTTTGACTTATTACCTCCATGGTTCCCGAGAAAAGATTCGTGACAGACAGGCTATAAAGATCGTATAAAGGTTCCTATTATTTATTGAAGTACGGAATTCTAAAAATAATAAGTTCGATTGATCTTATATATCAATTGATGTCAAATTCTGGAAAGTTTAGAAAGCTTTAACTTTGTACTATCATCAGTTAGACTTTCTTTATAAATGTTGGGAAAGTTTGTTTTGTAATGAGACTATTTGTTCTAAGAAAGTAAGTTAGCAAAGCTTGAAAACTTTGTTTTCGCGAGTAGCTCTTTATACTCACTGTTTTCATATACACCGATAGTTATGAGGTAAGTGATTTCATATAAAATATTGTCTAAAGTTGTGTGTAGTTTAGTGTGATGGTGCTAAGTCTCAGTTATCAAGGATCACGTGAGTTGATTATTTATTTTGTTTATTTTAATGACTCAATCACGTCATACCCCTGAGGCGACGGCTCAGCAACCTCTTGGTGGTAGGGGATCTTTTCCCCTTGTCCATCCGGTGGACCGTCTGCTCGTTTGTCCCTTATCTATCATAAAAAAATCAATGATGTCCTTTAATCTGCTCCTGGGTTACCAACTCTAGGCGCTGCTCGTATTGCACTTCCTTTGACAAGAAGAATATAGTGTTTTCTTAAGAAAAAAATCTGAAGTAAAACTAAGTTAAATTCTATCGGACTGCAAGTAATTTTTCAATCAATTGTCGTCTTTAGAAATACTCTCTAGGTATACTTTTAAGCTAAGATTAATAATGCTTTTTGATCCAGTTAATAAAACCATCGAAAGGGAAAACATCGTTCACCCTTTTAAATTCATTTATTCTTTCTCGTATTTCGTTTTGGAGGCTTTGAAACTTTTTATAACAAACGTTTATATAACTTAAGGGTTTTCCTTTTGTCTCACTGTTATCAATTGTTGATGGAATTTTTTACTGAAAAAAAATTAATATTCATATTGGACTGAAAGTGTTATTCTAATTTTTTCTACAACCTTGACTTGAGTTTCATTACTTATTCAATATTAGTGTAAATTCTGAGGTCACAATTTTAGGTTTTTTCCAAGTTCAATTAGTTAATTGATTTGGTTTAGTAGTTTTTGTAACATGCGTACAGACGCATGAATGTTTTTTTAAAAATTGTTATATGGCTCCTACAGGACAACATCTCAACACACAACCTTCTTAAATATTTTAAAGCTTTGTGAAGTCTGCCAACCCGCATTAAGCCAGCGTAGTGGACTATGTCCTAAGACCTTCCTCGGAATGACGAGGAGACTCAGCTCAACCGCTTTACTATTGACGGCTTATAATGATGATGATGATAAAATGTCTTCCATGAAAAGACATTCGATTTTACAATGCTCGTAATATATAACTTGACAGAAATCTAAACACTATTCATAACAATCTTTAACAAGATATAGTAGCCGGCAGTTAAATGTAGGTCTGAGAAATAGTGGGGGAAAGTTGCGTATTGTGAGTGTTCTGCTTGCCAGTATTGGCGGTTTCTTCCGTAAGTTCTGCACGTTCAAGGTCAAACCTGTACTTACGTGCCGGTAACTGTACAATCTTTACACTCGAGTAAAATTGATAACTTTATAATTAATTCTAGTTGACAATGTTGCAGCTACAGTAGCGACATGAATATCTTTTGTAATCTCTATCGTCCGAAATTTATAAGGAATCATAATCCAAAATCTTTGAATTAGAGATTCCAAGTAGTTAGAACACCATTGATAACTTTATATTCGCAGATAGAACCTGTTATTTTATTTCATGACTGCATTTAACCTCTTTATGATAAACTTGAGCCAGTTATCGAACCGAGCTCGCTTGATGACTGTTAAGGCTGTGCAGCGGCGTGGTGTCGTGATGCTGGGTTTCTATACTAAGGTTTGGAGTAAGTTCATAACATTGGTTTCCGTTTTAACTGTATATTATTATTGTCTTGTGCGTGTTACTGTATGCTATGTAGATAACAAATTTTGAAACTCAAACTCAAAACAAAAATCAGTCGGATTCAGATTGATTATTAATTTCGTAAGTATTATTAACCAGTTTATTAATAAGTTTATTAAAAACTAGAGGCCTGCTCGCTTCGCTCCGGGTATTTAAAACAATATTATAATTTATGTCCTTAAATTGTCACTCTGTAATTGTGTAGTTTTTCATTATTTGAAAAAAGGGGGAGAGTGAGAAAAAATTATAAAAAGAAAAATAATAGAAACAAAAATAAAAGTAAAGCGACAGATGCTAAGAGAGGGAGGACAGAGCAAAAATAAAATTGAATAGGAGAGAAAGAGAAATAAAGAGAGAAAAAAGAGAGAGGATGAGAGACAATGATAGTATTATAAGAGGAAGAGAGATGGAAATACTATAGACTTCTCTCAATGAAAGAATTTTAAAAATCGGATTAGTAGCAACGAAATGACCATATTCTATTAATTAAAAAATGTATATGGCAACACTAAATCACCTTTGTCCCTCACGAATACTGTAGTTTTCTATCAGTGAAATAATTTTTTAAATCGGATTTGTAGTTCCTGAGAAACTCTTCAATTTACAAAATGGCCACCTTATGGCACTAAAATGGCCATACCTTTTTAATTAGAGTATTTATGGTAACACCACATAGCCTATGTTACCCGGAAAGGATGCAGCTTCCTATCGGTGAAAGAATTTTCAAAATCGGTTTAGTACTTTTAGAGCCTATTCGCAACAAACAAACATACAAATATACAAACATTCAAACAATCAAATCTTTCCTCTTTATATAATAGTATAGATAGATTAAAAGCGTATTAAAAGAAACGAATGAGGATGGAAACGCCATTCATCACCTCTCGTTATATAATTCACATGAAATCTTTCCACAAACATTTTCAATTAAAAGTTTTTGAATGAATTGACTTCAAAGCTTCACCATTTTAATATTAATATAATTCATTGAATTCCATAACTGAAAAACTTTTGAAGCTTTGATCGTATATTGACAGTTTTCTAGTATCGTTGCTATGGGTCAGAATATTCACACCACTTTTGATTTAGATAAAATTACTTAGCAACTAACTATAGGTCTAAAGAGCATCTTTAAGTGCTCATATCATTGTCAGGATTGTCAACTTTTTTATAAACTTGCACTTGTAAGGAATAATATTTATAGCTATATTTATATATGGCTAACTCCCAAATACTTAAACGCTCACACAATTCAGCTCACATGGACTTTTGACCAAACCGCAAATTTTCAACCCTTTTTGTCACGATAGAACGTAGCCTATATCCTTTCCCCAGCTCTAGTCTATCTCTGTACCAAATTTTAACAAAATTAGATAGATAGATAGATATGCACTTTATTGCACACAAAAAAAATAGATAAAAAAAAATACAAAACATTAATACAATAAAATATACAAAGAGCATGCAAAGGCGGTAAAAGGCTGTCAAGTAAATATGGGATAGTGCAACCAAAAGAAAAAAAATATAAGACATATATAAATATAATTTAACATATAATATGTACAGAAAAATATACATACTTATGTGTGTATACATAATATATGTTACATAAATATAGTCCATATAACATATATAAATAAATATATGTCGGGGATTTTAAAACGATGTGAAAGGAAATGGAAGGAGGAAGATGGGGAATATTGGGGAACACTAAAAGGGGGTGATGGTATTGAATGGAATATTGGGTAAACGCAACGTAGATACTCCTATTGAACCGATAAATGATCAAATATGATCTCTAACAATTACGAGAGAATCCTAAGCAGTGCCTTGGACTTGTGACCAAGGTGTAGGCTTAAGGACGTCCTTTAAGTAATTACAACACTCGCCTCCACTGCTAGGCTCTCTATTTAAACCCAAGGTTAATGTCACATAAACCTAACCTAACCTAAGGCTAACCTAACCTAACATAAGACGAGGTAATTATATTGTAAGGTACTCACGTGACCTTGATCGGACAGCACTCCTAGCACTAACACAACACTGCACAACACTATCACTATTTAGACACTACTTCACTTCTTGAGAGACCGCGCACGACTAAGACTTCAGTTAGACTGTCGACCGCATATAAAGGGTCGAAGGTAGAGACTGTCAAAACAACGGAAGTGACTACTACCCCACTCCAACGCCATAGACAACGATAACGATTCGATTAATCGATAATCTTTTACTATGCTCCGACACGGCCATTCTGATAATCAACGCGCTCTCGCGTTGCCTTTACACAGTTTCAAAATACGTAACACGTAACACTAGTTTCATAGATCAATAACTTCGTTAAAGTGTGACAGCTTTCAGCACTATTTTCCACTAGACATAAGAATTTCAATCATTAACACAAAGAAACAAAGAGCTCTCAACACTCTTTACAGAAAACATCTCAAATTCGTAGCAAAGCGTAACAGCTTTCAGCCCCAACCGTCGGGGCCTACAAAGCCACCTTACAACGGCTCAATAACAACAAAGCGACAACGCTTCCAGTACATCTTTCCGACAAAGCGTAAAAGCTCTCTGTCGCACTAATAAAACGTTAATATGATCAGTAATTTCCAAACAATGCGTAAAAACTGTCAACACCACAATTTACTACCGAAACGGCTGATGAGCCTCATGTAAAGCGAAGGCGTACCTACTTCAATTAATAATTACGATTTTAAGATTTTAAACTACCTTCGCAACTATTTCTGATTTCAACTATTTCTGAATTCTTTTTTTAAACTACCCACTTTTAACTTTTTCGAAAATTATTTTTACTCGCATTGAAACTAAGATAACCGTCAGGATAATACGCAAATAACCTTTAACGTGAACTTTTGGGCTTGTGATCCCACTTCTGATGTCGGGGATTTTAAAACGATGTGAAAGGAAATGGAAGGAGGAAGATGGGGAATATTGGGGAACACTAAAAGGGGGTGATGGTATTGAATGGAATATTGGGTAAACGCAACGTAGATACTCCTATTGAACCGATAAATGATCAAATATGATCTCTAACAATTACGAGAGAAACCTAAGCAGTGCCTTGGACTTGTGACCAAGGTGTAGGCTTAAGGACGTCCTTTAAGTAATTACAACACTCGCCTCCACTGCTAGGCTCTCTATTTAAACCCAAGGTTAATCTCACATAAACCTAACCTAACCTAAGGCTAACCTAACCTAACATAAGACGAGGTAATTACATTGTAAGGTACTCACGTGACCTTGATCGGACAGCACTCCTAGCACTAACACAACACTGCACAACACTATCACTATTTAGACACTACTTCACTTCTTGAGAGACCGCGCACGACTAAGACTTCAGTTAGACTGTCGACCGCATATAAAGGGTCGAAGGTAGAGACTGTCAAAACAACGGAAGTGACTACTACCCCACTCCAACGCCATAGACAACGATAACGATTCGATTAATCGATAATCTTTTACTATGCTCCGACATATATATATATATCGGGGATTTTAAATGATGTGAAAGGAAATGGAAGGAGGAAAATGGGGAATATTGGGGAACACTAAAAGGGGGTGATGGTATTGAATGGAATATTAGGTAATCGCAACGCAGATACTCCTACTGAACGGATAAATGATCAAATATTATCTCTAACAATTACGAGAGAAACCTAACCAGTGCCTTGGACTTGTGACCAAGGTGTAGGCTTAAGGAATTCCTTTAAATGATCATAACAGTCACCTCCACTGCTCAGGCTCTCTGTTTAAACCTAAGGTTAAACGCACATAAACCGAATCTAACACAAGGCTAACCTAACCTAACATTGTGTTTACTTAACCACGTGGCAATTACATTGTAAGGACTTACGTGACCTTAGTTGGACAGCACTTCCACACTACACTGCACTTGACACTATCACTATCACTATCACTAGCACTACTTAGATGATGTTCACTTCTTGAGAGACCGCGCACGACTAAGACTTCAGTTAGACTGTCGATCGCATATAAAGGGTCGAGGGTAGATACTGTCAAAACAACGGAAGTGACTACTACCCCACTCCAACACCATAGACAACGATAACGATTCGATTAATCGATAATCTTTTACTATGCTCCGACATATATATATATGTAAAATACATATATTATATGAATAAAATGGATGAATATTGCATTATTGTTGACAAGATAAATAGTAGATTTTAAGACGACTTTTGAATATATTAATGGATTCGGAATGACGAATGTCGCGGGGAAGCATATTCCATAAGTTTGCAGTTTTCACAGTGAAAGACTTAAGGTAATAACTGGTATTTGATATTGGTACAGTCCTGAAGAAAAAGCTCCTGTTGGCATGTCATGTTATCTGAACTAAGGAAAGAAAATAGTTCCTTTAAATATGATGGTGTGTGAGGATCATATAGGATCCTGTGTAGGACAGATAGCATGTTATCAACAATTAGTTCAGTGGTTTAAGCGTGAAATCGTAATAGACAGACCAACAGAGTATTTTCACATAATAAAAATGAATAAATCTTATACTAATATATAAAGCTGAAGATTTTGTTTGTTTGCTTGAACGTGCTAATCTCAGCAATTATTGATCCAAATTGAAAAATTCTTTGAGTGTTAGATAGGCCATTTATCGAGGAAAGCTACAGACTCTATATCATCAGGCTACGACCTATAGGAGTGGAGCATCACGCGGACAAAGTCGTGCGGGTCGACTAGTATTAAAATAAATCTATGTTAACGTCAATTTGCAGATATTTAACATAGAAGTGGATTGTATTAAATTTCGACGAACTTTACCACATTCCGGGCGCATCGCTGTTACATAATTCTCTTTAAGATCATAAGCTGAAAATTGGTATTAATACTTTGGGTGTTTGGTTTCTTTGTCTAAGGGTTGCCAGCCATAAACTAAATTATAGTATAATAAATTCATACATGGCAGATATTTGAGAAAACTTAATATAAGGTCTCTTTATAACAACTGTAGAAGCCAAAACAGTAAGTTTTATAATATTTTCTATATTTTTGTTTGAATGTTTGTACGCGCGACATGCAATAACTACTGCACAATGTTGCATACGGTTTTCATAGTTTTATTGCTGCAGTTTTAACTTAAAATTTCATTTAAATCGAATGTCATAGTTATTTTTATTTAAAAATGTTTTAACCATCTAAGTTAAACTAGTTTGGACTAGTTTGACTTTTTTGGACACTTTGGACAGGAAGGTGAGTAGAGCCTAGGGCTTGCGACCCAGGTGTTTGGACTCTACTGCCACTTACCATGAGGTATAGTAGAGTCATCTGCCAACTTTCAAATATAAAAAAAAGGTGATGAGACTATGTTGTCAACGCTTGCTCCCATTTATCATTTATCATGATTAGCCGAAATATATAATCAAATTCAATCCAAAATCTTTAAGTTACAGATTGAAATTAGATTCCAAATTAGAATTTTCCAGACACAAATTCAAGTAATTTTATATGTCAATTGAAACGCCCCCCAATACTACTTTTGATGACATTTTGCGAAAATCAAAATTTGATAGTGTTTGTCTCTTAATTGAAATTGTACGGAACCCTCTGAGCGCGAGTTCCACACTCGCACTTGGCTGAATTTTTCTCTTTTCTCTATCTCTATTTTTCTCTCTCTATCTCTTGTTCTGTCTATTTTTTGTTCCGTTTCGTTTCACTTTAATGATGAAAATATACTATTATCGAGTGGGAATTACGAATTTCGATTAAAATTGTGATTAAATTAGCCGAAGTGAAACGCGGGCAGATCGCTCGTTACTTATGTACAAATCTGTAACGTTTCGGATTTTTTTATATACATACTGTTGTATTTTGTGTTTCGTTGTATGAACAAGTGGTTTCAAGAGTTTATTTGACACGGTTGATGTCCAGAATAGAAAGCTCCGGTGACCCTCATAAGCCTTTTGTCTCTTTGTTTTGGTTCAAAGCCAAATATTAAAATTGCCGTATATAACAAGAATTCTTTATAATATGTTTGTATATTTCATGCAAAAGGTTTTTCTATTCATGTAGTATATCAAATTCCTCCGACGAATTTTAATTTTGAAATTCTCGCGTAAATGCTTGCCTAAATATACATTTTAACTTATTAATATTATAAATGTTTGTTTCTCCATTGCGCAAAAACGGCTGAACAGATTTCATCAAAATTTGGCACAGATATTATGTAACCTGGATTAACATATTGTTTGCTATAATCCACACTGGTAACTAATTATAAAAAAAACATTTAATTTTCAATATATTGTTGCTTAATAAACATATTCAGGCGCTAACGACAACATATCAACCATATTTAATTATTCTCCCGAAGGAACTGAATTTTTCGAGATATAAAGTAGCTTATGATTGCTGTATTATAAATAGGTATTCATTACGTATATACGCAGTTTTAGTAAAATTTGCCTATTCATGATCATGATATAAGCTATACGGGCGTAACACGGTCGGGACATAACTAATAATTACGATCGCGTACTATTTAGACAAGAACTATTCTGGCAGGAACTATTATGACAGGAACCTAAGCAGTGCCTTCGACTTGTGACCAAGGTGTAGGTTTAAGGACGTCCTTTAAGTGATCACAACACTCGCCTCCACTGCTTAGTTTCACCGTCTAAACCTAAGATTAGACTAACATTAACCTAACCTAACAAAAGGCTAACCTAACCTTAGGATAACCTAAACCTAGCTCACACCTTCGACATATATATACATTTTGAAATACAATACATACATACAAACATTTTGGAAAGTAAGAAAAAGTTGGCTGAGTTTATTACGCATTTTTAAGAAATATAGTGTTAGCTCTAGAACTATTAACACAGATATTTCGTAAGAAAAACACCAGCACTTTCACACATAACCACTTTAATAGAACTTATTACACCAAAAATCAAAGAAATACTGCACTCTGTCACCTTGCATCATCTTTTTATATCCTACCTTAGCCTAAAAAAATAACGGAAACAGTATCAATGCTGACAATTCATCACTAATATGATCTACCTCATAGACAATTAATTTCCTGTAAGGTAAACAATTTATCATATAAAATAGATAATATTCAAGCATTGTACGGACATATAACAACCATTTATATAAAATTAAAACGGATGCTAACACAGATTATTAATAAAGAGGTATTTCTTTACTTTATATGTTAAGCGCAGAACATACTGAGTGCGTGTGCATTTAAATTATAACATATAACAACAATTTAGATAAAATTAATATGTATGCTAACAATAGTGACAGTTATGTAACGTTAGCAACATTGAAAGGTAGCACAACTGATACACATCAAAGGGAAAGGTTGATAAACGACAACCTTTAATCAAATTTGTAATAGGAGTAGGGTAGGAGGTAGCTAAATAAAGAAGTCGCCATTTTGAGGAACTAGAGACTCAAACTCAAAAGCTCTGTGTCTAAAGTATGACCCTCTGGAGTAATATTACAGTTAACTAGACATGATCCTGTGGGTCTGCGGGTAACGTATACCCCGACTTAACAAGAGGCTTACCAGTACATTTTGATACTGTAGTCTATACGTTACACACAATACATATTACTGTCTCATAGCACAGTGTATGAGCAGCCTGATGCTAGCTCTAGTCCCGCGACTCGTATTCCAACTGGCGTCAGCCCTGACATACCAATGAGCAAAAGACAGTGTAGGTAAGTTATAAAATAATAATTATTATAGTCACAAACACTACAACTACTGAACACAAATTCTGATACCAGTGTATAGTGAATAAACGTGACGCAATTTACGAAATATCGATTATTCAGCCAAATTATTCCCAGCGGGAAAATACATGTACAGAACTTATTGTTTGTGTCAAATAGTGATCGTGTAAATTAATTTTTTGTATATTTAGCATGAAATATCTAACAATTTTAGTGCTCTGCAAATATACAAACATACAAACTTTTGCATTTATTTACACTTCTACACTAATATTATTAAGAGGGAAGGTTTGTATTTTTGTATGTAACTAATAAACTTAAAAACTACTGGATCGATTTCAATTATTTCTTTTTCCATTAGAAAGCATACCCTTTTTTTTTATTGTCGCAGGGGAATGCATTTACGCATACCACCCGATCCTTTGGGGGATCGAATGATTATGTGGGACTCGCCAGCGGTAAGCGCCGTCCTACCCACTAAACCTACTGCGATACCCTCTCCGTTAAAAAGGAGCCGCCACGGGGTCGCTATTCGCATTCTACCGCAACGCCTGGACGGTCGGCTCACTCTAAAGCAGGTCTGCCCACCCTGGTCCGGGGGAGGAAGAACATGCGCGTATCTGCGCCTCCTACCGCCCGGCTGACGTCTGCGGATCGGATCAGCGAGAGGATGAGCCTCGTGTTCCCTTTCCGCGGTGTCCTTTAGCGAGATTACTGTCTCGCAAAAGGAGGCCACTGCCAACCAGCTCCTTTCATCTTCGAGCATGGCCCCAACCACACTCGACAATGAGAGGTCGCCACCAATTGTCGACCATATTGTGCCTTGGCGCTGAGGACCCCATGCTTGGCATTCAGCCACGGTGTGGTGTGACGTATCCTCCGCTGCACCACACTCATGATAGACCGGCGTCACCTCCCTCCGAGCTATCTTATGCAGATACCGTCCAAAACAGCCGTGCCCGGTATCTGCACAAGCCGGTAAGTCAGGACGCCGTGCCGCCTGCCGAGCCAGCGACGGAGGTGCGGGCGTATTGCCTCCACTGTCACCAACCCCGCAATGGGGGACCTCAGATCCTCCTCCCACCTCTGGATCAGGGCTCGTGGGACTTGATCCCTGATCCTTTCGATCTCCTCCCCTCGGGGCGTCTCATTTCTCGCCCTAAGACTCGCCCGGAAACTATATACTGCAGCGAGCACCTTCGCCTGGAGTTCCCAGGGTGGGTCGCCCGCAAGCAGTGTGGCCGCCGTCCATGACACTGTCCGGTAACTCCGTATCGCTCTCACCGCTATGACCCTCCGTGGCCTCCGCAGGAGGGCCCTGTTCTTAGCAGTGATTGCGTCCGCCCATACGGAGTAACATAGGCTATATTTATTACTAGAAATAGTTAGAGATCCTCAGAAATTCTTACTAAAACCAATCCAAGGTGTAAAAAAATTAGCCATAAAATGTGTTTCATCGCATGCGCTGCGGAAAGTATTGATGTTAGAACAAAAGATTGTTCTACAATATTATAGAACATATCAATATCTACAAAAAACTTCGCCATCGAGACCATATGTGCAACTATTGTAGTTATGTCACTATAACTACTTTTTAAAATTTTAAAAGTTTATAGAAATTCCTATCAAAATTAGACCATGTTTTTTTATTAATTCTAATCCAAATAAATTATTTCGTATTCAAGACTGTTGTCAATATCAGTTAATTACTTTTTGATTTATTGAAATCGGACATTCTATTCAAAAGATACTACGAAATTAAAAATGTAATATAACCAAAAAAATACATGCCGACGCGCCAGTTTGGTTCCACGCAGCGCAGCGAGCAACATGGCGAGAGAGAGGGCACCGAAATGTGGGAGAGCCAAAATATTTTTTAAAAACACCCGTGCGAAGCCGGGACTGGCCACTAGTAATATTAAAATAATATACATTATAAAAGAGCATAGTATCTGTGTAATCAAAACTGTCACAGAGTAAGTATCTTTTAATTCACTCTGAAGTCAATCCAAAAGATTTCATGAACTAAGCCGTGGGCATATACTAGTCGTGTCGTATATTATGCAAATATTACCATTTCAGACACCTTCATATAAGCTGATTGTGCCCAAATTCATATAAATATGTACGTTTCGTTCACCAATAGATAGTGATTCAAGAGGTTATGTAGTATAAAAACTGTGCAGGAGGGGCGGGTCGCTAGTATATTAAACAATTTTTAGGGTTCCGTACCTTAAAAGGAAAAAGGAACCTTTATAGCATCATTTCGTTGTCCGTCTCTCTGTCTGTTTGCCTGTCCGTCTGTCAAGACCCTTTTTCTCAGAATCGCATGGAGGAATCAATACTCAAACCTGCGGTCCCTTGCGGACGGCAAAAAATCAAACTTCTAAGTTCACGCATTAAAAAGATATGACCATTAATGTGGACAATCACATAATTGTCAACAATCACATGACCTAGCGTCGTGAAATATAGCATGAAATAAGATCTCATAGCACAAATAAAGGATAAAATTAAATAACTGTAATTTTTTTTGTACTTTATTAGAAAATTAACTTTGTTTGACTGTCATGCAAGACCCTTTTTCTCAGAAAAACGTGAAGACATCAATTTGAAATTTATACAAAATATTCTAATCTCTAGTTCCTCAAATATGTAAAAATATCAAACTGCTAAGTCAATTTAATAAAAAGTCACTGCCGCTTTTATCTCATGCATTGTAATTTTGATTTTCGAGATAAATCAAAATTCCCAGGCTTCGTCCTTTGACCTAGAAACATGATTTTTGGCAAGAAGTAAGGTCAGACCACTGGTATGGGGAAAAATTCTAAAATTGACAATTTGTTGTTAAATCACGAAAAAAATGTTCTTTTATATATTTAGGTTTTGACGCATTATTTGAAGAATACGTAAAGTTATCAAGTTGAAATTTATATTAAACGTCTATAGTATCGTGAAGCTGTGAAAAAATCAAACTTCTAAGTGCAAGAAATCAATAAATGTGGCCATTTATACTGAAGTCATAAATAGTTTTTCATTAGGGCATTCTACAGATGCGGACGTGAAAAAAGTAGACGTTTGTGATTTTAGTAATATTCGAATATGTTTTACAATATACCTGCCCTCGGTACAGATACATAATATTTTTACCGTTATAACTCTGGTTAAAGAGTTTAATTTCGTGAAATCGAAATTTAAAAACATGAAATAAATTTATTCCAAGAAAGAAATAAATATTTTTTATTGTAAAGATGTATTAAAAAAATATTTAGTAAAATATAAACTCCATTAATTAATTTATGAAATATTTAATTTTTAGATTTAGACACCTCTTCTAGTTTCTCAAATTTTCAAAGTCCTCTAGCTTAACGTTAATCAGGGCTTAAATGTGTAGCAAAGACATGTATATTTATAACATATTCGAATGTTAGTAACGACGTTTTTGTCGTCGCATCTTATCAATCAATCGCAATCTAAAGCTGCATCTTAGCAACGACTGTTGACGACATGACAACTTGTAAAATATTTTAAGCGACTCCAATGAAAAAGGAGGTTCTATATTTGGCAATATGTATTTTATTAATATCTGTTCACCGACTTTAAAATTATTTGAGTGTAATAATTTTTACTTTTTATTGCATTTTTCAGAGTTAGAAGTCGGTTAATTTCTTTTTGTTAAAATTGTTTTATCATGTTTTCTTATACATATTATTTTTGTAAGTAATTATAAATATATCAATTAAAACATGCAAAATTAATATCGAGATTAAACGCCTCCCAATACTTTTGATGATATTTTTACTTATCACAAGAAAATCATAAGTTGGTAGTGTTGGTCCCTCTATTAAAATTGTACCCTCAGTGCGCGAGTTATGTTATGAAATTCATACTTATGTATATATTTCATACCGTGTATGTAGCAGCATCATCATTTACGTCTAGTCACGTACTATATTGGTAAACATTGGCCTACAATCTACCTCAATTATCGTGAGCATGTCAATTTAATAAATGATGTACTACAAATTTACTTGAGATATTCTCAAGATGTCTCAACCAGATGCAGTGTGAATATTTTCTAAAGCAAAGCCTTTTAAAAATTCTGTAAAGCCAGCAATACCCACGCTTAGACATTGATAATTTAATTTGTCGAAATTCTAAGTACGAAATCTTTTCCGGTACCGATTAGCTTGGTGACTCCATGACCAATGTTTGATGTAATTGATTACTCGGTTTCCGTTTGTAATAATAAGTTCACACTCACAATATGAACTTTAAACGGAAACACCATTCACCACACCATTTGTACAAACAGTATGGTAATCGGAGAGCTCCGTTTGACAACTGACACAAACCTATTAGAACAGATGTTATATATTGTCTTCTTATAAATTGTTACGTGGGTTTAATTGAAATAAAACAAAAGGAACTAGCAAATAAAAAACGGTGTGGCTAACTCAACAGTCGTCTTATTATAATAATCTTGTAACCATGGTAACATACTGGCATTTTTTTTTATGGCAGTGAAGGGGCAAACGAGCTGAGGGCCCATCTGATGGTAAGTGGCATACAAGAGATACCCTCTTGTTTTGCCAATGCGTTGCCACCTCTAAGATATAGTGAGGAAGGGGAATGAAGAGTAGAATGCTCTAGTTTCAGTGGACCCTGAACGAGAACCCTGAACTTAATGGGATGGGAGGGAGAGGGGTAAGTCTGGCCCACATGCGGCTCAACCGGAACGCGTCAATGACACTTAGCTGTCGGATTCGCATGCTGGTGGTCGCAAGCCAGTCAGAGAACAGATCCCCTACCACCAAGGGGGTGCTGGGTTACTCGGCTCTTACGAGATGCTCTCCCAGCGGCAGAGGGGAATTGTATTCTAACCCGTCCCCTTACACTGAGTACAGATGAAACGGTATTTCTCGATACCTTTCTTTCAATATCAAGTATTGAATAGAATTGAGTATCCAACTTGTTTAAAGTATGTAACAGTATATATTTTATCTACTATTGTTTTTATATATTGTTATCAACAATACAAAAAAAATACTTGTACGAGTAAATATCGATTCTTCTAAATCAATGTCGTGTGGCCCTGTGGAGCTGTATTAAACTGGAGTTTCAGTAGCAGGAAGCTTTCATCGAAAACGTTAACCAATTCCTTTTATTAATATACAAAAAAGTACGTACATATTTGATATAGTCAGAGCAAGTCGAGCTTCACCATTTTAAGGTACATATTAATGATTATTCATGATGTCTTTGTGATGTTATCTTTGCTAATCGTCCCGCGAAAATGTCGACTATAATAGCAATAAACACGTCCTGACGTTAAATTATATTTGACATAATGCCTAAGCCGATATTATTTTGTGGAAATATTAATAATCTTACTAATATTTTCAATGTGAAAGTTTGTATTTTTAGTACCCAAAAATGGCTGAATGGATTTCAATAAAATTTTGCACACTGATACTTTATAATCTCGATTAAAATATAGGCTTATCAGAGGAGCTAAGGGAATCACTATGTTAGCCCAACTTTAGGTTAACCTAAACCTAATCTAACACCAGGCTTATCTAGCCCAACTGGTGTTTACATTACCATGTGACAATTATTTATAATATATTATAAGAAAATTTCGTGACCTTATTCGGACAACACTGCACTTAACACTTTCACTAGCACTACCCAGATAATATAAGACTGAGATCGAGGGTCATCAATAAGAGAATATAAATGGACAAGACGGTAGTCAGAAATCCCTCCACGGGCTCCAACAACAAACGCTAGCCAAAAGAGACTGTCAATACGACGGAAGTGACTCTAGCGCCATACATTGCGACGACGATTCGATTATACGATAATCGTTTACTCATTCTCGACAGGCAATTTTTTATTCCGGAAAAAAATAACAACTGTAAAGTATGTTGACAAAAATATATTTAAAACTAGCTGACCCAGCAAAGATTGTTTTGCCATATAAATGAAAAAAAAAATGAGGTTAGCCACCCATATCATTAAAAATAGATGTTGACCTATTCTCAGACCTACCCGATATGCATAAAAAATTTCATAAAAATCGGTCAAGCCGTTTCGGTGGAGTATGGTAACTAACATTGTGACCCGAGAATTTTATATAATAGAAATTTTATATATAAGATAGAATCTGATATATTGTTCTATACGTAATAAATAGCACCCGTGTGGACTTAGGGCGACTAGTAATTAATAAACATTAGTGTTTTTTGTACACTCTTATATGATTAATCATAAGAAACTGCCATCCTTTTGATTTATTCTTAGTGGACTCTACTAATTAAGTGATACGGGTGAAATATAGATAACTTATTAGTTCGTTGACCGGAATGTGGTAGATGTTTCTCTATAACGAACCCAGACGTTCATTTACGTGGCAATGGCGTATATCTAAATTCTCTAGTCTAGACAATATTGTCGTGGATATGAAATAAAATAAAATATGAACATATCATCTCGAAAGAAATCAAATGCCTAAAATAATAGAACATACCTGAAATTTCGCACAGGAATTGGGTTTTATCCCGGGATAAATCCATATACCATACTACCTAAGCCTTGTTCCTAGCTAAAAACAGTCCCATGTATTTTTATTGCATTTATATTCATACATATATCGCTTTTTTGTCACAGCAGGTCTTTTCCATTTCTCTTTCATATACTCTCTGTTTGTTTGTTGTGTTTGTGTAATAAACATCAAAATATACAACCTTTTGCATTTATAATAATAAATTTTTTATTCTTATTAGCTACTAACAAACGTAGTTTTGTTATAAATTCATTTTTGGAGAGTTTCTCTTAAAATCTAGGGTATAAAAAATAGTCTACAACCTATTCTCAGTCCTACTAAATATTATAGGAGGAGGAGTTCGATAGCAAACACTGTGAAACGATATTTTTATATATAGATTATAGTCAGTAACAGACACAGAAAGGTGTTTTGCAACATTATTCGCGTTCTTGCGAGTAAAGTAATTCAGTTTTATGAACATTGAAATTAAAATGTAAATTCCTTTCCTCTTTTCTAAAGGGAATTAAACTTTTACAATCATTTCAATGAACATTGTTTGCAATAGCGAACTTTACACTCAGAACTAAAGTGTGACGGCATTTATGGCATCTATGGAATATTACTCAACTAGTCAAACCGCCCCAGCTTCGCCCGAGTGCAATTTACCAGGTGTATTTAAGTTTAATTTTCAACATATACTTAATACATAATTTAAATACAATTTATTCCCAAAGACATAAACGGACACACAGCACGACATGCTTCATCCCCTATTTTAACTCCTTCAAACCTTTATCAAAACGTAGTCCTTTTCCAAGCTCTAGTCTATATAAATGCATAAGGGGTTAATATTATGATTACTCGTGACTAATAGCTGCGCAGCTTTTTTTTCAGTCATTTCCTCCCATTTGAAAATTTGTCGGATTATAGTTTACCTAGTATCTTGAAGGAAAAATAAAGTCAGCTAACCATAACGTGGTGGAATATTCGTCAGCTGGCTTGACCATGTAACATTTTGATTTTTTATAGCTAAATCACAGTTACCATTTAAGTAGCTTTATACAAACAGGAGTTTCGTGAGTTTGACTTCAACTTCTTTTATTCACTCCTTATGCAGTATACGAATTTGCCCTCGAGAGGAAATGATTGACCGAATTTGAATCTGGCTCCCGTATCAACATCTTTACCAAATTTCATCAAAATCGGTTCAGTGGATTAAGTGTGAAAGCGTAACAGACCGACAGAGTTACTTTCGCATTTATAAAATTTTTTATATTATATTAATTGTGATTATAAAGTAAGCATAGTAAAAGATTATCGATTAATCGAATCGTTATCGTTGTCTATGGCGTTGGAGTGGGGTAGTAGTCACTTCCGTTGTTTTGACAGTCTCTACCCTCGACCCTTTATGCGATCGACAGTCTAACTGAAGTCTTAGTCGTGCGCGGTCTCTCAAGAAGTGAACATCATCTAAGTAGTGCTAGTGATAGTGATAGTGTCAAGTGCAGTGTAGTGTGGAAGTGCTGTCCAACTAAGGTCACGTAAGTCCTTACAATATAATTGCCACGTGGTTAAGTAAACACAATGTTAGGTTAGGTTAGCCTTAGGTTAGGTTAGCCTTATGTTAGATTCGGTTTATGTGCGTTTAACCTTGGGTTTAAACAGAGAGCCTAGCAGTGGAGGTGAGTGTTATGATCATTTAAAGGATATCCTTAAACCTACACCTTGGTCACAAGTCCAAGGCACTGCTTAGGTTTCTCTCGTAATTGTTAGAGATCATATTTGATCATTTATCGGTTCAGTAGAAGTATCTACGTTGCGTTTACCCGATATTCCATTCAATACCATCATCCCTTTTAATGTTCCCCAATATTCCCCATCTCTCTCCTTCCATCTCCTTTAACATCGTTTTAAAATCCCCGACATATATACCCCTTTTTAATAAAGTCCGCCATGTCACACAGTATTAATAATGACATGAATAGTTTAATTAATATATTCCTATACCTTATTTAATAAAGTACGAGAAGTTTAATATGTAAAGTCGACATTTTCTCATCGAGTTTCGTAATGAAGTCCATATTTAATCCCAAGCTCAGTCTGTTCACGATAAACTCAAAAATTACTTAACAGAATTTCATGTTGTTTTGCGAACAGACAGAGTAATTCATGATAAAGGATTATAAACAACACAGTTGAAATTTATTACCTCTGAGTTTCATAAGTCATTTCATAGACTTGACTATCGTAGTGAAAGTTGAAAATATAATAGTGTAGCATAAAGTAACTAGCGTCCTAAAACGAAGATCACGTTAGTCGTTAACTTTACTACTTAGTTTATATTGCCTTTTAAATTTTTTATTTTAAGACTCGACGGGTAAAATGATGATATGTGACGTCATTTCTTCCCTACTCTAATAATAATAATAATCGTTCTAAATAAATAAAAACGGATCACCTTTCAGAACGACTTCACCAAGTCGCATAATTGTTTTGTTGTTGTGTAAGTTATTGTCATGACAAGGTTTGTATAAAAGAAAAAGTGAGTGAGACAGAAGATAGTGAGGGAGATGGTGGTGTCTACCGAAAGTCAATGACACACTAAGCATTATAGAATAGAAATTCAACGGAATAAATGTGTGAGTGTGCGAGTTAGTTAACAGTTATATTTAATTGCCTAGGTTTGCGTTGATAATGTTTTAAAATTCTATAATAAAACGTTTGAACAAATTTCAATGAAATTTTGTACAAAGATACTTTATAACCTGGATTAGCACTTAGGCTACGTTTTATCCCGGAATATTCCAGAGTATACGGGATAATGATAAAAAGTGTTTACTGTTATAAGCGCCTGAATATTTTTATTTAGAAACAATATATTGAGAATAAGTGTTTTAATAAATCTAAGTAGGTCGACTAGTAATTAATAATTATTAACAGATATATTATATAGAGGTATTATAAAAGATTGTATTTTAATTAAATTTTCAACACATTTGCTCGTAAAGTGGTATTTTGTTTCACTGTTTTTGTGAACGTAAACAGCTCCACAGCACACGAGTGCGCGTTTACTATACATTACAGCACTAGTGCGGTAATGGATTTATATAAACGACAAGCGCAATTTTATCAGCGTGATGGTCCAAATTTTTTGTACTCCTATATACGTATGTTTGTTCATATGGTTGTTAGTAGTTCTATACAGGGTCGATATTTTTCAAATTTCGTAGATCGCCTATTTTTAAGTTTGTGTGACATATTGTATCTTATCGTAATTTTTGTATAATTAAGTTTCAGTTGGCCTTAAATAATCTTTTAATCAAAGTAAGAAATAGGATTGTTTGACAATAAAGAATATTACGAATTGATTTATCACCTTTCCGTACAAAATGTATGGAAAAAGTTTTTGGCGATTTCTGACATTTCTAGTACTCATACCTTAAATGGTCCCATAGAGTCTATCGATCCCTATACGAAATAGGATCGACAGACATAAAAAAATTTTTTTTTTAGTTATTAGCACTTTTTTCGCTGACCGTACATTTTCTCAAAAATCTGTGAATGCAGTTCAGAATACCTGAAAAAATAATGGAAGGTCTCCTAGGAACGTTTTCCTATAACTATAACAGTTAAGGTACCTGCCCTTACTGACCCATCTCAAAAATCCAACCTGTATAGTTTAATCCATGACGGCGCAAGGCATATCAACTATAAAAAGAAGGCTACGCGTAGTAGTGGATTGAACTATCTGTACGTATATTTATTTATATAGTTATTTATGTCGGAGCATAGTAAAAGATTATCGATTAATCGAATCGTTATCGTTGTCTATGGCGTTGGAGTGGGGTATTAGTCACTTCCGTTGTTTTGACAGTCTCTACCCTCGACCCTTTATATGCGATCGACAGTCTAACTGAAGTCTTAGTCGTGCACGGTCTCTCAAGAAGTGAACATCATCTAAGTAGTGCTAGTGATAGTGTCAAGTGCAGTGTAGTGTGGAAGTGCTGTCCAACTAAGGTCACGTAAGTCCTTACAATGTAATTGCCACGTGGTTAAGTAAACACAATGTTAGGTTAGGTTAGCCTTAGGTTAGGTTAGCCTTGTGTTAGATTCGGTTTATGTGCGTTTAACCTTAGGTTTAAATAAAGAGCCTAGCAGTTTAGGTGAGTGTCGTAATTACTTAAAGGAATTCCTTAAGCCTACACCTTGGTCACAAGTCCAAGGCACTGCTTAGGTTTCTCTCGTAATTGTTAGAGATCATATTTGATCATTTATCAGTTCAATAGGAGTATCTACGTTGCGTTTACCCAATATTCCACTCATTACCATCACCCCCTTTTAGTGTTCCCCAATATTCCTCATCTCCGTCCTTCCATCTCCTTTCACATCGTTTTAAAATCCCTGACATTTATATGTACGTATAGATTGTTCAATCCATTACGGCACCGACGCGTCTCCTATATGAGAAAATAATAAGTGGACCGTGCGTCAAAGTTTTTTTTACAAATGTTTATGTTTTTTTTTTCTTTATTAGTATTATATTGTATTGTAATAATTCGCATTCATTTTATTACTTTTTTTCTTATAAATGTGATTACGACAGATATATTCAATTTATAAAAAACTTTTAAAATAATTTCGTGGAGCTGTGTTATCGCCTTAAATAAATTAAATACCGGTGTAGAGTTAATTAAAGTAAGATTCGTGACGTCATTCACTCCATCGATGTTTGCTATAAGAGAGATTGTTTGTATTTTTCAAGTCAAATATATTAATAAATAAAATAGATTGATATTTGCTAGCAACACTGTTGATAGCGTTTAATTGGCTAATAATAATTTATTTCTAAACTAGTAGAACCGCGTGACTTCGTCTGCGTAGTATATGTTAACTATAATCATCATAATCATTCTATCCCACAGGAACTATAGTATTTGGGATAAAAATCGGTTCAGCCGTTTTAATGTGTTGCACTATGGCAATTCTTCGATTTTATTAAATGTATAAAATACTCACGAAAACTTGAGAATTAATAAGCTCCGTTAAGATGGATCCACGGCAGTTTGACGAGTGATTTCTTGGAATGAATATCATAGTGAAATGTAAATTAATGAAGAGATTTAAAGATGATAGATAAATGACATATTCGATCAGTGCAGATAACTTTAGACGTTATGATATATGGCTACTGTTTCACCTGCTCTAAACTAGCATGCTAAAATTATAAATATGCTTATTATGAGCATGCTTATGAACTGTTTACATTTGCTAGCAATAAGCATGCTAGTTTTAAGTATGCTCCTGAATAAGCATACTCAAAGCAAACACCCCAATACACATGCCATTAGATAGCATGCTCTCTGCCACTTCAAACAAAACTAAGGAAAATCAAACAGCCATCCATCCGCATAGATCTCAATAAAATTATACTTTTACTGAGCATGCAATGCATCCAAAAACTTCTCTCACTAGGAAGAGGAAAAAAAGGAATAGAAAGCGCGTGCACCTTGCAAACAAGATCGATACTAGCATGCTCATTAAGCAAATGCGTTCACACTCGCTATTACCTTTTCCCCTTCCACCCCCGCACCAACTATGCTTACAGATAGCACGGCATGCTATTATCTAGAATGCCACTAAAAAGCATGCTTAATAGTAGCACGTCCTGTTACACACACGCTAATAACAGCATGCTTTCGTGCTAGTAATTAGCATGTGTAACAGTAGCCTATCTCTTTAAACCTCTTTTCTCTTCTTAGTTTCGAAATACATTAATTCTAATCAACATAATCTTTTTAAGGATAGTGCGAGCAAACGGGATTGTTAGATTTTGTTTTAGTTTATGTGGGAAGGAGTGGATACTTTAAATTCTTGTGGTGTAGTTCGTTTACATCTGTTATTAACCCTAGGGTTACACTACAGTTGTACGTGCGCAGTTTTTAACCGCTTTGTTTTGTGGTTCTAATGTGTCTATATAAGCAAATGTTACGATTTTGCTGAAAGAAAACAAAACATCCAAAAGAAAGTGCGCCCTTACTTTTATCTACAGACAAACACAAAGCCCTAATTTTATCTATAAACTAGAGGGCTGCCCTCGCTTCGCTCCGAGTATTTAAAGCAATATTTTAATTGATGTCCTTAAATTGTCACTCTGTAATTGTGTAGTTTTTCATTATTTGAAAAATTAGAGAGTAAGAAAAAGTTATAAAAAGAAAAATAATAGAAACAAAATAAAAGAAAAGGGACAGATGATAAAAGAGGGAGGAAAGAGCAGAACTAAAATTGAATGGGTAAAGGAGAGAGAGAAAGAGAGAAATTATCGAAAGAAAGAAAGTGAAAAGATGCTAATCATTCTGAACAGATAAAAATAAAAATTAAAGTGATAAAAAAGAGAGAGGATGAGAGACAATGATAGTATTATAAGAGGAAGAGAGACGGAAATACTATAGACTTCTCTCAGTGAAAGAATTTTTAAAATCGAATTAGTAACAACAAAATGGCCATATTCGTTTAATTAAAAAATGTATATGGCAACACTAAATCAGCTTTGTCAATCACGAAAAGTATAGTATTCTATGAGCGAAAGAATTTTCAAAATCGGATTAGTAACGACAAAATGGCCATATTCGGTTAATTAAAAAATGTATATGGCAACACTAAATCATTTTTGTCACTCACCAATAGTGTAGCTTTCTCTCAGTGAAAGAATTTAAAAAATCGGATTAGTAACAACAAAATGACCATATTCTAGCAATTAAAAAATGTATATGGCAACACTAAAACACTTTTGTCACCCGCGAATACTGTAGTTTTCTAACAGTAAAAAAATTTTTTAAATCGGATTTGTTGTTCCTGAGAAGCTCTTCAATTTACAAAATGACCACCTTATGGCACTTAAATGGCCATATCTTTTTAATTAGAGTATTTATGGAAACACCACATAGCCTATGTTACTCGCAAAGGATGTAGCTTCCTATCGGTGAAAGAATTTTCAAAATCGGTTCAGTACTTTTTGAGCCTATTCGCAACAAACAAACAAGCATACAAACATACAAATATACCTCTTAAATCTTTCCTCTTTATATAATAGTATCGATATAGATATAGATAAATAGAAGCTCCATCTGTCAATTCTATGTGTCATACATGAGAGAGATATGTTGTGTTGCTAACATATGTAAATAAAGCATTGAAAAATAGTGAATTTCGTGTAAAGTGACAGCGCGTCGATGGTCGTCGTTTCTGCGCAAATTATCATTTTAGTGAAAAATTACTTCATTACTTTGTTAAACAAGAAATAAATACAATGTAAGATACGTATCGATAATATGATATCTTTTTAGTTAAATATTATACTTTAGCCATCTATTCGTCAACAGATAGATGGCGTCTGGTAGACTTTGATTTTGGTTAAATGTGATGATGTGATAATAGAATTATATAAGTAGAGCTTGAGGAAGGACATAGGCTATGTTTTATTGCGAAAAAAGTATTTAAGGATACAAAGTAGACAAATGATTGTGCTCGTACGCCATCTATCGGTGTGGCGATGAAGTGCATGTCGAGCTGTGTAGCCGTTATGTCTTTGTCAATTCGTGATATATAAATTAAAATGTAAATTATAGTGATATAGCGATTAAAATGTCAAATTAAACCCGTGTTCAAATACTTATACAATAATTGTGAAACATATTCACTGTTTTGGATTAGGGGAAAAACGTTATCAATGTGAGACAAATGATGCGGGCTCGTATTAAATTACTATTGTCATTATTTGTTGTGCTAACACTAATATATTTCCTCTCTTCATATATTGACAATATTATCTTTTAATTGATTTAAAAACACATTGCCTTATATTACTGGCGTGAAGACTCGGCTAACGGAGGAAGTGTCTCCAGTAAATGGGCCCTAAAATAGCAATTTAGGGTCAATGAGTCTCATTAGTCTTTCGGATACAACAGATGGCAGTCATAAGAGGTAAATTTAACAATGCCTATTTGCTTCGTAAAAGGCTGCAAAAATACTCTACAAAGGTTTAAAAGAAACATGGGATATCGTAACATCGGTACGTATATAGGAGTTTAGGTCAGAGGAAATTCAAACACTTGCTTACCAGTAATTTCACAATGTATTCTCATACCACCTCCAGAAAGTGGAAAAAAAATAAAATCAGTATTCGATAATCGAGATATTGATCAAATCATTCTAATTATATTTAAATTCGATACGTTATCGTATTAATTTTAGTTTAGTATAATATTATTAATTTCAATAAAACCTAACAGTATGTTAAATTTATTTCTTGTTTAGCTAAACATTTTTTTATTACAACGATAATTATTTGCATTGATGAATCGTCACTGTACGCGAAGTTCCATTTGATTTTCAATGTTTTACTCAAGTAGTTTGTACTAGTTCTGACTGATGGCGCTATTTGTAGATAAAAATGTTTGCCATTATTTGACATAACCTCAAATTCTTACACATGCTTAGTAAAACCCCATTGTAATAGTTAAACAAATATCAAAAAAGATATCATAGATAATGAATAGTATAACGGCAATAAATAGTTACTCACAAATTGACCGAATTTAATGAATTGTGTTAGCAGATTGACAAGTGGTTTCAAAGGGTAGAGATGATTTTAATTTAGTGTATTGGTACTAGGATCCATATATTGAAGATCACGTGGTTTACTAACTACTTTTATTTAATGGTTAAATAATCGAGCAATAAATGGTTGGTGTTACAATTGTATTTATGGCATTTATAAACCTACAAGGTTAGGTTAGGTTATGTTCAAAATGCATGTTTATAAGTAATAATAAGTATAATTCCTTGTAATTGAATTTTGATCTCTAGGCGATCTGAGGTGCGAGGCGAGAGGAGCCTTAACTTAACATCAGGTGAGATTTAGGCCAATCGCAATCCCGTCACGAATAAAATAAAAAAAAAAATACCCTGTACGTGAGATTGGTTCTTATCGATGGCTGTTCTCCCGTGCGCCTGCTATTTTTCAAAATAATAAACGTCATGCTTTGAACTAGCTAATACCGGCAGTATAACCACGATGCGCAAACAAACAGGTAGCTGCTGGCTGATATAATGTTGTATGAGCAGATAGATTTTTCTTACGAAACTTGATAAGGGTGGGTCGACTTTTGTGTGGGCTATTTGTGAACACAATCGTTTTTCGCGGTATTGGTGAATCTATTCGTTTTTAACATTACCGTTTCTATTTCTATATCCATTGTTATATTCGATTATTATGTTTTTGGAACGATTTTGATGAAATATCTTTGTGCATTTACATTTGACACCCGATAGATCATTTAGAGAATTTCTTAGTCAGGCGAGGATCAGTAGATAATTTTTTTTAATTTTTATGCCATAACGATGGCTTTTTAATTGCACGGCGGCTCGATAAACCTATAGGGAAAACTAATATTTAACTCGTTTAGAAATGACATATATACGGGATAGCACTGAAATAAAATGAATCTTTATTTCCTCGTATCTCTTAGACAATTTGTCACCAAACTTTACTATGTCCTTACACAGGTTATTTTTAGGTAATTTAACATAAGTCTCACAGGCCTATGCTGTTGTACTTACTATGCTACGTACTATACTATATTACGTACGTTACGTATATTACGTTCGTCTTTAATTACACTTAATTTTAAAGTTATCTTCATCGTTAAAGTTTTTAAATTATCTTTTACAGAAGTGCGCTGCAGCGGATATTCTTAATAACAGACCAGTGGTTAGAAGACGCTCCGCAGTCTCTTGTGCCGGAATCCTTGAAATTAACATTGTAGTAAGTGTTTCTTTTATTAAAAGTATCAAAATATATGTTTTAATTATGTTTATATATTTTTTGTAATACACGAAGCTCCAGTTATTTCTTTTTAAAGGAACAAGCTCAAAACCAGCGTCACAGCAAAATGCTGAGCTTGCTTCCGCGATCTGCGATGTTGCTGTGTTTAGTCATTACTATTTTTGGGCTGTGTAAATATAACTTGCAGTAATGAGGAAGCAATAAAGAACTTACATTAATTATTAAAATTATTGAAATAAAAGGGCGGGCTAGTTAAGGACACTGAACGGAATTCATTGAAATTTGGCGAACATTGAATTTAGGCTACTTATCTTGATAATTCTGCGCGATGATAATAACGTATGTTTACTGTCGTTCTTCTTTATCGTCACACTCTTGGAGAGTGGTCGTGGTGGTCATGACAGGGGTGGTGGCAAGATTCACAATTCGTCGCCATTCCTCTCGTACTGTTGCTTGGTTCGAGCATTCGTGGAGTGGACCATTTAGTGCAGCTTTGACTTGGTCGGTCCAGCGCATTGGTGATCTACCGCGCACGTTTACTGTCGTAGTACCCGAATATTTTTATTAATTAACAATATTTTGAAATTTTTTTTTGATTTAAGGGTTATATTGCACCCATGCGAAGTTGGGGCAGATCGGCTAGTATTTATATATGTCGGAGAATAGTAAACGAATAATCGAATCGTCATCGCTATCTATGGCACTGGAGTAGGGTAGTAGCCACTTCCGTCATTTTGACAGTGTTGACTCTTTATATGCTCTCGACAGTCTGACTGTAGTCTTAGTCTTGCGTGGTCTCTCAAGGAGTGAAGTAGTCTCTAGATAGTGTTAAGTACATAGTAGTATTATTAATGCTGTCCGATCAAGGTCACGTGTGTACCTTACAATCTAGTTGCCCCGTCTGGTGTTAGGTTAGGTTTATGTGAGTTTAACCTTGGGTCCGAGATATATATAATAATAATTCAAATTATGTTTACAAGTACCTAGTAACTACTTATCCTGTAAGTGGTTTTGGACAAAAAAGATATTCAATCTTAGTTATTTTAAAACATATTTGTAAGAAGTTAATTTACTTATCAACAAATGCTATTTATAATTTAAGAGTATTACCATATAGAATTTTATCAATATTCTGATATCACTCATGTAGAAGATCAAATATTTAGAATCTATAAAGTATATTATCTTTTGTAATAACATAATAAATGTATTCTTTTGTGTTGTTATAATATCTCTTTAAAAGTATGTATTGATTTTTCTTTTGAGCGTAGGAAAAGACATTTTTTGACTTTTCCGACATTTTCAACAATTGTTTTTAAATTACTAGCAGCAACTACTAGTATTCTCAACTCCTCCAAGTAAGCTAAAATGCTTGTGTTAGGAGTGGGCCTCGTCAGTAGTCCAATGCCTGGGATTTAAATCCATGACCTATCGATCGTGTATCCAACCCCTAAACCACTGACCTGTTGTCGTTTACTTGTCGTCATATTTTAACCACTTTACACAAAACCTTAAAAAATTATACTCTTAAATATTCCTTATCACTTTGTTTATTGGTGAAAACTCCATGAAAATCCGTTAAGTAATTTTGCGTTTTATTTTAGATGGACTTTATTTTATAATATGTTTATTGTGTCGATTGAGATTTACCACCCGCACATCTCATTGAGCAATCCTTAAAATATTCAAAGCGTATTCTCGCCTAGTACCACTTTCTATTCTACATAATTTCGTCCCAAATGTCCCTTTATCCCCTTTTCAGTTATAATTTACCCGCCATAGCGTCGCTGGAACAAACACTTTTAAGTGACACTAATATTTTACTTAACATCCGATTTGAAAGAAACAAAGCCTATATTTTAAATTAGAACTGTATTTCAGGTTGTGCAGTAGTTTTATCTTTTTTTTCATAACTCTTAACAGTGACAATAATTAAAACTCCTTTCTTTAAATAACACTATAATAACTGTATAACAATATTAATAGAGAGTACCTCTCTGTTTGGCTACTTGCTGTAGAATTACTCATGCGACAATGATCTCTCATTTTTATAACATAATAGAGAGTGGGGTTTTAGAAAAACCAATTTAATCAATTATTAAAAAAAATAATTTTAATGAAATTCTTGTATCGCTGTATAATCCGTGTAAACCAAATATCAAGATACTTGCATCTATAATTATAAGTATAAACTTCACAAAACATTTTAAATGTGTCAACACAAGATGGATTGTGTTGACACATCTAAAACGTTACACTCATTCCATGTTTATACAGGGTTTTAAAGCTTTCGCATTTCACATTATATAGGGGAAAAGAGGGACACTTGTTCCCTGTCAATCATTTTACAAATCTTTTTTTATGATAGATAATCGTTTGTCTAAAACGAGCAGACCACCACCACGGTCCACCTGATGGAAAGTGGCCCATGGACATCGACAAAACTAGAGGGTATCTCTTGTTTTGTTGATGCGTTGCCGCCTCGAAGATAGAGTGAGGAGGGGCAGCGATGAGAAGACTGCTACGGTTTCAATGAACCCCGAGCAAGAACCCGGTGTTCAATGTAACCGCAGCAGTAATGGGATGGAAAGATCTGGCCCACATGCGTCTTGGCTGGAACGCGTTAGAGATACTTGGCGGTCGGATTTGCATGCTGGTGGTCGCAAGCCAGTCGAGGAACTGATCCCCTACCACCAAGGGGTGCTGTGTTACTCGCCTCTTACGAGATGCTCTCTCAGCGGCAGAGGGGAATTGTATTCTAATCCGTCCCCTCATGGGTCAATTGTGTATCTATCATTATTTAAAACTATTCACTTTGGTAGTCTATAGTACAAGTAGATTTTGTGGCATAAAGACATCTCTCATAGTTAAGGAGATTAAATATGACGGATGTGTGATGTGAGAAAATTTTCATGATTTTAAAGTACATTTTAAATAGTTTAAAAATTTTAGCAGTTAATTAGATTGAGTTGGAAAGTTTATTAAATAGTATGTACTTACTAATCTCAATGTATCTGGGGATACTTGGTACACATATGAAAGACTAAATCCACAGGTAAAATGTTACAAATGGGTTCCTAATTGCGAAAGTACTTCCTAACCCGAAAGTAAAATATTCGTCAAAGAGGTTTATAAGTTTTGAATTTTTTCCAAATCTTTACGAAGATTTAATATAAAATAATAATGAATAATCTTGTAAACTTTCAGTTCTATGATAAAGATCAAAAACAAAGAAGGGACGAGATCAAGTTTCCCTCTTTTCCCCTACATTTAAGCACAATATTTAGAATTGATCACGCTTTATCCATTATAAGTTCTAGAACATTTAGAGTTAGCAAATGTTTATTTATATTCTCTTAAGTAAGTGTAATTATAATCATTTTATTAAAATCATTGGATTAATTTTTAACGATTGTAATCTAAAATGTGAAATATTTTTCTAAATAAAAATACACCTTATCATTCTCAAATATGTATCTGATATTGAACCTAAAGGAAGTAAGATCTATCTATAAAGACTATACTTTTATTGTGTAGTTGTGTAAACATAAAACGTTTGGATCTACGAATTATTTCTTAGCTACGCTGCTACGTGCTACGCGCTACGTGCTACGCATATTCTCTACGCACTATGTTAACGTAAAGTATATTCGTAGCAAATATTTCTTATCAACTGTGTTATCTATACATACTATTTGTATAATGCAAAAACTACGGTACTTAATTGGATACGGTTTTTACACCTATACTGCTGCAGGTCTAACTTAAAATATAGGCTTTGTTTTATTTAAGTCAGATATCCTTTCACCACCAATAAAGAACCTGCAAAAAATAAAGAACCAGAAAACTGTAAAAAAACAATTACAATTGCAAACATTATTCATTTCAATGTGAGTATATGTATGTGTGTAAACGTTACAATATAATATAAACTATAAATAATACAAGCAACTATATATATATGAATACAACAAAAAATAAATTTAATTATCACCTCTGAAAATCAGTGTTGGTAGATGTCCCAACAATAGCTGAAGGGTGTTTCCTTTTTGGAAAGTCACAGTGTACATCCAGGACTTAGATTTAGACTAAAAGCTTTTATCATAAATAACACCATTACACGAATTGTTACTCACAACTTTATGTAAAATAATAGTTTAAAAAAAACACGCTTTTATAGAAAATCCAACTAAAAAATAGAAAATAAATTTGAATTAAAAATAGTGTAAGAAAAAATGATTTTATTGTAAAAAAAAGCGTGGGGTGCTTTTCAGGATATTATCAAAAGTCATTGAGATCAAGATGAATCAGTCGATAACAAAAAATCGCTAATTCTGATTATTCTAGTAAGGATAATGGATCAAACTGTTTAAAATAGAATTGTAATCGATCCTTTATAAGTATGCCAAATTTCGAGATAGTCCGACGTTTTGAAGGGGGTCAAAATCATGTTCAAAGATTCCGTTACATACATACTAACATACGTATGAAGCTAATAAAAGCGTATTAAAATGTGGACTCAAAATATATATTTTTTTCTTTCCTTCTTTTTTCTATCAGTAAACAAAGTTATTGTCATTTTAAAATGTTTATGTTATGTTATGAAAAATAATATTATGGTTACTCAATTGGAATAAACATGAGCTTCATAAAATAACTTGTTATTTCCACAACCCCTTGTCATGGTAATCCAGTTTGTGAAAACGTGAAAATTCATTTGCGAAAAACCGTATGGTATTTTTGGTTTTTTGTCCTATACCCTCAGGCATTGTATAAATTAGTGTCTGTGCGTATATCACAACTGTAGAAAATGGTTATGTTAAACAAAGTACAGAAAGTAAATATTATACATATTATAATTTTTTAAATAATTTTACATGAACTGCTATTTAATTCATAGTTTAATTTCTAGAAAACTTTAGATATAATATCAATTTTTACTACTCTGGTTCTAAAGAAATATTATTATAGTCTCTTAGTTCTAGTTTCTTCGTATTGAAGTTTAAAATAATAAAAAGTAATACAACTTTTTATTATTTTACTTGTTCTTGTTACAAAATGTATTATAATGTATTCTTTTAAGTATTATTATTATAATATAATAAAATAATAATTACATGCAGCCATTTAAGAGAGGATGTATTGAATATAATGTAAGTATATGTTTTACCCAAAAAATCCAAGAAGCTTTTCATAGAAATATGCAATTAGAAGTAAATTACAATTGACTTTCTATAATCTAAGTTAATGAGAACCTATTACAGTAAAATTAGATCTTATGAATATAAGATATTTTGAAATATATATATAAATAATCCTGTTTAAAAATGTGCTCTTAATTGAAATAATAAAGTTGATGTAAATGTGTTTGTTAAGAACTAATATAATCGCTTGGTTCTTAACAAATAAAATATTTTTGTAGATAATTAAATGTTTTATAAAACAGCCAAAATTATTGTTGAATCTAAACTCTCAACTGTAGTTATATAAAAATAAAATACAATGTTAGCTGTTCGGCAAATCGCTAACCTTGAAATATAAATGATCCTAAAAGACAAAAACTTTGATCCAGTTTATAGAACTCTGAAGGACAAGTCTTTTAGAACAGTCGTTAAGGAATTTAGGGGTATTACGAGAACTGATTTTGAATTATATTCAACCTGTGAATTATCACTTATCAATTGCATCAAATTTTAAAATGATTTTATACAAAGTTTTGAATTTATTTAAACTTCACAAAAAAACCTTGTAGACGAGTATTGTCTAATCAAATACGAAAAGGATATTTGTTTTTAAGGAGGGTTTAAATTAATATTATTAGATATTTATTATATTTAAACAATGTTATTAAATTAGAAACATAGATAAGCCCTAATTTTTTAAAAAATGACACTCTTTTTGTGTCTTATCTTATCTTCTTATCTTGTGTTGTCTTATTAAATGTAAAATTATTTAAATAAATTTTATGGCAGTTTCTTGGCCAAAAAAATATTTTCAATCAATATAGCTTCATATTCACCAAAATATTGTTATAGATTTTACTTCTAAGTTTAAAATATGAACTTTTAAACATTTTTTAAATTTAACTAGAAAATAAATCTCTATTACAGGAATTTAGAGAATAAAGACTCCCTGAAAAGGATATCAATTTATCAGCAAATAAATGCAGTGTTACTTGTTTACATGGTGAAAAGCGTTAAATCTACAAGATCACCATTATGGAGGTAACATCCATCTTCTATCTTCTATATATAATAAAATTGTAGAATTGCCGTGTTACTTTTTATCACGAAAATAGGCACCATTCCCGCGGGACAGAATATTAGGTTAGTTCAAAGCTGAGTCTTAAAATTTTTTACCCATAATTATAAATAATTTAATATATACTTCTACGCGGAAGAAGTAAAGGTAACGGACTAGTTTGAAATAAAGAAAGCGTAGTTTAGACCATTTTTTTATTTATTTATAAAATCTCTTTTACATAAGCCAATATAGTTTCCATTTATATCTAAAATTTTGGATTGAATTTACAGCATTTTAAAAATACTCTAATTTTCTTAAATTTAAGTAGTATTAAGACTAACTTTATTTAGGAAAAAATAATATTTAATATAGTTAATTTGACGAATAGGAATAAAGTGTCTTAAACGGTTTTAGTTTAAAATAAAAAAAAATTGATTACAAGAAAATTCTGGTTGCCTCTAACGCCATATTGTTTATAATCTCTGGTATGGTATCTCTCGACTCTCTGTCCTTCCATTGCGGTAAAAAAACAATCAAAGTTCACGCTATGCGGTGGATATGGTATTACGGCCTAGTAGGTACTTATATGCTCGTTCATACATATATGTGATAGAATTTGAACACGTCCGCAATTTAACAGTGTGTACGAATAAATAATTTAAACTGTGATAATTTTATTTCGGTTCTACAATATTTTAATTTTATTTTCAGACAACTATCAGCATGTTACGAGTTACTACACACACTAGATGAACTATCAATATCTATAACATTAGCTACATATACCCTCATATCTAAAGATCTGGAAGTTATTCAGGAAGTAAAACACCGCTTGGAGTTAGTTTTAAATCATCTGGAATCTGCTATTCAATATTTGGAAGTGGAAAACATTCACCTGCAAAGTCTGAAGGAAGTTGTTGAATTGTAAGTAAGGAAAAATATTATTTTGCTTCCATTAAAACGTTTCTTCTATCATATTGTCATCATATATTCAGATTATTGCAAAATCCATCTACAAAAATATAGAAACAGCCATATTTTTGCTGAGCTGTGTATTGAAGTAAAAAATCACAAACGTCACTATCCCCGGTTAACTATAAGTATCATCAGACTACTTAATACTATATATAATACGAGCGGCCTGCATCCTGCTTCGCTCCGGGTATTTAAAGCAATATTTTAATTGATGTCCTCAATTTGTCTTTCTGTAATTGTGTAGTTTTTCATTATTTGCAAAAAGAGAGAGAGTGAGAAAAAGTTATAAAAAGAGAAATCATGGAAGAAAAAGAAAAGAAAAGCGACAGATTATAATATCTGAGACAGGAGAGAGCAAAAATAAAATTGGATAAATAAAGGAGTGAGAGAAAGAGAGAGAGATATTATCGAAATAAAGAAACTAATTAAAAAATTAAGAAAAAAATTATTAAAAAAATGCATAGGGCAACACTAAATCACCTTTGTCGTTAACGAAAAGTGTAGTTTTATAACAGTGAGAGAATGTTTAAAATCGGATTAGTAACAACAAAGTGGCCATATTCTATTAATTAAAAAATGTATATGGCAACACTAAATCACCCTTGTACCTCATGAATAGTGTAGTTTTATAATAGTGAGAGAATGTTTAAAATCGGATTAGTAACAACAAAGTGGCCATATTCTATTAATTAAAAAATGTATATGGCAACACTAAATCACCCTTGTACCTCATGAATAGTGTAGTTTTATAACAGTGAGAGAATGTTTAAAATCGGATTAGTAACAACAAAGTGGTCATATTCTATTAATTAAAAAATGTATATGGCAACACTAAATCACCCTTGTACCTCATGAATAGTGTAGTTTTATAACAGTGAGAGAATGTTTAAAATCGGATTAGTAACAACAAAGTGGCCATATTCTATTAATTAAAAAATGTATATGGCAACACTAAATCACCCTTGTACCTCATGAATAGTGTAGTTTTATAACAGTGAGAGAATGTTTAAAATCGGATTAGTAACAACAAAGTGGCCATATTCTATTAATTAAAAAATGTATATGGCAACACTAAATCACCCTTGTACCTCATGAATAGTGTAGTTTTATAACAGTGAGAGAATGTTTAAAATCGGATTAGTAACAACAAAGTGGCCATATTCTATTAATTAAAAAATGTATATGGCAACACTAAATCACCCTTGTACCTCATGAATAGTGTAGTTTTATAACAGTGAGAGAATGTTTAAAATCGGATTAGTAACAACAAAGTGGTCATATTCTATTAATTAAAAAATGCATATGGCAACACTAAATCACCTTTGTCACTCACTAATAGTGTAGTTTTCTATCTGTGAAAAAAAAAATTAAATCGGATTTGTAGTTCCTGAGAAACTCTTCAATTTACAAAATGGCCACGTTATGGCACTTAAATGGCCATATCTTTTTAATTAGAGTATTTATGGCAACACCACATAGCCTATGTTACCCGAAAAGGATGTAGCTTCCTATCGGTGAAAGAATTTTCAAAATCGGTTCAGTACTTTTCCTATTCGCAACAAACAAACATACAAATATACAAACAATCAAACCTTTCCTCTTTATATAATAGTGTAGATAAATACATATATATTTCGAATAAAAATGTAGTCGATAAGTAGACATACTACTATGTGCAGTTATTTCACCATTTTGTTCCAATCGCATTTCCCGGCTAATTTATTTATCAGCTAATATATATTAATAAAGTAATATTTAAAATCTAGGAGAGAAATCATTCTGCTCCGTTTCCAATTGAGCTTCTTATATCTTTTTGCTTATAAGATGCAGAAAGATGTTGTTTTGGAAGTTATTTTGACAAATATCGGCCATGTTACAACATAACGAAACGGTCGTTTTGAGATTAATCACATCTTACGAAACTTTACGATTATGTATGTTTAACGATCACATATTTAATATTGTTAAGTTAATTAGAGGGTGTTGAGACTGATTTAAGTATGATGAGTGATTGACTGTGATATTACAGTGTATTTTATGCCGAGTAAAAAAAGGGTTTTTTTTACTCTAAACTGGTAGAAAGCTTTCTTTTCCAGGTTAGAAAAAAGTTACATTGAACTTACTTCGAATTATATTTTATTTACTACCTGAAAATTCACTATGTTGTTAATATAATTTTGATGTTTTTGAAATAGATATTACTAGCAGTTTTACTGTATAAAAGTATTTTAAAACGGTGACTATAACGGTATAATAACGGTGGACTATAGTTACAACCGCATTCGGCGGTCTACTTCAGCCAGAAGACGCGCGGAATTATGTAATATCTATATGACAGTTTTGCTAGTTACACTTACTAGGCGCGAAGTGAGCAGTATTTTATTATTATTATTTTAGACATATTTTATAATGCTCATTAAAAATTAAACATTAAATATTCTACTTTTCAGTTACACAACATCATCTATATTATCCTTGAAGGAAGTAGACTTAAGATCTAATATATGGCGTAAAGCGGCTACCCAGTATGTAGATGATTCTTATACTTTATTAAACAAGCTAGGAGAGGCTCAGATAAATTTATGGATTATAGTAAGGTAAGATAAAGTCATAACTTGTCCCAGTTGGCTTAATTTAAGTTTACAAATCTAAGGGACTGCTTCACAATGTCCAAGTATAGTATCCGACGGATATTAAAACCTATACAGTTAATTTTATCTGGTGTCATATATATAATATAATCCATAATACAAAGAGTATTATGGATTGAAATTAGATTTCAGATTAAAATGTATGTTTAAATAAAAATTAATTTCGGCTGTTAAAAATCACAAAAAGTGTAATTTGCAGATGGTTAAGTTGCAAGTAGCTTTTTCGAGAATTTACTTGGAAAATTATTTATTAATGACAACCTGATCAAATCAGTTACGACCTATTTAATTTTTTATAATGCATCTAAACTGCAGTTATTTTTTAAGTGAACACAAACAAAACGTAACATAATAACTTATCAATAATATATTTTTAGGAAACAGGTACAATTTTAATTTAAAAAAATAACAATTACACAACGATTTTATAATTCTAGTAATTAAATAATTATTTCTTATTCTATATCGTTCACAAATTTAAACAAAAACTACCTTAGCACTAAACAATGAAAACATAACGCGAAAAGGACAAATCAAACATTTATACAAAATAGGTATTGGTACTCACAGATCATACCGACAATTGCAATTTTACGCCGATACGTTACAGAGCAGAGCTTCCGCTCGCCAACGAGTCCCAGTGAGAAGTGCCCCATAGGGACAGATGTCGTTATTTATAAGCAAATATCCCTACCACCAATCTAAAAGTACCCTACACTGCTAATACGGCCTCTCCTGACTACGCGTCGCCCACGACCGCGTCTGTAATGTCCGGCAGGCCCTCGAAGCGTTCGACTCCATCATGGCCAACGCGGTGGGAAGGACCCGCGGTGTCATCTTCGTTATACGGCCGACGCTCATAGGCACCTTCGTCATAAGAATCAGTATTTGCTTGTTCTGTAAAACAAAGTGGGTTATACAAGTTGTTTAGGCGTAATTATTATGCCTAAGCTTTTCAAACATCTCTTTCAAGGCCCTCAGACATACATCATCTTACACACTAAATGGTTTCGCCTACACATATTTCCATTTGAAGTTAAGACAGCTTGAAGTCCCATAAAATCTCACAATTTTATTCATTCTTCGCGCTTCATACATCACCTATTTATACTTATCGTCATATATACCACACACCATGCACACAGGGCAAGCATCCCGCAGTCTGCTGCCAATAGGAACGTCCCGCAGTCCGTCCTTTGCATGTCACACACATACTTTGTACTTTTATATAGCGAGCGTCCCGCAGTCCGTTGCTCTTAGGAACGTCCCGCAGTCCGTCCTTTGCAATGAATAAGACAAAAGGCATCCCGCAGTTTGCCTTAACCAAGATGCCCCGCAGTTCATCTTGGTATAAACTTACGTTCAAAGAATGCAGCACAGGTATCAGGACACCATTCTCCTCGCCACAACACCATGTATTGAGCTGCGGCTTGAGTTGTTTTGCCATAAGATCCACTCAGCAGCCGAAGTTCGTATCGCCCACTGGGTAGGGTACGCACGACTCGATAAGGGCCTCGCATCCCCGAGTCCAATTTACCGGTTGATTGCGAATACTTAATGACGAACACCAGATCGTCAATGTTGAAAGTTCGGGGCGGATGTCTGTTTCGGTTGGAGACGGCATCTTGCTGTGATTGATTTCGCTGCAATAGTTCGTTCACTCGATGTCTATGCAACTCACGTCGAGCCTCTCTGTTTGTTGCAGAGTCTTCTATTGCCACATCACGAATAAGAGACCGAATCACTGGTGTCGTAGCATCAGTCCCGATCAGTAGATTTAGTGCAGACATTTGTGTCGTCTTCTGCTTCGTGATGTTAAGTGTTAGTTGCAATCTCCACAAAGTCTCGGACCAGGCGGCTGCTTTGTGGTTGACTTCGATGCGGACCATGTTAAGGACAGTTCGAGCATATCGTTCGACCTGACCATTTGAATGGTGCATCTCAGGCGTAATATAGTGAACTGTGGAACCAATCTCGTTCAAAAAAATTAGTAAACTTAGATGATTCAAACATACGACCCTTATCTGTTACAGTTAGTTTAGGTACACCGAAAAGAGAAATAGCATTTGTGAAAGTTCTTAACAGTTCGTCAACATCTTGTCTATATATAGGATAGAGTAAAGTAAATTTCGAAAACGCATCAACAAACAACAAAACAAACTTATAACCGTTAGATTCTGGCAAAGGGCCCAGTACGTCTAAGTGAATAGTTGAGAAAGGTATTTCAGGCTTTTGCCAAGAAGTAATATTCTGAAGGGGAGCTCTTGGTACTCTTTTCTTGGAAATACAGGTCAAACAGTGGTCAATATACTTTTTTACGAACGGCCTTAAGCCCGGAAACCAGAAGTGTTTAAGAATAAGGTCTAGAGTCTTGTCAAAGCCAACGTGACTATGTTCATCATGGAACACGCGAAGTAGACTAAGACGGTGTCCTTTGGGGATATAGCAAAGTAATCTGGACTCTTCACCTACCGGATTGTATTTGTAATACAAAACATCATTTCGCAATACATATCGGTTAGAGTCGAGATTACCCTCATTTAAACGTTGTATAAGTTGTCGTGTCTCATCGTCTGCGCTTTGTGCTATCTGAGCCCAGTTGCGAGGTTTTGTTATATTATAGACCTCTGCGGGGGGGTTTCGACTTAAATAATCCGCATGAGACATCATAATACCCTTTCTATATTCGATGTTGAAATCAAAGTCTTGAAGGTAAATCCACCAGCGTGCTACACGCGGGAGCAGGTCTTTTTTCTTTTCAGTGGCTTTGAGAGCATTGCAGTCCGTCACCAATTTAAATTTTATACCAATTAAATAATGTCTAAAGTGCTGCAATGCTTTCACGACCGCCAAGGTTTCCAGTTCGTACGAATGATAACGACATTCTGCACCCTGAGTTACCTTACTAAAGTAAGCTACTACTCTTTTATTGCTTCTCTCGTGAGTTTGCATGAGTATTGCTCCATAACTTTTGCTGCTCGCATCCGTGTGAATTTCGGTGGGTAGTTCAGGGTCAAATATTGCTAAGACCGGTTCCGTAGTTAAACAAGTAATGATTTCTTGACGGACGGATTCTTGGGCAGGACCCCAGTTAAAAATGACGCCTTGTTTTGTAAGCTCTGATATGCAACGGGTTTTGGTGGCATACCCCTTAATATATTGCCTAAAGTAACCTGCAAGCCCTAGAAATTGACGTACCTGTTTCACATTTTTTGGAATTGGGGAGTCTACGAGAGCTTTTATTTTAGTAGGGCTCGGTCTAACCTGACCTCCACTAATAAGTCTACCCAAATATTCAATTTCAGTTGTTAGAAATACGCACTTTCGGAGATTAATGGAAAAACCCGCTTCTGTCAAAGTTGTAAGTACCTCACGCAGTAATTGGATACCCTCGCTCACCGTTGCACTCATTAATAATACGTCATCGATATATACCAATACGTTACCAGCTTCTATATGTTTACTGAGAGTTTTATTAATTAAACGCTGGTAAACGATAGGTGAGTTACTGAGACCGTAAGGCATTTTTAGGTACTCATAGTGACCGTCCGGGGTCACAAATGCAGTCTTATGGACCGAAGCAGAATTCATTTTAATTTGGTGAAACCCAGTGGCCATATCAAGTGATGAGAAACGTGTTAATTTTTTTGCACCTAATCGATCTATATGATCGTCTATAAGAGGTAGGGGGTACCGATCCTTTACCGTTATTCGGTTCAGGGCCCGATAGTCAACGCACATGCGATCGGAACCATCCTTCTTTTTAACTAAGATAATTGGACTTGAGTATTCGGACTCTGACTCCCTAATGATCCCTTTTGAAAGAAGATCGCCAACGATCTCACGAACCTTCAATTTCTCCGCTAAGGAAAGTTTGTACGGTCTATATACAATTGGCGCATCACTAGTGAGATTAATGTGCATTTCGCCCGTTGTTACCGTAGTGGTAGCAGTACCAGAAATAAAGAAATCCGAGAAATCGTTGACAACCTTCATCAAATTACCTAATTCGTCGCCTTCAAGTGGTGTTTTAATCGAAGCTGCTTTGACCACATCTATAGTATTAACCCTTACTACTGGCCCTGGCGCGTGCGTTAGATACTGCCTATCCCTACTCCTAACATAAATAATTCCTTCCCTATTTAGTATGTCGGTACCAACTATTATGGGGGGTGGACATGCAAGACGACGGCACCACTACCAGGTCCGCTTCTATTGATATTTCGCTAAACTCGAGCGTAAGAGTGACATAAGAGCTTGCTTCCACTTCCTGATTACTTAATCCCTTCAGTGTACATTTAATTGGCTTTAGGTTATGTGAGAAATATTTGAGAGCATCTGAAGAGATTAAAGACACATTTAGAGCGCCACTATCAATTAATACGTCAACTGGTATACCCTGCACAACCGCGGTTGTTACATCGCGATTGTTACCTTGACTAGTGTAATCACTACAAAGATTTACGTTTCTTTTCTGTGGCTGTGACCTGACTTTTGCGAAACAAACTTCTTCTGTGTGGCCCGCCTTTTTACAGAACGTGCAAGTTTTAGTTGGCCTCTGTTCAGTTTCAGTTGGTTTAGTTCTGTTGGGACAGTGATAACTTCTATGCCCTAGTTGATTACAATGAAAACATTTCGGTTTCGTAATTGCATTAAAATTTCTTTTGGGCTGAAATGATGACTGTCCCTTTGACAATAATTTGTCCCTAGGTTTTTGATAAATTGACAAGAATGAAACTATGCTCTCTGTAGTCAATTCAGCATTAGATGCAGCAGCGCGCACCTGTGCGTCATTAATACCACGAATGACAATTAAGGTCATGAGTTCGTTGCTTAGTCCCTTCACTATTCTTAAACGCAAAAGAGTGCGTCGGGCGTACTCGCTATATGACATGTACTTGTCGGAGGTTGTGTTCATGGCTTCGAATAAAATATTTGCGTAATCAAGCTTTCTAGGACACAAAGGTTTGAATTCGCGTTTGAAGCCACTCCACGATCTGTCGCTGGTGACCCATTCGTTCAGCCACGTTTTGGCGTCACCCTTTAAGCAATTCGCAACACGTGACAAACATTCACTGTCACCCCATTTATTCGATAACTGAGCGCGGTCAACCTCCTCGCACCAAACGTCAATATCATGCATAGATGGATCAAAATTGGATACGTAATAGTTACTGGGACGCGTTGGGATAACGGATTGAATAACGTCAACGAAAGCCTGCGCGGCCGTCGTGGTAGTTTCGCTATTGGGTTGCTCCCGAGATGGGGTCGTAATATTATTCTCGATCGCATCTAATCGAGATAAAATCGTATTTAACGTACTATTAAGCGTTGGGCGTCTATTGGCTGAGCTACGATCACTATTTGAGTCAGAACGTAAGCGAGAGGTTCGTCTATGTCTCGAGCATGAACGTCGCGATCGCGAAGTAGAATCCGAACGCGAGCGTGAACGACTTCGTGATTCGTTCCGAGGTAACGATGGGGTACGTGTACGTCTACGAGACCGACGGTGAGACAAGTAGTTACGTGATCGTGAAGGAGTACTGGTACGTAAACGGATCCGCGACTTTTCTTCGGGTAGTTTTCGAGACAAACTACGCGACGTATTACGTCTACGATCACGCGAACGGCGATGCCGGCGTGATCTGTTCCGTGACTTATGTGAATTCGGCATATTCAACAAAATAGATCAAGATCACAATAAAACAAAAATATCAAATAAATAAAACGAAAATGAGGGTATGCTTGATTTGTCCGCTCAGGTAAAATCTCCGAAGACGAACAGTCAAGGCAAAGGGCCTGGACTATCCCACTTCTGATTTTAGGAAACAGGTACAATTTTAATTTAAAAAAATAAAAATTACACAACGATTTTATAATTCTAGTAATTAAATAATTATTTCTTATTCTATATCGTTCACAAATTTAAACAAAAACTACCTTAGCACTAAACAATGAAAACATAACGCGAAAAGGACAAATCAAACATTTATACAAAATAGGTATTGGTACTCACAGATCATACCGACAATTGCAATTTTACGCCGATACGTTACAGAGCAGAGCTTCCGCTCGCCAACGAGTCCCAGTGAGAAGTGCCCCATAGGGACAGATGTCGTTATTTATAAGCAAATATCCCTACCACCAATCTAAAAGTACCCTACACTGCTAATAATATAATATAACAAGAATAGCATTTCACGCTTTATTCAATAATTGAAAAAAAATCTTGAAGTAGCTAACTCTCACTACTCTAGTAGAACTTCTATTTATCATCTCTGTCGGGAAAACTGCACGAAGTGGGGAAAGTTAGAACAACTGATAACTTTTTTTAACAAAATAGAATGATAGCTTCAGACAAACAGACTGACTGACCTAGTTAGACGAGCCAAAGGTATTTCGAAAAATGTCCCATTAAAATAAACTACTTTAACTTTGAGTTTTAAAATAAATAATTATTTACTGAATGTTATCTAATAGTATTTTTTCGGAAAATTAATGCTCCGTTGCTGCAAAAATAAACTGCGATGTGGATGCATCCTTAGAGAATGAAAAGTGGCGTTTTAACTTGTAGAGTAGGTATTTTGAGGCTTAAAATAGACCACAAACTTGAGTTAAGCTATAAGATATATGTAATACATTTTGCTCTTATTAATATCCCGTAAGAATAATGACATTTCCGGGATAAAAAGTAGCTTATGTAACTTTGAGGTCCAAAAGCAATTTCTATGCAAATATTACGTCGATAAGTTGATCTGTTACAGCGTGAAAGATTTGCATTTATAAGATGCTAGCAGACCCGCTCTCGCTTCGCTGAGGTGTATTCAAACTGATCACTTATTCACTCATGTACTCACCGATTCATTCATAATCTACTCGCAACTATGAATCATATATCTTTCATCGTTAAGGAAACATTCGTGAGAGACGTTTTAGTTCGACCTTCGTTCGACTATCGCCAAAAAGTCTTTTGATTTTTCGGGTTATGACCTTTCTATTGGTAAAAGAATTTTCAAAATTGGTTCAATAGATCTAAAGATTACCCCCCTACAACCTCACAAACTTTACTTCTTTATAATATTACTATAGACTAACAACCCGCCCCCATTTTGCATTTGCATATATGAACATATGAACTTTCTTCTTGAGTCACTCTATCTATTGGTGAAACATTAAAATATGTTGCGTTTGACTTTGTTTAATACTATATAAAGATGTACAAACATATATGTACTGTACTTATTATATTATCTGTTTCAGAGAATCAACAACAGCAGAGATATGGGCAACAAGGAGAATATTAATTATCGGTTTTACATTAATTTGTATTGTACTTTCTGTAGCACCTATACTTGTACTTCTTTTACGACACACCTTCCACACAATACAGGTGAGATTACCTGAAATTTAAGGAAATGGCCGAGAACATATGTATATATATATAAATATTGTTATATACGTATTTCATGTTTAATATAAATGTGAAAATTTATATGTTTAGATATTTAAATCTTACTTTTCACTCAAAATGGGCTCATTGGATTTAAATGAAATTTTGGAAAACAGACAGAATCTAATCTGGATAATAAATAGGATAGTATTGATAACGAAAAAAATAGCAATTCTTATGGGATAAAACGGAATTATTCACTCAAAAATGGCTGAATGGATTTCTGAATGAAATTCTATATATTTCGGATTAAAGCAAGCTGTGCAATTTACACAATGTGTGTATTGTGTAAATTTCCCTAAAATATTCAATGATTAGTAAATACCTATAAGAGTATAAGAACATATTAATATTAATTAAACAAGTCATAAAAAATTAAAAAAAAAATCGATCTACACCACTTGACTCGATTGTAAAATGTAATTTAATATTTGAAGATAATTTTAGATATTCTGGCATGATAATGGTCACGATATTTATAAAACTTCATCCTGACTAGGTATGACTGACTAGATATGTGCAATAAGATATTTTAGTATAGTAAAATAAAAATCAAATCAATGTTTTCTTAGCGGACTAAATTGTCGTAAAAGTTATATATTTAATGCTTCTCTGAAATTAATGAACTCGTTTACCATTTGACCGAACACTAATATGTATATTGTAATTTATCAAATATCTGTACATATACGATATTTGAATATTCCTAATGTGAGAAATCATTATATATAACACAAATAAAAAAAAAAAAATTTATCTTGTCTTGAAAAGTTTTGATGGAAAAGACAAAGCCCCAAAGAAAAATCCAATTCATATATGGCGATAGAGTCTATAGATTCAAAATATATTTTTGATTCCTCCTTAAACGAGAGTAAAGGAAAATCAGTCATATAAAAAAGTTAGTGTACAGGAACTTATTGTCTTACGGATTTTTTTTCTATATTCTCACGCACTTTAGCATAAGCAATAATAAATTTCCAGATATTCACAGAATCTATAGAGCACAGCACACAACAATTAATTGCTGAAAAGCAGAAGAGTGATCTGCTGCTGTCCAGGATGCTGCCGATACCGGTGCTGCGGCGGCTCAGGGCGCAACGGACAGTCCCGGCGGAGGCTTTCGATGCTGTCACTATATACTTCAGTGATATCGTCGGGTTTACGAACATATCTGCTAATAGCACTCCTATGGAGATAATCAATATGCTCAATATGTTGTATAGGTATGTTATTGAAAGGGTTTTACTCCAAACACAATCATAAACCAGCCAAAAAAGCCAGATAACCCATTTCCCAAGCTCTAGTCTATCTCTGAACCAAACCAATCATCGAAATCGGTTTAGCAGTTCTTGAGTTATAAATAGTGTAACTAACCCGAATTTGTTTTATATGAATAGATTTTCTTAATTATTCTTCGTAATTTAACAAGCAAGGCAGTTGTTATAACTGTTTCGATTGGTACCTTTGTGACGTCAGACAAAATCAATATGGCGCTATCTAGATGTCACGATATAATAAATTATAATAAAAACTTTTGTAACATGTCATGTTAGGTATGAAAAGGGTTAAATGGTATTTAAAATACATATAAATTGATAAAAATCCACATAATATTTTTCTCTATTCTGCAAAAATTGTACAATAGAGAAAACATTGTTTAATAAATATACTACCGGCTACCGGCACGTAAGTATAGGTTTGACCTTGTATGCGCAGAAGTCACTATTAGTGGGTCGAGAACAGCACGTCACACGCGATTGGTTCTTACGCGACTTTTCAGTTCCCACGCGACTGCTATTTGTCAAAATTGTAAACGTCGCGAAAGGAGCTATCAATAGAGGCACTCAGCACGCACAATGCGCAATTATCCCTTACTATTTTTCTCAGACCTATAGTTAGCTGCCGGCTACTATTCCTTTTTTTTTCACGCATACCCGTCCAAGACGTAGGGGGTGGGCTAGCTGAGTTAAGTGGGACTCACCGGTGAGAAACGCCGTCCTACCCACTAAACCTCCGCGGTTACCCTCTCCGTCGTAGTGAGACGCTGCTGGATCGCTTTCGCATTCGACAACAGCGTCTCAACGGGCGGCCCGCACTATAGCGGGCCTGCTTTCTTAAACCGGCTACTACTTTAATGTATTATTATATTATATTTTTGTTTACAGGCTATTCGATGATAAAATAATGCAATATAATGTGTATAAAGTGGAAACGATAGGCGACGCTTACATGGTTGTGTCTGGACTGCCGCAGAGAAATGGTTAGATTCATTCTTCTTAATATTCGTCTCAAAACGTACATGACAAGGATGTCTAGGATCAATACTATTCTATATAGGATTGTATTTATTGCTAATTACAATAGATAACTGTGGGCATCAGACAAACTCATGGACTGCTCTAATTTGAGTCAAAAGCCTCAGTCATTTTCTAAATTAAAAATACGAATTTACATTCTCTTATTGAACGTCAGAGTCTACTATTTTGTAAAGAGGTCTATTTGAAATAATTTGATGATGTTTTAGGTAATCGTCATGCATCTGAAATAGCTGATATGGCTCTGTCTCTAATGCGAAGTCTTGAAGGGGCGAAGGTTCCTCATAGACCTGATGAGCCCCTTCGCATTCGTGCGGGGGTTAACACTGGACCATGCGTCGCTGGGGTTGTTGGTGCTACAATGCCAAGATACTGTCTTTTTGGAGATACTATTAATACTGCTAGTAGGATGGAGAGTACAGGGGAACGTGAGTAAATTAACATAGTATGTGTAGCGAGGGCTGTATTTTAAGAACCAATAGGATTGCTTCATTTGACAGACTGAGCGATACTAGTATATACACATACGCATGCTTCCTAATCTCTGGTGGAAAAGCACCTTAAAAGCCAGTTTCACCACACAACAAAGGAAACTACAGAATTGTTGTGTAAACAACCGATGCGTTGTCAGACCATTATCAGTAACTGGTGAAATTGGCCTTAATATCGTTAATTTTAATTTTATTTAAGAAACCTATCTAACATCGTCTTTCTATCTACTAAGATCATTATCTATCTACATTTTTTATACACTTCATTGTGGTAGAATAGTATCTAAAGATTTTTTTTTCAAAAAATTTGTGACGTCAAAATATGCAATATCAATAAGTATGTGGTTTTGACGTCACATCAAAAGGGCTCCTTCATTTCTTATATTTTATTTGTGATTTTATTAGACTTTTAATCAACACTGTCGTTTAAAAATATAATCAGTTGTTTGTATTATATAATTTAAAAATATATTTCTAAATTTTTATAGCAATGAAAATACACATATCAGAAACAACGAAGGCGGCTTTGGACAAAATAGGAAATTATGTTATGGAGTCCAGAGGAATTGTCGATGTACAGGTAATTTTTTATGCTTACTTACTGTTATTTAATTACCACTACATTATTTTATGGTAAAACCCTCTCTTAATGGACACAAAGTACAATAAACAAACTACTACGATTTGTACTAGAGATTATCTTCAGTTTACTCATTTATACTCTTTTTAGACTGCGTCTCCGGCAGAGATGAGCGAGGATGTGTACCAAGGAATGTGTTTGTTAACAACCAATAGAATCATTTTGCACATCTTCAATCATCTCATCAACGTAATAGATCAAGCGCAACGTGATCTTAATTTGTTAAACTCATGGCTACAGATTAACCTATTAACCATAAATACAGCCAAAACTAAATATATTTGCTCCAAAAAACAAATATATTGGTTTACATGATAGCTTAAAAATCAACGGGGAAGTTATTCATAAAACTGATACTGAAAAATATCTAGGATTGACTTTTGACAAGCAACTTACATGGAAAACGACACTGTCAAGTATTTGCTACCAGCGTGTCCTTCGCTATTTTGGGCACATAGCGCGAAGGCAGCCCGACAGCCTGGACAAACTGATGGTGCTTGGCAAAGTGAAGGGGAAACGACCACGAGGCCGCTCCCCCACACGGTGGTCGGACCATGTTACTAATATCACGGGCCTCAAAGTGACCACAGGAAAGCCGAGGATAGAAGGGACTGCAGAAAGCTCATAAAGACCGTGACCCAGAATCTGGACCAGAGTGGACACGACCTTCAGAAATGAAGCAAGCGACCGAGAGAGAGAGTTACATGTAAACCACACATTGAAAAACGACATAAAAAAATGACATCACTTGCAGTTGCTTTACATACTATAGTTATAAACATTTTCCAGACGTCATTCCGAATCGAATGAGCTATCGCACATATTTTTAGGAGCATTATTTCTATTTAACACGTTTTTGAACTTGTTGACTAGACTACATGTTAAAAAGTTAAAATGTTAACTCGTCATAATATCAAATGCTCGATGTATTAAATAAATTTAATCTAAGAATTGTTATATTAAGATTTTGGAATAATGTGTAATATCTTTAGTTTATAATTTTTAAAGACTGTAACGACTTATTTTTGTAACATTTTTATTTTGTATTTTCTCGTTAAGTGAATAGTGTATTATTCTTAAGAGAAAATAAATTCTTTAAACCTAAAATCTCTGGTGGAAACGCAGCCTTCATACCAAAAACATTTTATACATGTAATTTTCTTTTCAGGGCAAGGGGCCAATGGAAACGTTTTGGTTGTTAAATAAAGTAGGAGAACCGTTGTCTGAAAGTCCAAGATGTCTGCGTCTCGAAGATTACGACCAGAATGTTTTGGAAATGCTTATTAAATAGTTAATATAATTATACGTGTTTTATTTATATTCACTAAGTATATGTACGATATACGGTAGCTTAACTGCACAATAACACTCAAAAGACTACAACATACAATCATTTTTTGTAAATTAAACCCTTGTATAAATCTTACTAATATTATAAATGTTAAAGTTTGTGCTGTTGGATATTTGGATGTTCGTTACTCAATCATGCAAAAACGGGTGAATAGACTTCATTGAAATTTGTTACACAGATACTTTATAAACTTTTTTTTTTGACTCGGAGGAATGCCTTTACGCATACCTAGCAAGCCTGGGAGGGCAAGCCGGGTTATGTGATGCTCATCGGCGGGCAGAACCGCCGCAATACCCACTAAACGATCCGCGGTTACCACCCTCAAGCACCTCGACGGTCGGCCCGCTTTACAGCGGGCCTGCAAGCCTACCCAGAGATGACCCTGGTAACGGATTCATCCTCGGAGTCCCGTTGCTGTCAGGAGGTAAGAAGTGATCGTATCGGCGCCCCCTCCCACCTGGTCGACGCCTACGGATTGGGTCCGAAGAGGCGTCTGCTTTCAACCCACCTTACTCCTGAGCATGGCTCCCATCACATTCGGAAGGGTCAGGTTCCCGCCTATAACTGGCACCAGGGCATGGCGTTGAGGCCCCCAGGCGGCGCACTCAGTCAGGGTATGTTGCGACGTATTCATCACCGCACCGCACTCCTGACAAGCCGGCGTTGGCTCCCTCCGGGCTACATGACACAGATACCCTCCGAAGCATGCCCCGTGAGTATTTGCGTCATGCGGTAGGTGAGAACACCGTGCCGTCTACCAACCCAGCGATCGATGTGCGGGCGTACCGCCATCACCGTTACCGAGCCAGCCGTGGGGGATTCTAAATTCTCTTCCCATCGCCGGATCAAGGCACACTGGGCCCGAGCCCTGACACAGACCACCGCTTCCCCTAGGATAAGGTCTCCGCTTGCTCGTCGGCTCGCCCGGAAGCGATAAACTTCGGCAAGCACCTCCGCATGGAGTTCCCAGGAGGGATCGCCCACCAACAGAGTAGCCACCGTCTATCTAACCGTACGGTAGCTCCGTATGGCTCTCACCGCCCGGAACCTCTTTGTTTTGCTTTTTTAATTTTCGGTATTATTTACTTGCAGCAACAAATTCAATCAAAAAATTCAGGAGTGTTATTAGATGAAAATCTACGTTTTGAAAAGCACATTAATAATATTGTTCGTAACTGTTTTTACAGACTTAATGTTTTGTACCGAATTCGTGACGCACTTAGCACAAACTTGCGTATTACTCTGTGTGAGTCTTTGGTGCTATCCAAACTAAATTATGCTGATACGGTAATTGGCCCAAGATTACTTGTCCGGACAAAAAATGTAATCCGGCGTGTACAAAATGCTTGCGCACGTTATTGTTTTAATATACCCCCGCATTCTTATGTTACTTCCTTTATTAATAATGCTGACATCTTAAAAATGAATAACCGTAGACAGCTTCACTTCGCAACAATGTTTGGGGTGTACAAATCCCACACACGTGGAAGCAGACTGGGCCCGATATCAGCCTTTAAAAATTAAGGGTTATCTATTGTCAGTTAGGCAATAAAGACACAGTACTCACAAGTTCTTGATGATCTTGAATCTTTTTTCTAATCTTCTTTGAGCATGCCCATTACACATTGCACACAATAACACAAATAGTTTTAAATAGTTTTCACTTCACCGCCAATCGGTTTTCGTCAGGGAAGGGTCAATTAATTAGCGTTTATGAGATATAGCACACACAGGACTCGGGATATTATTAATCAACAAAGGGGTCTATAGGGGGGAGGGGGACACCGCGCGCGTGCGCCTGGTTCAATGCCTACATCACGACTCACACGACTGCCCCTGCCGGCTGCGCAACTAACACTCCCGCCCTCCGCGCGTTCAATATATAGTAAACAATGTTATTTGGAATTATTAATAATAAACGTCCACTTTACCTGTACAACAAGCTACGTTGGGCTAAATACACCAGCACATAGATCCGCCTGCTTTCGAGGAAGTTTCAAATATAATGCAACAAAATGTTGGAACGATTCTCAAAAGCAGGCAGGTTAAACACAATATAACACAATTAACTTGCATTAATAAGTCATAAATTTAAATAGGTTTTATATGGTCTTCACACATTATTTATTTTTATTCATATAAAAATTACAACTTCAAATATCATATACCATATAAATTTACTATTTATATATTATCCCATTTTTAATTATGTACATTTATCATTATTGTTTTATCATTTATTATCATTATTATTTTAATCATATATGTTTACGTATAGGCTAAAGCTAAATAATTATTACAATGTATATTTAGGCCTTCAGCTCACACCGCGCCTCGCGCAGCATACAAGGAAACCACTGAAAATCAGTTGGGGGATACACTCCCTCCATCTACAATACTGAGTGGTTATCACATTGACAGACGCCGATGTATATTTAATTTAGTCATCATCATCATCATCTCAGCCACAGGACGTCCACTGCTGGACATAGGCCTCCCCCAGAGATTTCCAGCACGACCTATCACCTGCGACCTGCCGCCCTGACCAGGACGTCTGTCCATCTTGTGGGAGGCCTTCCAAAGCTTCGGCGTCCTGTCCGTGGTTGCCACTCGAGAACCTATTGGCCAATCTCTCAATATGGGGCCCCATTGTAATTTAGAATCGACAGTAATGCCCAAAAATACGGTAGATTCCACCGGTTCCAACTCCTCTCCATTTATAAATACACCAGTCTCTATTTTTTTAACAATAGGTGTCGTAAATTTTATATATTTAGTTTTCTTGTTGATGGATCTCGCCGTGTCTCTATCTATAGTCGGTGGTGGTAGTGGTGGTGTACGAAATAATGGTGATATTCCTATCAAAAAAATAATTATTATTATAGTCAATCTGAATCTACTTGTATATAAAGTTAAAGTTCTTTGTTTATAGAGTATACCTATTGTGTATACCTGCAATTTTTACATTGGGAGATTGGTACACTACTGCTATTGCATAATTCATCAACACATATTATATATTATAATAAATACTTAAATTTGTACAAAATTATTTAATAACAAACAAACTATTAAGTGTAAAATAATACCTTCTTTAGAAGGTCCTGTAGGAATATTCAGTGTTATTCCATCTGCTACCGATTGTGAATACAATTCAGTATGGACAGATTGGTGACGTATTGTCTCTGGCGGTAGGTCCTACAAAAAATATATTTAAAATACCTATAACTTTGAAATTTACACTTTTGGTGTATTTAAAAAAACTCCTATATAAAAAACTAACATCAAATCCTCGCTATTCAATTCTAGCTTGACTAACAACAGCTGATAAACTCATCACAGCAAGCACCCTTTCTTCCAAAACAGTGAGATTTTGTCCGATGCTTGGACCACCACCAGTGCTACGAGCCGCTCGATGTATGCACAAGGCTTTTTTTTTGTCTTTGTTTTCCAATCTGCCCACACCTGAATAGTTAAATATTGTATCTTGTTGGCAATTTTTAAATAAATATGTAAATTAATCAATAATAATTAATATTATATTTTTTTTAAATAAACAATTTTATATCTAATTCTTTAAATAAACCTTATTTCTCATATTTATGGAATCTTACTTTCTTCCATCTTTCCATAGATCTTTTTACTCCTCCACCTATTAAGTTAAGTAACTGATTTATCTTATACCACAAGCAGTCAGCTTTAATCCTGCCTTGAGCTTCTTGCTGTGGTCTCGTTATATCTCCTTGGCTAAAAAATAATCTAAAATTATTTTGGAGGAACAAAGAATAGAACATAGAACGCTTGGGCCATTATTTAGATTTCAAGTGGTCGAAGATTATAAAACTTCAATGAACAACAAAAGATAAAGAATATTGACGAAATAAGTAATATTTTCACCTTTCCATGAATCCTAGTAATGTTGGAAATAGCTCCAGGGTAGATCGAGATCTAGATTCCATCCTAGAAAATTTTGATTGATAAATAGCTTTCATTTGTTTTAATTTTTGACCCAAAGATGTCTTTTTATAAATATCCAGTTTTATATTATTTTGATAAATACATAACAACGAGAACTAACTTAGCCATTCACTAATTACACGATATACTTACTTTTTAAAACTATTTCACAAATTCACAACACAAACTTTAACTTTTAAAATTCGCCCGCGCGTTTGATGTACAGTGAAGTTAGTGGACGCTCACAACAGATTAAACTCTATTTGTTGTCTATAACAAGAAAGCGTGTTCGCACTATATATCGCACTTATCGTTTTCTACATTCGTTAACGTCGAGACGCTTGAAATTATAGAAAGAAAATAAAAATAAAACGCTTGCAACTTGGCTAGGCCCCATGTATATAAATTAACTTAACCAATAATTATTGAAGTTTATTGATAACACAAATATTAATAACCTTAACGTATGGAAACTATTGCTTTATAACTCGCTATTTGAATTATTTACGTTAACGCTCAATAATCCATTCAACCTGGGGTTAACGATCGTAACGCTCGCAAATACTTCCTCCGCGGACCTCGACACCGAGTAGACGTGCATTTGGTTGTTGACCATTTTTATTACAATTTAATTTTGATCTACTACGCCGGTATCACGAGGGCAAGAGTCATCAACGGTAACAAGCTACGCTTCAAACTGCTACGAGTGCTACGCTCACCTTGATTGACTCACTGGTTACGTTACAATTGTTCCGATATTTATGTTCTCCTGGTGCTTTCGCCTACTAATATTGCGCTTATAAATCTGTGAGTTACCAATACTTATATTATCTATTGTTCCTTGTAAATCCTAATAGTCTGGTACTATCGAGATACAACATGATTCGTTCGCCTCCTAATTCGAATAAAAAAATTGGTAGCTCTTCATGTTCTGCAGGCGACATCGATAAACTTCGAGATGATGAATTGCTTCTAGAACTTACGCCAAAATTCGTAACACAAAGAGCAAAACGCCTCCGAAGTGAAGAGAGCTGTGAAGATCTCGGTGACTTTAAACTGGAACTCAAAGAAATGATCGAACAACTAGTCGCGTCGCAGAGCTTACGTCTGGATAAATTGGAAGGCCACATCATGGAGATAAAATCCCAAAATACAAAGATTGAAGTATCCAACAGCGACATCGAGAAATCAATAAACGGTCTGACAAACCAAATGTCCACACTTGAGCAAAAAATTACTGGGTTTGAGAAAGAACGAAAGGATATTTTCTTACAGATTAATAGTTTGTTAGAAAAAATTGAAAATCTTGACAGATGCGCGATAAAAACTTGCGTTGATATAAGAAACGTACCAGGGGCGCGTAAAATGAATAATCAAGAACTATTTTTAATGTTACAAACCCTATCTAAAGAAATTGGCTTGGATATACAGAAAGGGGACATACGTGATATTTCTATGCATAGATTCAATAATGAAGCTAAACAGTCGATAATCAACATTGAATTTACCAATACATTCATCAAAGAAAAATTCTTAAAATCCACTAAAGACTATAATAACAAAAAACCATCAAAAAAAATAAATTCAGAAACCTTAGGAATTGTTGGAAATCAAACACCAATAGCTGAACAGCTAACCGTTCAATCTAGAAAATTATACTATCTTGCACGAAATTTTGCAAAATCACAAGAATATGCATTTTGTTGGACATCAAATGGTCGCATTTTGCTTAGAAAAACTAGTAAAATTCTCCGTATTTGGTTATTAAAAGTGAAAAGCAACTTCAAGATTTGTTACATAATATAAATTCAGCATGACTAGACCCGAGGTCGGTAAAAACCTGCTGTTTATTTTTTAATCATACTTTAATTTATATACTTGTTATATTAGGATATCTTTGTAATTATTTGCTAACATATTTTACAGCACACTTCACTTATCATTCACACAAATCCAACACCACTTTACACACATATAAAACACACCCACTTATGCCTATTTCTGTCTGCTGCTTTTTTAACAATGAGCTACTGTGCTCATAATTTAATTAAAAAAAAAAAATGATTGACTTAAAAGATCTTAATGAAGATATTGACCAGTTTACCATATCAACAGTTTATAAATGTAATCCTGAGGACTGTATTGATGAGATAAAAAATCCTATATCCCTCTTAAAGATTATTTCCCAAAATATTAGGTCTTTTAGTCACAATTTCGATGATTTTCAAGTGCTTCTATCGCGCATTGCTGTCATTCCGGATATTTTAGTTTTAACCGAATGTTGGTTATCGTGTACTACAAATGCAAATATTCCACAGTTACTAGACTATTCTTTTTCTCATTCCACTAAATTTTTAAACCAAAATGACGGAGTAGTTGTCTACATCAAATCTGATTTATCTTATTTGATTGAAGAACCAGATTTTGAAAATTCTGCATCAGGCATAATTATAAAATTAAATTCCGATTCAGCAATTCTTTGTATTTACAGATCACCATCAAACTGTATCTAAAATTATTATTCGAAGCAGTAAAAAAGGCAACAAACTTAACTAAACCATCTAATACATCTAGCAAATTATTAACAAGTCAACTCGCTCCAACAAATTCGTGCAATGAGGTAAATAACTACTTTGTTAGTATAGGTAAAAAACTTCAAAACTGGAGCTTCAACTTAAATTATTGGAATCTTACCTTTCTGGGCGCACCCAAAGGGTGAAGATTGATAGTTACGTTAGTGATGAATTACCTATCTCGTATGGGGTACCGCAAGGTAGTATCTTGGGCCCTACGCTGTTTTTAATATTTATAAACGACCTCTGCAATCTTCAGCTAGCAAAAGGAAAAATCGTCACGTTCGCCGATGATACAGCTATTACCTTTTCTGGCAGTTCTTGGGCCGACCTAGTATCATTTGCCCAATCTGGTCTTAATATAGTTAATAATCAGTAAAACTAAATTCATAACTTTCTCACTTTGCTCCTCGTCGCAACCTACCTGTCCTATTGACCTCAAAGCTCACGTATGCACCACTGCTACTAATATACCTTATCTTTGTAACTGTGCAAATCTAGAATTTACTGAAACAATCAGATATCTCGGAGTAATTCTTGATAAATATCTTAATTTTAAAGCACACATTGATAACGTAACAAACAGGGTTCGCAAACTGACATATTTATTTAAAATACTAAGGCATATTGCTAATGCGTCTGTTATAAGAAAAATCTATTATGCTTTATGCCAATCTATAATAACTTATTGTATTACAATTTGGGATGGTGCAGCTAAAACTTACTTAAAACCTATAGAAATAGCCCAAAGGGGTATCATAAAAGTAGCTACGTTTAGGCCTATGATTTTCTCGACATTTGATTTGTATAAAGACTACAAGGTACTTACTGTAAAACAACTTTTTATACTGAACATAATTCTAAAACAACATACCTTAACACCATTTGTTAAAATAACGAAGAGACGCAAAGATAGAATCTGCACGATTCCTTTACCTAAATATGCTTTTACGAAACGATTTTTCTATTACCTTGGCCCATTTCTGTACAATAAAATAAACAAGGAAATCTTCATTCACAATTTTACCGATTCGAAATGCAAAAAGAATGTATTCTCCTATCTTTCTAACAAAACGTATGATGAGACAGAAATAATACTGACGGACACTATCTGAAATATATATATATTAATTTGTTGTTGGTGTATTGATGATTAGAAAGCACATGACATACACATAAATGCATGTACGCACATAACACATCCACACACACTCACAATACACACTCAACTCATGCACACAACACAAGCATGCAACTCACGCACTTCACTTGCACTCACTCACATAGTTCATATTTATTATTTTCTTTGTGTTTGAAATACACCATATACTAAACACAACAATTTTACTTACAATTGTAGATACAAATGAAATTGGTCCGCAGGAAGGAAGGATAGTGAAGGCACTTGTAATCCGAGATAAACTCAGAACGAGTGTCCTAGCTCTTCTCTCTATTTTGTTTTAAATAAATAATTTAAATCTACTTTTGTCTAAAATTCTTTTGAATTAGTCATAACAAAAATGTATTTAGTAAACCCCCAATAGATACCGTATGTTGAATATTTTGTTCCGTTTCGAATTCACCAAAGTTGGCGGAACGTGCGGGTTGCGCGGGGGACGGCTAGTGCAGTATGATTGGCTATTGCAACGTCACCGGATTGTCGTAGTAATGAGACAATGATATTTAATTGTCGATATATATTATGTTCGCTAAGTAAACTATGTGACTACAACTTTCTAACTCCTTTTTTATTTGTCATAACAGAAATGTTCAATAATAAAGGATTCAAAATCAAACCACAACTCTCATTTAACAACAATAATAATTATAATAGCCTTGATTATGACATATTTTTATAGTGTACTAGCTGACCCGGCAAACTTCATACCATCATCACGACCCTTCAATGGCCCACTGCTGAGCCGGGTCTCCTCCTCAGAATGAGGAGGGTACCAACCATGCATCAATCCATTTCGCTTTCCTTCTGAAATTCTGAACATTTCGGAAACCTAAATAATGTGATAGAAAAAAAAACGCAAATGGCTAGCAGTTCAATTACAATTTCAACAAATCAATAATTCAATAATTTCAACATATCTAATAATTTTAAAAAACTCGCACTTTTTTTTGTAATTGAACTAATTACAATTTCAAAAAATTAATATTTAATTTTTAAAAACTTGTATTAATCTTTATTTCAAATTGTACTTCGATTTCGAAAATATCGATACTATTCGATAAAGGTTAAACTTTCACAACGCTAATTATTTTGCAAGACAAAGACAAATATAGCATAAACGCAAATAAGTGAAAGAGACTTTTCAAAAAGACATCAACGAGTGTAAGGCTCACTTTTTAAGATTTACTTCTAAGAATCCATTATAACTTGAGCTCTGCATGGATACATGTTTTATAATTTCTTAACTTACCTGTGAAATGTTATACCATCTTTTTTATAACTTGAGCTCCTTGATGTTTTCCCACGCCATTTAACAGCACAGCTAGTCATTTTTGTTAATTTGTTGTAAATAAAAACGATTTATCTCTATTTGTGAAACACGGAAACATATACGTCGTCACAGGTCTAATGTCTGGTCGACACTAATTAGTAAATTGGGGGCGTGACGTTTTTATAAGTGCAAATACACATATGTGTGGTGAATACATGTCGCCTTCAATGCGGAATCTATTGGGGGGTGATCTGTGATTTAGTATTATCTACTATATAGGCTAAATATAAGTATTAATTGTTCTGTAACAGTTATTGAAGAGCTAAATAAATAATCTTTATCTTATCTAAATAAGTGGAACGGGAAAAACCGTGGTCGCTGAGTTTCTTGCGCCCATTCTTCTCAGGTCTGGGTTAGGTCGTTTCCGAAAGGGTGGTAGATTCCGACGTTCAATAAGAGAATGTAAATTCCAACATTGAATAAAAAGTTTTGACTTTGACGTAAGCGTGGTGGTCGTACTCGTGAATGCTTAGTGGAACGCACCCATTAAGTGCGAACGCTCATTCTACATATTATGTTATTTTAATTTGATCACGTGATATATCGTTAACATATGTAACTCCAATACATTTTTAAATTGTAGAAAGTCAACTTGGCTAAGGTCCCTGTTATTATTTAGCGGGTTTTTACCACGATATTCGTGGTTTTGATCCTGTTATAAGCACCATGATAACTCGGTTACGAATAATATCGTGGTAAGATCCCGTTAAATAGTTAAAGTTAATTATATAAAAGGAATTTTATTTTTAATTACCTACTATGTTTGGCTTAATGCATAAGATTTAAATATAATTCTGACTCGGTATTTTATTTTCTTTCACTATCCCATCACTACAAAAATTACACTTTTGTTTTCGATTGCTAATTTCTCATCTTCTGTTTAGAGAAAACCGGGGGCCGGCTCTATGTATAGACAAGTGATTCATCACGATTTCAAAACTATAAAAAAATTATATAAGATAAGATAATAGAGCTTTAATACCTCTCAGAGCTGTCGGGCCGAAAGGGCCTGCCACGCACATTAAGAAAGTCAAGTGGGTGCTATTTTGGACTGCCACCGCACCAGCTGAAAGTCATTGTTATTTTTTACGCAGTTAACGTGTAATTCCATAGGTTAGGTTTATGAAAGAATAATTCTAGTTCATCTCAAAAACGTCATCAAAAGAGCAATTTGGTTTTCGCGCCGGTCACTCAGCTGTAGATCAAGCATACCGCTTAACGGAAGATGTTATCCATTCGTTTCATTTCAAGCACCGCAGAGTGTCCACAGGGGCCCTCTTCTTCGGTGTGTCAAGGTCAGGCACAATAGTTTAATTATTAAACTATTTAACATGGGAGTGCCAGACAGACTCGTTCATATCATACGAGCATTATTGTCAAATCGTTCGTTTCGCTACAGAGTGGAAGGGGCGCTATCTTCCCCCCACCCCGTCCGCACAGGCGTGCCGCAGGGTGCCGTCCTCTCTACGATTTTATACTCACTATATACAAGTGATATCCCCAAGTACGATAGAGTCCAATTAGCTCTTTTCGCGAATGACACCGCCCTCTTCATCTCCTCCCGCTGTAGTCACATTATACAAGACAGACTGCCACCGCGCTAGGCGAATGGTTCAGTAAGTGGAGGATAGGGGTGAACCCAAAGAAGAGTACAGCAGTGCACTTTAATCTGCGTTCACGTTACTATTCTCTACCGAGAGCAATAACTCGGGTGTTACGACAAAGCAAATATTTGGGCGTCACGTTCGATAGTAGGCTCTCTTTCTTACCGCACATTCGTAGAGTCCGGCACAGAGCTGCCTTTGTTCTAGGACGTCTATATACTATGATCAATGCGAAGAGCAAAATGTCGCTTAGAAATAAGCTAACATTATATAAAACGTGCGTGCGTTAATCGGACGCACGTTTTATATGCATGTTTTATATATACGTGTTATGCGAACGTATGCTTCTCATACGTTCCAAAAAATAGGCTAAAAACGCTACTAGCGATTCAATTTGAATCTCTGTCCGTTCATTTCAGAATATCTAATAAACGCTATTTTGAGAAATCCCTCCCTTATCCTAACCCTCTCTTAGTAGAATCCTCCTCATACGACATAACAGACGCACACATCTCAAACACACACTACACCGTTTCCGCTGGCGGAGACGAGGGCTCGGCTTCGTAGCCACTCGGCAGAGCCTAGGCGCGTGACCGGGCACAGCTACACCCCCTCCCCCCCGCTGGTGCCGTCCTGAAGGTCGAGTCCGAGGTTCGTGCCCTATAGAGGGCGCCCTCAGCGACGGACACCAAAAACTCCCTCGGAGGCTAAGCCGGTTCTGACCCGGTCGGATTCCACTCTCTCTGGGTGAGCCCTCTGATCTACCGCCCCGTCTGGTGACGATGTCGAGGCCAGTAGGGCCAACAGCATACACAGTTCGTAAAAAAAAGGGTGACAATTTAAACACTTCAATTAGAGCGGGGCGCCTCTATCAGACAAACAACGTTCGAAAGTGCTCCGTAGTAAATTAAATCCTAATAAATGGTTTTTGAGTAACTAAACACATGAAAAGAGGTTTTGATTGTGTATAAAGATATATGCTATACAAGTGTTATTTTTAAACATCTCTAATGGAAAATACGGAAAACATAAAGATATTTAATCCTACAATTGTTATAGTTTGAACTGTTGTTCCCAATCTGGAGGTACTAAAAGTATAAAATAATTTTTAAAATTAAAACAAATCAACATATCAATCGATGTTAAAGTGATCTATTACTTAAAACTGCAAATATTAAAAAAGTGTTTTCAATTTGTGTTTGACGGACATAACGCCGAATCATCGTGAACCTGATGCCTACGTGACCAACCCGATGTTACATTGATTATGAGTAGATATAGTATAAAATATTCGTCAATGTATATCCGTAACGTAGACGTCTGATAGTGTGATTGCGCTCGTGACTTCGCGTAATTACATTTGTGGGACAAAGTTTAAACTATATTAAATACATATTTAACAATAACTTATAAACTTAAGATTTGTAAAAAATTTGTAATCTCTAGACAACATTTAAATATTATGTTGTAAAATATTACTTGTTATATCTTCACTGATATTAGCGGAGTGTTACTCGGACGGACTGTAACTATATATATATATATATGTCGGAGCATAGTAAAAGATTATCGATTAATCGAATCGTTATCGTTGTCTATGGCGTTGGAGTGGGGTAGTAGTCACTTCCGTTGTTTTGACAGTATCTACCCTCGACCCTTTATATGCGATCGACAGTCTGACTGAAGTCTTAGTCGTGCGCGGTCTCTCAAGAAGTGAAGTAGCGTCTAAGTAGTGCTAGTGATAGTGATAGTGTCAAGTGCAGTGTAGTGTGGAAGTGCTGTCCAACTAAGGTCACGTAAGTCCTTATAATGTAATTGCCACGTGGTTAAGTAAACACAATGTTAGGTTAGGTTAGCCTTAGGTTAGGTTAGCCTTGTGTTAGATTCGGTTTATGTGCGTTTAATCTTAGGTTTAAACAGAGAGCCTGAGCAGTGGAGGTGAGTGTCGTAATTACTTAAAGGAATTCCTTAAGCCTACACCTTGGTCACAAGTCCAAGGCACTGCTTAGGTTTCTCTCGTAATTGTTAGAGATCATATTTTCATTCATCGGTTCAATAGGAGTATTTATGTTGCGTTTACCCAATATTCCATTCAATACCATCACCCCCTTTTAGTGTTCCCCAATATTCCCCATCTCCCTCCTTCCATTTCCTTTCACCTCGTTTTAAAATCCCCGACATATATATATATATTTATATCGATGAGTTAAACCCTAAACATTGCTTATTTGAATAAATGGGATTTCCAACGTCATAGATAGATTGATGGAAAGCCACCGTGGCTATACTAACTACCTCCCTAAGTCATAATGTCAAAATACGAAGAGAAGAGACGTACGACGAAGAAAATGTTTGGTCTCTCACAAACCGCCTTTTAAAGGATACCAACCCTAGACGTCCGCCAATCACTATTAAGGTGGATGAAAAGTACACAAAGGATAATTAGAAGACAGCGAGAGCAATGCTCGAGCATTTTTATCCAGAGGACCCACCGGATGTTCTAATTAGTCACCAAAACTTAAGAAGCCGATCATTTGACCCCTGACACTGCTGTCGACGCTCCTTTCACTGAGGAGGAGGTACTGGTTCGTAAAAATTATACGCAAACCCAACAAACAGGACTATCGCTTCTTGGAATCGCACAGACCTATTGGATTACTACCAGTCTTTGGTAAAATGCTCGAAAAGCTCTTTATCAATAGGGTGACTTATGTAGCGGGTAAATCTGGCAAATTACATCCACTCCAATTCAGTTTCAGGGAGCAGACGAGCACAACCATGGCCATCAACAATGCGGAATCTGATGGAATTCGGAATGCAAAATCTGATGGCCGGTTGGTTTTGGATGTTTCCCTGGACATAAAGGCCGCTTGATGGCCGGCGCTTTTCAGTAGACTACGAAATTTGATTGCCCAAAGAACATCTTTAGCCTCATTAAAAGCTACCTCGAGGATCGGGAGGTACTTCTAGACTATGCAAATACTAGAGTGAGTAAAGGCATGACCAAGGGCCCCCATTTTGTGGAACATCATATTAGACGAATTATTAGGGATCAACCTTCCTGAAGGATGTAGCATCCAGGCTTTTGCAGACGATGTTCTTCTGATCGCACACTCAAGCTCACACAGTAAGCTAGAGAACATTGCAAATCTTCTCTTTGAGGCTAAGGCTCTTGATATTATAGTTAATTGGGGAAATAGCGTTAAACTCCAATTTGGTCCTTCCAAGACCAAGTTTATTACTTTCACGCCCACAGCAAAGGCCGCTGAAGTGACTATTAGTGAACAAACCCTTCCTTTCGAAAGGAATATAAAGTTTCTTGCAGTGGTCATTGATGAGAAACCCAAGCCACTCGAATTTTTAATAAATTGTGCCTTTACTGTAGGCCGACTTGAGACACTAAGCCACAAACTGCCCAGACCATCTACCGACAGGTGATAGAACCAATTATCACATAGGCAGCTGGCATTTGGGGACAAGTGGCCTACAAGAAAAATATTAAGAAAAAAGTTCTAGAGCCTGCAGCGAACTTTCGCCATCAAAGCTATACGCAGTTTCAGAACTGCTTCAACTGTAGCCACTATCGCTCTTGCTCAATTTACACCTCTAGACCTAAAGGTACGTGAGGTTCACGAGATTGAGGCTATCAAATTAACCAGAATTACATCATATCTTCCATCGGATATCCATTAGAAACTCCCATTCAGACTCATCAATTGCTTCATCCATCTCAACGCATCTCACTTCCATATCTGTCATTCACAAACCAAAACCAGATACACGATCATTGTCACACTACTAACAACAAAGTCATTCAAATATATATTGACGGAAGCAAGCTCGAGAACTCAACTGTTGGTGCGGCTTTTGTCTGTTATGAGGCAGAGAGGAAAATAACGACCAAGAGATTCAAGCTGTATAAGAGTTGTTCCATTTTTCAAGCCGAACTTCTAGCCATCGTTCGGGCTTACAAATGGGTTGTATCACATTTTCACCCTAATTCCAAATATATTATCTAATTCCAAATATATTATCCTCTCAGACTCATTATCATCTATTAAAGCCATACAAAATAGGAGCAATACTCATCCGCTTATCGCAAGTATCCATCGATCCATACTATTCATTCATACGCGCACCACTAATATACTGGAATTGTCATATAGGAATACCTGGAAATAAGGCTGCTGATGCAGCCGCGAAGAGTGGGGCGGCACTGCACAGAGCATTAGACTACGGTGTATTTCCTATTGTTTTTGCCAAATATTCAATCAAATCTACAGGTCTACATAGAGAATGTTAGAGCAGATACCAAGACTCTGTAACAGGGCGCTGGACTAAATTACTTTTACCAACACTTGGCAATATCAAAAAACTGGTCGAAAACCAAAGTTTCTTTTCAATTGTCACAAATTTTAATAGGGCTATGTTACCACAAAGCGTACTTACATAGATTTAAAATTACTGAAGACGACGCCTGTCCTTGCGACCAATTAACAACTCAAACACTCTCTCATCTATTCGAGCAGTGTCCTAGATTTATCTCACCCAGACTAGACCACATCTGATGTGATAATGCAGGTGTTTCTCCCTTCATTCTAACCGAGGTTATGAAGAAAGAGAGCACCCTAAGTTTTTTATAAAATTTTCGAGATATATAGTCGATTAGTTGAAGCACTTCAACAATACATGAAACACCGGACTGATACTGTAAATAACTTATGTATACATAAAAGGTGTAAAGTATATCTGTCAATAACTATTAAATTCATAAATAGGTTAAGAAGTGTAAAATAGGTTTCGTTTCATATTAGGTTAGTTTAGTATTAATTATAAAATAATATTTTAATATTAATTTAATGTTTTAATATTTATTTTATCTGTTTGTACAAAATATCTTAACATATATATTTTAAATATTACTTCTGTCAACTTGTCCAACAATGTTAGAGCTGTTTGGAAACGTTTTGCTGTAGCAGTATCAAATAGCGGTTGCAGACATCTTCTCTAAAAATTTGCGAATATTTTTAACACTATGCGATACTCAGTTTAGAATTATCAAGTTACTACAGAACACCCTGTAGTTACAGTTCGACATTTCCCAATGCGAGCAAACCTATATAATTTAAAAAAAAAGACTTCAATTATAATATCGCTTTAAATACCCGGAGCGAGGCTAGGGCAGGCCGCTTGGTTATAATAAAAATATGTTTCTAATATTTTATCTCCCTTTTTTATGACATGTCTATTTTCTGTCGTCACAGAAATGTCGATTACAAAACCTCGGCCAAGTACGAGTAGGACTTACGTAGAAAACTGTTGTGACTATAATCAACACAACCCGGTAATGGCCAACTGCTGAGTCGGTCATAGTCCACCACGCTGACCCAGTGTGGGTTGGCAGACTTCACACACTTTTGAGAACATGAAGCACTCTCAGGAGTGCAGGTTTTCTCACTATGTTTTTCTTTCCCGTTAAAGCAAGCTATATTTTATTTCTTAAAACGCACAACTCAGAAAAGTCAGAGGTGTGTGCTGTGTGGGGGATCGAACTCAAGTCTTAACCCATTTTAGGACATCACTGCTTTTTCGTTGTGACTTTACCAACTGCAACAAAATATTTTTTACGTAATTTTACACTTTGAATATACCTTATAAAACGGTTAAAAGGACAGTGTTCTGTGAACACTGAAAAGTATTCGAAACATCAGGAAATCAAATAAAAGACCATAAACGCGATATAAACCGTTTTATAAAGTGTTTTCAAATGTATGTATAACAATTGTGAAAACCTAAGAAATCATAATTTTACACTTTTGGGACTATTCCTATAAATTTTATTCTTATATTTTATTCCTATATTTTTTTAGATTTAGAGTCTTGTGAGAATAAAAAAGAGAATAAATATACCTTTTGATTACGTTCACCTAAGTGAACTTCTAAAAGTGTAATTTTGTTTGTAACTCCCAAGTTGTTTGTAACTCCAAGGGACTGTACATTTTCACTTGATACAAATGTACAGTTGTACAGTACAAAAAAAAAAATTGTCCGGAAAACCCAAAAATTGGCATCTATTTTTACGCCTTTTCAAAACCAAAAAACCAAAAAAGTTATATTAGATCAACCTTGTCCTAATAATTATTAGTTACTTAAATGGATATTGTGCAGTGTAGTGCATATGTCTATTATCATCAGTGACAAGTTATCTATCGGTCAACAACTTTAACCTTAAAGATTACTGTTTGATGATATTGCTCTTGCCTACCAGTAATACGTTCTTCAGTATAAGTCGTATCAAGTCGGTGTGAAGAGATAGAGTTTCTATTTCTATTTTTTTTGCTCTTTTTACAATTTCAAGTGATAAGTGTGGAAAAGCCATGTTGACATATTTGGTGCTTTACTTGATACGGATAGAGATTTATTAGTGGAAGTGAATTTTTCTGCAGCGGATGCGACTGCCACAGGTAAATATAATTATGTAAAATTAATTTTAGTTTCAATTAAACTATAAATATAAAAAGATCAATATTAATCAATAAAAAATATGTATATAAATTAATCTAACCAGTAATTATTGAAGTTTATTGTTAAGACTTGCAAATAATAATAAGCTTAACCTCTTGAAACTATTACTTTATAACTCGCTATTTGAATTATTTTTCTTCTACTATATTCCATTCCACTTGGGTTAAAGATCGTAACGCTCGCGAATAAGTGGAACGTGAAAACCGTGGTTGTCGTGAATGCTTAGAGGATCACACTCATTAAGTGCGAACGCTCATTCTACATGTTATTTTAATTTGACCACGTGATATAACGTTGACATATGTCATTCACATTTTTTAGGTTTTCTATATGCGTTAACAATTGTAGAAAGTCAACTAGGCTAAGACCCCTGAGCTATTCGAATTACCCCCATGATAGAACAATTAATAAATTAAGTAATCTTTGAGATTTACCAACAATCTCATTTATGTGTTTATTCCAGCGGAGTGGTCCTATCTAGCCATAATCCGAGATATTTATAATCGCTGACTGAGACAATTGAATTACTGTTTATTGTTAAAGTTAAATTTATATTTCGTCTTCTACCTCTGCTAAATATGCAATATTTACTTTTTTTTTCTGAAAATTTTAATCCAAGGTCATCAAGTATTAAAGTAAAATTGTCTAGAGCTTGTTGAAGTATGTTTGCGCTTTATAAAATATTTTTGTGAGTTGAGTACAGAACAAAATCGTCCGCGTACTGACAAATGAAAACATTACTAATTGTTTGACATAGTTTAAAAGTAGCTATATTAAAAAGTAATGGTGATAGAGGGTCACCTTGCGCTAATCCTTTACGTGCGTATCTTATATACTGTCAGCAATTTACATTATTATTTTTAATTTGTAAATGTCTTTCTATCAAAAAATTCCAAATATAAACACAGATTCTCTTGCTCACATTCAAATCATCAAGAATCGTAACAAGCTTATCTATTAGTATATTATTATATGCGCTTTCTATATTTAAAAAACAAGCTAAAGTAGGTTTATTATCAGAGAAACCAATGTTTCTCACATTACATGGCCAACAAGATTATCTTCGTGCATAGACCTAATAGCCAGCAATATTAAGTCTTCCTCTGCGGAAATCCAACATTTAGGTCTTTTGGACCATAATACCGCACAAACCTTAACAATAATAGTAGACAAAGTGATATATAAGATTACATGGTTTGAGTATAGAAGAGATTTCAATTAGAAAAATGTTAATAAATTTATAAAATGCATCCTTAGTTTTTCAGATATCATAGACACTGAAAACGCTAATGAAGCCCTTAACTAATTCCATGACGTTTTGACGCTTTTTTATGTACTATGTTTTCCAAATAAGACAAAATGGATAATATCTTAATGACAAAATGGTATTAAGAAATCTAGTATACAGTAAAGAAGATTACATTTAACATATATACTTTCAGGATTGAATAAAAACATAAATAAAAAACATTTTCTTAAATACAATTATTTATTATAAAAATGTATACAAAAGTCGAAGCAGTTACACAACACAGAACTACTTTTCTAAAACCTTCACCTCAGCGACGCGAGGACGGGTCAGGATTGTCGACATAAAATACATAAAAAAACAAGTGAGTCCAATAATTGCAAATTTTATTAATATGTCTATAGCTCAGGGCGTGTATCAGAATGAATTAAAATTATCGCTAATTAGACCTACATATAAACAGGGTTGCCACTTAAACTATTCGAATTATAAGCCGATAGCCACATGCGTTCCCCATACTCCCAGAGCAGGCATATCACTCACGATATTCGTGTTGTCGGGCATGATTACGAGTGCCTGGCGAGTGGGGGGCGTATATGTAAATGTAACAAAATTGAATGTTTTTTTTTTTTTAATGTAACTAGGTCGGCAAACAAGCGTACGGCTCACTTGATGATAAGCAATTACCGTAGCTTATAGACGTTTGCAACACCAGAAACATTGCAAGCGCGTTGCCGACCCTGTCCCCAATTTCCCCCAGGAGCTCTGGTCACCTTACTCACCAACAGGAACACAACACTGCTTTAGAGTAGTGTTATTTAGCTGTGATCTTCTGTAAGGTCGAGGTACTACCCCAGTCGGGCTGCTCCATATTTGAGCAGGAAGTTTCCTGCTGTGCCCTACCTCAGTTGAATGTGTCAAAAAATTTAAATATCTAGGTCTAATCATAGATCCTTATTTTTCTTGGAAATTACATGTGTTTGATGTCAGTAAAAAACTTAGAGCAATCCTTATAAAATTCAAACATTTAAAATATAGTCTCAATAAAAAATTGTTATATATGATAATATACTTTGCAATGGCTGACTCGATAATATCTTACGGGTTAAGCAGCTACGGAAGAACTTTTAAAAGCTATCTCAATAATATCAAACAATTACAAATTATGTTTATTACATTTAATATCACAATTTTTTTTACATTTAATATCACAATTTTACGTTTATTATCGGAATTTTGTTTCAACAAAATGCCTATTTATAAATATTTAGGCCAATTGTAAACTTATTATACTTATAAAATATCTCTAAAAATTAATCAGTCATTTTGACTATGTTTAAAGATGGCACCTTATTATACTCGTATGCTACCTTTGGTAAATGAGATCTGAAAATAATAAAAATAATGTAAGTTGGAATATAAGCTTTAAGCTGTGAGCTCTCTTTAAGGGTAAAAACGGTTTTTACTGTTTTCAAAGGCTTCGGCACTGATCTATATATGATTTATAAAGTATCCTTTTGTCTATTTTAAATTGATATTAAAATTATTCAGAAGTTGAAACAACAAAAATTTATTTTGCTTCAAGACTTAGCTTATCAAAGTAAAAAATACTAAAAATTAATTTTCAAGAAAAGCTCACTTTAATCAGTAAACTGATTTAAAAACTCAAGATTCGGTGACTACTGATATTATTAATACCATTATACAAATTGTAAACTTACCGACGATTTTTAGGATCCTTGCATCTATTTCCAATGTATATCTGTCCTTTGGAACATTTCCCTACGCGGATGCTTTCACGCTTGATTCTTAACACACTATTTTGATCTCGCGGGTTCTCCTCTATTTTCATTGTTTGTAAGTCAACTGCTCTACAGTCGACGAACAACACGACCACACTCAAGATCCACTATATAACTATAATCAGCTGTGCAGGTGGGCACACGATGTGGGCCTAATTATAAATGCACAAAAAACCAAATTGATGCACTTGCAATCACCATATATAAAAAATCTAATACAGCCAACCATCGTCTCTCACCTGCACACCTGCTTACATCAAAATAACATACAGTGTAAGTGTCTGCCGCTAGAAATAGTGGACCAACATACATACTTAGGCCTGGTGATTGATAACAGATTTAACTGGAGACCCCATATTAATAGCATTTGTGATAAACTACGTGCTATTCTATGTAAATTTGTAATACTTAAAACTAAAATTCCTTATCAAACTTTACGTATGCTGTATATGGCTTTAGCAGAATCTGTTATCAATTACGGCCTTAGTAGCTAGGGCAGAACCTTCAAAAGTTATGTTGATGAAATATATAAAATACAAAAGAGAATTCTGAAAGCAATGGTTCCATCACATATTAAAATATTATATATTAATGATAAAAACGGTTTATTTAAATACTGTCAAATTGTCAATTTATATGACAGAATACACTTAGAAATTATTAGTGAAGAATACGAGCACCTAAAAGAATTAAAATATGGGGTAAGACCTCCTCAACTTCGTCACCTAGAGTATTTACCACATTTTGACGTACCAAACTACAAAAATGACTATGGAATGCGCACTTGGCAGTGTCTGTTACCAATAATATTGAACAATCTACCTAAAAGCATTATAGATCAATTAATGATAAGCAAAGATACCAAGCATTTAAAATTGGTATTAAAAAGGTGGTATATACAAGGTAAATATAACATATAGATATATGTATAGCATATGTAACTGCACTATGTTATTTAAACATTTATATTCTTTTTTTTTTTCATTCCTTATGTGGCTCACTCCCACACATAAGCCATACAAGCTTCAGTGGGAGTAACATTATGTTTAAATTTATAAAGTTCTGATATAAATAAATAAAATTATAAAATTCAAACATTTAAAATATAGTCTCAATAAAAAATTGTTATATATGATAATATACTTTGCAATGGCTGAGTCGATAATATCTTACGGGTTAAGCAGCTACGGAAGAACTTTTAAAAGCTATCTCAATAATATCAAACAATTACAAATTATGTTTATTACATTTAATATCACAATTTTTTTTACCTTTAATATCACAATTTTACGTTTATTATCGGAATTTTGTTTCAACAAAATGCCTATTTATAAATATTTAGGCCAATTGTAAACTTATTATACTTATAAAATATCTCTAAAAATTAATCAGTCATTTTGACTATGTTTAAAGATGGCACCTTATTATACTCGTATGCTACCTTTGGTAAATGAGATCTGAAAATAATAAAAATAATGTAAGTTGGGATATAAGATTTAAGCTGTGAGCTCTCTTTAAGGGTAAAAAACGGTTATCTCGATTTCCGACAAAACTACTATATTTGTTTTTACTTTTTACTTTTTACTGTTTTCAAAGGCTTCGGCACTGATCTATATATGATTTATAAAGTATCATTTTGTCTATTTTAAATTGATATTAAAATTATTCAGAAGTTGAAACAACAAAAATAAAATGCTCACTTTAATCAGTAAACTGATTTAAAAACTCAAGATTCGGTGACTACTGATATTATTAATACCATTATACAAATTGTAAACTTACCGACGATTTTTAGGATCCTTGCATCTATTTTTAATGTATATCTGTCCTTTGGAACATTTCCCTACGCGGATGCTTTCACGCTTGATTCTTAACACACTATTTTGATCTCGCGGGTTCTCCTCTATTTTCATTGTTTGTAAGTCAACTGCTCTACAGTCGACGAACAACACGACCACACTCAAGATCCACAATATTATGAAGAACCTCATCGTAGCACCTGTTATAATTATAAGTTGATTATAATCAAATAAACTTTAAGTTTTAATAAAATAAATAAACTTTTGCTGCGACAGTATAAGAAAAAACGTGTGTATCTGACTGCTACTGAACGTAAAATGGCAATTGATTATACCAATACCAAGGGATGATCTGTGAATCGTGTGTTGAATACACAGGCGCCTCTTCTCTCTTCTATACTAATGAATATGAGTCATTTTATAGCTGTGCGCAGCGTAGAGAACGTTGCTTTACTCGTCTCGTCGACGAATTCGAACCTAATGAGCGATCGGCACTCTGCTAACTCAGTCGAACGACAACCGGACGCTGTGTGTTATTCCGCTACGAACGTACGACGTACGAGTCGATCGCATTGAAGTCGAAATCGAAATCACAGCCGTTCATCTGCCAAAATAGCGATTCAAACAAAGTTATTGTAAACATACTTTTTCGCGACTGCTCCTCGACTGTTCACGTTTAATATTAGTCGTTTTACGTAATTATCATATTGTTTTACAACGAATTTATAAAATACGCCCATGAAGAAATTCATAAAAAAGGTAGTTATATGGACACAAATAACTATCGTCCAATAACAATTTTACCATGTATTGACAAAGTGATTGAAAAGTGTTTCGGTGACCAAATAAACATGTTTTTCATACAAAATGAAATTATTAATAAAAATCAGTTTGGTTTTCAACAAAACAGAAATACTTCTCAATTACTTGCTAAATTTACAAATGAGGTTAATTCATACATGAATAATCAGAGTCATATGCTCGTTATCTTCATAGATTTTAGTAAGGTTTTTGATGTTCTAAATTACAACACTTTATTCTCCAAACTTGAGCAAAATGGTATACTTACAGGGGCCAATCCTTAATTTAATTAAAAGTTATCACACCGGCCGCTCGACGGTGGTAAAAGTAGCAGGAGAGTATAGTAACAAAATAAACACATTGCAAGGAACAGCCCAGGGATCTGTCATAGGATCTTTAGAATACCTACTTTATGCTAACGATATGTGCAATATTTTCAGTGATTGCTCTGTATACCAATTTGCAGATGACACATGTATTTTAGTAGCCAATAAAAACATAATTGAAGCCCAAAATGTACTACAATATAACTATAATCAGCTGTGCAGGTGGGCACACGATGTGGGCCTAATTATAAATGCACAAAAAACCAAATTGATGCACTTGCAATCACCATATATAAAAAATCTAATACAGCCAACCATCGTCTCTCACCTGCACACCTGCTTACATCAAAATAACATACAGTGTAAGTGTCTGCCGCTAGAAATAGTGGACCAACATACATACTTAGGCCTGGTGATTGATAACAGATTTAACTGGAGACCCCATATTAATAGCATTTGTGATAAACTACGTGCTATTCTATGTAAATTTGTAATACTTAAAACTAAAATTCCTTATCAAACTTTACGTATGCTGTATATGGCTTTAGCAGAATCTGTTATCAATTACGGCCTTAGTAGCTAGGGCAGAACCTTCAAAAGTTATGTTGATGAAATATATAAAATACAAAAGAGAATTCTGAAAGCAATGGTTCCATCACATATTAAAATATTATATATTAATGACAAAAACGGTTTATTTAAATACTGTCAAATTGTCAATTTATATGACAGAATACACTTAGAAATTATTAGTGAAGAATACGAGCACCTAAAAGAATTAAAATATGGGGTAAGACCTCCTCAACTTCGTCACCTAGAGTATTTACCACATTTTGACGTACCAAACTACAAAAATTACTATGGAATGCGCACTTGGCAGTGTCTGTTACCAATAATATTGAACAATCTACCTAAAAGCATTATAGATCAATTAATGATAAGCAAAGATACCAAGCATTTAAAATTGGTATTAAAAAGGTGGTATATACAAGGTAAATATAACATATAGATATATGTATAGCATATGTAACTGCACTATGTTATTTAAACATTTATATTCTTTTTTTTTTTCATTCCTTATGTGGCTCACTCCCACACATAAGCCATACAAGCTTCAGTGGGAGTAACATTATGTTTAAATTTATAAAGTTCTGATATAAATAAATAAAATTATAAAATTCAAACATTTAAAATATAGTCTCAATAAAAAATTGTTATATATGATAATATACTTTGCAATGGCTGAGTCGATAATATCTTACGGGTTAAGCAGCTACGGAAGAACTTTTAAAAGCTATCTCAATAATATCAAACAATTACAAATTATGTTTATTACATTTAATATCACAATTTTTTTTACCTTTAATATCACAATTTTACGTTTATTATCGGAATTTTGTTTCAACAAAATGCCTATTTATAAATATTTAGGCCAATTGTAAACTTATTATACTTATAAAATATCTCTAAAAATTAATCAGTCATTTTGACTATGTTTAAAGATGGCACCTTATTATACTCGTATGCTACCTTTGGTAAATGAGATCTGAAAATAATAAAAATAATGTAAGTTGGGATATAAGATTTAAGCTGTGAGCTCTCTTTAAGGGTAAAAAACGGTTATCTCGATTTCCGACAAAACTACTATATTTGTTTTTACTTTTTACTTTTTACTGTTTTCAAAGGCTTCGGCACTGATCTATATATGATTTATAAAGTATCATTTTGTCTATTTTAAATTGATATTAAAATTATTCAGAAGTTGAAACAACAAAAATAAAATGCTCACTTTAATCAGTAAACTGATTTAAAAACTCAAGATTCGGTGACTACTGATATTATTAATACCATTATACAAATTGTAAACTTACCGACGATTTTTAGGATCCTTGCATCTATTTCCAATGTATATCTGTCCTTTGGAACATTTCCCTACGCGGATGCTTTCACGCTTGATTCTTAACACACTATTTTGATCTCGCGGGTTCTCCTCTACTTTCATTGTTTGTAAGTCAACTGCTCTACAGTCGACGAACAACACGACCACACTCAAGATACACAATACTATGAAGAACCTCATCGTAGCACCTGTTATAATTATAAGTTGATTATAATCAAATAAACTTTAAGTTTTATTAAAATAAATAAACGTTTGCTGCGACAGTATAAGAACTGCTACTGAACACAAAGGCGCCTTGCGAACTAAACCGAGCGACGTAGCCGCGCGTTAGACTCGCAAGTAATGAATATGAATTCAACTAATAAAAATGAATGAATTCATATTCACATAAAATGCTCATGCTCAAGAGAGCATTATTAGTGCATAAAGATTAGAGTACATAAGATCGTTGCTTTACTCGTCTCGTCGACGAATTTTGAACGGATCTTTGTAGTACACGAATTTTGTACACGAATTTTACTCCAATATATCTTTAAACGGAAAGCAGCTTTTATTTAACACGAAGTCCTCAAGATCGGAAGCCACCGAACTAACATATTGTGGACCTGCGAAGCCGAATGAGAAGACCAGAACCTGCATCGTCATCGCCCAGCCCTGCTTCGGTCAGGTTTTCCGATCCTTTCTTTGTTCCTTGCGGTGTTGAAACTGTACCTGAATTTATTTAAATACGAATATTTCGCGATCGAGGTTTCATCAAACAAAACTGTAAGTACCTTATTCCTTACTTTTCTTACTGATTTAAATTACTTTTCGTATTGATTTAAACGCTATACAGAAATTTCATTATTTAAGATCGTCACTTAGTGGTAGTGCATTACAGGTGATCAGTTCATTAGAATTCACAGCTTCTATTTACATACATGCGTGGGCACTACTTGAAAATAGATTTCATAACACGAGGTTATTAGTTCATAACCATTTAAAATCTTTATTTTCGATTACGTCTTTAAAGCAGGAATCTGCATTACATATTAGAAAACTAATAGATTCCGTATTAAGAAATCTTCGCTCTTTGAAAACTTTAGATGAACCCACCGAGTCATGGGATACATTCATAATATATCTAATTGTTTCGAAGTTAGATTCATCCACTGAGCGTGATTGGGAAAATCATATAGGTACTATTTGTTCGAATCCTTCTAAAAAGTTGAAATTGGACGATTTGCTGACATTTCTCAGAAATAAAGCTGATGTGTTAGATATGATATGTTCAAATAAATCACAACACAAAACTAGTACACAAGTTGAACATAAAAATTTCTGTAATAAAAATAACGCGTCAGTACATACTTATGTTACATAGCTCGTAAGGATGCTGAATCGTGTCGAATAGTATCGATTTTAGCTTGGCTTAGGCAAAATTTGCTTACCCTCAATTTGGCTAAAACTACATATGTAACTTTTGCTGCGTCTCCCTTCTCTCAAGCTCCGTTATCTCTGTCTATACGTACTCATACCTGTGCTCACCTCAATGCTCAAAATTGCAACTGTGCTACTATACAACGATCTATGTCAACAAAATATCTCGGTGTAATTTTAGACGGATTCTTAACATGGAAATACCAAATAGACTCAATGGTTTCAAAATTACGAAAGCTAATGTATATTTTTAAAAAGCTAAGAAATGTTATGGACTTTAAATGTTTGAAAGATGTATATTATGCACTGGGTCAATCTATTATGACATATTGTATATCATGCTGGGGTGGTTCTGGAAAAACGTTTATGATAAAATTAGAAAGAGCCCAAAGAGCGGTTTTAAAAGTTATGTGTAATAAGCCAAGCCACGCTGAGCTTTTTTATGACTCAAGGGTACAAACTGTAAAGAGAAGATATCTATCCTCTGACCTTGCATATCTGCAAACGCAAATGCATAGCATGGCTAAAGACCTTATCCTATGTCGAGACAGAGGATCTTTTAATAATTATTAAAGCTTAAATGGAAAAAGAAAAATATATATATGTGTATATATATATATATATATATATATAATTCAAGCAGACATACAAAAATTGTGATGACAAATCTATAGCGTCTATTATTTTAAACGATATATTTGTAGACGATTTAATAACTGGTCACGATGACTACCAACAGTTATTATGCATTTGCGAAAAAGTATCACGAGTTTTGCTATCTGGGTGTTTTTCCCTTCGTAAGTGGACGTTTAACTCTGACGTGACAGAAAACGCATCCAATTCTATGTTTGAGAGCGAACACGTACAGAATAAAACTCTCGGTATAAATTGGCATAGCTTAGATAGATTTTGGATTCCCATTTGTACGTACTGGTGTGGATTATGCTGGACCAATGTGTATATTGAACCGAAGAGGCAGAGGAGCTCATTTAACTAAAGCGTATGTATGTCTTTTCGTTTGTTTTCTTACGCGAGCGGTTTAGAACTTGTCACTAGTCTCTCCACGAACGATTATATTTTAGCACTTAAACGTTTTATTAGTAGACGAGGCAAACCAGATATTCTTTATTCAGATAATGGTAAAAATTTTGTCGGTGCTGAAAAAGAATTTTCTAATTTTTTAAACAATAATTCTAAACACATTGTTGATTTTACTACCAATGAAGGCATTAAATTTCATTTTATTCCCCCATATTCACCCCATTTTTCTGGTATATGCGAGAGAGGGATAAGGTCGTGTAAACATCATCTTAGACGAATAATTGGTAACTCGAGTTGCTGCTTGAATTTATTGGTAAAGCGGGACTAACTTTAAATCTGGGAAAATATTGTTTCAACGTTTTTTTTATAGACGCCTTAATAGCTAGATTTGATTTGTCTAATCAAGAGTAATGCCTCAAGGATGAGATGAACGATGGTCAAATGAATTTCACCAGCTGAAGAAAACAATAACTTACCCATATTAGCAATTTACAATAGTTCTGAAGCTGCACATAGATCCAATTTATTAAGGGCTATAATATTCCATATATTATTATAACGTGATCAGAATAAGTCATCTCTTTGAGCTGTAGTTTTAGTTAGTCGTTAGAAAACCATAGAGGAACTACGTTTTCATTCCTATAAACTGGAAACACTTGCTACACCTTTTGTGCAGATCATAGTCCAGTTGATTGGAATGGAATTCAAGGTTAAGACCTCTTATATTGCACAAATTATTGCACATTATTGCACAAAAGAAATGCATCCGTGCAATATGTGGTATACCGCCGTATGAATCTTGTAAACTTATATTTAAAAAACTAGGTGTACTAACACTACCAAGCATTTATATATTTGAATTGGCATTTTTCGCTAAATTAAATAATAGCCTATTTATAAAGGCACGAGAAATGCATTTGAGAAACACAAGAAATCCTGAGAGATTAATACATCAAAAAAAACCAAAAACGGCTCTATACTTAAGGAATTGTAATGCAATGTGTGTTAAAATATTCAACTCCTTACCGACAAAAATTAAAGAGCTTTCTGGGCAAAAATTTAAAATAACTTTAAAAACCTGGCTTACAGATTACGCATTTTACTCAATAAATGAATTTTTACAAATGGGGCCAAAGAAATGATTGATTATAAATATTCTTAAATCATTATATTATAGATTATCATTATATTCCTGACATATGTATTTAATTTAGTTTTAAGACTTTATATGTTGCATGCCAGAAATGGTTGAATTAATGTAAAATTCAGTGCAATTAAATAAATAAATAAAATAAATTATACTGCCTTTTGTTCAAAATTAGTAAAGGCAGATCTTATACCTAGAATAGCCTGTTGGTGGCTGCCCTTTCAGGAATTTACTACTAATTAAAATTGAATTTCATCCGGGAACTCAGTTAGTACACACTGATGCATTTTAGGGTTAGCAATCGTATATTCAGAGTAGTAGGTAGTTTTACTAAATTTGTAATTTTGCCTTCTAAAAAGAATACGAAAAAAATAGTTAAGATTCAGTTACGATTATTCAGGACATATTTGGTTTGTTTGGTAATTGAATTGGTATTATAATTATTTTTTTGGTAGATCAAATAGCATTATTTCTGACAGAGAAACTTGTACCTACAAGTTACTCTGAATATAGTCCAAACTTAACGTGGTAATGGACACAGCGATATAATAATTACGCAACATTTTGCCATGGTAAATATGACGGAGACTGGGATACAATAATATCATGGGAAACGTAAGGCGCCAAGTGTTTGGTAGTCATCTACTGTTAACGAAGCAAAACCTAACATTAAAGAACCAGACATCTCTAGAGGATTTTCAGCGTTCAGTAGAGATACCAAATCAATAGGAGAAGATGAAATGTCGTTATGACAAGAAGAGATTGAAGTCAAGACTATCAGAATATGAGATAAGTAGTTTTAATATTAATAAAAACTTTATTGGACATAATAGAAAGTTTTGATGGGTGTTTCAAAAAGTAATCTATACTGATAATAAAATCGTACACAAGCTGTGTCTGTACGTTGGAGATTTTTGGAAAAAAGTAGTAAGAACTTAATACAAAAATAGTTTTTGAACTTTTTGTCTGTTCATCTGTTTGCGTACACAAACGCATCACTATATAACTGTTGTACCGTTGTAAATGAAATTTGGGTAGTTTATAACTTAGATTAGAAAATAAGATACTTTTTATCCTGCAGAATTGCGCAGTTCCTATAAGGATTGAGCAGTGTTAGTGGTGGCTATATAGTTGAATTGATGAAATTAATGAATTAATTTGTAGCTTAAGAATCGACACGTAAAATACTTTTATTCTGTAGCTTAATGAATCAACACATAGAATACTTTTATCCAGAACGAAAGTTTTTTTGGGATAAGTATTATTATTTTTACAAGAACTGCTGGAGTGATATGAATGAAATTTTGTACACATATAGTTTGTTATATGAATCGACGTGGACATAGTCACGCGGGGTGACTAGTACAGTAATATTTTCTCAGTAAATATGCTAAAACCGTGGGTAAAAGTTATAATTTCGAAATCCTTATCAGTGATACTGATGACGTTGTTACAGACTAATATCTAACAAACGTTAGTTTGCACTGACTGATTGATAAGTTTGTTTAGTAAAATATCTATCATAAAATAATTGTAAAATATATTTATTGTTGGTTATTGAAATGATTTCTTATATTCGTAGTGAAAGATTGAATGAATTGATGCCACTAATAAGAGGAACAAATGGTTGGTGCCGTTTTATCTGGAGCAGGAAAGCGGTAGATATAAAATCAATTAGGACAGACCGTAGCTCATTGTGCGGGCAAGCGGTGATCCTATATTGTTTGAAGAAAGGCCGAAGCTCCTTGTGCGGGCAAGCGGTGATCCTATATTGTTTTTAGAAAGGCCGAAGCTCCTTGTGTGGGCAAGCGGAAGATATAAAATCATTTTGGACAGACCGAAGCTCCTTATGTGGGCAAGCGGTAGATTTAAATTCATTTAAGACAGGCCGAAGCTCCTTGTGCGGGCAAGCGGTAATCCTATTTTCTTTGAAGTCAAACTGAAGCTTCTTGTGCGGGCAAGCGGTGATCTTATATTCTTTGAAGTCAAACTGAAGCTCCTTGTGCGGGCAAGCGGTGATCCTATTTTCTTTGAAGTCAAACTGAAGCTTCTTGTGCGGGCAAGCGGTGATCTTATATTCTTTGAAGCCAAACTGAAGCTACTTGTGCGGGCAAGCGGTGATCATATATCCTCCGAAGTCATACCGAAGCTTCTTGTGCGAGCAAGCGGTGATTCTCCATTCTCTGAAGTCAGGCTGAACCTCCTTGTGCGGGCCGGTGGTGATTCTATATTCTCTGAAGTGATTTTGTTTTATCTGAAGGGAGACTGTAGCTCGACCTTAGGTGGCAAGCGATAATATGTATTCCCTGAGTCAGCAGCAAGCAGAGTGTGCAAGAAGTTTAGGCCAATGCATATGGCTGCAGTTGGACTGTTCTGATAACAATACAGCCCATGAGCCTGCAGTACGTTAGATGGTTACTTGTAAAGGACGACACATTGGATGATGTAAAATCAGTGCGTTTGTTGTCGTGTTGTTACTCATAGCGCATTATTACACCTTTTGCACTTAAAATACCAAAAACACTAAAAACTGCTACGCATTTCACGCGCTACAGTTGTGGTTTACTAGTGAATGGCTTATTACATAAATAGGTCAATTTATTTGTGGGGAATAATGCTTTCAAGTTAAGAATGAGGACATTCTATAAGTTCAGAATGGCCGATAACTTTTAACTAGTATTACGTGATATAATTAGTGTTATCTAACATATTGTGATTGTGTGCCTATGTATATTGTGTGTATGGCACAATAATTAATGTTAGTAGGTAATATCCAACTCACAACAACAAGATATTATGCCGTTTAGGCGTGTGAATATTTAATATGAATATGAAATTAATGTCACATAAAATTTACCAATTTAAGACAAGAAAAAGTAAAATTAATGATTATTAAAATTAGTTGTTACGAAATGTCGAATACAATTCAAAATTATGACATTTGCATATTTGTAAAAATATCCACACAATTAGTGATGTCGGTCGGTCTCAAAGATATCCAAATAAACTCTACGTACCACGCTGTAATGTTGCATATACAAGCAGAATATATGTTTTATGGCCGTAAGAGTTTATAATAACTTGCCACCTCATATTCGAAGCCTATTTTCTCTCGCGTTTAAAAGACAAGTAAAGACATAACTGCCAGAAAAGTTATATGACAGTATCAATGAATATATTAATCTCTAGATTTTGCATGCATAAATATTCTAAAATTATATATATAAATAATTTGGATTACTACTATTCTACATATTCTTTAATAGTACAGTGCCAGCTCGGTATTAAAAATTCAAACATTTTTCTAAACAAATTTTAATAGTAATTTTTGATGTCAGATGGTATCTTATTATAAATTTTGATCGTCATACAAGCAGTTGTTGCTAACAATTAATAGCTTTTGTATTGGTGCCTTCATTGTATCATGTTCATTTATTGTGGACGCATATTTGTTTCTAAGTATAAAAAAAAAACCACTGCCCCATCACTATATTGTATGTATTTGCCAATTAGTCGGTATTTTTGTTTTGTCCTAAAATATTATAAATTTTGGTTGGTTTGATCAACATTTTTTTAATTAAAGTGCAATGAGTTATTTTTTTACATCTTTATTGTAAAAATAAATGCTGTATTGTTCAAAAGTAAGAAATTAAAATAAGCTATTTCATAAAATGTAATAATGGATATGCAATATGTAAGAGTTGGCTCCAAGAGTACCTAAGCGAGACTGTATCGGACAGACGAGTATATCAGAATGGCCGACTGTTAACTATTGCAAATTTAATAAATTATATTATTTAATAATTTTATAAGTAAAACCTTATTTTATCATTAAAATATATAACATCGCTGTCAAATGAATGCTGTCATTCTTGGATTAATTGGAAAAACTGTAAATGAGGGTGTAATCTAAAAGTAAATATAAGGATTATATTGGAAGCATGTGTATCTATTTCGGACCCCTTATGCGAGAGTTAAAAATATTAACAGTATCATTATGTTAAGAAGTGCATTTCCTTCTACGGCTCAAAACGAAAAATTATTAATGTGTCTGGAAGAGAGGCGCTATCTTACCACATGGTACGCCCGAACCACGCACGCACGAGACCGCACTCAAGCTGCTTGGCAAATAGGTGAATATTTTTGTTTCAATTACAGTTGGATGGACCTTCAGCAACACCATCTGGCATAGCTACACCGCCTGCATCAATACAACAGACTGCTGTACCACATATGAGTGGCCATGTTGCCTCTGCATGTATGTTTTGCCCAAATTTAATATGTAGTAGTAGTTTTTATATGTGTAGTGTAAAGTGAACCACATAATAAATGTATTTGCTTTGTGTTGCCTCTAACTATGGATCCGTTGCTTATTGTTTTCATAGCACCAAGGAGGCGTCCAATGGCAAAAGGAAGACGACGTGTGATTAAGCGGAAACCGCCGGCGCAGAGGCACTCTCAAATGGAAAGCCTCACTGAGCGTTTCATAGCTATTGAGGAGAAACGTCTGGGAAATGAAGCTAGCATTATTGATAATCAAAAAAAATGTATGAAATTTTCTTGGATATAAGTAAGGCTATGTCTAACCAGACAAATGCCATTCAAGAGTATGCCAAGCCACCCGGGCGTTAGCAGAAAATAGAGATTAGCCATATTTTTTAGTTACATTATTATTGAATTAGGAGCTTTAGAATTTGATTAATATGATTAAAAATAAATATGTATACAAGAAAATCGTGTATTTATTAATTACAACCTGATAAATTAAAACTAAATTTTAAAACAAAGCACAAAATAAAAATTATTTAAAAAAAATTAAACTGACTTAAAAATGCAATGCAATTTACGTAATTAAAAGGTAATTGAAAAGGGCGAAATAAAATTTTGACACTGATACCTAAGTGATTTTATTTAGAATTACGTTGTTAAAACTAACAGGTAGTGTAGAATATGCATTACATTTGTCGTGCTCTCCATGAGTTGATGCTCTCAACTGAGTGACTAACTCTTGCTTATGTACTTGGCCAGTCATTAAATTATCGTGTACCGTGAGTTGTGCCAAGGTTTGGATTAATCTAGCCTCTTCAATCATTTCCCTCTGGCTTAATTCAGGTGCTGGCAGCCCTGGGGGCCAATTCTACTAAGTAAATTTTGTCTCTAACGCAACTAAAACGCAGCTGAATCTCAGCCTTTACGCTATTTCTTATTCTACTAATGAATAACAAAGTATGCAGTTCAGTTTACGTTGATGGTTGACGATCGATCGAATCTAATGAGCGATCCGCATTCTGCTAGTGCTCAGTCGAACGACAGCCGGACGCTGTGTGTTATTCCGCTACGAAATAGACGTACGAGTCGATCGCATTGAAGTCGAACCGCAGCCGTTCATCTGTCAAAATAGCGATTCAAACAAAGTTATTGTAAACCTACTTTTTCGCGACTGCTCCTCGACTGTTCACGTTTAATATTAGTCGTTTTACGTAATTATCATATTGTTTTACAACGAATTTATAAAATACGCCCATGAAGAAGGTATTAAATAAGTTAGGAGTACAAATTTTTCAGTCAGTATCCTAATACGATCGATCGCGAGTATGTGAAAACCCATAAGCTGAAGGCATTAGAATGATCTCGTAAGGTCCTTGTTTGCTGATATGAGCCTTGACATGACTTCTAAATCCTCGAGTTGACAGCATTGACGCAGAAACAAAAGTAAGTGTTAGATTATAACAAATGTTTTATTTCTTCGTAAAAATAATTTGTAATTTTTTTAATTTTTAGATTCTATTAGTAATGAGAACCCACCCGAACAACAATAAGCCAATTATTTGACTGTTGTATAAAATATTGTCAAGTATAAATTCACACCTCATTTTATATATAAAAGCTTACATTTAATTTTATTTTAAATTGCTATTCCCCTTAACTTTTATTATAAATGTGTGAACTTTGTCTTACAGATGTCTTTTGGTCGATTGATGTCTGTGATGAAGATCAATCTCTACAGAAAGAGATTCATAATGAAGATCTAGATATTCAGCATATTATATCTATTACCTCATCCCACAATACAAGGACAAATCGCCATCTACAAGACAAACCCAATTTAAATTAAATATGAAGATTATGGAGGGCCACACTAACAAGTTGGCCTATTCTTCAATGATATTTTTTTATTTATTATTATAATAGAAAATAGAATAAATTGTTAATACCTAATATATATTTGTATTTTACTATAATATGGTATATTTACTGTAGGCACACACCTCAGACTTATGTATATTTTAAGAAATTTAATATCTGTTGCTTTAACCTGCACTCCTGAGTGTTCTCCATGTTCGCTGTCAGTGGGTGAAGTCTGCAAATCCGCACTGGGTCAGCAGTAGGCCATTAACGGGTGATGATGAATAGGATATGTAGTAATGCATGTTGCCTGTTGTGTTTGCTTTAATATGTCAATGTAAATTAGGTAAAAGAAAAACAAAAGACTAGGAAAAAAAGTTATATTAAATCAACAATCAGTTAAGTATATATAGGTATGTGTACTTAAAAATAACATAGTGTCTCATAGGCTTCAAGTTATATTTGAATAACAACAGTAATAATATCTTAACTCAAAACTGGTGATATCCTGAAACCAAATATGCCAGTATAATGTACAGTCTGCATAAAATTACACTTGTCTTGATCAAAATGTACTAATATTTAACATGCAGAATCTAAATACTCAACTTAAAACTCAATGTTAGCTCTTATTGTTACTGTTATATTGTTACATATATCCTACTCTGCATTAATGGTGGATCCAAAAAGCCATAGTCATTGTCTTAAATAAGATTTTTCAACTCGGATACTCCATATTAGTATAAAAGTATTTTTTTAACTATTTTAGAACTAGTTGATCTGCCCCGGGTTCAAACTGTTACAATTTACAATGTGTACTTAGATCTACCAAAAAAAAATATTTTATATGTTAATTCTGATTATAAAGTATCAGTGTGCCTAATTACATTGAAATGTTTTAGTGTGACCGAGTAACAAACATTCACATTTATAATATTAGTAAGAAGTAAGATTTATAATGAAATATGCTTTTTGTATATTAAAAATAATATATGCTTCCACATTCTCTACTGTGATTCATTTGTATTGTAAAATTGATTTATTTCTATTATAAATGTAATTCATTGTGTACCTATCTTTCATCTGTGTACCTAGTTTTTGAAGAATAAATACATTACTAACCTGCTTGTTTGTTTGTTATTTATGCTTTGCTTTAGGATCTGCACCACATCGACTGATACCATTCTCACTTTACTATTTTGAGCCGTAGGCATGTTAACCTCTTATTTGGTCCAGCAACCCAGCAGGTGATTCCAGCTGCATAGTTGTACTAATATCTGGTAGGTATATAAGTGATAGGTCTCTGCAATTATTACAAGTTATATTGAATTCACTAAACTTTGATAAGATATAGACTCAATTTTAAGTTAAATATAGTTTTTTATTCTTCATTTATGGAATACACAATGGTATAAACAATGTTGTTCAGTGCATTATTTTGTTTCTTTACTCTTCTGAAAATGAGAAAACTAAGTAAACCTCTACTAATTTTGGCTTAAACTCTGCATTTATAGTTTCAAAACTACATTAGAAAGTTAAGTGCTTTGTTATCTAATAAACAATAATAGGTATACATACTCGCGTTTATTCCTCTGGATTTCAGCGCATTCTGCTCGCAGTTGGTTTACAAGAGCTTGTGCCTTGCAATTTCTCCCCTTTAAAGAAAGAAATGAGTAAGTCCAATTGTATTGTTTATGTAAACCTTATTATACTCGATGTTTCCATATTAATTCACAAAGCTTGCTTATTCACTCACAGTAAAGTTCTACACTGGTATAATCACAAAACAATCATACTCGGTTTAATTTCGTACGGTAAAAGGATACGCCACCGTTCAAAGTTATATTTGTTCATTCTTGATTTCACTTCGTAGTTCTTAAAAACCTCTGTTTCATTTGGAGTTTGGACGCGTTTTAATTTTGCCGCGCGTTTTAATGAACACGAGCGTACAGCCAACCCTTGTTCTGTCGACTCTTTTTTTGTACTACTTAACGATTCAAACAGAAAAACTCGTCAGGCATGAAATGTATTATTTTAGAAATAATTATAATTACATTTAAAACCTTTATTTAACTAAGAAAATCAAAATAATTTGATTTTGTGGGAAACCTAATTTTTAATATTGCCACACCATATGAAATAGTATCGGTTCAGTTACGGTTCGTTTGGTTTGCGATTCAGTTGCGTTTAAGTTTTGGTTTCGATACAGCTATCGATCCTATTTAGCAGAATAGCTTTTTGGACGTCGATCGTAACGTGATCGCAATCGAACCTTTGCAGTTTATCGAACGTTGTAAATTAGTAGAATTGGCCCCCTGTTTAGTATATATTGAACGTGCGGGGCGGGAGGGAATGTTAAGTAGTGTTAGTGGCGCCACCGAAGTCGTGACAGTTGAGTCGTGACAGTTCGGTTGGATCTGCGGGCGCGCGCGATATACATTTCTGTGATTATTGATTGATAATACCCCGAGTCCTGTGAGTGCTTTATCTCCTAAACGCTAGTTAATTGACCCTTCCCTGACAATAACCGACTTGCGATGAAGTAAAAACTATTTGTGTTATTGTGTGAAATGTGTAATGAGCATGCTCAAAGAAGATTACAAAGAAGATTCAAGATCATCAAGAACTTGTGAGTACTGTGTCTTTATCACCTAACTGACAATAGATAACTCCCTTAATTTTAAAGAAGCTGAAATAAAGGACCCAGCAAGCTTCCACGTGTGCGGGGTTTGTTCACCCCAACTGCTTAATCATAAAGTTAATTAAGACTACGTTTTTAGGTTCAAAATCGCAAAACAGAATCACCAACACGTATATGTGTTTCCGCCTTAAATCAGTACCTAGATACATTCCGCTTTTTATTTAACGTCCCAAGGACCCTTACACATGGTCCTTCAGGATCTACCGACCGGCATAAAGACCTCGACAGGTTGATCCTGGACCTCTGAGATTTAGCAGGAGTCTGCCAAGTGCAGCAGCGGCATTTATTAGCTTAGGAGCAAGTTGACCAAAATGAGCTTTAAATATCCACCTTCCATCCAGGAAAAGACCCAAATATTTCATATGAGGTTTTACCCTTATCATGAAGCCCTTGACAGGGATGTAGGCTACGGAGAAGCTAATCAAATCCTAGATTCCATAAGATTGGACCTAGAACTGAGCCCTGTGGCACAACACAACCAACGCGGTGCCGATACAGTCTACCATTGCTTGCCTGCCACAGTACGTGTCTATCCTGTACGTACGTTTCCAATAGCCTTCTTTTATAAAAAGGCACTCTGTAGTAACGCAGTGCTTCCCTCAAAGTCTCGAAAGGCAGACTATTAAAGGCATTGGCTATATCAACGGAGACAGCCAATAGAACCTCTCCTCTGGCGATTGATTCTAAAGACACTTTTTTCAAAGCATCAAGGGCGTCAATAGTTGACCGGCCAGCTCTGAACCCAAATTGCACCTGAGATATATCTGGCCCCACGTCTTGGTGGTGCTGAGTGAGACGTACGGCGAGAATCCTCTCCAACAGCTTGGCCGTTTCGCTTAGCAATACAATTGGTCTATAAGCCGTGGGACAGTCAAGCGGACGGCCCATTTTCTGCAGCAGGGCTGATTTGCCTTCTTTCCAAGATCTTGGTAACTGTCCATCGCGTATGCATTTATTAAACAAGTCCCGAAGCAGTTCCCATACGTATTTCGAGGCAATAAAAAGTACACGCCCCGGAATAACATCTGGACAAGGCGCAGTGTTTTTGGTCCTCAGACGCTCCAAAGCCTTTTCCATCTCAGTTTCCGTTATAGAGGGAACAGACAAATCTTCTTCCTCGGCTGCAAACGGATTCATCCTGGGAGGAATATGCACAGGTGGATGTGGGAATAAATCACTAACGAGCCGCAGTTGAAAATCAACCGCAATGTCATGGTCAAAGGGACAGTATTGCTTGTTCCGCGCTGCATGATAAGGTCCCCACGGGTTGGCATTGAGGCTCGCTAACATGTCTTCACGTGCATTCGTTTTACCCTGCCTTATTTAATTTGCAAAGCCTTTTTTGTCTGGCGATAAACTTCCTGCAACTGACTTTCCAATGGCATATCGAAACCGTTATGCCTTCGATACCGTACATAAGCCCTACGAGCTTTGATGCATGTTACTCGCAGATGAGCAATTTTAGGCGTCCACCAGAAAACCTGACGCCGCCGCGTATATTTACGGGTGCGAGGCATGGCTGCATCACAGATCTTGGTGAGGTCATTTCTAAGGCTATTCATAAGTTCTTCGATACTTGAGCCCTCTACCTCTGTACAATGGCAGCCTCTTTAGCTAGTTCGTGATTTGGCTTTCCGAGAGACAAGCGTGGAAATTGGATAATGATTCCAGATGATTCTGTCTGTCCCAGAAGATTAGGGATTTCAAATCTGATATAATTATTATCAGATCATCATCATCATCATCATTTCAGCCATAGGACTTTCACTGCTGAACATAGGCCTCCCCCAGAGACTGCCAGTACGACCGAACACCTGCATCCAGCGGCTCCCTGCCGTCCTGACCAGGTCGTCTGCCCATCTTGTGGGAGGCCTTCCAACGCTTCGACGTCCTATCCGTGGTCGCCACTCAAGAACCTTTCTGCCCCAACGGCCATCGGTTCTACGGGCTATGTGCCCAGCCCACTGCCACTTCAATTTACTAATCCGCTGGGCTATGCCGGTGACTCTGGTCCTTCTACGGATCTCCTCATTTCTGATTCGATCACGTAGAGAAACACCCAACATAGCCCTCTCCATAGCACGTTGAGCGACGCGGAGCCGGCGCACAAGGCCTTGAGTGAAAGATCACGTCTCGGATCCGTACGTCATCACTGGTGACACACACTGTTCGAAAACTTTCGTCTTCAGGCAATGAGGTATTTCTGACGAAAAGACGTCTCTTAGTTTCCCGAACGCTGCCCATCCGAGATGGATTCGATGATTGACCTCCTTCCTGAAGTTGGACCTACCTAATTGGATTACTTATCCTAGGTAGACGTAATCGTCAACAACTTCAAGAATAAAGTTCCCAACGGATACTGGAGTGGGTACAACATGGACGTTCGACATGATTTTCTTCTTGTCCATGTTCATACTAAGACCCACTTGTTGGGAGACTCTGTGGAGGTCATCGAGCATATGGTTAAGATCTTCCAGGGATTCTGCCATGACTACGATGTCGTCAGCGAATCGAAGGTGAGTGATGTACTCGCCATTTATGTTGATGCCTCGTCCTTGCCATTCCAGGAGCTTGAAAGCATCTTCCAGGGCAGCGGTAAAAAGTTTAAGGGAGATGATATCTCCTTGTCGGATAGTCTGATAAAAAATATATGAGTAGTTCTTAACCGAACGGCGTAAGCGTCACAGCACGAGTGGCGACCCCGGCGGCGATGCGGGAATCGTAAGTAAAGTGAGTGCGGAGAAAGGGACGGAGAGATATTAGTGAGCAAGACAAAAAGTCCCTTATTTTCCAAACATCCCCCCGGCCGTGAAGGAACTCCTCACAAAAATTATAACAAAGATTAAATGCGAACAAACCAAAATAATTATAATCAAATGCGCAATAATAAGAAATAAAAAGAACAAAATAATAAATTAAGATAGGTGTCTATTAGGTGACACGGTGGAGTTAATCGAAACTCAGGTTTAGTTCTTCAATAATAATTATAATTTTGCCGTTGGATTTGGTTACAATAATAATTGAATTTTATGCTGCGCACACGCAAGTTCGCTGGCGGGAAGAGAAAAAAAGAATGTGTCACTGTCACTAAGTTGCTCGCATGACACTTGACACTTAAGCATAGACATACTCCCCCCGTTGAAGACGTCAGTCTTCAACTAATTTATCTTCATCTGGAAGAAGGGGGCACAGACGAACTAGGGGACGTCGATAGCAGCCCCTTGCAGTAGTAACATCAGCCACTCGGGAAATGTTGTCAGGTCCAGGAAACAATTTAGTAACACGACCAGCGGTCCAGCATAACGGAGGAGTGGAGTCTTCACGCAGCAATACCAAATCGCCAAGCTTTAGACTTATCATATTCCTTTTCCATTTAGTTCTTAATTGCAGCTCTGAAATGTGCTCCTTCTGCCACCTTCTCCAAAAGTGTTGTCGTATGCATTCTAGGCGATTTTAGCGGTTAAGTTTTCTTTCATTCTTCAGTTCTAAATCTGGAACTGGTAGCTCATTAAGGGGTCTTCCGATCAGAAAGTGCCCTGGGGATAGGAATAGATAATCATCAGGAGAGGAGGATAAAGGACACAAAGGTCGACTGTTCAGGACAGATTCCACTTGTGCAAATAAAGTTGATATTTCTTCAAACGTTAAATGAGAGTTAGCCATAACGCGTTTTATGTGATATTTTGCTGATTTGATACCTGCTTCCCAAATACCACCAAAATGAGTAGCGTATGACGGAGTGAAGATAAATTTAAAGCCTTCTTGAGCTGCAAAACCAGACAAAGTATCCGTATGACTATTTAAAAATGAACTTAGCTCCTTGGCGGCAGAAACAAAGTTACGCCCATTGTCAGCAAATAGTTCCGCTGGTCGACCACGGCGAGAAATAAATCTACGTAGTGTCTTTATAAAAGCATCTTTAGATAGATCGCTTACAGCTTCAAGGTGCAAACACTTATATCGCAAACACACAAAAATGCATAAATAACACTTCAAGAGTTTAGCGCCACGACCCTTTCTGGTTAAAATATAAAACGGGCCGGCAAAATCTAAACCTACTGAATAAAACGGAAAATCGGGAATTATACGTTGAGCTGGAAGGTTTCCCATTTTAGGATAAAATGTCTTTCCTTCAACGCGTCAGCATCGCACACAACTTCTGACTACACGCCTGGCAAGCCTTCTGCCATTAAGTGGCCATATCGTTTCACGCACAGACGCAAGTAGTAACTGCGGGCCAACATGTAAATTTCGTAAATGTTCATGTTCAAAGATTAATTTACATAAATAATGAGATGTGTCTAGTAAAATGGGGTGTTTTTTATCATAAGAATAATTAGAAGCCTGTATTCTACCACCAACTCTAATTAAATTGTTAGAATCAATGAAAGGGGATAAGGATAAAATTTTGCTTTTAGAATTTAAGCCTTGATTTTTTGATAAAATTTTGAATTCATTATAAAAAGATTGTGGTTGAGCAATATAACAAAGATAATTAAAAGAATTATTTATTTCATCAACTGTTATAAACCCGGTATATTTATTGAAGTGAAACTTCTTTAGAATCGTTGTGATTTCAAACCGGATGCAACGGAAAAAACGACAGGTAAGAGACACAAATACAAAAATGTGTAGGAAAGAATGAGACAGAAATATACATACTATTTTATCTATACTAATATTATAAAGAAGTAAGATTCTCAAACATAAAAACTACTGGACCGATTTCAAAAATTCTTTCACCATTAGAAAGCTACATTATCCTTGAGTAACATAGGCTATATTTATTATAAGAAAAAATTAGAGATCCCCAGAAAATCTCACTAAAACCAACCCAAGGTGCATAAAATATCTTTAATCGCATGCGCTGCGAAAAGTATTGATGATAGAACAAAAAAATCTTCTAGAATATTATAGAACGTATCAATATCTACAAGAAACTGCGCGAGACCATATGTCCAACTATTATAGTTATGTCACTATAACTACTTTTTTATATTTTAAAAGTTGATAAAAATGCCTATCAAAATCAGACCATGTTTTCTATACCTTTGTATTAATCCTTATCCAAATAAATTATTTCATATTCAAGACTGTTTCAATACCTGTAAATTACTTTTTGAATTATTAAAATCGGACCTTCCATTCAAAAGATATTACGAAATTAAAAATATCAATATAAACAAAAAATACACGCCGACGCGACGGGCCAGTATAGCGACGCAACGCAGCGAGTAACGCGGCACGAGAGTGGGCACCGTGCGGGAGGACCAAAATATTTTTAAAAATAACATTCCACCCGCGCGAAGCCGGGATGGGCCGCTAGTAATTTATATTTTGAAACATCGGCCAATTTATCTTTAATATTTTTAGATTTAAAAACAGGACAGTCATATATTTTATGATTTTCGCTGCATATTATACATAAAAATGCGCTATTTTTATTTTGATTTAAAGTAGCAAACGATTTTGTATTAGCAAAATGTTTGCCACTGCTAGCGCCACCTACCGACTGATTTATCTTAAAATTATTTTCATTTTTAAATCTTTGAATTGAACCGAGAACGTAGGCACGATCAATTAAAAAATGTTTAAATTGCTCCAAAGTTGGATATTCATCAAAGCTATTGCGATATTCTTCCCATTTAATAAGTGAATTATAGTCGAGTTTAGAAGTTAACATAAAAATAATCAACGAGTCCCAGTGATCGGTGGGCTGCCCGAGATTAGAAAGGGCACGTTAGTTTTTAGTGACATGATCAACTAAATATCTCAATGAACTTTCGGATTCACGAGTTACCTGTTGTATATTAAACAGTGATTTTAGATGATGATTTATGAGTAATTTTTTATTGTTATATCTATCATAAAGTAGCTGCCAGGCGTTTAGATAATTAGCTGAGGAAACTTCAATATTTGATATAACGCGTGCTGCCTGGCCTTCAAGGTAAGACAATAAATAATGAAATTTTTGAATCATAGGAATATGTTGATTGTTATGGATTTAATGACGAAATGTGTCGCGGAACTCGAGCCAGCGAAAATATGATCCGTCAAATTTTGCGATTTGAATTTGTGGTAATTTTATGCCACTATCATTGTGATCGATACCACATTGAGCTTCTTGAAATAAAGATTCACGACGTTTTTGTTCATTTGCAATAAATTTTAATTCATCTTGTTTTTCAATGAAACTCTTGGCTATGGCGGAACATAAAATAAATTCCTGCTCAATGTGTTCTCGCTCATCAATTTCAACATCTAAATTTTCTGAATTTAAAAACTCAATCTGGCTCTGCAGCTCATCAAACTTGGAAGACAAGCTCTCAAATCTACTAAGCTTTAACGAAAGCTCAGCAGACTCAATAGCAGTTAGTGTTGATTGTTTTGTGACCTTATCTAAGTAATTTTTGAACTTTGTTATCTGTCCTTTAATAGAATTACGTTTCACTGTTAAAAGTTTAATTTCATTTATTTCTAAAGGCTCCGGTTTATGCGTCATTTTTTTTTAATTTACTATAAAATTAAGAAATTAGTCTAAAAACAAAAATTTAAAATTATATTTAAATAATATTAACTAACTTAGGCAACAAACCTATTACACAAACTTTAAACTAAAATAATAAAATTATTTGTCTCACGTTCCTCATTCGGAGATATTTAAAGTTGATGTTCAGCAGATGATCAGCTTCAAGAATGTCAGGTAACGCAGCACACCAGCTGGTAAATACAACGCAACACCACTGTCGGCGTCGGTGACCGACGACAAGCGGCCAACGTATTGAATATCACATAGAAACGGGCGCGAAACATAAGTATTTTAACTAATATAGGTCAATTAATATACCTTGGTGTGTTGTGAATATACTTTAAATAGAAATTCATAACAAAATAACGTAAATAAACGAAAATAAAGAATTTATAAATTTAAATGTAGGTACTTGGATAAATGATTGTTTACAAAACGAAATTACGATTTAAACTGGAATTAAGAGAAGTATTATGGAATATTTAGGAATAATAATTTTGAAATGATATATCACTTAACTGATGATTTTGTCCGTTTTTGTTTCACTATGACTTCTTCACCAGTTGGATCCGCTTCTGAGTCCTGTCACGGTCGCCAATCATGTCTATTAGGTGACACGGTGGAGTTAATCGAAACTCAAGTTTAGTTCTTCAATAATAATTATAATTTTGCGGTTGGATTTGGTTACAATAATAATTGAATTTTATGCTGTGCACACGCAAGTTCGCTGGCGGGAAGAGAAAAAAAGAATGTGTCACTGTCACTAAGTTGCTCGCATGACACTTGACACTTAAGCATAGACAATAGGAAATAAATAATTTACTACTGCATTGGCAATGGGCAAAGACGGGTAGTCGGTCTGGTATATATACCATTTTTAGTTATTACTTCGACAACACTTAGCCTCTATGATATACTAAGTTTAGCCTACTTAGTATAATCGAGTTGGTATGGGCTCAAGTAAAAAATGACGTTGCAACCAAAAACAAAGCTGATGTCGAGAAGTTAGTCGGTGAAGTCATTTCCAATGTCTCTGTTGAAAATTGGCAAAAATGTGTGGAGCATGCAGAATTGCTTCAAGATGAAGACTTGAGAAAAGCACATTTATGCGAAGAGTTCATCGTTCATGTGGATGATGACGACGATTACGATGAGTCAGACATAGAATTTTAATTTTGTATTTTTAGTTTTATATATACGTTCTTTTGTTTATATATTTAATATACTATTTTGTAATTTTAATGGTAATAAAAAAATCTAAAAAAAAATAAACGTGTTTTTATTTGTATCACCCTAAAAACAGCTATCGATATCACTCATCGACTGCAGCTAATGCACAGGAGCCGTGCCATAGGGCCCGTGAGTGAGAGAAGTGAAGAGAGCGAAACACACGAATGATTTATGGCTGAGTCTGCAGCGAGATAGTAACACTACTATAGTTTTTATTATTCTATTTCTTAATCACTTTTATTTCTATCGTTATGTCAGAAGAAAAAATTGAAAACCTTATTAGAAGGCGTAGTTGTATGAAATCTAAGATTCAATAATTATTTAAATTCACTTTCAAACCATGATAATCTCAATCTCGGCGTTTCTCAGCTTTTAGATTTAGAAAGCCGCTTTAATAAGTTCGATGCCTTATACGCTGACTTCGATAAATTACAGTGCGATATCGAGGTGCTTTCTGAGGATCTCGACGAAGAGATGAAAGAACGTGAGCAGTTTGAGAACCACTACTACATGCTGGTGGCGACGGCACGCAAGCTACTCGGCGGGCAGGCCAACCATTATTACAAATTTCTGAATGGTTCTGTAATTGGCTTTGAAGATGTTCAGAAAGGTGCTGTTTTTAAATCTAATTGCGTTAGACTGCCAAAAATTGATTTACCCATCTTTCATGGTCATTATCAGCACTGGGTTGAGATCAGGGATACATTCACCTCATTTTAGAACACGGTAGTGCTTTGCTCATCATTGATAATTTAGATTTTAGAGCTGATAATTATAATTCTGCTTGGAATTTATGATGCAATAGATATGATAATAAAAGGTTACTTGTAAATAACCATGTTAGGGACCTTTTTTACGTGGAGACCGTACGTGTGGAATCTTGTTTATCTATTCGTCATATAATAGACGTCATGAATAAAAATTTAAGAGCCTTATCAACTTTAAATCAGCTGACTGAGTACTGGGACACCCTTATAATACATATGATGTCCGAAAAACTCGATAACGTGACTCTCAGGGTATGGGAAGAACATAGAAATACATTAACAGACCCCCCCTTCTCTTAAAACATTTATTTCATTTCTTAGTAGCAGGGCAGACTTATTAGAAACTTTACAAGGAAATAAAAATAAAACTTATTCTAAACATTCTTACAAATCGTTAGATTGTTAGATCGTGTTAACGAATTTACTTATAGCTACAGAAAATAAACAATTAAATCAAAATATATACAAAAATAACAATTCATTTATTAAAAAATCATATTCTTGCCCTATGTGTAAACAAAATCATTATTTATTTAGCTGTGAGTCATTTAGAGCCCTCTCAATTGAAAGTAGTATTGAAAAGGCAAAGGAATCTAATGTTTGTCTTAACTGTTTGCGACCGGGTCACTTAGTAAAGCAAGCTTGCAAGCTTGTTTCATGTAGGTATTGCAAAAAAAGTCGTAATACACTTCTTCATTCGCATGAATCGCAACCACAAACATTCATTGAACCTGCCGATCTGTCATCTGTCACCCACATCAGTAATTTAGCCAGCTCAAATCAGTCAAAACAGTTTACTTTTCCACATATTTTACTATCCACAGCGCTGGTGAAGGTAGTGGATAGCAAGGGCGATGAACATCCAGCGCGACTTCTGCTTGACAACGGCAGCACGTCCAACTTCATCACAAAGTCACTTTGCGGTAAGCTGGGTTTGTCTCGACGGTAACAGGTATCAATAATAAGGTTTCTCATCTAAGAAAATCTTGCAACATCACCATAAAATCACATCATACCGATTTCACACTTACTTTTGACAGCTTCATATTAGAGAACATAACCAATAATTTACCGTCTTCATTCATAAACATGAACGATATTCCTCTTCCTATGGGAAAATGTTTCGCTGATCCGTCTTTTAGTATCCCAGCTTTGATCGATATCTTATTTATATTTATTGGAGCTAATATATTCTGGTCGGTCTTAGGAAACAATTCCATTGACTTCGGTAAGAATCAGCCTAAGTTGTATGAAACAAAATTAGGTTGGTTAGTGTCTGGTTATGTTAGTCATACAAAATCGTTATCCTCATCCATAGTTTGTAATTTTTCAAACAGAAATAATGATTCTTTTTCTCCTTTTAATAAAAATAGAATTCAACATAGAAATACTAATGCTCATTTTTTTACTAAACCCCTAAAGGAGAAACCTATGACCTTAAGCGATTTTTATTATTAAATATAGAATTTTTTAATTAATTGGAACGAAGAAATAGGAGAAACATTAACAAGTAGGACCGAAGCTGAAGAAATCCGACGATTAAGAGGTGCATTTTTGCGAGTATCAGTGGCGGGTACGGTCATAGTATCTGTCTGTTGACAGCGCGGCGAGTAGCGGTGAGAAGAATGACAACAAGCGGGAGCGGAGCGAGAAGTAGTTACATTACAACTAGATTTATTTATATTATTTTTATTATTAAAATGAAGTAGCGAGTGATGGCGGGAAGAACAATAAATACATGTGCGCTGAGAAGTGCAGGCGAAAGTTTTATGTTTAGTGCTTGAGCAATTTGTACAACCAAAATTATTTTTAATAAATGAGAATCTATCATGCGGAGTCAATTTCATAAATTGCGCACACCTATACAAATGTTTAGGCATTATTACATAAAGTGCATTTAATATTGAAGTTGTCGGTATTGATAAAAGATTTAGTAAAAGGTTTGGGAAGAGATTTTGAGATGATTGGTGCGATGATTTTAAATGACTATGATTTAAAATTTAATGAGATTTTCATAAGTAGGTTGTTAAATCAATATATAACTTTTAAGCGCCTCAATAGAAGAATTAAAAATATTTATAAAGGCGTCGAGTCCTGCGGCACTATTACTAGTTAGCGGTTTAAATTCTAACAAACGGTTCAAATAGGCAGACGCGAATGAACAAGGATCGTCATATTTTTCTATAAGGGCATTCCATATAATAGGATAAATTTCTGCGATGGGTGACAACCCGGAACATATCTTTTTTGCTTTGTCTGTTAATTTACCTACTAAATAATAAATCCTTTCACTGTTCGTTAATGATGAATTATCGTGAACTACACTTTTAAATTGATGATAAAAAAGAGGCCAGTTATTTATATCACCTTTAAATGACATAAGATTGATCGGTGGTAAATGTGGTTTCGAGCTTTGTATATTTTGCGACAAAATGTTATTAAAATTTGCGAGCGAGTAACGCGGCGATAGAGGGAGCGAAAGAATGCGGGAGCCAAAATGTTAAAAAAAAATTATCCACCCGTGCGAAGCCGGGACGGGCCCCTAGTTAATTATAAATGTAATAACCAAAAAATATTTTTGATAAGTGTTAAATGGATACAAAATGTTACTGTAGAATAAGGGAAAACGGAGATAAGCCATTTTTTTTTTGAAATAAAAGTTTTGGAATGTCTGTAGTGAAATTCTTTTTTTTTTTCCCCACACCCCTTACAATTGGCGCCCGGGGCGTATTTTGACGGAATTTTGTCCTTTTTGTGACCTATCGCTCACAAAAAGTTTGGTCGCAAACTTTATTTTTTTTACTTTGTTTTTTTTTGTGTGTTGTGCGTTGGTTATCTTTATTATTTAAATAATGCATTGCAAACTGTGCTCCTATTTTATTTTACTGTGTTTTTGCTTTTTTTTGTATTTTTATTGTAAAAAAAACATTTATTTAAAACATATTATTTAGGAACTTAAGTCTTAATTGTAAGATTGTATTCTGCAAGTGGCGGATTCTGGTCATTTTTCTTTTTTTAATCTATTTAAAGTTTTGGCTGAACCAAAATTGAGCAAACTTTAATTTTTTTAATTGTTTATTACATATTACACATTACACATTTTACACAAAATGGAGGATCGTCCCATTAAGTTTAATTTGTTACACAAAGATGAGTTGGAGTATGAGGTTTAAATTAGTGGTGTTCCAGCTAACACTGTTTGTGAATTGCTGATTTTGAGGGAGACGTTACCTCTGAATTAAAAACCATCAATATTAAATTACAGGAACTGCAAAGTCTTACTGCATCTAAGAAACCGCTACAACTTAAAATAATAAACCGAATTAACTCTTTAGTGAATCATATATATCATCGTCTGGGAAGATTAACTCCGATTAATGAGTCTGATCTCACCATTAAATTTGAACTAGATTCTATGTTGGAAAATATTACATTAAAGTTAGATAAATTATTTAGTATATTTAAAAGTAGTCAAGTAGCTGAAGTTCCTTTACCTCCTGAGGTATTGATTTCTGAAACCCTTGATAAGAGAGATAACCCTCAATTTAAAAATATATCTCCAAGTTTTTTTTGTAGTCGTACGGTCGGTGTTCACACTCTTAATATTAAATTTAATGGAAAAGATAGTGTAGTTGCTTTTATGGCGTGTGGAGCAATTATGCAGAGACCGCAATATTGGTGACGAACAACTTTTTAATTCAGCGGTTGAATTGTTTGCTAAACAATTTAGCATGGTATCGTGGAATTTCTAACTCTGTTTCATCGTGGGAGGAGCTGAAAACTGCACTATTGGACGATTTCTTGCCACCAGATTATGATAAGAGATTATTGGATGAGATTCGTTCGAGATCTCAAGGTATCGACGAAAGTATAATTATTTATTTAAGTATAATGCAAAACTATTTTTCCCGCTTGATGAAGCCGCTTACTGATCTTGAGAAGTTCGAGATTGTAAAATATAATATTAGGCAATTTTATACTACTCAATTATCCCTGTTCAATGGTAGCACTTGGGCTGACTTAAAAGTGTACTGCCGTCAGCAGCTGGAGCACGGTAAACATCGCGCTGATTCTTTTGTGAAGCCACCTCGTGCGTCGGACAAAATGTTGGCACCAGATCTAGCTTTTAGAGGAGCGTCCAGACCCGTAAAATCGTGTGCTGCTGCAGGAGTTACTTAATTATTTTGTGTTCGCTGTCGCATCGGTGGTCATTCACTCTCGAATTGTAAGGCCAAGCCTAAGTTAGTTTGTTTTTGCTGTGGTGAAGAAAGGAGGACCATAAAGACTTGTCCCAAGTGTAATAAAACTAGTAATGTACAGGCAAAAAAACTTGTAAAGAAGGACTGTCATCCTAATTTTAATTTTAATGATTGGAAAGATTGGTGTAATACTATAAAATTGTTGTTTAGTTCTTATAAAGTTAAAGAGTCGACAGTCCTTAACTTTAGATGGTGATGTTGGGGGTAGGCCCTATTTAAAAGTTAAGATTTATGATTTATCTTTTACTGGTTTGTTAGATTCTGGATCAGAAATTTCAATTATAGGAGGCAGTGCAGTAGATACTTACTTACTTACTTAGTAGTTTGGCTACTTTACACCCTACAGATTTACAGTCTGTTACTACGGCTAACGGTTCGACTTCAACTGTTACCGGTTATATGTTTTTACCTGTTACAGTCAACAACGTGACACGTGTTGTGCAATTTTATGTGGTACCAGAAGTATAATCCTTTTTAATTTTTGGAGTATTTTTAATATTGCGCCGGATGTGTTAGCATTATTAAAAAGGGAGCAACTTATTTCCTTTTGTGCTGTGCAGAATTCGCCTGTGTCTGCAAATAATTGTTTACATTCTTTTGAGTCTTTATCTGAGGAGCAAAAGATTAAAGCTAATGAAGTTTATAAGAAGTTTGAAGAGATTTCGTTGGAAAATAAGGGTTTAGGTAGGACACTTCTTATTACCCATAAGATTGATACAGGAGATACTTCGTCCATTAAGCAATATTACTACATGATGTCGCCGGAAAAGCTTGCCGAGTTAAATCGCCGATTAGATGAGATGCTTGCGATGGATGTCGTTGAAAAGAGTAGTAGCCAGTGGAACAATCCTATTACTATGGCCCCTAAATCTGATGGAACCTTACGTTTTTGTTTGGATAGTCGAAAATTAAACGCAGTGTCTAAACACGATGCTTATCCTTTACCTTATATAACTTACATTTTAGATAATTTAAGTGATTCTCGTTACTTTTCATCGATTGATTTAAAGTCTAGTTTTTGGCAAATTCCTTTAGACCCGGAATCTAAGGAGAAAACTGCTTTTACTGTTCCTAATCGAGGATTATTTCGATTTAAAGTCATGTGTTTTGGTTAAACTTCTGCTCCGGCTACTCAACAAAGACTCATGGATTGTTTGTTTGGCCCTGAATTTCATGGTAAATTTTTTATTTACTTAGATGATATTATTATAATTAGTCGGACGTTTGAGGAACATATCACGCTTTTACAACAAGTTGTTGAACGCTTAAGGTTTGGTAATTTAACTATTAATTGAAATGTTGCTTTTTTCGTAAACAGTTAAAATATTTAGGATATATCGTGGACGGTCAAGGTTTAAGGACTGATCCTAAGAAGGTCAAGTCTATTGTAGATTTCGCCACGCCCACTTGTCGTAAAGACGTCAAGAGATTTTTAGGTACAGCTTCTTATTATAGACGTTTTATTCGAAATTTTAGTAATGTTGCTGGTCCATTAAACGCTTTAACGTCTACTCGTAAAGATGCACCACCTTTTTCTTGGTCGCCTGAAGCTGAAATGTCTTTTAATAAATTAAAAAACGCCTTAATAACCGCTCCAGTTTTGGCTTGTCCAGATTTTTCACAACCTTTCACTGTTCATACAGATACTTCTGAGTTTGGTATAGGAGGTATGCTAACGCAAAACATAAATGGTGAAGAGCATCCTGTTGCGTACTGTAGTAAATCCTTAAGTAGACAGGAACGCAATTATTCAGCTACTGAGCGTGAGGCATTAGCAGTGGTTCACGTTGTAGAACATTTTAGACCTTACCTTGAAGGCAGTAAACCTATTAAAATCCCTACGGACCACGCAAGTTTGAAATGGTTTTTAAATATAAAGAATCCTACCGGACGTTTAGAGCGTTGGGGTTGCCATTTGTCCCCTTATAATTTTGTTATAGAGCATCGACGTGGCTCTGATAATGTAATACCAGATGCGTTATCGCGTTCCGTACCGTTATTTTAGATTCTCCTAATGATTCTTGGTATTCTAATATTTTTGATCGTTGTAAAGAGCGGTACAAACTTGTCCAGATTTTTAAATTGTTAATAATAAGCTTTTTCGTTATACTAAGGGTAAAACTTCCCTTAGCAGTAATTTTGATTGGAAGGAGGTTGTGCCGGAGAAGTTAAGAGAGGAAGTTATCCGATCTAATCATGATGACCTAGTTTTCATGGCAGTCCTAAGCTGTGTTGTCGTCCATTCCAGTGTATCAGCATGGATTTAGTTGGTCCACTGCCCATGTCTCGACAGCAAAATACTTACCTGTTTGTTGTAGTTTGTTGCTTTACGAAGTATTGTTTACTTTTTCCCTTAAGACGTGCTACATAAGGCGTAGACGTGGTAAAGTTATTGTACAATGTCTTGAAGACCATGTTTTTCTTACGCATGGCATACCTCAGACTGTGATAGCTGATAATGGTTCTCAATTTGTAAGTCGTGAGTTACAAGCTTTATTTTCTAAATATCAAATCAACATCGTCCGGACCGCAGGGGAAATTAAGGAATGTTGTCATTTGTCCTGACTGAAGGGTTATTTTTTGGAATGTATTGTCCGTACGAAACGTTAGCTAAGCCAAATCAATATCGTCCGGACCGCAGGGATATGTCATCTGTCCTGACTGAACGGTTATTTTTTTTTTAAATGTATTGTCCGTAGGAAAAGCTAGTTAAGTAAATTTGATTGGTGTCGTGCTTTGAGTTTGGTTTTCAACAAATTAATGAATCTACGGTTGCAGCTAATTGTTTTGTAACCATTAGCATTTATTTCTTGTTGAGGTTGTTGGTTAAGTTAGTGGTTGGGATTATTGTGGTTCGCTGAGCGTGCGTTGTGAACCATCAATGAATCGAGTTGTTTCGTTGCAAAGTGCTTTAGTCTGGTAGGCTAGCATCTTTTCATTGGGATGTGGTTATGGTTTGCTAGTAGTATACTAGGAACCATCAGTAGTTTCAAATTATTCATTCTCAAAGTGCTTCAGTTCGAAGGCTAGCATTTATTGTTTAGTTATTCTGTAGTTAAGTGGTTAAGTTTTTATGGTTTGTTAGTAGTATACTAGGAACCATCCGTAGTTTTTTTTCCTTTTTTTTGTGTTAAGATAGATTGTTGGAGTGTTTCTTTGGGAAGTTGGAGTTTCCAGTTTCTTGAGTTTTGCTGTTGTGGCGGAGGCTTGTCTGTGTTTCCCTTTTGTTGTTCCAAATAAAATCAATTCTTTAATTTTCGTTTCAGATATTGATATTGCTTTGTGTGTGGAAGTTTTAATTTTCACTTTGTTTTCTTGAGATTGAGAGCGGATGAGGGCATCCGACGAATTCTCTTCGTCAACGTCGTTATATTTCACAGTTTTATACTAAAGTTTGGAATATTTAACAATAATCTGAATTAAAATCTTTTTGTTGATAATTCTCCCCATTACCCCGATTTGTGGTTGAGGATTTAGCGTAATCTCCCCGATAAAGGTGGCAACATTGAACGCTGTCTTTTTACGTGGCTCGTCAGCGTCTCCCCGGCTTTATTCGCCGATTCTAATTTAAAATGGTTTTATCGCCATCCATTTGTAAGTATCTACAGTTGTGATTATCCAAATTAGTTTTCAACAACGTTGTTTAAACATTTATCATATCATTTTGCGATATCATTTTAGTTCATGGGGAAATATAATAATGACCGTAGTTGGGGTCATGACCTTTTGAAGCATTAAGTGAATGAAAGAAGTTAGTAATAAACCCAATCACACTTGTTTTCAATAGTATTTTAAAGAATTTATTGGTATTTTCAGTGTAAGTCGAGTTATGTGCCATGTGGAGGCCGTGTGACAGTTTTATTATCTTTCTATAAAAAATAAACACTCTTCAGGTGAGTTTCACCTACGTGGGCAAAATAGTATTTTATATTTTTCAAACTCAAAATATTTTATTTCAATTAGATTTTTGTATAAAAGTACTTTTGATACGTCAAAAATTGGTCGGTCAGTCAGTTTGTCTGAAGCTACCACCAGCTCGGAAAGCAGTTTTCTGTTGAGAAGAGCCGGCCAGAAACTCAACAGTCGCTCTTTTCAAAAAGCCATGTTTACATAAATTATTGATATACCTTGAGAGTCAACGTCACTTAGATTCCAAGCATTCTCATCATTTAAGTAATCCTGTACATTGTAGTATGCTTTATATATTAATGACTTCTTGATACGAGTTTTAAATTGTTGAAGTGGCAAGTCTAATATAGGCTGTAGAATCTTATTATAGATGCGAACACCAAGCCCCATGAAGCTATTACTGACTTTGTGGAGACGATAGTAAAGCGTTACAAGTTTATTTCTGTTTCTAAAATTAACATTATGTTTGTCACTGTGTTTTGAATACGAATCTATATTCTGGTAAATGCACAAAATATTACAATATATGTATTGTGATGGGACTGTAAGGACGTCTATTTTTTTATAAACATCTTTAAGTGAATCTCGTGCTCTAAGATTATAAATGGCCCGAACAGCTCTCTTTTGAAGTACAAAAATGGATTCAATGGCCGCGGCCCTACCCCACACCAAAATGCCATAAGACATAATACTGTGAAAGTAACTGAAGTAAACTAGCCTAGCAGTATTGATATCAGTCATTTGTCTGACTTTCCTCACAGCGTAGGCAGCTGAGCTGAGTTTGCCCGCTAGAGATAATAAATGGGGGTTCCACTGGAGTTTTGAATCTAAAGTTATACCCAGAAATACCGTCGAGTCTGCCACATCTAAAATTTCATTATTTAACAGTAGGTTAAATTTTTGTTTTTTAACATTAGGTAAAGCAAACTCAACGCATTTAGTCTTTTTAGCATTAAGAACTAAGTTATTTACCGTAAACCATTGAAGAACCTGGGATAAAGCACTATTTATCTCGTCGTAATTATGTTTATTTCTATTTATTTTAAATATAAGAGATGTATCATCAGCAAAAAGTACAATATCACAGAAATTCTTCACATAATATGGCAGATCATTAATATAAATCAAAAATAAGAACGGTCCTAAAATGGATCCCTGTGGAACGCCCATTTGTAGCAAAAATCCAGAAGATTTTACACCATTAACAGTAATCCTCTGGACTCTTTGATTTAGGTATGAGGCAATTAGATCCAGTGAAACACCAGCTATACCATAATGATTAAGTTTTTTTAAAAGAGTTTCATGTTGAACACAATCAAATGCCTTGGACAAATCACAAAACACACCAATCGCATTTTGTGATTTCTCCCACGCATCATAAATATGCTTAAGAAGTGCAACTCCAGCGTCTGTTGTTGACCTACCCCTAGTAAAACCATACTGTTGACTATGAAATAGTTTATTTTTATTAAGATATTCTAAAAGTTGGTTTATAATTATCTTTTCAAAAACTTTACTCAGTGATGGTAATATAGAGATTGGTCTGTAGTTACCGGGATCGTTCCTGTTTCCATTTTTGAATAGAGGTATTATTTTACTGTGCTTCATTAAGTCCGGAAACTTTTCTGTATCTATACACTTATTAAAAATATCGGCTAGATGCGGGGCAATATTATTAATTATTGCGTTTAATATTTTTACTGAAATATCCTATAAATCACCTGTTTTTTTTATATTAAGTGTTCTGAAATTCTTAATAATATCAAACGCTGTAACATGTTTAAACTCAAAGTAATTATCACAGCCTGGGAGATTAGTTTTTAGTAGAGAAATAGCATCTGTGGGTGATGATTTTAATACAGATGTTACTTTGATAGGTATATCAGTAAAGAATTTTTCAAACGTGCTTGCCACTTCTTCTTCTGAATTAATTAATATATTATCAACATTTAATTTAATTGGTTCATTTTCTATTTTGGATCTTCCAGTTATGCTATTAATAATATCCCAGGTAGCTTTTATTTTGTTGTCAGAGTTAAGAATTTTGTTTCTAATGTAAATTGCCTTTGCCTGGATGCAAACACTTTTAAAAATCTTAGAATAACATCTAACGCGTTCTAAAAATACTGGATTCCGATTATATTGCCTCATACCATATAATTCATATAATTTATCTCTACTTCTAAATATACCTATGGTAGCCCAGTCACTAAATTTCAGTTTTAATGTGTTATTAAATTCATTTAAAATCATAGTAATTATTATATAGCGTATCTGGGTCCTTATAAATCAAACACAAACTAGAAATTTTTTGTACTACCTTATCCTTAAACAAGTTAATTTTATTACTCGACTTTGGTCTACATGAAATCTTATTTGAATTTTTAATTTCTTGGTCTACTAACGGCCGTCTGTTAGGCGACTTAAATATTGACTTGCTAAATAATAAAAACGCAAATATTAGACGATTTAAAGAATTCTTGGCTGTTACAGGTATGACACAATACGTTAATGAACCAACGCATTTTACTTCCGAAACAGAAACCCTAATAGACGTTGTTTGTACGGACGTGCAAGTGAAACAAATTCTTGTTGAGTACATACCCGAACTTAGTGCACATGCATTGATATTATGCACTCTAGACGTTCAAAAAGAAAAAAAAAAGCTTTCAAGAAGAATATTTTCAAGGAGTCTAAAAAATTTAAACAAAAATTTACTTAAAGATTACTTGGAGGCTATTAATTGAGATTATATTGAGCAGTCCGATGATATAAACGATATAGTCGTTTCTTTCACAGGTATAATTATGGAGGCATTTGATATACTTGCACCTCTTAAACCAACATAAATAAGTAAACACAACTATCCATGGATCACTTATACGGTTAAACTCATGATGAAGCGTCGCGATGAAGCACATTTAAAGTCACGTAAAACAAAAGAGCTCCATCACAAAACTACAAAACGCTAAAGAATCTAGTAAAAGAAGCGGTCACTAATGAAAAGAAGGCATATTTTAATACATTTATCAATCATAATGCAAAAAACTCAAAAGCGTTATGGAATAATTAAAAAAAATGTATTACAATAAAGCAAAAAAAGGAAACTATTTTACCTCCACAATTCAATAATCCGGAGATAATTAATCAATATTTCTTGAATATTCCTGGTAACGAGACGGCTTCATCGACAGATATAAAATACTTCAGTACACACCGATTTGGAGAGGCCAGCTTTCAATTAACACCAGTAAATGAAGAAACAATATCGAAAATTATTCACTCGCTTACGTCTAATGCGGTTGGCAAGGATGGAATATCACTTGACATGCTCTCATTAACCCTTCAACTCTTAAAACTATAACGAACATGATAAATTGTTCTCTAAAAACCCATACTTTTCCAGAGCTCTGGAAGGAATCCATTATAACTCCAATTCCTAAGAACAACAACCCTACACAGTTAAAAGATCTACGCCCGATAAATATCTTGCCATTATTATCGAAAATTTTAGAAAGAGTGGTCTGTAGTAAACTGTACGAATTTCTTGAGTTAAGTAATATATTACCGGAAAAACAATAAGGTTTTAGAAAATGTCATAGCACCACAACTGCGCTGCTTAATGTTATAGATGATGTAATTACGGCACAAGATGAAGGCAAATGTTCTATACTAGTGCTACTGGCCTTTACACGCGCTTTTGACTGTATAAATATACCGCTATTATTATCAAAACTCTCATACTATGGATGTACCCAGGAAACAGTTGACTGGTTTGCAAGCTACCTTAAAAACAGAAAACAGGCTGTGAAGCTTATCGATGTTAATGGGTTCGCAATGATGTCTCATAATCGTCCCATAGAAAGAGGTGTACCACAAGGGTCAATCCTTGGCCCTCTCTTGTTTATTTTATATTCTGCAGATATCATAAATTCTATAAATAACTGTCAGTTTCAAATATATGCTGATGATCTCCAAATTTATTTATCTTTTGATCCTACAGAAGCTGATATCGCAGTAAGAATGATCAACGAAGACTTAAACAATATAGCGGATTGGGCTGAAAGAAATACCTTAACCTTAAATCCGAGCACACCAAAATTTATCTTACTAGGGACAAAGCAGCAGGTTGATAACATTGCCAGTAAACATCCTACGATTACTATAAAAGATGAGAGTATTGAACGTGTCAAAGAGGTACGAAACTTAGGAATAATTATAGGAAATTCACTAAGTCCAGAGATACGCATAAAACTGTGTGAAACAATAGTTTTGTCTAAACTGAATTACGCCGATGTGGTAATAGGACCGAGACTATTGTCACGTACCAAAAGTCTCATACAACGGGTGCAGAACGCTTGCGCGCGATTTTGTTTCTCTATCCCTCCTCGTGAACATGTCACATCTTTTTTAAATAATGCAGGATCCCTTAAAATGGAGCGACGCAGACATCTGCATTTAGCATTGTTATTATTTGGCGTTATAAAAGAAAGGAGTCCAATCTATTTATATAAAATGTTGCGTTGGGCCAGCACGGAGAATACGGTATATCAGACGAGGCGTAAGGAGTGGGGTCTGTTAAATTTTTATCCTCACAGGTCTGCTACGTTTAGAGGCAGTTTCAAGCACGCTTCAACTACATGTTGGAATGATCTACCTCCCCCAATACGCAACCTACGCTCAACATTTAGTTTTATAACAAAATTAAAAAAACATTTATTAGATTTACAAAGAATCATAGCTTGAACTACACTAATCGTAACACAGGTAATATGTATGTATGTATCAAAAAAAAAAAAAAAGTTCGCTTCTAGTGTGCTTTTAAATCAATACCCATAGAAAAAATTATGTTATTTTAGATATTATCACTGACTTATTACTATACTCTGTTAACAAAGTTATTTCATTATGTATGTACAATTTCCTGTATATATAATTTATGTATATTTTTATTTTCTAGTTTATTTTACATATTATATAAAATTCAGCAGCTAGGCACTAACGTCATTCCCATTTCGGAAGTCACTGAAAATCAGCGGTGGGTCTCGCTGTGAAGTGCTGAGTGTTGACCCACCATAGTCTGAGTGATTATCCATTTTGCACAACTGCTCTGTAGAACATTCTCTTTCATTAGACTATTATTATTTGTATTTTATGTAATAAAAGGTAATTTTTAGATGTAACAACATATGTCAACGGTATTTTCAATTTGTTATTATTATTATTTTTCTCTAAATTTCTATGTAATGTTTTCTTTTGTATTGTTGTATTCTTTTTTTTTTGTTTGTTGTGCAAATAAAGTAATTCTTCTTCTTCTTCTTCTTCTAACGTGAATTTCTGTCCATAATGATCCGAAGTTAAGTTTTTCATTATTAAAATCTCAAACACTTCACAGTCACAAAACACATTGTCTATATACGTTGCAAAATTATCGCCAACATGAGTCGGCTCAGAGAATAAGTTTAATTATATGATTTAAATAAATTTAACAGCCGACGACTGAAAGTTGTGTCTATCAATATATCTATATTAAAGTCTCCACACACGATTATAGATTTATTTTAATGCAAATACGTTTAAGTACATCATCCATAGTGGACTCAAAAGTTTCAAAATCACTATTGGGGGGGCGGTACACGCATACTATAATGTAACGTTGAAACTCTACACAAGAAATCTCAACAATACGCTTGACAGAGAGAGAAACAATATCTTGTCGAGATTTACATACTGTATTGGATATGTCACTGCGAACTAATATTAAAGAGCCTCCGCGAATTGTTTTCTCTCTGACGAATGTACTTATTAATTTATAGTTATCCATAAGTGACATAATAAAATTTTTATTGAACCAGTGTTTAGTGATACAAAAGATATGAATATTAAATTTATTACCTAACAATTCCAGTTCAAGTTCTTTGCCGCCTAAACCTTGCATGTTTTGATGAACTATGTTAATATTTAAACGGTTTTGCTTAGGATTTGTCACATTAACTAGTTTAAACTAGTTTATACAACATTATTAATGATAAAATTATCACGGTTAATTAATATCTGCGTTATCTATATCTATATCTATACTAATATTATAAAGAGGAAAGATTTGTATTTTTGTATTTTTGGATTTTTGTATTTTTGTATGTAACGAATAAACATAAAAACTAGTGGACCGATTTCAAAAATTCTTTCACCATTAGAAAGCTACATTATCCCTGAGTAACATAGGCTATATTTATTACAAGAAAAAATTAGAGATCCCCAGAAATTCTCACTAAAACCAACACAAGGTGCAAAAAAATTAGCCATAAAATATCTTTCATTGCATGCGCTGCGAAAAGTATTGATGATAGAACAAAAAAATGTTTCACAATATTATAGAACGTATCAATATCTACAAAAAACTCCGCGAGACCATATGTCCAACTATTGTAGTTAAGTCACTATAACTACTTTTTTACATTTAAAAAGTTGATAAAAATGCCTATCAAAATCAGATCATGTTTTCCATAACTTTATATTAATTCTTATCCAAATAAATTATTTCTTAATGAAGACTGTTTCAATACCTATTAATTACTTTTTGAATTATTAAAATCGGACATTCCAGTCAAAAGATATTAGGAAATAAAAATATCAAAGTAAATAAAAAATAAACCCAGACGGGCCGCCGGCGCGGTGTAGGTGCCTCGCAGCGCAGCGAGTAACGCGGCGACAGAGGGAGCGACAGAATGCGGGAGCCAAAATGTTAAAAAAAAAAGCGAGAGTATGTGAAGGCGCAGACTATAAATTTACATTTATTATTTTCATTTAATTTGATAAAATCTTCAATACTACTAATGTCATCTTGCTTACTCACAGATAAGCTATTTCCATGCAGTAATACAACAGTAGTATTTTCAGTTAAATGCATGGACTTGATTTTGTCTATTTGGTACTGGTAACTGGCACCCGGAGTACACATATTACAGGAACCTTCTAAATAATTATTTAAAACAGAACCAAAACCTTTACCTAAACTGTCTGATATAACAAATGTCTTTTGTTTTGATGTGTGAGGAGGCCGCTTATTATTAAGGTTTATTTTACAATTGTTAGTAACGCAGGATAAACTAAGACTAGGACTAGATATTTGCATGTCACACACTGAATTCAATTGACTGACCGAGCCCGGTAGACTCTGCTCTGACTCAAATTGCATGCAACTACAACGCTTGTTTAGCAATGACTCGAATCTCTCTAAGTTGTAGTTGCTCAGCTCAACCAAATCACTAGCAGCATTTATGTGCTCATTTATTTGTGATTGAGCTGAATCATATTTGGCACTCATGCTTTTTAAGGAGCTGGCCAGGTTATCAATTTCCTCCTGCATACTGTGTATGTCCTGCTCATATTCAGTCCTATTTTTAATTAATTTATTTTTGTAACATTTTAATTTATTAATTAAATTTATGCGGTCATTTCTCAAGGCATTTATTTGATTTCTAGTAAATCTGTGTTTTAAAATATTTTTAGTTTTCGTAATAAAATTTTTTAATTTAATATATCTTTCAATTTTTTTATGACTTGAGAAATGTATGTGTTGCATATTACAAGATTGATTATTATTATTACTATGTGGATTGCACATAACCAGTTCATCGAACAAACTTTGAGTCACCTGGGACTCCTGAGATGCTTTAAAGTGTTCCAATTGTAGGGCAGAACTCTTGGCTTCCTCCAAACTTATCTCCAATTCTGTGATACGCGACAAGGCCCTCTCATGTTCATCACAACACTGTTGGAAAGTACTCACAATATTCAATAGTTCATCTCGTTGACTCAAAGTGTCAGTATAATTAATATGCAACTGTGCTAGTTCACTTTTTAATTGAGAATTTTTGTTTATGATGTTTCTTATTTCCTCCTCACTGTCTTCACGTGTCATTTTTCTTATAGAATTCCACTTAATCAGTTTTGATGTATTTGGTGATCCAGGTCTTGACCTGAAGGTCTACCAGGTGTGAGAGTATTTTAATTCAGTAGAACAATAATTGTTCTTGGTTTTAAATACCAATTTAATGACTATTTTTCAATATTTTGCTTAATTTTCAGCTAATTAAATTTGATCTTTGAGGAAGTGAATTATGTCTCAATTTTATTAAAATTATTATTCCAAATATAATATTTTACTAAATTATTGTAGTACCTGTGTTTAGAACAATATTAGGGCTTTCTTAGTATTTATACCAAGATAGGTAATGAGTTGTTTTATTCACAGGGAGTGTTTTTTTTTGAGGGAGTGTTTTTATTATGAACGGACCTGTTCTTCTATGAAGAAGTGATTTTTATAACGGAGCTGTTGTCCCTGACAGAGCTGTTGCTTCTGACAGAGCTGTTGTTTCTGACGGAGCTGTTGTTTTCCTAGTATCAGGATTTTACACTCCTGTGAAGATTATTGAGTCTTCTGTGATGCCGTCCTTCGCTATGCGGTCTCACCGAGGAGTTTCCTGTCATCCGAAGACATGGTTGCTTCATTGAGAGGGCTGTAAGGATCACAACCCTTTGTTCTGTGCTTGCTGCTGATACTGCAATCCCACACACACCACACCATCCCACACATAACTAACTAAACATAATAATCTCTTGGACTTGAGACCAAGGGGTAGGGGTAGTGAAACACTCGCCTCCACTGCCCAGGCTCTGTTTAAACCTAAGGTTGGATTAACCTAAGCCTAAATTACGCGCCGACATATATTAGCATAAGCACCATAAATAAAACGGGGCTGTAAAATAAAAAATATGAAGTCAGTAACCGCATTGAATCATTAGCTAATAATTCCCCGAGTGTATTTATAACATGCTATTATAATGTATATAATTATCCTATAACATAATATATGTAATTATTTTCATTACACCATAGTTCCCGTAAATATATTACTCTATTAATTTAGTAGAATTCATGACATAAAACAGATTACTATGAGAGGATAAATAAGTTGTTTAAAATATTTCAAAATATTTTACCATTTTCCTATAATAGGTATATAAAAAAATGTTTAGACATACCGCCTATGGAAATATCAATAAACGTTAGGGACATTTCGGCGATATTGAGTTATATATATCATTGGATTCAGAATTTTGGTTGACGCTGTCGTTCGGTATACTTGAAATTTCTCTATCGTAAAAAAAAATTCCATACAGTACACATTTTTTTGACTACCTAAAACTCTACACAATTCATAGGAACAACATGCAATTCTGAGAAGACATTAAATAACTAGAAATGTTTTAAGGATTGATTTTTCAAAAACATCATATGTTTATGTTTTACTAAAGAATAGATTCTTACCAACACATCTTGTTTTATGTTTTTGAACCATTGTTTTATGATAAAATAGAATGATTTAAGAAAATATTCATACCATTTGTGTCCACGAACGTAATCAATTGTACATATTAAAATTTTGCTTTTTATTTTTTCTTATTATAATAATATTTTTCTAATTTTTTAGGGATAAAAGTTATACATATCCAGAGAACGATATGAGATGTTTGTGTAAGCGCATTACGAATAAACAAGGTTGGTTTTCCTAAGTTTATATGAGTCACTAGTAAAAAAGTAAGCATATAAGTATTTCTACTGTTTCTAATTCGCAAAAATGAAATGTAAAAAAAATGTTTTATGCTACATGTCTATTTTCAGTTGTCACAGAAATGTCTACCAAACATTATTTTATTGCGATTTTCATACAAAACTTGGCCAAATGTGAGTTGGACTTATGTAAAAAACAGTTGTGACTTTAAACATTACAACCCGGTAATGGCCCACTGCAGATTCAACTCTTCAATATGAGGAGGGTGTTAGGCCAGGCTCAGTGCGGTTTGGCAGACTTCACACACCGACAGAAAACTCTCAACTACATCAACATGGAACTTTCAGGAGTGCAAGTTTCCTCACGATGTTTTCCTTCACTTTTAAAGCAAGCAATATTTTTTTCTTAAAATACACAACTCGGAAAAGTCAGAGGTGTGTGCCTGTGTGGGGTATCAAACTCGGACCTCCCGAGTAAGACATTCAAATCTTAAGCCATCACTGCGTTTTCGTTGTGACTTTACTAACTGCAAAAAAATATGATTAACGTAATTGTATATTACGTGACTATTCCTACAACTTGTGCTTGGCTTGAAGACTTGGTTATTAAAAATTTCTTGATTCTAGATCAAGGAGTAATTAGAGGGGTTTTGCCTTTTGAGAGAATCAAAATATGCATTAAACTACTTGACCGTCACTGGAAGCTTTATATTGAGATAAGCATTTCCGTTTCCGTCTATAGCATACCATTTTCGTACACTTTTTACCTCAATATCCGGTCTAGTAGCGTCACCTGGTCGTTTCGCGTCTTCTTTAGTTTTTATAAAACAGGGGCGCAACGAGTTTTATCACTGGCGTTCTGTTTTCCGTCAAAGAAACTTGTACGCAGTGACGCTGTCCCTGCGACTATTGAATGTAATCTTCTTCTTATATTTAAAATTCTCGTGTCACAATGTTAATTACCATAATCAACAAATTATGAAATTTTATATCCATATTCAGTAGGTCTGAGAATCGGTTACTATCTATTTTTCACCTCCCTAATTGATAAGGGTGGCTCACCCCAAATTTATATGGCAAAAAAACGTTTGCCGGGTTAGCTAGCATATATATATTATATTATATTCTATTATTTGGAGTAAGAAATTCCTAGAAACTGTAAGTAACCTACGAATGTAAGTACAAATTTTTATTAAATATATTTTTACGTGATCATTTATTTTAATGATTATTCGTTCGGGTCATGTTTGAATAAATATCGTGCTCTCTTATAAGTTTTCTTTGGTACATAGTATAATAATATCATTTAATGTTTTAGCATGGATGTAAATAGTTGTAATGCTCTGCTTGACGCTGAGGCTGGCCCAAGTGGCACTGGTCACAAACGAGACCGAAGTAGCAGTAGCAGTTCCGGCGTTATATCGTCTAGAAATTTAGAAAATGTCGAAAATGTTTCTCTTTGTTCTGAGTCTAGTGGTGAACTTTATGCCAACCTTGATGTTGACGATCAGTATGCAAACTCTAACTTGGATTTTGTTTTTGATATTCAGACAAAATTTAGAGACTGTTCCTAAGACTCCCGAAACCAAACTCAAGGCTCGCGGCCTCACCGTGGAAATACCCAAAGACAACCCAATAACACAAGGGGTTTACAACGAGGTAACCGTAGGGCCAATAGACAATGACTGGAAGGCAGGTCAGTTATTGCTTTACCATTCACAGTGGAAAGAAATGAACGCACCCGACATAATATTGTGTCTAATTCAAGCCTATCGCATACCATTCTTTCGAAAGCCCCTTCTTATATATCCAAATATAATGAATTGTCCTTTCGAGACTCCATTCTCGGAAGAAATTACATCAATTGTTTATAAAATAAAAAGTCAGGGATTTTAAAAGTAGTTCAACCGTCGTCAAGCTTCATTTCAACACTGTTTCTGGTACCGAAGCTGGACGAAACAGCTAGTCCAATTTTCAATCTCAAAGCACTAAACGAGTATATAAAGACTGATTTTTTAGTTTTATAAATATGTACCGCATTCCAGACTTCCTACAACCTTGGGACAGGTTATGCAAAATAGATTTATCCCAGGCATACTTTCATGTCAGTGTAAAAAAGCCGCACAGGCGTTTTCTTCGTCTAGTGTACAATTGAGAGCTATTAGAGATGACATGTCTCCCCTTCGGCTTAAACACGGCTCCAAATATAATGAATTGTCCTTTCGAGACTCCATTCTCGGAAGAAATTACATCAATTGTTTATAAAATAAAAAGTCAGGGATTTTAAAAGTAGTTCAACCGTCGTCAAGCTTCATTTCAACACTGTTTCTGGTACCGAAGCTGGACGAAACAGCTAGTCCAATTTTCAATCTCAAAGCACTAAACGAGTATATAAAGACTGATTTTTTAGTTTTATAAATATGTACCGCATTCCAGACTTCCTACAACCTTGGGACAGGTTATGCAAAATAGATTTATCCCAGGCATACTTTCATGTCAGTGTAAAAAAGCCGCACAGGCGTTTTCTTCGTCTAGTGTACAATCGAGAGCTATTAGAGATGACATGTCTCCCCTTCGGCTTCAACACGGCTCCAAAAACGTTTGCTACGTTAACTAATTGGGTAGCTCAAAATCAATGGAATATGAGGATCGTACTTTATTTGGACGATTATATGATAGTACATCAAAACAAAAACACGTTATGCGAACACGTAAAAATCACAATACTAGTGCTGCAGTATCTCGGTTGGCAAATAAATTTCAACACGTCTATTCTTTGTCCTCAAAAGTCATTAACATACTTAGGCATACAGTGGAGTCCTTGGAAAAATCTAAAAATTCTACCAAAAGAAAAGATTGTAACTCTAATCAGGAAGACAAGTTTTATACTCAACAAGAAAAGAGTGACTTTAAAAGAATTACAAAAAATAATAGGAATTCTAAACTTTGCCAGCTTTGTTGTTCCACGAGGTCGACTGCATCATCGAAGGCTATTAATTTTCATTAATTCATTACCAGACACATCAACTCGAGCGTATGTCCTGTCCAGCAGAGTGCGAGAAAAGAGTTAATCTGGAGGAATCACATTACCCTCCTCCGACAAACTTTTTAGTGACGGATGCATCAGACCTTGCATGAGGGTCAGTTCTAAACAACCAGACGTTCTCAAGCATGTGGACACTACGAGAACAAACTCTTCACTCCAATCAGAAAGAGATGTTAGCCAGCCGTAGAAAAAGTATTTGCGAAGTGGGGTACTTCGAAGATAGATCTGTTCGCCTCGGCAACAGCTCATGTAGTGAGCAGTTATGTATCTCGAGATCTGACCGATTAGCAAGCTCTATTTCACGACGCAGTCAGTGTTCCATGGAACTACCCCTTAGCATGGGTATTTCCACCTCCCTTTCTAATCCCCAAAGTCCTAACTCACCTAAATCAGGCAACAGGAATATTTCTGATGGTGGTGCCTCTGTGGGAAAAGGAATTTTGGCGTGCAGATCTCAATACCCGAGCCTTAACCGCACCATACACCCTGCAGAACCTTCAGAAATATCTAATCGATACGTCGTCAGGCCTGCCTCCTCCGGAAGTAGAGGACATGGTCATCGAAGTTTGGAAATGTGGGGGTGGTGTAAGGCGATAGAAACATGGAATACTCAACAAATATCGCTCCTAAAAAAATCATGGCGTAAGTCTACTCTTAAAACTTACGAATCGGCGTGGAAACGATGGGTATTATGGTGTGAAAATAACAATATTGACTTTACAAATCGTACGGGATCTCAATTAGCTCGGTTTTTTGTGTGACTTACATTTATTACATAATCTTTCTTATAATACTATTCTATTACATTAATATGTTGTATCCACTTTATGTAATCCAGATACATCCAGTCAGTTAGGTTCAAATGTTATCGTTCATCATATTTTAAAGTCTATTTCTCTAAATCATCTAAACAACTTAAAACCACCAGTTTGGGATGTCAGTAAACTTACTTCATTTTTAAGTAATTACGATATAGATATAAATAACATGTTTCAGGTTTCAAGACACACTGCTATTTTACTGCTGCTTTGCTCCGGCAGGCGTATTTATGATTTAACGTTACTAAGAATAGATAATAATTATTTCGTTAGATCTAACGACTTTATAGTATTTTGGCCTGAATTTGGTTCATACATACAATCTGGTTGGAAACTTTCAAATTCAAGTAATCGCAATTTAGACCCATTGTACTGGATAGAGAGAACTATAATTCTGTTAAAGGACAGACGTAGTGCTTCCAAATCATTTAATCTTTTTGTTACAGTTCGGGGAATAGCTGGCATCTCGAATAGTTATAGCAGGATGGGATAAAACTTTATTCAAAGGAGCTGATATAACGGCTGCTCCAGGGAGTGTACGGTCCGCTGTGGCCTCAAAATGCTGGTTTCTAAATCACCCTATCGACTAGATTCTTGCTCGAAGGAAGAAATAATAAGATAACTTGAGAGATAATCCTGAAGATATTACAAGTTTTTTCAATTCAGTTGATTGCTGATTAAAATAAAATTGTTAATAAAAACTCAGAACTTTGAAAATATGATAATAAAATAATTGATTGATAAACATTATTTACTTTTACTTTAGATTGCTTATTTTGTCACATTGGCGTTACAAATTCCTTAGTAAAATAAATTTATGCTTAGCGTCACCAGGCGATAACAAACAGGTCGGTCAAGTAGTTTAATAGCAGCGTTTTACCTGAAATAAAACTATTAGCCTGAAAATAAAACTATTTGCCTGAATTAAACATATAAAAATACTTACCTCACTGGAAGCTTTCATTTTATTTCTGCCTGGTGATATTGAGCCAATGATAAAACTCTTTGCGCCCCTCTTTTATAAAAACTAAAGAAGACGCGAAACGACCAGGTGACGCTACTAGACCGGATATTGAGGTAAAAAGAGTACGAAAATGGTATGCTATAGACGGAAACGGAAATGCCTATCTCAATATAAAGCTTCAAGTGCGATAAGTATTTTAATATGCGTTTTATTTCAGGTGAAACGCTGCTATTAATATTAATTTTAACTTACTTTCAACATCTACGTGGTTTTTTAATAAATGAATTCTCCGGGAAACCCAAAAATTGGCATCTGTTTTTAAGCTTTTACCGACTTTTTTATTAGTCAGTTAAATGGATATTCCACTGGAGTGCAATTTAGAGCATGTCATTGATAATAATGGGCATAGAGCAAGATATATGTGCCCATTATTATCAATGACAAAGTTATCAATATATACTATCGGTTAACGACTTTAACGTAACAGATTATAGTATGATGCAACTGTAACTACGCAGTAGCTACGCAGAAACGTAGTTACAGTTGCTATTATTTATTTAGCTGTAAAAAATTAATCAAAAATCTCAATAGTTGAGGTCACTCTGATTAAAAATATCAAAAACAAGTCAAGCCTTGACTAAAATACGAAAAAAATCAAAATTCAAAAATTATCAAAAATTGTATGTGAATACGTTTATTTGGCATATTGCTTTATATGTCCATAATAGTTACGTAGCGGCTTATTCAACTTAAGGAAAATCGGGGGTTATGTAAATAATTTCATTCATTAATCACTTACGGAAAACATAACTATATTAGAATTAGAAATCAATAATAAATAATTATATTATTCAATATTTCATTCATAGTTTCCTATAGACCTATATGTAATACAAATAAGGTAAATAAATAATAATACATTATTACACGAAGGAATTGATTATACTGGATTTACTGTATGAGAATAGTATTTTATAATATATGGTATTTAGTATTTACCAATAAATACAAATTACTTTACACGAACAATTAGTTGTATTTATATAATAGATCCTCGATTTATAGTTCCCCAAAAGTTCTCAAAGGTGTGTGAAGTCTGCCAACCCGCACTGGGCCAGCGTGGTAGACTATGGCCTAATACCCTCCTCATTCTGAGGAGGAGACCCGGCTCAGCAGTGGGCTATTGTAGGGTTGTGATGATGATGATGATTGTTTATTTCCCCTAAGTAATAGTGTGTCAAATAACGTTTGCTGGATTAGTTAATAGTTAAAAAATATTCATTACCTTAAACAAATTATTTAAATGTGACGTACTCGCTTTTATGAGTGAGAGTTTTTTTTATTAGAAATTTCCTCCTCTTTACGATTTTTTTTTTAATTTCTTAAATATCAATAGTCTATGAACATATTTTAGGTGTCATTCCGGATCCAATGAGCTATCACACATAATTTTAAGGGCAGTATTTTTATTTTAGACCATTTTCAACTTGTCGACTTAAAAAATGACAGTTGGTTGTCGAAAAAAATGATACATATAAAAATGAAATGACGTTTGTTAGCCCGCTAATACTCCAGAACGACTGGACTGATTTGTCTCATTTTAATTTTGAAATATTTGTGGAAGTGCAATGAAGGTGTAAAAGCTGAAACGCTAAAAAGCTTATAACGACAAGTGTGGTGACAAGTACTAGTCGATATTCGAGTAACGTAAACGTATTCAATGTTGTGAAATACATGCAATACTCGATACACGCGTGTGTGATACCTGTGACGTGATATCGAACCAAGCAGACACGCCGACGTCAGTAATACAGAATACTGTAAAGTCATTGTGACGAAAGACGAAAAGATTTTCACATTCCATATAAAATTGTCTTATTGAAAAAGCCGACCCTGAGATTTTGCTATAACTTAAAAAAAAATTAAGCAAAATTTAATTTTTAAAATAACTTGTTTTGCCTTTTCTAATTAAAACTTTCAAAAGTGGTCATCTTTTTATTTTTAATTTTATCTATAAAATTATTGCTCTTTAGATATCTACATTTAAATATCTCTAGATAGATCTCTATAGAGTTAGAATAAATGACTATTCTGCACTACCTCTCTACTAGTATCAATAATTTCAACATTTAAGAGCATAATATAATTCGATCATTAGAGTTAATTAATTTTAAAGGACTCACCAGACCCCCTTGCACTTACTACCTTTAATATAATTACCCCTGGTATTCAAAATTCTGAGTAAATATATATCGCTATGAAATCGACAAACTAAAGACAGGCTAACCAACAATCCAAATTTCAGCACACTATAATATAAACACACCACAATTTGTTTACAAAATGAATTACAAGCTTATTTAATGGATTTACAATTCGTTTACAATCACTATTTATTACTTATAATGTTTTGGTAATATACTTTAATATATACTAATCAATTATCATCTATAGCTGTATATCAAAAGTGAGTGGAACTTCACTACATAGTATAAATATTATTGATGATTGATGATAATTTCAGAAGTTTCTAATGTGATGTCGTAAATAAACTCATTTTTTGAGCTTAAATTGCAAACGCTGACTGAACCCTACGAGATAGATCAAAATAAGGTACTACAGTGTTGTAAGTTCGCGATGGTATATGTCTATTTCATAGGGATATCCCACAGTAACCATTTTTCAATGCATTGCAATTGCTGATGTCGTAAAACGATATGGCGTGATCGTGTGACGCAGTCGATGTCGAGTGGCGTAGAGTCGAGACGTGGCATGAGACGCGTACGGATGGAATTGTTCTATATACGTTAAGTGACTAATTAAAAGTTCCAAAATACTCATGTGAGTTTCAATTACCAGTCACCTAACATTGGTGACCCCGACGTGATCCCGACGACGCCCGGAGACTACAGGACAGCAACATGAATCCGCAGCCAGTGCCACAACCAGCCCCTAGCGTTAAAATTGAGGGAGCCGACATGGCGTCCATCTCGCTCAGCTCACGTATTCCTGAGTTTTGGACTGATCAACCACGTGTATGGTTTATACGCGCCGAGGCCGTCCTTCAACCACAGAAATTGGGTGATGAGGCCAAGGTTAATATGATCGTGTCCAAGCTGGGTAAGGATGCTATCCAGCAAGTGACAGACATCCTGATTAAACCACCGCAGATCAACAAGTATGGCAGTCTTAGGGACAGATTATTAGATATTTACGAAGAGTCAGAAAACCGCCAAATCCAGAAGCTCATCAGCGAGATGGATTTGGGTGACCAAAAACCTTCACAGCTTCTTCGTAGGATGCGTGATCTGGCTCGAGGAAAGATCCAGGATGACACTCTTAAAATATTATGGCAAAGTCATCTGCCACAGTCGGTGAGGGCAGTGCTGACTGTAACGGAAACCAAGGACCTTGACCATCTAGCGACCATAGCTGACAAGGTGCTTGAGACTACTATGACTCCCCAGTTAGCAGCAGTTGCGTCTACTCCTGCTTCGACCAGCTCCAGTGACAGTACCTTAATTTTGGCTGAGATAGCTAAACTAAGTGCCAAAATTAAGAACTTGGAGACATCCAGAAGCAGATCTCTACGACGCCAGGGTGGACAGTTTCGGCGTCGTGGAAGCTCGCGTAGCCAGTCCAGATCAGCTAATCCTGACTGGTTATGTTTTTACCACCATCGGTTCAAGGAACGAGCTCGCAAGTGCATTCAACCCTGCGCTTGGAAACCATCGGAAAACTGAGTAAGGTGCAGGTAGACGAGGCGGATAACTGCGCGATATTGCCAACACATCGCCTTAGTATTAGAGATGTAAGTAGTGGATATAGCTTTTTAATGAACACGGGTGCCAATGTTTCAGTGATCCTTGTGACTAAAAAACATTGCTATTCAGTGAAGTGCTCAGACTATAAACTATACGCTGAAAACGGTTCAGAAATACGAACATTTGGAGTGAAATCGATGGTGCTTAACTTAGGTTTACGCAGGTCGTATCGATGGGACTTTGTCATAGCCGAGGTTAAGCAACCGATTTTAGGTGCCGATTTTTTAACTCATTACGAACTACTAGTAGATTTAACAGCACGGAAATTAATAGATAAGGTAACAAATTTAAATTCAGTAGCTTGCATTGTTAGTTTTAACGAATCTTCCATATGTACTATTGATAAAAACCACCCTTACTGGGATATCATTAGTAGATATTCGGAAATTACAAAACCTATAAACTATAAGGAGGTACCGAAACACAACGTCTTCCATTATATAGAAACATCTGGCCCTCCTGTGCATGCGCGTGCTCGTCAGTTACCCCCGGACAGGTATAAGAAGGTGAAAGACGAGTTCAGGATCATGCAAGAGGTAGGTATTTGTAGGCCATCTAAAAGCCCATGGTCTAGTCCACTACACGTTGTACCCAAAAAGAATGGGGAAACACGGCCCTGTGGGGACTATAGACGTTTAAACGCGATAACGAAACCAGATCGTTATTCTTTACCACGCTTACGCGATTTTACGTATTTATTAGATGGTAAAATAGTAATGTCACGAATTGATGTTATAATTGTATTCTAGTTTTTCCTGATGATATAGAAAAAACTGCGATTACCACCCCTTTTGGACTTTTTGAATTTCCTCGATTGACGTTCGGGTTGCGTAACTCAGCGCAAACTTATCAGAGATTTATGGCTCATACAGTTTTAGACGGTTTAGATTTGTTATTTGTCTATGTGGATGACGTAATAATAGCTAGTTCGTCCATTGAAGAATATAAATAACATCTAGATATCGTATTTCAACGGTTTGATAAATATGGTATATCTATAAATATAAGTAAATGTTGTTTTGGTCAATCTAAAATTGAATTTTTAGGGTACGAAGTTTCAAAAGATGGTATTCGACCCCTTGATAATAAAATTATAGCCATTAAAGATTTTCCTAAACCTAAAACTATTGAAGAGTTACGCCGGTTTTTAGGAATGTTAAATTTTTAATCTTCGCATATTCCCAAGGCAGTAACATCAAATTATATTAAATAAATATTTACAACTTTTTACAAAAAATAATGGCTCATTTACGAAGCGATTTTAAGCAATTGTAGTATTAATCCTTATCCAATTTAGTGGTTTAAATACATTGTGCACTTTATATAAATCAATATGGCATGTACTACATTAAATTTAAATTAATATTTTCGAAGATATTACAGATTTAAAATGCAGGGACATAGCGGTTACGATTAAATACACGTATTAAATTGCATCCGGGCGAAGCCGAGACGGATCGACTAGTTGTTTATAATTTTAACTAAATCTGTCTATTAATTTAATTTATAATAATAGTATCAAGATCGAGTATAAGAGTATCGTAGTTCCTAAACTCTTAGTCATTGCAATGATTAAGCTAAAAGTTTATGTTATATTATGTGATGATGTAAGTGCTATGTCTAAGATATCAAAAATATAAATTACGATATAATTATTTAATATCTTATATTGAAAAACACAAGTTTATCAAATCAAGCTGAAGCAGTTAAATAAAAAAAAATATTACTTAATAAAACATTTTATTTAATATCTAATTTTAGTATGAGATACAATTTTAAGGATTCTCAACACAAAAGGAAGTCGTACAATTTTTGAATAAATAAAAATAGTAGAAAGAAATCTTTGGTTTCTAATTATTACATATCTTCTTATCTTGAGATCACAATTAATAAATATAAAAACTTAAAAGTTACTAAAGTTAAATAGGCGGACAAAGTATTAAAACTGAAGTAAAAGTAGAATATACTGGTAACAATGTTTATATTCACTATACTTCATAAGAAATCATAAATAATATTAATTGCAATTTTACATTTAATATCACAATGTTGATTCAATAAATTACCTATCCATAAATATTTAGACCACTTTGGTAAATGAGTATCTGAAAATAATAAAAATAATGTGTTAGGATATAGGAAGTTATGGCTAAAAATTTAGGTAAGATTTAAAGACTTTAAGAAATTATCGGGCTTTTTACAACTTAGATTTAGTGCCCAGTATCGATCTGCAAAAAGATAATCAAGTGCAAAACTAATACAGATTCATTCAAGATAGTAGAAAAATTGTTTAACTGTTTAAAGTGCATAATTTTCAAGTAATAAAATAAACGAGTAATCGCTTGTAAATATTATATAATGATAACGTACCATCGTTGTTTATTATTTAATCTCCTTGCATCTATTTTCGGTGTTTATTTGTTCTATTAGGTTTCCAACTGCAGAACATCTTCACGCTTAGTTGCAATGAATACATCACTCCCTTACGCTTGTGGCTTTTCTTCTTTCTGGCAACCATCTTACAAACGACGTAAAACTCGAGCAATCTTGGGATACTCAGCACTACGAGAAACTTCATCGTCATTTTTATTAATTAGATTAATAATAAAAAAAACTGTTTTGGTTATAAAATCAGATACGGTGTCAACTCAGTACGAGGAGCTTTTCAGGACTGATAGCGTTAGTCTCCTGCGGAATCTTTATATTCCACAGCGCGAACGCCGATCTCGACGGCGTCGGACGCCGCCAACGTCGGAGGAACGCGGCGCGCGACTCGCACGGTGACGGACGAACACTCGGGCGGTATATTTATCTTATCTCAGTCCTCGCCATTATAACATATTATAGATTATGACTATTTGACCCGCGTGACCATGTCTATAAAGAAGAAATTTTAAATTAGGTATAAGTATTCAAAATGTTTCAGTCTTAGCTTTTTTTACCCTTGATAACTTTATATTGGCGGGTAGTATCTTTTATTTTATCCTAAGACTGTATAATTATAACCTCTTGTTTCGAGAGACTTGAGCCAATTGTCAAACGATGTTTTTAATATTGGTTAAGCTTAACTCTCTTGTAAAGTTTCCGTGTAGTAAATTTAATTCAAATCGGTTCAGCCATTTTTACGTGATGGGTGCAGAAACACAACAATTCTACAACTTTATGGATATTTTCGTTTTAATATTTTCATAACTTAAATGGAAACAAAATAATTTGTAAATCTATACTATTATATAAAGAAAACTGCTGAACCAATTTTGAAAATTCTTTCAGCTATAGAAAGCTACATCCTTTCCGCGTGTAGTGTTGCCATAAATATTATAATTAAAAAGATATGGCCATTTAATTGCCATAACATGACCATTTTGTACAGTGTAGGTTTTCTCTGACACTAAAGTTCCAATTTTAATAATTTTTTTTATAATATACATAGAATCCATAAAAATATACAAGATGAAGACGGCAGGTCTGAAACGGTTAAAGCATTTATAAAATATTTAATCAGACTTGTGATCGTTTAGTTAGGACCCTTAATACGTTGTGTAAATAACAACCATCAAAGTTCTTTTAGAGTATCAGAGGCATGAGTTCAATAGGTCATCGAAGAAGATAAATTAAACTAAATAAAGATCGATTTGAATTTAATTAAATTAATGTAGTAACGATGTTGTGATGACGCATAGTTGTATAATAATTTTATAAATAATAACATCAGAAGGATGTTAGTGATAAAGAAGATACCTGAAGGAGTCTCTCCCTTCCTCTTATAATATTTAAATATAAAAGAGAAAAGGGGTCGGCAGCCCCACACCCGCCACCGACAATGGGTTCCAACCAAATCGTGAACCCTCCAGGATAGAAGGTGGGAGCTATTTATAGTGCGCCTACACTTTTGATGCGACCGAAGTCCGGGTAATACAGTCGAGACTGCAGTGTTGAAAACCAAAGCTTTAGTAAATCAGCCGAAGCTGTAATAATAAAAAGGCTTGAGCCTTGTGATGGAAATAAATTCATTAAAACAGCAAAGCTGCAAGGTGTCCGAAGACAAAGGGACAAGCCCTGGTTATAAATAAAGTGATAAATAAATCACTGGTCTAAGCATCAGTTCATTCATCATTCATTCATCATCAACATCACATTATTTATATTTTTATGTATTCTATGTATATATTTTATAGAGTAAGCTCGATATAGTTACATTGTGGAGATTCTTAAAAAGCTGGACTGTAATATGATGTATTTATTTACGAAAAGAATAAAATTTGTATAAACACAAGCGCCAGTTAATTGTGAGACGTCGTAAAGCTCAACTGGCCGCCGGCGCCGGCGTGCGCGTCGCTGTTTCCCCTGTGGTGTTCCCTTCTGTCCCCTACGTGCTTGGCACATAATATGTTCAACCTTTTTATCGTACTTTTTCAAAATATGTTATTCCTACGAATATTATTCTAAATAATATAAATTTAAATTATAAAATAAATTGAATTTCGTGTTACCAATAAAATGCCATTTTTTTATTCTCTTTTTTTTAATGTACCTATATGTCGCAGGTATTTTTTCAAAGACTTACAAAAAATGTCATTACCGGCCTGATTTTAGTGACATAGTAATGTCACGGGGATATTATAGTGATATTATAATAAATCTAGATATAATATGAGTGGGAGACATCGAACATTCTGATGAGTCCAATTCTTTTCTATTCGCCATTTGCAAAACAATAATAGTAAAAATTTAAGCATGTGTGCATTTTTCTGTCTAAAATTATAGTTTTAATTGTGTTTTGTTAATTTTTCTCATTCAATTTCTTTAATATGTGTGACAGTGAACATTTAAAACTAATTGAAACTATAAATTCATTAATACCAAGTGAAAACCAGTATGAGATCTTGACACAAGAAGAATTTTACATAGAGCTACGAAAATATAACAGTGAGCTTTCTGATAAAACAAAAAAACCGGAATGGACTACGAGTAGAATTTCGGAGATAATAAATTCAATAGAAGAATACAAATCCAGAAAAACACAAAAGAGCATCGAAACATCATGTTTTGGACGCGAGAAAGGAAAAAATATTAATTATGAAGCTCAAATTTGTTTCTTCTTCAGTGATAGGAGTTATTCCCAACGAAAAATATTATGACATAAGCCACGGTGGTCGCGATAAAATAATATATGCACCAAGAGAAAAAAAATAATTTATAAAACATGTATGGCAAAGAGAAGTTTCCTGAAATCAGGTATTGTGGTCCGACCTCTAGTGACAAACGATTTTAACAGAACGGGACTATCAAGAACGGGAAATGGATCGATTAATCGACGGGAAATCGATAGACCTTCAGTCATCAACTCTTGCTGTTGCATGTCTTGTTGGGCATCTTTTATTAGGTCATGTATATTACTTCCATAATAAAACAAACATGTGATATCCGCATATAACGTAATATCTCCTGTCAAATCCAAGTTACTAACATTATTAATATAAATTAAAAACAGTAAAGGACCAAATATTGATCCTTGGAGAATTCCACATTGGTTTACGTCTAATGGTTTACTTTTGAAATTTTCTATTTTAACTATTTGTTGCCTATTTGTAAGATATGATACAAGAATTTGGTATGCTGTTCCAGAAATACCAATATCTTTCAATTTTTGTAGTAAAATGTTATGGGATATAGTGTCAAAAGCGTTTTTAAATCAATGAATATACCTAAAATGATGTTTTGTTTATCAAAATTTATTTTTATTTTAGTGGTAAGATCAACTCTGGCAGCTAAGGTGTTATACTTTGAACGAAAACCATACTGTTTTTTAAATAGAAAGTTTATGTTATTCAAATAGTCATTTAATCTTAAATGTAAAATCCGCTCAAAATTTTTTGACAGTATTGGTAACACTGATATTGGCCGGTAATTGCTTAGTTCAGATATTGAGCCCGCCTTATATATTGGTGTCACTTTAGCAATTTTGAGACTATCAGGAAAAATGCCATTTTTTATACAGTTATTAATGCACATACATAATCTTTTACAAATAACGTTATTTATAGATTTAATAGCTTTAGCAGTTATTCCATCTATACATTTTTACATTTACAAGCCGAAACCATTGCACAATTAGAAGAACACTTAAAAATTCATGAATATAACTATGGCTTTTTAATTAATTATTAAGAATACAGTTACTAATATTTTTTTAGAGAAATTTTCAGCTAATATTTCAAAAAATATAGAAAAAACGGACTGTTAAGTATAATTTAATATTCATTTATGTTGATTTATTTAATAACTGTGATAATTTTCAATAAAACATATTTATACAATTTTTTTCTTTATTAACAACTAGATACAATTACGAGAATAACAACGATAGAGAAGAACAAGATAGAAGAAACTTGGAAAACTTAGCGGATATCAATAATATAAAATTCAAATTATTATAAATTAAATTCATAATATATTATTATACAATTCAATTATCATTCAAATAAATAATACAGCCATTTCTAATCTTTTCTCCTAAACGTGAAAAACTACTTAAGAGAATTGTTAAAAGTTAAATTTAAAAAAAAATATTCTCATATAAAAAGAGGGAATTTTAATATAGTGTAGAGTATACTAGTACCAATGTTTATATTCACTATACTTCATAAGAAATAATAAACAATATCAATCACAATTTTACATATAATATCACATTTTGTTCAACAAATTACCTATACAAAATTTATATATAGACCAATTGCAAACTTATTATACTTATAAAATATATCTTAAAGTTAATCAGTCATTTTGACTATATTAAAGATGGCGCCTTATTATATGCTATTCCCAAATTGTAAATGAGTATCTGAAAATAATAAAAATACTGTAAGTTAGCATATAGGAATTTATATATAAAAATTCAGGTAAGATTTTAAAACATTATAATTTGTACCAAGTACAACATAATAATGCTACGTCTTACACGTGAAGTTAAATTTAAAAAAAAGTCGCATTCCAGGCAACAACAGTTAAGGTTAATATTAGGTAATGAAACTATTCATTCTAGGTAGTAGAAAAATTGTTTAACTGTTAAAATTGCATAGTTTTTAACCAACAGTATAAACTTGTACCCATAACGTACCATTGTTGTTTATTGTTTAATTTCCGTTCATCTATTTTCGGTGCTTATTTTTTCTATGGGGTTTCCAACTGCAAAACACTTTCACGCTTAATTGCAACGAATACATTACTCCCTTGTGGTTATGGCTTTTTTTCTTTCTGGCAGCCATCTTACAGTCGATGTAAAACTCGACCAATCTCGGGATACTTAATACTACGAGAAACTTCATTGTGAAATTTATTAATTTAATGAAAAATCAATATAACTGTTATTGCAATAAAATCAGATGCAGTGGCCGCTCGTCTCGAGGGACTTTTCAGGACTGATAGTGTTAGTCTCGTGCGGAATCTTTATATTCCACAGCGCGAACGCCGATCTCGACGGCGTAGGACGTCGCCGCCGTCGGATGAACGCGGCGCGCGACTCGTAGCTCGCAGGTTGACGAGCGAACACTTTCCCACTTGGGTGGTATGTTCACCTAATCTCTGTTTTGGGATGGGAACCATGGGACCATGGGAACCAAGTCAGGATCTGATGGTGAAATCCGGTAAAATCGAGAGAAGTCCGCAAATTCAAAGGCAATTACAATGTTTTTTTTAACATATTTTTATCTAAATAAAATAATCAGATATTTGTGTATAGTTGAGCAGAATATTATTGAGCTAATATGATGGAAGACAAAACTCCTCGACGGTTAGGAGTTAGAGGATATTTCTTAAAATTAAGGAGACGTACAGACATCTAATTGTATACTTTGAAGTTATTTAGGTAAGCTGATGATGCAAGCAGTTAGTAAGGGCTTGTTAAGCACTAACTATAACACATGAGAAGCCATGGAAATACTGCGGGCAACTGCCTCTATGCTATGCTACGATAACTGCGTAATTTATTGATAAATATCTAACACTAAAAAGAGAAAAATTAAATATTAAAAAAAAATTAAACCGACTTCAAAAAATAAACAATAACACTACTCACTAAAATTTATAACACACTGATTAGTTTGAAGTCGTTGCCGGTGTACATGTAACAAAAATGGAAACTGCTAATCTTGATCTATTCTATATCCTGACCGTATTGCGCCCGCAGTTTAGAAGACAGGCCATCCATCCTTTGTGTATATTGTATATTCTCTAAAACTATCTCCTCCCTCTTCATTCTTATTAATTTTTTTCGACATGCATGTATAAATAAGAAATATTCCGGGTTTTCTTCCGCTCCTCTCCCCATGTTATAAAAATCATACTAATTAACAAAACGGTTATTTTGGAAAGTAAAATATAATTTATCATAAGGCCAAAATAAGTATAGAAGTTATGAAAAATATGTATTTTTGTATTTAAAAAAGTTTAAAATAACTCCCGACGAATTAAAAATATAATAATCTATTCCTTATACAAGTTTGAGCGAGAATTTAACCAACATTGCATTTCCTAGCAAATTCACAGTTCATATTATGTTCAACCTTTTTATCGAACACTTTTTAAAGATCTACTAAAATGTTATTCCTACAAATATTATTCTAAATAATATAAATTTAGATGTCATTATGTATTATATTGTTAATTGAATTATGTTTTACCAATGAAATATTTTTTTTTAATTCAGCGTCATGGGGGTTGAGTCAAAATGACTCGACAAGTTTTAATTTACCTATAGTTTTGGAATAGCGCATGTGACGTTGCCGTTTTTCTTAGTAGCTGGTAGCGTAGACCTCAACTAAACGTTGCTGATCGCGTGCTTGAAACTGTAAAAGGTAATTATGGCCCATCCCCGTTCTGAACGTAACAATTTTGTACTATTGTTTCTAAAAGAAGTTTTGATTATTTACAATAAGTCGGGGAACAGAACCCCTACCACCAAGGGGTGCTGAGTAACTCGCCTCTTACGAGATGCTCAGCGGCAGAGGGGTATTGTATTCTAACCCGTCCCCTCACGGACGAGAGTTATGATGTTAAAATAGTGCAACGCAGTTTAAATTAATTTGTAAGATTATTTAAAGTGCTAAAACTGTTAACTGCAGTAACGAAGATGTTCATCGTAATATTGTGTGTGCTGAGTATGAGTGTGATGCTGCAGACGAGTATGTACATACGTTGAGTGTAGGACTGTTAGAAGTACAAGGAACAACACAAACTGAAGAAATAGCTCAAGTGCAAGAAAGTGCTATGTTGATTAGGAATATACGAGAAGTAGTAGAAGACAATGGTAACTATTCAATGGGGCACATGAATTCCATAGAAATCAGTAAATTATCCACAAAGGACATGACCACCTTCCACAAATCGTTGGCCTACGAATGGAATAACATGTCATCATAGCGATAATTACTAATTTATTTTTAAACTTAAGAATCAATTTTTAGTAACTGACGGACACTCGGAGGATTTTGCACATATTTTAAAAAGTACTCATTATAATTTCCTGCAAAACAGACTCCACTGAAATCTGATATCGTCCATGTTGCCAAGGTTTTATTAATACCTCCCATTGAACTCCTGGCATGCACTGACTAAATGAACTCAGTGTGTTTTGCGCATGAACAAGATTTTAGAGCGTGCTATAAGTTTTTTTCACTATCAGCAAATAATAGTACATTTCGTTCTGCATATAAGTTAAATAAGCGTTTATTTACGATTTATTTAAATTTTAAATTTTTAGGACTAAAAATGTAAATAACAATTTTAATTCTGTAAGTTTTTTAGGTTATGTGAATATTAATGTGATATTTGTTGTTATAATTTTATTATTACTTATTATAAACTAGGGACCCTTTCTCATGCTGTCAATTAATTTTATACAAAATATCTATAAATTATAATTATCTCTTTTTCATCGCTTTATTATTATAAGAATTATTAGTCTAGATTTAAATACAGTAATAATAATATGAGTTTACTGAACCACTCATTAAAAACTGTATATAATTAAATTATACAGTTATAATTAAGCTGATATTGTTGGTAGGGTTAGTTATTTTACCTAATAGATAATATAGAAATTCCGATTTTAAATAAATATTAAGGTTGTAAGGATTAATAAAACAAAAAAGGTTCATATTTATTTAATCTTTACCATGACAATTTCATATAAAAATCTTTCAGGAACTACCAATAAACATTATTGATGTTGGGCTGATCTTCATCCAATTACTCAAACAGAACACAATAATTCCAGTACTGTAAGGAATGATATTGTTGATAAAAATGAAAATGTAAAAAAATCTAACTAAAGCTTAAATAATATATAAAAGAAAAAAAATACTTTGTTATTGGTGCCATATATCTACGTTCGTCTAGACGTTAATATTTTTTTAGGTATTTTAACGCCAAGGTCCTTTTATAATTTGCCGGTGCTTGTCATGAGTAAAAAGGGGGCTATTATTACAGCCTTGGCAACATTGTTGATATCAGAAATTATAATAAGTACTTTTTAAAATGTGGCCGAGTGGCCGTCAGTTACTAAATATAGATTCCTTAGTTTAAAAATAAGTTAGTAATTTTCGTTATGACATTTTTGTTTTATCAATTTATTCATTTTGTAGGATAATTTGAACATTGTCCCTTAAAAATTAAATAAAAAAACATATTCAGTCTATGTTTATACTCAAAATATTTTATTTTGTTTCGTTTTTGAAACTGCTTTTCAGAAATCAAAGGAAATAATATTTAAAAAACTTTCTCTATTATCTAATTATTATCTAACAAATATTACAAATCTTACTAATATTATATATATGTGGATGTTTGGGTATTTGTTACTTAATCACACAAAAAAGGCTGAAGTTATTTTGATGAAATTTGGCAGACAAATACCTTAAAACCGAATATGAATTAACTAGATTAGCTGGGTGATGATAATAAAGTGTTAATTGAACGTCTGAATACTTTATATAACAACGTTTTGAAAATTAAACATTTTTTTTAAATCTCATTAAATACACCGATTAAATTGTACCGTGCGAAGTCCAAGTAGGTCAACTAGTTAACAATATTTTTTTAGAGAAATCCTCAGCTGGATATACCTACGAGTCTCACAACCAATAAGCTGATATTTCAAAAAATATAGAAAAAACCGACTTTTAAGCGTTATTTAATATTCATTTCTATTGATTCATGTTGATTTATTTAATAACTGTGATAATTTTCAATAAAACATGTTTATACAATTTTTTTCTTTAGTAACCACTAGAGACAACTACGAGAATAACAACGATAGCCAAAGAAACTTGGAAAACTTAGCGGATATAAATAATACACAATTCAAATAATTATAAATCAAATATATACTATATTAATATAGAATTCAATTACCGTTCAAATAAAAAATACATTCATTTTTAATCTTTTCTCCTAAATGTAATAATAATCACTATGAAAAACCAGATAAGAGAATTGATAAAAATTATATTTAAAAAGTAGGGTAATTTTAATATAGTGTAGAGTATACTAGTACCAATGTTTATATTCACTATACTTCATAAGAAATAATAAACAATATCAATCACAATTTTACATATAATATCACATTTTTGTTTTAACAAATTACCTATACAAAAATTATTCAGTCATTTTGACTATATTAAAGATGGCACCTTATTATATGCTATTCCCAAATTGCTACCTCTAGTAAATGAGTATCTGAAAATAATAAAAATACTGTAAGTTAGGATATAGGAATTTATGTCTAAAAATTCAGGTAAAATTTTAAAACATTATAATTATTACCGAGTACAACATAATAATGCTTCAACTTACACGTGGGGTTAAATTTAAAAAAAAGTCGCAGTTCAGGGAAAACAGATAAGGTTAATATTAGGTAAAGAAACTATTCATTCAAGGTAGTAGAAAAATTGTTTAACTGTTAAAATTGCATAGTTTTTATCCAACAATATAAACTTGTACCCATAACGTCCATTGTTGTTTATTGTTTGATTTCCGTTCATCTATTTTCGGTGTTTATTTTTTCTATGGCGTTTCCAACTGCAAAACACTTTCATGCTTAGTTGCAACGAATACATTACTCCCTTGTGGTTATGGCTTTTTTTCTTTCTGGCAGCCATCTTACAGTCGATGTAAAACTCGACCAATCTCGGGATACTCAATACTACGAGAAACTTCATTGTGAAATTTATTAATTTAATGAAAAATCAATATAACTGTTATTGCAATCAAATCAGATGCGGTGGCCGCTCAGCTGGAGGAGCTTTTCAGGACTGATGGAGTTAGTCTCGTGCGGAATCTTTATATTCCACAGCGCGAACGCCGATCTCGACGTCGTCGGACGCCGCCGCGCCGTCGCAGGAACGCGGCGCGCGACTCGCGGCTCGCACTCGACGGTATGTTTATCTAATCTCTGTCCTCGACATTATAACTCATATAACATACTATAGATTATGACTATTTGACCCGCGCGGCCTTCTCTATAAAGAAGAAATTTTAAATTAAGTATCAGTTTACAAAATTTTCAGCCTTTGCTTTTTTCCACTACCTTTGATAACTTTACATTGGCGGGTAGTATCCTTTATTTTATTCTAAGACTGTACCTATATAACCTCTGTTCCGAGAGATTTAAGCCAGTTGTGAAACGGAGCTCGCCTGGTGACCTTTATGGTTGACTAGTGGTGTAGAGTAGTGGTGCTGGGTGTCCATTATATATAGTATTTCTTTTTTTTATAAACATTGTATGGATCACATACTACTAGTTCTCCCTTTACCCCTCCTAGTAAGCTAATAAATAGCTTTTGTCAGGAGTGGGCCACGTCAGTAGTCCAATGTCCGGGATTTGAACCCACGACTTGTCGATCGTGAATCCAACGCCCGAACTATTTAAATAATAGCTTAGCTTAGCTACTGACGCTTAAGTTTCCGTGTAGCAAATTTCATTCAAATCGGTTCAGCCGTTTTTACGCGATGCGTGCAGAAACACAATAATTCTTCAATTCATTTGTAAATCTATATATATATTCTGT